>CM051237.1:87346248-87946248 GCA_027917425.1 Gastrophryne carolinensis
GTTTTGCAAGAAATACAACCCTTTTACATTTGAAATACCCCCAACAAACTATATATTCTTTGGAAGTACATACCTCAAGTTTTCTAGGAGTACCAGGCTTGTTGATGTGGCCACAGTTTTCTGGAAATAATCCCTCAATGTATTCTTTGGTTGCACAGGGTTTCCCTAAAAATGAATAAAAAAGCAGAATTAAGGTCACATTTTCCTAAAAAAAAACTATATACAAACAAGAAAAAATGTGAAAATCTGAAAAAGCAACATCCCTCGAACAGAACAATGCCTAACATGCATAGCTACTGTCCAGGGAAGAGTTTCCACACACCCCAAAGTAAAGCATGTGCATAACGGTAATTTCACTTGAAAATTTCATCTCTGCCGACAAAGTGCGCACCTTGCGCTTTTTCTACCAAAACAAACCTTTACATTTGGAATACCCCCCCATAAACCATATATTCCCTGAAAGTACACATGTTAAGCTTTCTAAGTGTATCCAGTTTGTTGTACTGTGCTCATCTTTCTGGAAGTGACCCCTTGAAAAAATTTTAGGTTGCACAGGGATTCACTAAAAAATGTATAAAAATGCAGAATAAAAAACAAATTTTCCTAAAATATCAATATGCAAACAAGAAAAAACAAGGTAAATCTGAAAGCGCAAGGTCCGCCGAGCAGAACAATACCCAACATGCATAGCTACTATTAACCCTTTTAACTGCCAGCTTACTTGAGATTTTGTCACCCTCTGCTGACAGGATATTTTTAACCATTTTGCGTGATGTTTAACTGTGATTTTTGCAGGAATTTCCAAGAAAATGGCATATTTTAGTTTAGGCTTTAACATGAAATGTCTTTTTGTATTTTTTCTACTGTTTTTTTAAATATTTTTAAGTAAATAGGTAAACAAAATAAAATATATATTTTTAAAATGTCTCCTTTATTTTAACTAAAATATTTATTTTATTAAAGAAAACCCTATAGCATGTGAAAGCCCCATTTCTCCCGATTACAATGATACCACATATGTATCAGTAGCCCCCTCGTTCTTGCCCAAGAGACCCTCTAAACTGAAAAGAGAATTTTATAACATATGATTTATTATTTACATTTATTACAAATAAAATACTACTTTCCACACTATAAAGGGTTAAATAAAAAAAAACTGGTGTGGGGTCCCCCTTCCTGGGGGGACTCCATTTTTGGGGGTAATTTTAAGGGTTAAAAACCCTTAAAATTCTCCAAAAAAATGGCGTGAGGTCCCCTCTACCCAGCATAACCAGCTGGGACCAGCTATGGGGGCTTGTAGAATAGGACGCAGGGGCCAGCTTTGGTGGCCCCTGGCCCTGCAGTCTAAAAGCCGGCATAGCCTATGGCCATGGGCTCTTCTGCCCCCCCCCGGACTTTGGGGAGGCAGGTAATTGGGGTGCCGGGGGTTAATGGCAAGTCACCCGCTAGCCGCAGGTGACTTGGCAGATCCAGAGCCTTGTGAACTGGTATAGGGGTCTCATGGATCCCAGTTCAAAAAGTGTTAAATGTAAAAAAAACACACAGACAAAAAATATTTTGTTTTTTTTTTTAATACTTGCCTTCCATTCCTGAGCACTGTGTCCTATGCTGATCACTTTGGCTTCGGCTCTCCTGCTGTTGCTGGAAGCCTTTTGTAGCTGCTGGGTGACAGGTACATGGGGTTAATTCTTTTTTTTTAAATGACATAAGGTCATTAAGGGGGGGGGGGCATTTTTGGGGAATTTTAAGGGTTAAAAACCCTTAAAAAATGTCAAAAACAAGATCACCATTTTTAACCAAGGAGAACTGTCAACTGATTGTGGTAAATATGTTTGATCTACCTCTTTCCCATAGTTACCATAATAAATAGTCACGCTACACTGATGGCATGCTCGTAATTCGTTCACCACATGATGATTTCTATATGATAAATAATTTTTTCAAAAGGTCAACAGATACTTTGTGAACTATATGGCTGTACAAGTCCAGTTTGTAGTCCACTGCTGCTAGCCCTATTCTGCCATGCTTGTGTAAATCTTCCATATCAGAACCTGATCTCTTTGCACATAGTTCTCAAACTGCATTTTTAGATCTATTCTTCATATGGGATTTGCATGTCTTTTGCTCTGTTCTACTAATGTGAGCGAGATAAAATATCTTCGGAAAAGCAAAAGCAAAGACATAAAAGGATATGGTTTAGTTTGTTCCCAATTAGGGCCAGTGCAATGTGGTTGCAGTTATAGAACCTTATTGATTTTTATGGGAAGAACATTCTCTCCCTGCCATTGTTCTACTGACTTCTTGTAATATATATGACTGATATTAATGTCATATTTCTTCCCATGTTGTGTTTAAATAAACAAAACCAGAAGTTTTTTGCCAGTTTTCTCATTTTTTTCTATTGGATATCCTGAATGAAGAGGAATAAAAATGAGCAGTTTTGGACTCTCATAGAAGTATCTAAAACATAACAGACTCTTACATGAGATGTAATGGAAAACATATATAGGGTCTGTTGTACTGCATTATGACAAAATATTCAACAGGAAACTGACTGAAATATTAACTCATGGCTTAGAAATATGACTGTCGGAATTTTGTATATTAAGCGACCAACCTGAGCTAACATTTAGCATAACACTGAAAATATTTCCTTTGATTCAATTTCAGAAGACTGTATTAAAATGTAAACACGCATCTGAGAAAAAGGAATGAAATATGGTTATTATTTTTATTGGCTTCTGACTAGAAAGCCTTTCATTTGTGGTTGAGTGTTTCACTAAGAAAGTTACCAGACTTACAAAGGAGTTCACTTGTTCTGCCTACTTTTTTTAAGTTAGAAGAAGCTAGAGATCTATTTGTAGCAGGGCCCAGATGCATACTAGGTGGGTGCACTAGTCAGTTATTCCAAGGAAGTTGCTATGGTGGGAGTTAATAGACTGTGAATGGACTGCGACACCATGGCCTTATATTTTTTCAACCCACCATCATAAGACCTAGCACTATGGCCTTCTGGACAGAAAGTATGGTGGAAGTCCACCATACAGTTATTTTTCCCCTTGTAAGTAAATGTACAAGGGTCCACTAGGAGCAGTGTCACCATATTGTCTCCAGATTTGGAATCCCCCTTGCCCTCAAAACTTTCAGGTGGTTTTATGGTGCACATTCATGCACAAGATACAGCTCTGTTTGGAAACAGAACTACAGCATCGCTGGCATATGGTGGGTGCCCCTCCCCAGCCTGAATAGTGTGTCCCAACCATGGCATGGATGCAGCCATGTGTGCAGTGGAACCACCAGAACAGTTGAGTTTCGCTGGCGATCGGTGCTTGTGACACAACGGTGCATCCCAAATCAGGATTCACTGGGGTAAGTAATTGGCTGGTCTTGAGTTGTATAGACTCCAACTTGGGACAAAACACTGATTGATCCACTTTAAAACATTAAAGTGGAACACAACCCTTCTCTCCTGGTGCCTAGTTTAATTTGATGGTTTAAAACAAAAAAGAACTCACTTGCTTAGCTATCCTGATGCAGCTTGGCCACAGGAGGCCCCCAAGTGTTGAAGGCCCCAAGTGGAAGCCTCATGTGCCATTTGTTCAATCCAGAGAGCTAGATGGAGTTTCCGGAGCATTGTTTTAATCTTTCAGATCCCAAAAAGTCAAACTGAAGAAACTAAAAGTAGGAAAAAGAAAGATTTTCATTCGTATTAATCCAGAAATAGTAACGAACAATTCAAAAATCTTATATAATAAATCTTATATAAGACAGTGCTGATGGGTCGTCAAGGCAAGGCCAAAGTTCATTTCCAGGGATTTAAAATTGAGGTGGCTTTCTTTATAAAAAGGGGGCATGGTGGGACATACACCAGGCCAAACATTTGAACTACATAGTCAACATGCCAGGTTTAAGCCAATGGTCCAAGTTTAGGCAAAGCTGGCAACAAGATATCCAGAATATAATAAGCACACCAGCTTCAAACGTAGTTGAGGCAATTAAGCAGAGGTGGCTGGCCAAACGTACGGTAAGATCTTCATTGCTGTCGGCCCCTATATTAGGATAACGTACACTTGGGTGCACAGACCTCAGAGCAGCTGGCAATACATGCACAAGACTCCCATTGCTTCCCCGTATGACCTTATACTCCACATATTCTTTCCTGAGCTGGAGATGCAGGGCCTGGCTTTATACAGTATATTGAGGTTAGGGTGGGCCATTAATTCCCTGTCTTCTTCCCTGTGTGCTGCTCTGCATTCTGGGATTGCTGACCTTTTCCTGACACCAGCTCTGCTCTGTCTGTGCAAAGCACAGCTATAACCCCGCCCCCTGCCCTTTTGACCCTCTTTTCTCCTCAGTATGTGATGCTACTGAGTCAAGATGGTGTGGCGCCCATATCCTAGAGTCCTGAACAGAGTTGCAGGCCAGTGGGGAAAAGAATAAAAAGTAAGTGATTAAAAACGTTAAATACATTCATTTTAGATCCTGGGGAATAGTTTTTTTAAGGGTTTGGGCTTTTCATTAAACGACACTAAAAGTCTGCTTTAAGTGTCAGGTCAATCAACCATTCCCATGCAGCAGTGTGACTGTACTTTCCAGCTGTCATTCAAGTTTATAGGCATCAGGGAAGGATTTCGGAAATTAATAGGGTTTATTATTTCAATGCCCAAGCGGGCTTAGCACAGGGGGTGAAGGCATGGCTGGGGTGTCACAAAAAGTTTAGACTTCCTCTTTAACTGGAAGGGAGGGAGCTGTTAGCACTTGGACTGACAAAGGAAGACCAGCAGAATTTCAGCGTTTTGCCGGATCAAGGTTGCTAAAATGCATAGAATGCAATGGGAGGTCTCTCTTCTCAATAAGGAGTTACAGTAATATATATTACAACATGAACATGGAGAAAATAATGAATCATTTCCAAGGACAGAACAGTATATGAAAGACAGAAGACAATATAAACAACTTTTTTATGCGTATGTAAAACGTTTGACAAAAACTGTCACAGTTTGCCTAGCTAGTTGAATCCAGCCCAGGTGTTGATTAAAACAATAGTTTTACTGAAAAAGTCCAAATGAATTCATCTATAGAAAGGGGTTTCTTTGGCTGTAGATCAGAGGCGCGAGCAATAAAAGAATCTGCTGTCAACCTGGAACTCTCAGCCAAATCAACCTTAGCTGTGAAAAGCGCATTTGAGCATTAACATGAACTTTTCTCCTACTCAACATATTGACAGTTATTATTTTTAGCCTGACCCTTGGGTTCTTATTCAGTCAATTTCCTAGAACAATGGAAAAGAAAAATTTGACGGCTTGGTAGCTATTTCAAAATAAATACGAGAGTGCCTAAAATAAAACAGAGCATGGAGACATGAAATGTTATTGGAAACAATGAGAAAATCTTAACACCCTTTTTAACACTAGAAACTCAAATATAAGTGAAACGTCCTACAGCCATGTAGGGGTGGACTAGCCATTGAGAGAATAGAGATAATTTCCAGTGGGCTGCACTGCTTTGGAACCGGCCAGGCTGAGTAATGCTCTCTATTGTTGGTGCACTGCAGGTTCTATTTTATCCCAAATCTTGCGCTTGTGCTGTGGATTTACCTTAAGGTAGAGGACCTTAGAGGGGAAACTCCTGTGAAATCTCTGCTGCGGCAATGTGAAATGGCAGGCAGTTAAATATATTATTTTTAGGTCCTGGGAAATAGTTTTTTAAGGGTTTGGGCTTTTCATTAAATGACGCTGAAGGTCTGCTTTAAGTGTCAGGTCAATGAACCATTCCCATGCAGCAGTGTGACTGTACTTTCCAGTAATGCGTTCTACTGTTGGTGCACTGTAGATTCTATTTCCTGTCCCAGGTCAAATCTTGCGCTTGTGCTATGGCTTTACCTTAAGGTAGAGGACCTGCTGCGGCAATGTGAAATGGCAGATATAGGTGCGGGAATTACATCACCTGCCATTAACAGGCAATGACTTAAGGTGGGAGATAGGAATTCAGGCTGTGACAGGTGGTAGAGTAAAGCAGGAGCAGCGAAAACTGACACTTGGAGGGAGTAATTCAGGGGATGCTAGTTACAAATCTGGAGTTTGGTCTGCTTTAACAGCATTTGTGCTATACAGAAGATGTTGTAGCCATTTTACTACTTTAAGGATGAAAGGGACACTTCAGGCACACACTAACTTGATTCAGCCATATCCCCCTTGGGTAAATTGATAATTTTTGGGATCCTCAAGGTAGAAAAGTTTAAACCAGTCTTGGGGTGATGGGACTGGTAGGGGTGGGGTTTAGTGTGTGGCTTAATTACTGGTCACATGCTTTAGGAATATTTGGTCCATAAAAAATGTTGGTGATTGAGCCAATGCTCAGAAGTTCATGCATTCCACTACCACTATTCAACCAAATAGTCAGGGCACTTGTAAACAACCCAGAAACCCAGCATTCTGCATTTGGTGGGGGAGTCTTCCCCATATCATCAAAGCGGGACATTTAGGTGTTTCAGAGGTACAGTGGGCCTCAAAGTGAGACTGTTGCATCGAAAGTAAGACATTGGGTCAGTTTACCCTTGGGAACAGTATAAAATGAGCCATTTCAAATCATCTTCAAATCTCTGACCACAAAAAAAGTGATCAAACAGCCACTCCGTTCCTTGGTGCTCTCAGCATGAGCGAGCACAGCAAGTCATAGTGGGAACAGTGTAAAATGAGCCATTTCAAATCATCTCCAAATCTTAATAACTCCAGAACCACACAAAAAAGTGGTCTAACAGCCATTCTGTTCCTTGGTGCTTTTAGCGTGAGCGAGCCTGGCAACAGTAGGACTGGTGTAAAATGAGCCATTTATAATCATCTCCAAATCTCTGATAATATGTAAATATCTAATGTATTGTAAGTGAAGCTGCTTTCTTCAGTTCAGTTTCCATGTGTGGCTGAGCTGAGAAGGATCTTGCAGCTTTATAAGTCATTTGCGCTCTCTGCTGTGGTCAGAGACAGCCGTCTCAGCTCAGCCACACCCAGAAATTGAATTGAAAAAAGCAGCTTCACTTAGAATACATTAGATATTTACATATAACCAGAGATTTAGAGATGATTTGAAAGGCTAATTTTACACTGTTCCTACTGTGAATTCCAGGCTTGCTCACGCTGAGACCACCAAATAACAGAGTGGCTGTTAGACCACTTTTTTGTGTGGTTCTGGAGGAATTAAATTGAAAGGAAGGCAAACTTTGGAGCCCTATCAGGCACTTTGGCTTCTATCAGGCACTGGAGGAAATGGAGGAGAGACGCATGGAAATCAGGGGAGCTGCTTGCTGCCTTATTATTGCTATTGGGTTTTCAGTCCCTTTCGAAAGTAAGGATTACATTTCTCTATATTACATTTCTGTATAAAAATATTAAGGGCCTGATTTATCAAGCACAATCTGCCAGAATTCACCATGTTGGTGCAAATTAGACTAGTGCAAAATATAATTTATATTTTTTCTGCAATTATTATGTTTTATTGAATGTGTTACTTGCGAAGCTGCAACATGCGCCAGTGTAAAAACAAAAAATTCAAAATGATATGTTTCCCCACTTGAATTTTCAGCAATGGATTATTCTGGCAGATAGTGCTTGATAAATCAGGCCCAAAGTATATCGCCTTCTCTAAGGCCTCTGTGAATCTCATGCATATTACAAGCCATGCTTCAGGGCCCCATGTGTGACGCAATGAGAAGCATGGGCTCTCCCTGGCTCTCATCCGTCTCAGTTATAGTCGGTACTAAAACAATACAGAGAATCTGATTAGAGTGCTGATGTAATCCTGAGAGGGAATGACTGATCATCAAAATGACTTCTCAAACAGGCTCCAGCAAGATGTGGAAGAAATGCATAAAGTTACATCATATGAAAGTTAGATTCAGTGGGGACCAGATACAGCCCATGGTCAATTTACAAAGACAACACGGAGTCACGTTTATTCTGTAATTCTGGTTGCATGTCAGGATGGCGGCACTAAGATGAAATGATGCCTTGTACCAGAAAAAATTAGGCTTTCTTTCCCCAGTCCACCATTTGGAGTCCGGTTCCCCATTGGATAGAGCTCTAAAAAGAGTGTCTCTCTAATACAGGGCTCACTGATGGTGGGGGGGGTGTATGTCAAATTCTGCTTTACAGCGGACCCACACCATCAATACCTCTCTATAGAGACTAAAAGACTTTAGGGTTGAGTGTAAAGTCCCGAAGCAGCATCCCATTTTTGGATGCCCTGCAACAGACAGCGCTAAGCAGGCAGCAGGGTGAGGATCAGGACCTGAAGATGCCGGATGTTAGCGCAACTGGCAGCAGCGACATCCAAAAGGTTTATTAGGGGCTGATGAGGGGTGGGGGGAATTGGTCCCCTTTTTATTTTAGGTCTGATGTTCTTCAGACCTAGCCATGGACCGGTCACACTGAGGCCCTTATTTATGAAGGAATAGCGACAGGTAGCGACTGGTGAGCGACCGGTAATGACGGGCCCCGCCACGAGAACGCCGGCTCCCCACCACAATCACACATTTATCAAGCCGATCCTGCTTAGCGACTGAGATAGCGCCAGATAGCCACTCATTCATCATTATTCCAGCCTCAGCCCACAGCGCCAGCGTCCGACCTTGAACAGCAACAGGTATGACCTCTCGCTACCTGGCGCTCTCCAATACATTTCAATGGAACAATCTTTAAATATTCATAATTAATTATTAATGTTTTTTTTTTTTTTTAAATGTGAAAAATTCTGTGACCACTTCTGCCATGTTAGTTAATTTTTTTAAGGTAAAAAAAAAAAATTTTTTTTTTTTATGGTTTCCAAAAATATGGTGGTTAAAAAACTACTTTTAACACATCGCGGCGCCAGCGCTCTGGGGTTTAAACATGCATTTCACAGCGCGAGAATTTTTTGAGCGTGATTTTTTGATGAATGTGGTGGGAGCCGGTCGCTCTGACCAGTCGCTATCATGCGCACCCATACATCGCGGAACCTGTCAAATAGCGACTCCTAACCCCGTATTCAACATTACTGCACACCGACTGAGTCGCTATCAACAACCAAACAATGGGCAAGCACAGCGACTACTAGCGGGCGCTGTGAAAATAATGCTACAGTCGCTCAACTGTCGCTACCTGCCGCTATTAATGAATCGGCCTCCCTGTTACGCCACTGACTGGCCTTATCCATTTTTACACTTCATTGGTGATAGCTGCTCAAGATGTCTATGGGAATAAATACATTTTCTGCAGTTTTCCTTTAAAGATTTTCTTTATACTAAGAGGGTAATTTACTAAAGGATTCACTGGCATCCGCTTGGTTTACACATATAACAAGCTAAATTTTGCATGTTCCACCAATGATGTCCTTTTTGTGGTGAACCCCATAGAAATCAATGTTATTTAGGGAGAGATTGTCACTTTAGGTTATTTTTAGCATCTTTAACTTATTTTTCAAGAGTGAGCATTAGAAAAGTATGTGAACAACAACTAATAATAATGTTTTTACATGACTTTTATATTTTAAAATAAACTTTTATTCTTAAGCTTTTCAAACAGCCCAGGCACCACACATATATTCTGAGACCCCTCCAATGCCGCCATATGCTGTGTTTTCTGCAAGATTTCATGTTTTTTGCTAAAGAATTCTGCCATAGCAGTTTGCCGCTATATCGCTGGCATTCTCCAAACCACTTTTCAGTGTAAATACCTGTCACTTTCGCCGGCCAATTGTGACACAAACACAGCACATGCATGGCTAAAGGTCGGGATGCGGCTGCAGCAAGGGCTCAGAGAGAAGGTGAGTGAAACTGGCAATCGGAGGGGGGTTCACACAGCGGGGCATGCCAATTAGGGTTGCCCCAAGGCATGGAATCAGAAAACCCTGGAGTATTTTAGACTCTAGGGCCTCCGATGTTCCTCTTTAAAATGTCCAAACATGCACTGCTTTAGCTACCATGTGTTTCAATGAGGCATAATGCCCATATTTGTGTAGGGTAGGGTCTCATCAGATGAATGCAGGGGGGCACCCAAGGGGGTGGTGCAGGGGACTAGACCCCCCTCCCCAGACCTATTGAAGCATTATAGGATGATAAGTGGCAATGAGCAGCCAGGCAATGACTATGTAATAAGTAAGAACAGCTCAAAGGAAAGTGGTGATGGGGAACAGATTGCAGGAGTCGTATGTTCATGGAGCTTAGGACATATCTCATATAACAGAGAAGCAGGATGTCATGTTCCATTAGGTGCCTGGCCAAGAGACAATTTGCCTAATGCAAGGAATGATGGGTAAATCTGTGTACCCTTGTGTTGGGTGCAATGTAAATACTTTCCGTTCTAGGAAAGCACATCTTTTCCTTTTCAGAAAAAGTTTAGTGGCAGGAGCAGCTCCCAGGAAGCCATGTTCCTGCTGCAGCCCCATCTTCATGTTTACCACTTTGGCAACTGAGGAGTTCAGGGTGTGCCATATGTATGCCACACCCTCTAAAATACCAGAGGGCTCTACTGCATGCAAGATTAGGAACTTTGAGGGGGGCTAAAATGCAGGGCCAGATTATGAGGGGGGTGCAAGGGGCTCATGCCCCGGGCCTCCTCCATTTGCCCTGCAAAGGTGGCCTCCACCAACATTTGGGTTATGGTCTGGTCTTGGAGGCTTTTGAGTCTTTGGTCTGACAGCAATGAAGCTATCGGTGTCAGCTATCGGTGTCAGTCCCTCGAGCCTGGGCAGGCCCTTTATTGTTTTTGCAAGTCTGCAACCAAAGCCACCACAGGGCAGGACAAAGACAGCAAAACCGCCACCAGCGATGCTACAAGGATGGGTCATGTGCTCCCTGCACATAAACCACCAAGCACAGCCGCTGGCAGCTCAATGCCAGGAACGGTTTTCTGCTGGACCAGCTTGGTGCTAACACTAACCCCCGGCCAAAATGGCAAAGCACAAGTTCCAGAGCAGCACACGCCCGACAAGGGTGGCCCAAGGGACTCGATCTGATGTTCCAGTAAGTAGGCGGGTGCCAGACAACCACCAATCAGTTACTTGGTTGAACTATTATTTTAATGGAAAAAAAAATACTGTATCTGGGGACTCCACCAGACTTTGTGCTCAGGGTCCTCCACCACTGACCCTGCTAAAATGTATGTGCTCCAGTGCCCACAGGAGGCTGTTTGTAAATCCAGACCTTCCTGTAAATGTTCTCATATAAAAATGTCTTATCGAAAAAATTTTCCATTTGTTTTCATATACAGAACATGTTTAAAATGATTACTGTATATGCCTCGTAGAAAATCCTGTGTAAGCACCCCTCCCTCCTATTTTATTTAACAAGCATCAGCCTTTCCGTTTTGAGTGACAAGAGCATCATAAAATTAAACAACTTCAATTACACGTCAGTGAATACAATGTCCCCAAGACTGTTATTCATAAGACACTGTTTCTGCTTTAATTTCTGTTTTTCTAGAAAAAAAAAATCCCAGACCTGAACATAATATACTGGAAAGCATTCAGCAGAAAATTAATTCCAGTTAACAGGTCATCCAAGTTGAAAAATTCATCTGTGTGCATCCAGGATGATGTCACAAATCTTCGGAAACCTTGAGATGAAATTTACTGCATGCCTGTGTTGACCAAGCCAAATCTTCTTGGCAAAATCCTTCCATGTCCCCCTGTAAATACAATGATTGCAAAGATTTATTGACATGTAATTCTTTCAGTCCCTGCGTTTTGGCTGGACACTCCACCTCACTGTCGGCCTGTAATGAGTGACAACTGACATTTTTACAATTAACGGTGGAATAAATCAGCTGAGAGAGGTACAGGCGGTGGACATTGGGGTGTATTGCTGGCATGTATCGGTGTAGCCTATTTCTAACACTTTGTGATACTATTACATATAAATGAAGCACCTACTGTAGGAGGAAATTTGCTTTTTTTAATAAGCTATTTTGGCCCAGTTTTTTCTTTTCACTATTTATCTGCTTTTCCTGCTGAAACGTGTTACATATTGTATATATATAGTGGTTATACTTAGGTCCAGCTATGTTGGAAGGCTGTATAAGTCTGATATTAAAGTCAAGTCACCTGGAGAAGTGGGTCACCTAACTACCTTGTTTCTTTGAAAAGAAAACCTACCCAGAAAATAAGCCCTATCATGATTCACACACGCCAAGTAGTTTCACTGGAATCACTTAAAGTGGACAAAAACCCAAGATAGTCAAAAGTCACATTTGAAAAAGGACGCGGTCTCACCCGAAACGCATTTGATTTTATCCTTGCATTGATGGTCTGCTTTTAATGATTTTTGACAATTAATGGATGTTTTATGGGAGTTCAGACCAGCATCATTATATCCTGGGTTTTGTTCCTTTCTCAATGGGGCAAACCCTCCCAGATCGCCGCAGCAACTCACCTTATCCCGGTCCCACAACGCGTCTAATGGCCGCATCCTCCACCTCCCTCTAACAGGGAGCATTCCCGCGCTGAGATAAGGTGAGTTGATTGCGGCAATCTGGGGGGGGGGGGGGGTTTACACAGCGGGGCACCCCCGATCGGGGAAAGGACCAAAACCCCGGATAGTCAAAATCCTGGGTTTTGGTCCACTTTAAAGAGGAATAACACACCTGATTTTCACTTTTCGGGGTGTTGTTCCTCACCTTCCTGTCACTCCCACGACGCAGACTCAAGTGAGAACAAGCGCACTGATTAGCTGAGCAGCCCATTTAACCAATCAGAGCACTCACTCTTACTTGGCTCCCTTGACGGCTAAGCCGACTGGACGACTAAGCAGCCGAGTGCCGCTGAAGGGAGCTGAGTACACCGTTGGCCGCGTCCCCTGCTCACCTCCTAGCCGTCACGTGCCCACGGCGCCCATTAAGAGAGGCCGGGATGGGGCCACGGCACAGAGATGCAGCAAGGGCTCTGGGACAAGATAAGTAAAACGGGGCTTCTTGGAGGTTTTACACAGTGGGGCATGCCAATTCAGGATGCCCCAAGGAGTGGAACTCGGATGGCCCTTAGACTTCAGGGCCTCCGATGCTCCTCTTTAACTTCTGACCACATAAGAGAGCATTGTGGTCGCTTCTGGTTACCAGGGGGAGCAAACCGCTACACTTGCTATACAGTGGAACGTAAGAGAGCAGCTGGAATGCCAAGAAATGCATATTGTGAAGCAACAATTAATGTAAGACCTGTCTTTTTTGGGGGGGAAACTGGGTAGGTCTGACGGGTCCCTTTTCCAGCTGACAACAGTATAATGAATAATAGGTAGCAAAAACTTGTTTCAGATCTTAAGAGAACAGAAACATTAAAGCATTTAAAGGTGGGGAAAGGACCACGTTTCCCAGATGGGGCATTGATCATTGAAAGAAGGTAGGTGACTTTTAGTCGAGGACATAGGATATTGCCATGTTGCCTTTGTAATTTAGGACAGGCATGCTCATGTGTGTGCCAATGACATGTGGCCTGTAGAGGCCACTGATGTGTCCTGCGACAGTGGAATACAGGGCCTGGAGGAAGTGACACATTAGAGAGAAGCATCATGCAGGGAAGGATGTAAGTGTACTTCTGTGGGAAATGTGGAAAGGTAGATAGAACTGAGTTTTACCTAACCCCCATATGAATATTATGCTTAGCAATGAAGGACGTTTAGATGGGTTTGGAAATGGAGATATTATAGGACTATAAAAATAATATGTAAGTAAAAGTCAGGAGTGTGTGTGTGTGTGTGTGTGTGTGTGTGTGTGTGTGTGTGTGTGTAAGCTGCTCACTCCTTTACACGCTGCTGAAGGGTCACAAAAATCTCAGTGAACCCCCAGGTAGGCCTATTGTGGCCGGAATTGACAGTTGGCTGGAACCTGCCTGTACTTGGATCAGGAACTCCAAGGAACTCCAGGAACTCCAAGCCCATGTATTAGAACTAGCCTTGTGACTCCACTGATCTTCTCACTAAGTTGCATTAACTTTGGGTACCCCCGGGTACACTCATGGCGACATGTGATGTGGAGTCCTTGTATACCATCATCGCACATATGAAGGCAATGAGTTACTTCCTGTCAATGGGGAGCACAGTGGACTGTCCCCGACAGGGTTTTGTCCTAGATTTATTGGCATTCATTCTGTCACATAACTTTTTTTTTGATTTTCTATGTTTTCTGCTGCTTTACACAAAAATATGTTCACTGGACATGTGACGCATGTGTCACAAACCAATGATGCATGTGAGACAGACCGGCAAGCAAAGCAAAACTTACTGCAGTAAACACCAGTGAACACAGATTTTGCAGTGCATTCTGCTGTGTCTTCTCCACAGTTCGCCGGTCAAAATGTGTGGTATTTACTAGCGAAAAGGGTCTCTGAAACTGGAGTATCAAACATGATGTCAATTGGTAATCTTGCTGATCTTGCAAACATAAGATAGAATGGAGAGTAACCATTCTCAGTTGTATGCATGCACCATCTTTGCATTGACAGTAAGGTACATCGTGTCCTACTTCTCCATTACCTTGTGATCTCTGTCTTCTACAGTATTTTCCTATTTTAGCAAAGAGTTGGTTTTCAAACTCTCTTCCTTGATCATGATGGAGCTTGGTAGGAAATCCAAACTTCAGATCAAAGTCATTAAAAATCTAATCTGCTGTAGTTTTTTCAGACTTGTTTGTAGTTGCATAGGTTTCAGCAAATCTAGTGAAATGGTCCATGACTACTAGGATATATTCATAGCCTCCTTTGCACTTGTCAAGGTGTAGAAAGTCTATAGACACCATCTCGAAAGGGTATGTTGTGGTGATGCTTCCCGTTGGTGCTCTTGTTGGTTTGTTAGGACGTTTGTCTTTCAAACAACCACATTCTCTTGTCACATATCGTTCAATGTCTTTCTGGATGTATGGCCAAAAGAAAGGTTCACGTACTAAGTTCCCTGTTCTTTCTATTCCCATTGTCCCATTTCTTCATAAAGTTCAAAGTTCATAAAGTTGAATAGTTCACATTTTTTTTGTTGTCAGTTTCACCCCATGTTGCTGGTAATCCTGTAAGACCAAGTTGACATCCAAGTAAGGTTGGCAGACATCGTCTCTTAGTCCTTCCAGGCATGTTTCCATGCTTCTCTGGAATTCTGCAGGAGCATTGCTAAGTCCAATGGGATCCATTCATACAGTCCTCAAGGAGTGAGGAAGGCTGTTAATGGCCTACTTGATTCTTCCATAAAACCTTGATGGTAAGCCTTACCTTTGTCTAGGAAAAAAGTATTTCCAGACAAGTACTTCCAGACAAACTGTCAAGCATGTCTTGAATCTTGGGTAAACGATGGTGATCAGGCATCGATCTTTGATTCAACTCTCTGTAGTCCCATCTTTCTTTCTGACACAGACTATTGGAAATGAATAGAACGACTTGGACTTCTGAACCCATCCTTTGTTGATGAGGTCTTGCAGAAATTCTTTCACCTCCTTGTGCAGGGGTTTTGTCACTGACAGGTAACCCTTGGTCACTGGAGTAGTGTCTTTAAGGTTAATCTTCATTTTAAGTGAAGGAATGCAACCAACATCAAAGTAATCTTTGGCAAAGGCATGGCACTCTTCTCTCAGCATCTGTTGTTCTTCTGTTCCCAGTTGTCTTCCTCTCTGGTTGACAGCTGTTCACATTGGGAGATGATATTGTGCTTACAGGAGATTATTGGACTGGTCTTACACTGGCTGGAAATAATGTCTTGTTAGCTTCAAGGTGTTAAGTTCAGTCTGGTCCACTGCCTCAGAGATGATTTCCAGTCATGTATGTTCATGGACAGTATTTTTTAGTTATTCTGTTTTGAAAGGCATCCTTCAGAAGACAATTCCCAGCTTCACATTTTCACTGCCAGCCCTAATCAAAACCTATCTTTTAAATTTAGATCTCTACTGCCTGTCCTGACCAAGCCTTATCTATCAACTTAAAACTGCACATAACCTGCCTCCCTAATTCCTATTTCTGTATGTGTTCTAATATTCCTATTTAGGGTTAGGGAAGCTGCTCTTGGCCAAATTTCCATCAACCCCAAGTTGAAAACCGTTCCAAGGTTTGTTACATCAGAACCTGAAAAATCCTTGGGTTGTTACCAGAAGCTCATGTACATATGGATGGTCTGGCAGTTGAGGTCAGCACAGGTGTGGTGTTGTGGGACTGTGAGTAGTGCCATCTGCAGACTACTCTGTACCTGGCTCAATTGAGCTCGAACTACTGTTAGTGTAGAAGCTAAGTGAATGTATTTAAATGCCTCTTTCCTTCCTTTGAACTCAACAGTAATTAAACAGGGATTGTTCTGATATCATTTTGGAAGTCAGAGATAAATGTTACGCAGTCACAATGTTTATGACGCTATCATTTGTAAATTTCTGAGTGATGGAAATAATCTTGCCACAGACAGCATTTCCAGTGTTTAGAGGTTCACAAGCCTAAGATTCATATTTCTTCTCACCTCCCGGCCGGACACCCCAGTGCTGGGATCAAATCCAGCAAGGGAAAAACATGCCAAAGATTGTTTAGTGCTGGTGCAGATTCAGTGTAATCTGTGAAATGTATTCAGCATTACCCTTATAAAATGTTTTCTCATTTCTGGATTCCTGTTCAGGATGCACTTTAGGAACAGAAATTGAGCATCTGCTTGCTGTTGATTGGTCATTTTTTCTTAGAGCTTGGAAGGTAAAGCTGCTACTGGAGTTGTCGTTAGCAAATTCCTTTGCAAATCTAATTTGTTGTCTTCACTTGTAGAATGGCACAATGTCTCATTCCAGGACAAGAAACCTATCTTGGTTGTGATGCTGCTGCTTATGGCTGCTCAAATTCTCTTTCGCCCAGTAATAATATATGAAGGGCTAACATATGTGTGTATACATACATTGGCATTGAATCATTAAGAGCTAAAACAATTCTCATGGTAGTAAAAAATTAACTTTAGTGAAAAAAAGCCTGAAAATGTCACTGTTGCTGAATCACCAGCTAGATAAGCAATGAGTATAAAAAGAAGTAAAAAGTTCCCTACTTTTCTTAGGAGTAAAAAAGTACTATTGACGTTCATTGTCATCTTAACTAGTGATTCAGCAACATTGAAGCTTTATTCTCATAAAGTGAATGATTTACTACCATGAGAATATTTTTTAACTGAATCTGGACCATTGCCTATCATGCACAGCCTAGATTGGGAAATAGGGCAAACAGAGCAATATGTGGTCCATTCATTTGCAAATGTCTTTCTGAATTAAAAGTATGATTACTGTATTCTGGTCAGCGGCTGGTACTTTATTGGCTCTAGATTTTAGGTAAGGGTGATTTACCCTCCTCTTTGTTGAATGGAAATTGGTTACACTTAACGAGTGTGGGTAAGAGTTTTCCAGATTACCCTGTGAAGTGGTTAATATGATCCAACCAATTCAACTTACAGAGGTTCTTGTAATCCTGCTAAATGCTCCTAAGGTGTAAAGATACCCATCAGTTTTCTAAGTTGAAGAGATAAATGATTTCTGATTTTGAGAGCGACCAGTTCTTATCCAGGGTGGTCCATTGTGATTTAGAGAGAAGCTAATACTGATGCTTAACTAATGGTGGGGCAGATTATGTTGTAGGTGTAGTTGCCCCCCTCTGTCATGATATCGACACAGCATTGCATAGTAAGAGCATCGGCTTCTACTGTACTGAGTACTGTGGGGCTTGGAATAAACTGAGGAGCTGGGTGTATAAGAACTCATAGGCAGCTTTAGGGGGTGGTGTTAGAAGATAAGTGAGTTATTTCGGAACAGGTTCTGGATGAGCTGCATGTTGGAGGCTACATTTGGTCAGCCAGTCTATGATTAACAATATCCGAAAAATAACATGGAAATGAAGTCCCAAAATCTCAAGTCGACCTGTCAACCCCGATCATGTCTTCCTCCCTGCCTAGTCTACAATCCACCGAGGCATGTTACATAAAATGACACTTTACCTTGTTAATACTTGATCGACTCAATGAAAGCATTTCACCAAGGGAATGAACATTGTAATAAAGAAAGCTGTGACATTTTTATCTGACACAACCTCTCCAACCACTTTCTACATTTATAAGAAGTCAATGGAAACAATATTTATTGAGTTCCTAAGCAACAGGTGACCGGAGCTCTGCATGGAAATATATAAAGTAGCCTGGCACGGGAAACACTTTGGAGGAATAGCACATTCTACAAGATGAAATGAACATAATATTACTTTGGACAGGCTACACACGATTACCTCATTACGTATATAAAATACATGACAACCTATCAGAAATGATATTTTTAACAGATATATAAAGTCATGGAATGGCTGCCAATTACCCTCTTTTCCTTGGAGGATGCTGTATTAAAGAGAGAATGTAAGAATTAAGAAAACATCTGTCTCACATCAGGGACTTTTTTAAACTTTAATGAGGATATAATATTGGGAACAAAGGGTTTGTGAATTACCTAAATCAGGTTTAAACATTGCCACGGCTACTTTTCTCGAGTTGCAATATGTGTGGCAGGCAGGGGGTGTAAGGGAAGAACCTCTGGCTATGACTCTTAATCTGTATTGCAGCATAATAAAAGGTATAAATATTCAGAATTTAAAAGCATTTGAAAAATTATCTAATGCTAGCCACACACGAGAGGCAGAATTTATCACGTAGTGAATATTTCCAAATATATGTCACCATTAGTGGGGAAACCTGAACAATAACTTCTGGCAATCAAGTGCTTGGAAAACTTAGATTATTCAGTATAATTGAGAGACTCCATGATGCCAGCAAGTAAATGGTCCTTTTCATTTTGAAGACTTTCGTTGCCATAGATGTGCACTACATGCCATGATTAGACCGTTTCCTAGCTAGGAACATATAGGAAAGCCATACGTGTAAAATGTGCTCTCTATACAGTATGTTCCCCAGGATCCAAAACGCTGGCAATCCTAGGTGTCCAATAATTCAGGCATTGGGGCAATAACCAAAAACATCTCTGGTCGAGTGTAAATCTCTTAAAATTCCTTGTCAGAGAAACTCCTAGCCAGGGCTGTGAAGTCAGAGTCATGGTGTCCGAGTCGGAGCTAGTTTTGTCTGGAGTTGGAAAAAAGGCACCGACTCCGACTCCAGAATAAAAAAACCTCTTTCTAATATTGTATAATGAATGTAATAGGAAGTTTAGAAAATGAATCAGAACTATATTTACTTTCTTTCAATATAAGGCCCTTAACAGTGCTAAGCATCAGCACTCGGGTGTTCTAGTGGCGATAGATAATCTCCCCTATCCCTTATAGTCAGTGTCTTGTATTGATGATGTCATGATGCCATGTGAGACAGCCTTAGGTCGCAATGCAGAGTGGGCAGCAATCACTGGATTTGCTTTTGTATTATTATTTATACTATCTCATTAATGGTTCAGTGGGAATCAGGGACGCCCTGTACATTGTATGGAGGTGTCCTTGGAGCCTTGTTTACGGTCCCCCAACAGGTCTATTCCATTCATTGCAATGGAGGGGTAATTCCAAAGTGTGTTACGCACATTTGGCCATGGCACGCCCCCTCCATTGCAATAAATGGGGTTGGAGTGCTATAAGACGTAAAGCCATATTGATGGATGCCACAATGTCTACCCAGCGACGGAGGGTGGAATTGTTTGTTCTCCCTGGGTAGGTATGAAGATTCCAGCACTGCATGGAGAAGTTGTGGGGGAAAAGGTGAGACTTTTTTATGTTATTTAAGGGACATTCCAGGCAAAGGGATAAATGAGCCTGTTTATATTTATCTCCCTCCATTCTGCTGGGACTCTTCAGTAGCAAGGAAAGACTTATCCATGCATTCTTTAGTGTAACAGTCCCCTACAAACTGGATTACTTTTCAGGACTGAGAAAGAGGAGTCAGCACAAAGGAGCAAGTTCAGCAAGGTTTACCAGGGAAAGTGCTGCTGAATGAAAGATACCACCCCTGACAGCCAGGATGGGGCAAGCAGAAAGCAACTAATTTTACCTTTTGCTTGGAATGTCCCTTTATGCCACATATGCTCCAGCCATCTGGTGTGGCCAGTGACCTGCTGTGGCACCATAACAAGATAAGAGTTTTTAACTATATTTAATTGTATGTTTAGCATTAAGATAGGCTGAGTACTGAATACTTATAATTTGGGATTGATGGGGGAATAGGTCTTAAATATGGGACCCATATATTTGGGGAGACAATCGTCATGTGTATTGGTGGCATGTGGGGATTGTTAGAGATAAATGTGGTAATGGGGGAAAAGTCAGAAAGACATACAAGTAAAAAAAATCTATGGAGTTTGTTGAGACAGCTAGGATCCTGATTGGTGTAGAAAATCATTTTTATGCTATTTAAAAAAAATCTAATTCTGAACCTATTCATTGTGGCCCACAACCAGATTACAAATCACTTATAAGCCCCCCGCTCTATAAAAGGTTGAGTACCTCGCCTTTAAGTTATTTGTTCAGAATTTGTATTCCAATAGATATGCTTTATGTTCTATATAATTACTGTAACCCCATTGTCTATATAATGGAGAACAAAAGTTTGATGTTACAAATTTACTACAGGACCTTTCTTACTCATTATTGGCCATATATTAAGGAGTCAGATTTCGGAGTTGGAGTCAGAATCAGAGTCAGGCCCTGATAAAATTGAGGAGTCAGAGTCGGGCTTTGGCTTACCGACTCCACAGCCCTGCGCCTAGCTATCTCCAAGAAACCACTGACCTTTTGAAATAAGCTTAGTACCATAGGCCCACTACCTAATGGAACTATTTTGGCCACTATAGATGTGGAGTCCTTGTACAGAAACATTCTCCACAAGGATGGAATAGCAGCATTTACAAAATCAAAACATGGAAACAGAGCCTGTGATTCAGCTGAACAACCTAGTTCTTACACATAACTACTTTGCTTAGGGAAGGACCTGTACCAACAGTGACTGTGTACCTCAATGGGCACTCGGTGTGCACCATAGTATGCTCATCTTTTGATAGCATGACATGCACAAATTCGGGATGCTTAAATTGTGACAGCTTAACAAATTAGGTTAATTTTCTACAACAACAACATTGGTAACACATCATATAATGTTGTCGCTATTGTTTAAATAACTTATCTTAGTGATTTGTTAAGCTTGATTTTGCCAAGGATTGAGTTGAAAGGTAACATTACTTTCTTTATCGGGCATTAATGTGTCCAAATTTTTTTTAAAAAGTGTGTTGTTCCAGTTTAAATTCCACAAAGACTTTATTAACGTCCATGATCCAAGGTCTAAAAAGCAGGCGGCAAACAAGCGAAGAAGCAAGCAAGGGTCAGCAACAAGTAATCAAGATTTTTCAAGGGTTTTCAATAATTTGAGGACAAAGAAAGAGGGTCACGGAGACTGAACAGGAAGATCTTCTGGTGCCTTTTTGGCAAAAGGAAGTTCCTTTTCCTCAGTAGATATACACCTATTAGATCCAGTGCAAGATGGTTAACCACGCATGTGTCAACTAAGATTTCAGACACGTCCACCTGAACGGCACTATGTGCATTCCCAGCACAAATGCTACCTTGCCAGACACAGTGCCCACAGTACGCCAGACAACTTGACACTTTCTAATTGTTTTTCCTGAACTCTTAGCTCTCCAGATTGCTAAGGAGGATGTACATAGCCAAGTATAAGTGCAGAGGTCATACCTCACTGCTTCCTTGGTAAAATAGGGTGCATGTAGGAGCATTGAGGCAGTTTCAGACTCTGGCCTTATCTTTTCGGGGGGGCGGGGGGCTTAGAAAAGCCCTGCCCCTGGCCCTCACCTGCTCTACCTTTTGACTTCTGCTAATATGTTTTCTTCAGTCCAAGTTTGTCTGCTCCAAAACCAATCCCCAAATAATCACCTTGCAAGGTCATAGGAGGATGCCTTGCCTCCTGAGAGACGTTTAAGGAGAAAAGAATGACCAGCGAGGAAAAAATCACAAAATCACTCACTTTTATTATATCCATAGATGTCCTTTAAAAGCAACCCCTGTCACCATAAAAGAATGTCCATAACCAATGCTGAAACGTCAGCAAATGTCATAATTAAGGTGGACGATTCAGCATTGGCTATGGCCATTTTTTTATGGTGACAGGAGTTGCTACGGATATAATAAAAGTGTGTGATTTTATCTGCATTTCTTCCTAAAATATCTTTTTTTCACCAATCTTCCCACAAAATTCAGCTTTGAAAAACTCATTATTAAGCTTTCACAGAGATAACAGGGAAGAGCTTTGTTTGATCATATGCCGTGGAGTAGGAAACAACAGTTATGTAAGCATCCTTGTCTACTCCCTTTGAAGAACACACTGTATGGCAATGGATCCCTGCTAATAAGAATCTACACGATTCTTGTGCAGTTTGTCTGGAAGCTGATTACTTACTTTAAATGATTTGGTGGTTACATTTATAGTTACATACATAATTACATATTATGGTTGAAAAAAAGACATATGTCCATCAAGTACAACCAAGGGACGAGGTTGGGGAGTTTTTTTTTTTTTTACTGATAACAGCTAATAGTAACTGTTAAAGTGGACCAAAACCCAGGATTTTATCCAATTGGGGGTGCCCCGCTGTATAAAACCCCCCAGATTGTTGATACCAACCCCACCTCAGAGGGGCGCCAAAGGGGGGCCTGAGAACAGGTGGGAGGCGCCATTTTGAATGTTTGCCCTGGGTGCCAGAAAGCCTTGCACTGTTAATGTGGTTCGGGTACCCAAACCGAACTTTTGTTCAGAGTTTGGCCACGGGTTCGCTCAACACTAGTGTTTATCCAAACACCTTTACCTGATCGAAGGAAATAATATGTAGAGGGCATTAGGGTTTTTTCAGGTGTGGACTATGACTATGAGGAGAAAGATAAGGGGGTGGGGAGCAAGATCCAAAACACTTCCCAGACTGCTCTTTGTCAAGCAGAGCCTAATACTTCAGTTAATTTTAATTTTTAATTTTTACAATGTTAATTTTTTTACAGCTACATTAAAGATCAGGGAATTAGCAATTTCCAAATATTCAGAGTAGAGGATTTTTTTACAACAGGTACAAGCAATGGAATTAATGTTGAACGAACAAAATACAACCTTTAATAGAAGTATGTGTGTATAAGAGCAGTTTTGACAACATCTGTTTTTCATACAATGATATTTTAATACTTTTCTCTCTGCAGTTTAATAACAACTCACACTTTCCCTAATGGAAATCTACTTAACATCAACCTAAATAAGATCAATGACACCATGTTGATCAGATTATAATACGTGAATTATGCTAATAGGATCCAACTTGGCTTTAATATTCAAAAGTAGTTTCCATACAAATCATATTGGCCCTGATAGAATATCCCAAATAGCATGTGTTGCACAGCCTAATTCAATAATGGAGAGTGCCAATTGGTATGTATTCTATGAACTACAAGCAGATGGGTACCAATACTGGTACCAACCAAAGCATACCCAGAAATGTTGCGCAGTTCTGAAATAAATAACATTTATTTAGTACCAATATTAAAATAGAAAACACACAGTTAAAAACAATTTAAAAAGACCACATGAAGACCAGTCGCAGGACCAGAATCAATAACAGTAATCACAACAATGTAACTCTCAAATGTCAAAAATAGTAATAAATATGTATATAACCACTAAGAATTACCCCATAAATAATCTAGTAAATATATAGATAAATAATTACAATGCATAACAATGGTTGTTATAAATAGATAAATAAAGTGTATAACACAACACTGTGCTACCACAAATGACCATTAATTAATAACCCTTAAATAGGGCTAAAAAAACCTACAAGCACAATATAAAGACAATCCTAAATGTGTGCACCCCTAGTGTAAGTAATCCCAGAGGTAGACAAAAAGCCTGAGCCAATGGGATAAAGTGAGTAGTGTCCGCGCCCTAAAATCGCACAAATAACACCGCTTCCCAAAGGTAAGTAGAAAATAAAGACAATACTCATCAGTAATGACCCCGTCTGGTTCCACTTCATGTGCCCCTTGGTGTTCTGTGCACTGCCAAGAAGATATTCAAACAGTGAAACAATTATGCAATCTGAAAAATACCCTGCTAGAATACCAGACCAGCACTGAAGGGCATACAGGCCAATCAATAGCACGTGTGGAGGTCAGACTTCTGTGCTTTGGGTAGACCTGCCCTTATGCTTTGGCCCTGGAGAATCTTACAGTATCTAAGAGGGGTGCAATCTAGGATTAGCAAGATAAAGATGGACACTCGTCCAAACGGCACGCTCGGATTCGCTCAAGCCCCTTCATGCAGGAGCTCGTCTAATGAGAGCCAATTTGAGCATGCTGGTGGCCGCATCCCTGCTACCCTTTAACAGGGATTGTGCCTGCTCCGGCCATTGACAAAGGCCTGGCGCAGGCACGCTCCCTGCTAAAGGGATAGCGGGGATGCAGCCGCTGCTCGCACATGCGCCATTGGACCGTGAACAAAAATGAGTTTTCGGGCGACCTGGGGAGTTTCACACAGTGGGACACTTATTATACCTGTCCTGGAGTCTCATAGACTGAGCCTCATAAGCCAGTGTTACAGGCCAATCAATAGCACGTGCGAAGGTCAGACTTTTGTGCTTTGGGTAGACCTGCCCCTATGCTTTGGCCCTGGAGTATCTTACAGTATCTGAGAGGGGCGCAATCTAGGATTAGCAAGATAAAGATAAACAACAGATACTCACCTATAGTCCCATGCAGCTGATCGGCCCTATTCTGGCAGTTTGATACGTTTCTCCCCCAAAGATTCAAACCACACAATCCCTGCTCATGAGTCAAGAGCACAGCCATCCTCCTCAATTCATTTCCATGGTAGTGAATTGAGTGGGTGCTGCCAGTCAAGGTGACTGGCACGAGGGGGCGCTCACTTCCAGGCCACTGGGGTGGCTAGGACGAGATGGCAGATGTTGATACATTTCAAATTATCGACATTAGGCGAATCAGCAAATCAGGAACTTCAGGTATCTGTTGTTTGTTGTTCTTGCACGATCAGGGGCTTTAAATAATCATTTTTTATTATCGTTATTCTTTAAAGTGGGCCAAAACGGATTTTGACTATCCTGGGTTTTGGTCCTTGCCCACAGGGCACCCCGATCGGGGGTGCCCCGATGTGTGAAACCCTCCAAATCGCCTGAATGGACTTACCTCTTCATAGTCTAATGGAGCCTGAGCAGCCGCTTGTCCACTCGGCGTGCTTGGATCCGCTTAAGCCCCTTCGCCCAGGAGCTTATTTAATGCAAGAAGATCTGAGCGCACTGGCGGCCACATCCCCTGCTACCCTTTAACAGGGGACGTGCCTGCGCCAGCCACTCACAAATGTCTGGCGCGGGCGTGCTCCCTGCTAAAGGGATAGCGGGGATGCAGCTGCTGCCCATGCATGTGCCATTGGAAGTTGAGTTTTCGGGGAACCTGGGGGGCTTCACACAGTGGGGCACCGAGCATGCCTGCTCTGGCGTCTCATAGACTCCAGCGTGGGTTTTTGGTCCTCTTTAAGTGGGAAGCTGCAATGTTGTGATGGTTTAGGCTTCCTCTGTGTATAACATACAACACATAGACAAATGTGTTACAAATATAAAATTCACTATCACTGTTCCTGCACACGCACACATCTCTTTTCTTTTGCAAATCATGGCCATGACTTCTCCTTGAACAGTACATTAGCTTCACTTGAACCAATGCCAGGACAGCTACTACCTCAACTGCTACCACATGCTACTTGTTTTATAGCTAACACGTGGTTTAAAATGACATAAAGTGTTCACTCCAAGATTTCCTCTGGCTTGCAGAAAGCAGCAGATATAACACCCTTTAAAAAAGCTGTTTCAGGGAACAATACTGTGCTGGATTATTTGATGCATTAGGTCATTTTGGGTGGTAAGGGTATAGTCTACTTGTGCTATATTGTGTTGGATATATCCCAGCAGAACGTTTTACAGAACCATAGTGTTCCCACTCGCATGACTACAAGTTTTTTTTTTAAGGAAAACAGCACCTTTCTAATACATATGATGTCCAAAAATAAGAGAGTTTATTCATAGGCCGCACTTAGAGTTATTCAAATCATTACCTTGTGCTTTGAGCATAAATTGGGGGCCGTAATAAGCGGCTGAAAGCATGGGCGGACATGGGGATGTGTGAGGTGTGTCATTGCAAATGGGGCCATGGTCACCTTTGGGGTGTTTGAGGTGTGCCATTGCACAGGGTGCCGTGGCCACCATTGGGGTGTGCAAGGTGTGCCTTTGCACAGGGTGCCATGGTCAGGAGGGCCAGCTGGACGCCCCAACCTGCCCACTCACCTTACGCTTAGTTTACTAATTCACCGTTCTCTTGCCCCCCCCCCCCCACTGCTTGCTCAGCTTACTGGTTAGCCAATTACGGCCCCCACCTGTTTTCTCGCTTTGTAGGGGGGTTTAATTGGAGCTGCGGGGGGCGCATGGTTGGTTGGGGGTCAGAAGGAAGGGGTGCCATGCTCACCTCTGTTCTTCCTTTTAAAGTGGACCAAACCAGCTGATTTCCTATATCTGGAGCATCCCAATTTGGGATGCCCTAGTGGGTAAAACCCCCTGTGATAACCAGCATACCCATAATGCAACTAATTCTACGGTACATGCGCAGGCTTTCATCCAATCAGCACTCTATGCTGTCCATATTATTGCAGGGCATAGCATTTTTTTGTCCAAAAAGCCTGACACAGAGAATTGGGAGCAGCTGGCATCCCCGCTTTCCTTCCAGCTTGGTAGTGCTTCCCTTGGAGAAAGCCGGTGATATGACCCATGCATGTGCCATGGGACTCCTTGCAAGGTAAGTATACCAGCTATCCTGGTTTCACAAAGTTGGGCATCACATTAGGATGCCCCAGAAATCTGAAGTCAGCCAGCCCTGGAGAATTTTAGACTTCAGGGCCGGAAAATACAGGTTTTCGTCCACTTAAAAGCAGACTGGCAGTCAAAAATAAAAGAAGGTACTCCCCTACTTCTGCATTGACTTTCCACCCACTGCCAGCGCACCACCGCACAGTAGGCCAGTAGTAAGGAAGCGCAGAAGTGTTTTGAGGAAGGGGCGCCACTCAGGAAGTCTCGCACAGGGCCCCCTCCATCCTCCATCCAGCCGGTCCTGGCTGAAAGCAATGCATGTTGTGAGTAAATGTGATTTTATAATCCAGTATGGCCACCATCTAGAGACAATACATGGTCAGTCCCCTATTCAGTTTTTCTATTTTTAATCTGTTGTCTTTATAAAAAGTGGGAGGACTGACTTCACCAGAATCTTTAACCCGTGATGTGTTATGTGATAAATGTGACTGGCCTTTATTATTATCTGACTGTCTCCTGATTTCTCTGTCTGGTTTTCCCTGCCCTCTCACATGTGTCTTCCCAATAAAGATTTGTGTATAACCAGCCTCATTGCTGGAGCATTTCTTCATGTACCTGAGTGTCCATGAGCACTCTGCAGCGCTTCCACCTTCTCTCCTGCTATTGGGCCTATGGCCTTTCATTTATTATAGTTGACTCTAAGCCTTTTTTTTCTATATTGAGTTTTCCGTTACCCTGTGTTTACTCTAAGCCTAGTTGTTGTGCTGTTTGTGTCCTGTCACCAGTCTGTCCTCTCATCCTCCCCAAGTTTGCAACCACCACTGGACTTCTGGTGGCCTTGTGCACCCTCCGTCATCAGAAGCTTGGCCAAAGTAGCAGGTTGGTTATGTGTTCTTCATCTAGTTTCAGCCCTTTCATGCCCTGGGTGATTGGCCGTTTGCCTCTTTCATAATGTAGATGGGTACTGTGTATTTGTAAGTTTATGTTCCCTTGATACTACCAATCTGATCCCAGTCTGTGACTCTGCTCACCTTCTCCCAGCCTGTGACTACGACTGCCCAATTCTGTTCTGCAGGGGTTTAACTATAGCAGGTGCAGGTGGTGCAACTGCGCCAGAGCCTGGGAGGTCAGGAGGGCCCCATCATTGTTGCTCCTCCACTTTAGTTATCATACTTGTGCTCAATTGGCATAATTTAGAGAAATGAAGCGCCATTTGCCCCTGCTGTTTCAGTCTTTAGTTGTTTAATTGCATCCAGTTGCGTTAAAAGACAGTAAAATTCTGCCCTATTTAATGCTCACACCAGAGCCCCGTCACATTTAGTTACACCATTTCTGTTCTGTGTCCCATTCCTGGTCTGTCGCCTTGTTCCTAGTTTGTGTCTGTACCTTCCCTGTGTTTCAGATCCAATTCATTTCACAGTCCAGTGCAGCTAAAACCTCCATCCAGACATTAGTTCCCGACAAAAAACATGCACTTTGCTCAGTTTACCTGTCTTCTGTTAGTGGCTTTTACAAAGTGCCAGGGAAGTTACGTACTGCTGAGCAAGTGGTGTAGGGACAGTAAGGAAACAGATATAGTGGAAGGATAGAATTTGGTCTAAATATCATTGGAAAATAGGATAAAAAATAAATGTAGTCACATGGTTAGGTCACTGGAACGCAGCACAGGATAAGAAATTAATATTTATGCTCAGAATAGGCAAGAAGTTGTTTTGCAACAGTAAGATGAGTCAAGGGGCCCTGATAGGCTGTTGGTAGCAACAGAGTTGTCTAGTATATAGTCATAGGTTACTGGTGGAACTCTGACTAGGGGAGAAGCTGAATGGGAATAAAAGAGAGGTCAGACAGCTAGACCTTGTTGACTGCACCGGCAAGAGAAGGGAACACCGAAGAGAGAAGTTCTGCACAGGAGTGAAAACATCTGAAGTTGCACCACTGAAAGGTCCTGGAGGGAGCACAATGGAGAAATTCTTGTGGAATGCTTGTTTGAGAAGCCTTCTTGGAGAATAGACTATGTTCAGGGTAGGTCCTGAGCCTTCTTGCCCTATACCACCCCCTGCAGCCTGGGGCTACTCTACCCAGCTCTGGTCTTTCCGTGGTCACCTTAGATGCCTAAACAGGTGGCTTTAATGTGGGGTCACACACTACTGCTTCTCTGTGTACAGTCCTATCCGGTATTGACATTGACCTGTGAGGGGTCCATGTACTGCCATGGAAATGCTATGTTTATTTTAAAAGGAGGAAGCTGTGCCCCACACCACTTATGCTACATTTCGAAAGCTATTGCACCTTTGTGTCAAGATTATCAGCATTCACCTACCCTCCCCGGGGAATACCCTTGGGTCATTGGTTCGTGAGTGAGTGTTGCAGGAGTGATTGACCCACTTATTGGCCCACTTATTGGCCCAAGCTGAATTAAAACTTAGATGGTCATTAGTTTGGACAATACTCCCTACTGCAGTGGCTGTGAATGCCATTAGGGGTTATTGTTCTAGAGGGGTCCACTTGATTACTATGTAATTTTGAGCAGTGGTCCAATGTGAGGGTGCCCTTTATCCACTATTGGTTAGTATCAGGCTTCTACCTTTTTGGTTGATTATTTCAGTGACACTGCTTTGTGCTTGAGGGGTACTTTTATTGCATTCTTGGCATTACTTTGGCATATGATTTACTTATTTAGTGTGTGTATACAATGTATTAGCCTGTATTTGCACTATGGCACTTTTTCTTATGGACTTTAGAATGTTTTTAAGTGTGTGCCATTGATTAATTCAGGCACCTTTAACCAGGTGGCCTTCTTGCCCTCTACCACCCCCTGCGGCCTGGGGCTACTTAGACGGCCTGGGGTCACCTTAGACATCTAACTGGGTGGCCTTAGTGTGGGGTCGCACGCCACTGCTTCTCTGTGTACAATCCTATGCGGTATTGCCATTGCCCTGTGAGGGGGTCCATGTACTTCCATGGAAGTGCTGTGTTTATTTTGTAACAAAGACTGTGCACGACACCACCTATGCTACTGTACATTTTGAATGCTGTTGCACCTTTGTGTTGGGATTATCATCCTTCACCTACCCTCCCTGGGGAAGACCCTCGGGGAAGAGTCTCTGCCCTGGGCAAACAAGGCGTGCAGGCCCCCGTGATGGGTTACAGTGGCTTTCACCTATTTTATCATTTTGAGAAGCATTGGTGTACAGACTCATTGTAAACATAAACCCTATGAACTATGCGCTTTCTCATTACACTTGGATGCTGTACACAAAGCTTTAACAAGTAGCTGGACCCTGGTCAATGGTAGCTTATAATGTCATAGCTCACACCTGTGAATATTAAAACTATATGGAGAAAGACTTACTTTTGGAAGCACTAAAAAGGTAACCAAGCGGATCCAAATAAACAAGGCATTCTAAAATGGCCTGTCCAAGGCAATGCACATAATCACAAATGGAATGGAAGTATTATTAAACACTCCATATGCTATATTAAATAATGTTGGGAAACATGTGACCATTAATATTGTATATAAAATATTAAACACAATAAGCAAGCTGACGTATTTCTAGCAGACTGCCAATTGTAAAACAAATACCTTTTCTTGGCATGGTAACAGCGTGGCAAAAATTCAAAAGTTTACAAAAAAAATGAGGGCACTAGCTTAAAAATCATGTACTTCTGAACAGGTTTTATTTTAATCCAACGGTTTAAAACCTGTTTTCGATTTCAGTGGTAACGTAGTTTATCATTCAGGTACTTTTCATTCCTGCTTTTTTTCAAATTGAATTAATTTCTAAATACAACAAGGCCACAAAGCTTTGGATTTAGTGCAGTTGTGTATATTTTTGTTTCTAATATTTATTACATTTTAATGTTGGTTAGAAATGTATTTCAGCATAATTGGTTACAGAAGAGTTATACAGTTTCAGGTTTTTTTTTCTGCCTTCTATAAGCAATTTTGTGGTTTCGAAGGGAAGTACCTAAAGAAGCATGGGCCAGTAAAACACAAACCTCGTCCCTCAAATTGTAGACTTGCAAATCACTAAGATGTAAGTTAAATCCTGATCCATCATATAGATGTCCAAACACGCTGCATGGCCAAAAGGATGTAAAAGTTTTGGACTCCGTATCTACATGTGAACATTTTTAAAGCTTTTTCAGTTTTTTTTTTTGGAGCTGGTCTATAATTGCCGTAATGTTTCTACAAAAGCTTTTCATTACATATGTGAGGATTTCCTTTTATTCAGACAGAAGAGCGTTATTGCCTGAGTTTGGGTCTCACCTGTCCGATGCTCCTATGCTGCTCCTTGGCAGGTGTAATGGTGAACAGCAGTGTTGCCTGGAAGCCACAGCGTCTAAAACTGGAGGTGCTGCTTCCCATGGGAGACAATGGCAGACAGTGTGCCCAGCACCTCAGCTATGCAGAAATGCACTGTATTGTCAGGCTGACCATATTCAAGTGGCCAACCACAAGACACACCTGACGATGTCCAAGTAAGTCCTGTTGCTGAACTCTAGCCACATTTGAACACATTCAAGTGCCTTGCTATTTTACCTACCTGTGGTGCATTTGACTACGTTTGGAGTGCCACTCCCTGCAGTCACTAACCAAGCTCCTGCCCGTTTCTTGCTTATTGGTCACATTTGACTATGCTCCCCTTTTGCCTTTAGCATGCAGGTCACCTTATCCTGAACTGCTTATAGATACAGAATACAGATTGTGGGACTCATCACAATGGGTCCTCCCAACACTTGGCTGTCAACAGAACCAGAAACAATATAGCTTCAAACTGTTGGAGATACAATACTTTGCAACAGCATATGCTTGTCTCTTAATGTGATTTTGGGACTTTGACAGTAGATGGCACTGTTACCAATCTGTATCTTATCTTATCTGTAGTCTCTCTATGCATTCTTCTGATGTGTTGTATTTCCTGTATATTATATCACTTTCTGTATGTGTTAGCAACCATGATAAGGTGACATTCTCTTACTGCATTCATGTTCCAGTAAAGCCGGTTCCTGTTATACCACTTCCTGTATTTGACTCTGTTGCACCCAACACTCACACTCTGCAACGCAAACATGGTACCCTTGCTGTGAGGACTAACATTGCCTGTGTTTTGAACCACTAATATGCAGTCATTCTTCACTCCAAGTCTGATGCTTTGCTTACTGTGCCAACTACTATCATCAATGTGCACCCCATTTTAATTAATCCCGTGTTTATGCCAGAAACAGTCCTTATTTGTAGTAGGTATTTATGAAAAGTTTACCGAATCGAAGACTTTATGTGAAAGAGCAGGCTGGGCCATACTCGTCCACACCATGGATGATGGATTTAACAGTGCTCCACAAGATGTTTAGAGCTTGGGCCACTTTTTAAACCCATGGCTGATGTGTTCCTTGGTTTATGTAGTTATACAGATGGACTCTGTTTGTTAATTTGGTGACTTCTGAAAGGGGTTGGTCACACTGGGTTTTATTTAGGGATATCCAAGAATCGGCAGTTAAGTACATATGCATTTGCAAATGTGGAAAAGTTCAAGGGACGTGAATACTTTTTCAAGGCACTGTACATCCCTCTTGGAACCATAAACCATATAAACAAAATGTATCCTTACAAGTTAGTCAGTCAGCCAGGTGTATTCTTCTGCTTGGCAGCCCCTGCATCTGTCATTTTACATTTGCTTTATGACTTTAGACAGACCTTTTGGTAAAAAATAATACACAATTACATAGTTGTCAAGGCAGAACTAATTATGTTTATACTTGTTTTGAAACTCTATTTGATCCTTACTCCTCCCTTATACATCCCAAAATCCCAACCTCCGATTTAGATGGTAAACTGTGATAAAGCGTGTTGTGGTTTGTTTTATCTTAAAACTGCATTCAGGAAAAATACATAATAGCTAATTATTTAATCTGATTAATAAAAAATTTTAACAATTTGAAAACTCTGAGAATCAAGTATGTTGCTTTATATGTTAAGATGGTCTTTGCAGGAAAGACAACCACTGTGTTCTTAATTTTGTCATTTTCATCATTGTTATTAATGTTTATTCATTTCCTGCTATAAAACACAATTAGAATCTCTCAATTTGCCAATTATCTATGGTAAATATAAACAAGGATTTTTTTTCTGGCAGGCCGGCAAATACAACAGGTTTTGGAACAGGAGAAAAAATATCAGTGCATGAATTTAGAATAGGAGAGCAGACGGTACAATAGTAAACATCAAGTGCACTGTAGTAAGTTTGACCATTCCTAATAATAAACTGGATCAAAAGTCATATTTGACATCTGGTTCGTATTAAAGATCCATAGTTTTCAGCGGCGATTCCGACCATGGGGGGATCCCAAATCAGGATTCCCCATGGTTAGAATCGCTGATGAAACCTGGCTATTCCCATGCCCCTAGGAAGCCGCCATCCATTGCTGTATTCAGGTGCAGCACTGGCATGCCTTGTTTGAGCTGTGCACACTCCCACCTGGCATACTATGGATAGCCTGCAATCACTCACTGCTGAGACACCACCTCACCGAATTTCTCCTGGCCGTGGCCAGTTTGAAAGACCTGGGAGGCTTCTTCCTTTCCAAGCATCCCAGCTGTGCTGCCTGTATTTAACTTATATAACCCACAATGTGCAGTGGCAGGAAACCCAGCAGCATATTCTGGCTATTCTGTTTCATGGTAGCATGGTAGCTTCATCAGCTACTGTAATGGTGACTTGGGTTAGTGTAAGGCCAGAATTGTAAACATTCTCATAAATGTTGTATTATAGAAAATATATGTTTCTCAAAAGCCAAAGAATAAGCCACGCTCATCCTAAACATCACCACTGCCATGTCCATAACTATATAAACTGCCCTCCAATGTTGAGATCTTTGTTTAAAGTAAAGCAAGGCAATTTATGCTAATTTTCTCAGCAGGCAGGCCCTTAATATGGACCAAAACCCAGGATTTTTACTATCCTGGGTTTTGGTCTGTCCCTCTGGGGCACCCTGGTTTGGGATACCCCGCTGTGTGACATCCCGGCATTTGCCAGCATTTCTTACCTTTCCTCAAGCCCACAGTGCAGATACAGCTCTCGTCCAATCAGCTTCTCTGGTCGTGCATATTAATGTATATATGGCAACGCATGGCATCACTAACATCCTTTCAGTTGTGGTGGACCTGATCGCGCATAGCCAAATAGGGTGCGAGTGATGCCACCGCCCTCCACGCATGCTCTATGGGCTTTTTGGAAAGGTAAGCTTATTGGGTGAATGGGGGGTTTGACATAGGAGGGAGAGGGAATCAACCAGCCTGGGGGTTTCACAGACTTTAGGGTTGGTTTGGGGTCCACTTTAAAGAATCCATATAAACATGATGGATAGTGAGAAAAGGGCACACTTATACCCCCAAACTAAAAAAAAAATCCTGCTCAGATTGTGATTTTCTTCTGCTAATCAGAATAATCTCTATGGGTGACAAGATTTTGAATGTACCATTCCACTTTTATAAGGGTGACTTGCTCCGTTCCAGTGCTGTTTCCTGTGGAAACCTGTGGGAAACAGTTGCATTAAAATCTGCCGAAAACATTGCACGATGTGTTAAAGCTCCTATGTACAGTCCAACCATCAGATGAATTGCAATAGCAATGTATTTGTTCCAGCAGAGGCTGGCTCAACAGAAGGGCCATTTAGTAAAAGCAGAAATGTATGTTCAGCATGTCATCCTGATTATTCTTCCTGTTCTGTTTCTGTTAAAAAAAGACAATTAAATAACTCCATTAATGTGAATTATAATTCCCTGGGACATAACAGTAATAACAGTGTTTCTAATAACAATCTTTAAGGTGCTAATGTGTTTGCCTTCAATAAAGATCAAAACAAAACATCTAGCAATTAAGTAGGAGGGTCAGGGTCAGACTGGGGCCAAAAATCTACCCATGAGCTGCCAAACCCTGCCTCCAGGTTGCTTTTGAGTACCATCTTCAGTTGAGCCATAGCAGGGGTCCCAACATTTTTTTCATCAGGTACTGTACTACTTCCTGTTTTTGAAATTTCCCTAGAACCACCTGGGTGGTAGGTATGGGTTGCTAGTCACATAAAACCTTGTTACAAGCACCCAAATTCCTAGTGCACAAAATGAGGAGAGCAAACAATTTTGAGGTAGAACAATTGAAACATTTGATATCCTGAAGGAGACACGATAAAGAGTTTTTTGAGGACTCCTGTAACGTAGCTTAGTTGCTTAGCTACCCTGATGAAGCTTATAGCGAAACGAGTTGGAGGAATATCACAGTACCTTTACCAGACAGGAACACCATAGTCCTACATGGGATCAAATGCTGTAATCTTATAATGAAACTATACCAATCATGATGCAATTGCACATGTTCTGTTAATTACCAAAAGACATCAAAGTAAAATGCATGAGGAACAAGACTGCTTGCTTGTAATGAGTCTTCAATGTGTGGAGGATGTAGAAGCCTGATTGGGCAGTGAGGTCAGAATTCAGGTGGGTGAAACCTGTGTACAAAATGAACATGCATAGTTTTCAGCACATTTTGGAGCAGTTTTTTACTTATGGAGCAAGTCAGGCTTGGAAGAAGTATAGATGGCCACAGATGTTGGGGGTACAGATCATTCAGCAACCTTGCTGAGTACCACTTTATAAGATATCACGTACCACCAGTTACTGGTTGAGTACCACAGTTGATACACATATAATCTTTTCTAACCCACAGATGGGTGTTAATTATAAAAATAAGATGCTTAAAAGGTGTTTACTGATACAAGTCTAGTCCTATATGTTATTACCATTTTTATATACTGTAATTAGTTTTTTTTACAGTTTTATTCAATGTTTTAAATTCCCCCGATCTGCCCCTACTTACCTGAAGCTTCAGGGCCCGATTCTCACTTCGCCATCTGCTTAGCCATCCGTAACTGACAAGCTTGTCAATGTCCCACGGCGATCTTGCAGCTCAGCAAAGTCTCGTGGAATTTCGGGCGGTTCCATTGCATCCCATTCATGGGCACTGCACAGGTGAGAGATCAGGGGCCGCGCTCAGTGCCTGATGAGATGCAAGATGGCATCGTCCGCCGAGAGGTTGCTTGGAATCCGAGGGACCCAGAAGATGGATGCCTTGGCAAGGTGAGTAACAGTTGCCCAAAGGTTAAACCGGAGGGGGCAGCAAATTGGTGAGGTTTGTGGAAGGTTTTAAATCTATTAAGATAAAAGATCTTATGTATTACATTGTTGTACCATAATTGGGACAGCCTAGTAGGACACCAACCTTTTCATGACCTCACAAGCTTCTGTATGATGGCAGTAACAAGCCCGTGAATGTCATCTACACAAACCTTCTTCACTTTTTCCCCAATAAAGAGCAATGCAAGAATTTCATTAGCAGAAACTATGACTAAGGCTTTGATGTCTTCTCTTCACATTTGACAATGGGGGCAGATGCTTAAACAAAACAAACACATCAGACAATCAACTGCCCTCTTTGAGTGTTGCAGCCTGAAGCTCATGTTTGTTTACCTACTTGAGCAACAAGGGTGAAAAGTGCATGAGGAGCACTTGACCAAATACATTTAATAAATAATCATGAAAGATGAATTGCTTTTCATTAAAACTGGCCTGCACTTGAAAAATCAATAGATGATGTGTGATAATGAAATAAGTTAAATATTAGACTGAATTGTGGTGGCTAGTGCTTGGATTTAAACGCCCCCTCGCCCTTGGGTAAACTATGGATACTGCGCTAATTGTTCATCTTGTGTGATGAGATCTCAGTGTGGAATGAAAGTCTTGTTGATACTGAAGTAGCTGACAAAAGAAGCAGGAGTTTGTTACTGATAAGAGTTGCTCCCGAGATGAATGATCGCCAGTTCGTGGCGTGACATGCTATGCCATAGAGAGTTCTATTTCTGGGCATTCTGAATGACCTGCTTTTACTTCTATTGTTTGTCAAGTGGTTCTCTCCCAACATGATGGAAGGAACAAATATTAAAGAGAGACATGCTATCGAAACTCTCAAGATCCATCAGCCTATCCCATCTAAAACTTCTATCAAGTGACTGAAGACTATATTATTTTGAAGTTCAGGATAATTTATGATCATCATATAAGTGGACAGGTGCGGATAATGTTCTGACCAGGAGAATACCTCTGAAGACTCTAAATTAAGCTAAGAAGGGTCATTCTTAACTGCTGGACCATAAAATCTTTACAGCAATTAGGTCTTAGTTCATGCACCTGGATAAGGGGGCGGCATCTCAATTGCTCATACATACATCTCCACCAGAAAGAGATCTGCATACCTGCCTGGTATTATCCTGTGTAATCCACCCCTCATGATTGTCTGCCAGTAATCACATGGTCTGTGTTTCCTTCCGTGACCAGAAACGGTGAAGAAAAACCAAACTATGCGACCAATTGTGGAGCCAAATTTCGGTTGGGGAGTGAGCAGGTAAGCAGATCTTGGACTGATGATGGTATATGTATGAGGAGTATCCCCCCTCACACATAGACCAACATCCATTTGATGTAACCTCATAACTGTTAGTGTATGAAATAAGTGGAATGGCAATGAAGGGGGTCATTGTAATTATGGGTGACTTTAACATGCCTGATATGCATCGACACAAGAGCAGGAATGTATTAGAGGCATGTCTTGGAGCATATCTCAAACAGCTTGTGAAGTCCCCAACCAGAGGAGATAACATTCTGGACTTGGGACTCATAATGGGTATCTGGTGTAAGAGTCTAGGATACAAAAAAATCTGGGCGACCATCAATGCCTATGGTTTAGCATAAAAACAGACAATCCTACATAAAATCCAAAGTCATAGATTATAGGTAAACAAACAATAGGTAAATGATTGAGTATATAAAAAGAAATGTCACTGTGTGCCATCCGAATTTTCAGACATCTAGGTTTGAATAAACTTCCAGTAAAGCTTATGAGTTAAACTGAGCTTTGGCTTTAGATCAAAGCCAAATTCAGCCAATGTTTCACTGTGTAAACAAACTATTGGTGTGCACTAGAGATGAGCGACCTTTTGAAAACTTCGATTCGCCGAATTTTCCGACAAAAACCAATTCAACCCGAGTTTATTCGCAATGAATCGCTATTAAAAATGGCGTAGAGCCTCAATAGGGTTGTAAACCATTCTGCCTTGCTGTAACACGCATAGGATGCGTGCTGGGTTGGTGAAATAATACTGTAAATAATTATCACATGCAGATCAGAGGTATCGCTAATAGAATCGCAGAGCGGCACAATTGCAGAGAGTTGAGGTGGCATCACTATGAGGGGCCCCTATAATGCCTGAAAAACACTGGCAGCATCAGGAGCACAAAAATTAGCTGAATCACACCCTGGAGTTGCAAGCAGCAGCAGCAGCTGCTGCAGGAGCCCAAACATTGCATTAAAGAGACACTGGAGTTGGCTGCAGGAGCCCAAAAATTGGATGAATCACACCCTGGAGTTGCAAGCAGCAGCAGGAGCACAAACATTGCTTTAAAGAGACACTGGATTTGGCTGCAGGAGCCCAAAAATTGGATGAATCACACCCTGGAGTTGCAAGCAGCAGCAGCAGGAGCCCAAACATAGCTTGAAAGAGACACTGAAGTTGGCTGCAGGAGCCCAAAAGTTGGATGAATCACACCCTGGAGTTGCAAGCAGCAGCAGGAGCCCAAACATTGCTAGAAAGAGACACTGGAGTTGGCTGCAGGAGCCCAAAAATTGGATGAATCACACCCTGGAGTTGCAAGCAGCAGCAGGAGCAGGAGCACAAACATTGCTTTAAAGAGACACTGGATTTGGCTGCAGGAGCCCAAAAATAGGATGAATCCCACCCTGGAGTTGCAAGCAGCAGCAGGAGCCCAAACATTGCTTGAAAGAGACACTGGAATTGCCTGCAGGAGCCGAAAAATTGTATGAATCACACCCTGGAGTTGCAAGCAGCAGCAGCAGCAGGAGCCCAGACATTGCTTGAATGAGACACTGGAGTTGGCTGCAGGAGCCCAAAAATTGGACGAATCACACCCTGGAGTTGCAAGCAGCAGCAGCAGGAGCCCAAACATAGCTTGAAAGAGACACTGGAGTTGGCTGCAGGAGCCCAAAAATTGGATGAATCACACCCTGGAGTTGCAAGCAGCAGCAGGAGCCCAAACATTGCTTGAAAGAGACACTGGAGTTGGCTGCAGGAGCCCACAAATTGGATGAATCACACCCTGGAGTTGCAAGCAGCAGCAACATAGCTTGAAAGAGACACTGGAGTTGGCTGCAGGAGCCCAAAAATTGGATGAATCACACCCTGGAGTTGCAAGCAGCAGCAGGAGCCCAAACATAGCTTTAAAGAGACACTGGAGTTGGCTTCAGGAGCCCAAAATTTGGATGAATCACACCCTGGAGTTGCAAGCAGCAGCAGCAGGAGCCCAAACATAGCTTGAAAGAGACGCTGGAGTTGGCTGCAGGAGCCCAAAAATTGTATGAATCACACCCTGGAGTTGCAAGCAGCAGCAGGAGCCCAAACATTGCTTGAAAGAGACACTGGAGTTGGCTGCAGGAGCCCAACAATTGGATGAATCACACCCTGGAGTTGCAAGCAGCAGCAGAAGCAGGAGCACAAACATTGCTTTAAAGAGTCACTGAATTTGGCTGCAGGAGCCCAAAAACTGGAGTTGCAAGCAGCAGCAGCAGGAGCCCAAACATAGCTTGAAAGAGACACTGGAGATAGCTGCAGGAGCCCAAGAATTGGATGAATCACACCCTGGAGTTGCAAGCAGCAGCAGCAGGAGTCCAAACATTGCTTTAAAGAGACACTGGAGTTGGCTGCAGAAGCCCAAAAATTGGACGAATCACACCCTGGAGTTGCAAGCAGCAGCAGGAGCCCAAACATTGCTTGAAAGAGACACTGGAGTTGGCAGCAGGTGCCCAAAAATTGGCCTAAGACACACTGGAGTTGCAAGCAGCAGCAGCAGGGGCCCAAAATTGCCAGAAAGACACACCCTGGAGTTGGCAGCAGCATGAAGAGAACATATACAGATTTTCAGCACATATATCTTATCCGAAGAATATTAATAAAAAGTAAGAGTAACGTAAAGCATTTTCTCAATAATTACTTGTGGTCTAATACGGAGCAATGTCTGTAACTGGAGAGCAGCGCCTTAAATCTGTTTTGCACGATTCATATTTCTTTAGTGTAGGTCTGGCCACATCATCAATCACCCACCAATGCATCAGGCATTGGTGGGTGGAAATCTTGGCTGATCAATTCCCGATTCATTTCCACACAGGCCAGTCTCTCAAAAAAAAACATGGAGAGTGACAGATTAGTAACATATTAGTAACATAGTAACATATTAGTAACATAGTAACATATAAGGCCTCATTTCATCAAGCAGAGGTCTCTGCACAATAGGGGTGAGTGGCAGCAGGAGTCTCAGTGAGAGGCCTGATCTCCCGGGATCAGCTAGCGGTCGTGTCTTGACCAGCAACCCATCTGCCATCATCCATTGGTTAACACGATCATCCACTGCATCACAAGTGACATCTGACACCCCCAGTCAACTGTCTGTTGTATGTTATGCTTTGGGTTCAGCTCCACTATTCAGTGAGGACGATCTGATAATCAGAAAAATCAGCAGCTACTGCCCAGCCAAGAAGTGGAGGAGACACTTGCCGCTTCTTCCACTAGGCGGGCAAGTAGTTATGAGGAGAGTAGCGTGGGAGGAGGTGTTGCAAGCGTTTTGGCTCCTTAAGCAGACACTGTTGAGGAACCTGAGGGGGACATCAGTGAGTTTTGAGGGCACTTTTAAAGGCTTGGAGTGATGGAGAGTGCCAGATTTAGCGGCCAGCATGGTGGCAGAAGGGGAAAGTATGGAGGCAAATGTGCTCGGGGTAGACCACTCGCGCGGCAGGCTATCTTCCCAGGAGGTAGTGGACGAGGGTCCCTGGAGCTGACGGCGGCGGCAGCAGAATCAGTGAATTAGTGCGGACTGTTGGTAGGAGAAATCAGCTACAAGCCCATGTTGCAGTTTTTCATCAAGCATCCGCAGGAGGTTAACATGGCTATATGAAAGATGTGTAGGCAGAAGGTGAAGTGTGGCCAGGATCCCAATGTTGGACCCACAGCCCTGCGTCAACATTTGCAGCGTCACCATAAAGTGGCCTGGGAGAGTTGGCTCCAAAGTGGTGGTCCAGCCTGCTGCATTACCCAGTGGCACACCGCTCTCTGTTCCAGCCAGCCAAGGCTCCACCACCTCCTGTGTGTCATACCCATCCTCTGTCGCTCCAGATGCTCCTCCTCCTCTTAATCCGAGTCAGGCTTTCCGCCAGCAATCCATTGCCAAGCCATGTCCAAGAGACAACAGTATGTGCCCACTCATCCAACGTGCAGAAGCTAAATGTGCTCCTGTATAAGTTGCTGGTGCTGCAGTCCCTCCCTTATGAGTTGGTGGACCTTTCAGAGAACTGATGGCTTGTGCCGAGCTGAGGTGGAGAGTCCCATGCAGTCATTTCTTTGCGAAGAAAGCAGTACCAGCCCTGTACAATTTTGTTGAACAGAAGGTGGGGCAGTCCTTTAGCCTGTCAGTGTGTACCAAAGCGCACAGCAGTGCCTACGTCTGGAGCTGTAACTATGGTCAGGGACAATAAATATCCTTTTAGGACCACTGGGTGATTGTGGTTCCTGCACAACCACAAAAGCAACTTGGACAGGTCCCTTCACTGTGGCCTCCACGCTCCTAGGCCTTTGTGCATGTGACAGTGCACTTGCACTTAGCAATGGTATCACAAAGAAAAGTGGCAAATTGTCAATTACATATTAATAATTAACATTTATCTTATTTGAACATATTTATAATAATAACATATAATAACATATAACATAGCAACAATAACATATAACATAATAACAGTAACATATAAAATGTATTATCATTTTAATTTTTTGGTTAATTTTGTATTTGTTTTTTTAATATTTTGTATTTTTTTTTAATATTTTGCATTTTTTAGAAACACACACACACACACACATATATATATATATATATTTTTTTTTTTTACATTGCCTTTTAATATTTTGTGAATTTTTGTACAAATTTTTTTTTAATTTTTTTAATTTTTTTTTTTTACTTTTTTTTCTAAATATTTATTTTTTCTATTTTTTTTTTTTCCCAGTGCCCTTTCAGCCTACCATGTGTGCAGGACATGCCGATTTCACGCTGTTCTTCACATGGTTTGCCTTGAGCAACAGAGTCACACATGGGAGGAACTGCTAAAAATGAGAACTCAATACATGAAATCATGGCTTATGCCACGAAAACTGCAAATGGGACCCATGGTGACTGACACTGGGAAGAACATCTTGTCTGCGCTGCGACAAGGAAGCCTGAGCCATGCGTCCTGCCATGGCACACGTGTTCAATCTAGTTGTTAAGCGTTTTCTGAAGTCTTCCCCCCCATCTGCAAGACATCCTAACAACGGGAAGGAAACTTTGCATGCACTTCAGGCACTCCTACATCCCCAAGCACACCCTTCTTGAGCTTCAGCGTCAGAACGGTATCCCCCAACATAGTCTGATTTGCGATGTTTCCACCCTGTGTAACTTCAATGTAAACCAGTGGCAACTCATACGTGACACTTGCCGTTTGCTCAGGCCTTTTGAGGAAGCTACTTTATTAGTCAGTCGCCAGGACTATGAGATGAACGATGAGATTCCACTGCTTCATGTACTACAACACATGTAGGAAACCATGGCTGGTCAGGGCACTAGAGACATGGCGCATACATTTCACAGCCACATGAAGCCTGTGGGGGCTGAAGTGGAGGAGGAGGAGTTGGGGCACAGCGAAGCACAGTTTAGGTTCGACAAAATGACCATTGTATCTAGTCATCTGACAGGAGGGGAGGGGCAGGAGCAGCCGGAGGAGCTAGAGGGTTGTGAGGAAGGTGAGACAGAGGACCCAGACACACCGTGGCAGTTTGCAGTGAAGATGGAGACAGATAGTCCCTCCAAGTCACTTGCACAAATGGCACGATGCATGCTCACGTGCTTGCATAGTGACCACAGAATCAGCGGGATGACTTCTGGCTCTCCACCTTATTGGACCCTCGCTTCCGGCACAAAATGGGGGCATTTCTTAAACCCACTGAGAGGGAGGACAAACTGACCTACTACAGAGACATCCTGCGTAGTCAGTTGGGTGATGTCTATCTGCGCCATGGTCCATACTCGCGCAGGTCTGACTCGGGGGGACCTCTGCGCTCACCTTCCACTGCCATGGCTGCCGGGGGGGGGGGGGTGGCAGCAGGATCTGAACCAGCAGGTCATGTCATACCTTGATATGACCATGCCAACACACCTTGAGGATCCGCTGGACTTCTGGGAAGCCAAACTTGACTTGTGGCCGCAACTAGCAGAGTTTGCCCTGGAAAAGCTGTCCTGCCCTGCCAGTAGTTGATTTAGATGGCAACTGGGCTGCTCTATATTATGCTGCAAAATGGCAAATTTACCTCACAGTATAAACTATTGCCCCTCAGATGTACACAGGGGCTGCTCTATATTATGCTGCAAAATGGCAAATTTACCTCACAGTATAAGCTATTGCCCCTCAGATTTACACAGGAGCTGCTACAAAATGCTACAAAACCAAGAGCCGATTTAACTCACACAATATAACCTATTTCTCAGGTTTATATAGGGACTGCTCTATGTAATGGTTCAAAACCATGAATTTACCTCATAATATAAACTATTGCCCCCCAGATTTACTCAGCGGCTGCTTCATATAATGGTGCAAAACAGGGCAAATGTATTGTCCAATATAAACTATTGCTGCTCTGATTTACACAGGAGGGCCACTTTTAAAGAATGGTGCAACATGGCGAATTTAGCTCACAATATAACATAAATTGCAAAATGAGATTTTCAGACAGGGCCTGCTCTATAAAATGGCAATTTTATCTCACAATATAAACTATTGCTCCTCAGATTTACACAGGGATTTAGGTTGATATATATAATAGTACAAAACAGCGAATTTACACAATACTGTATAAACTATTGCTCCTCAGATTTACACAGTGGGCTTCTCTATATAATGGTGCAAAATGGTGAATTTACCTCACTATGTAATCTATTACTGCTCTATATAAAAATTAAATAAATAAATAAAAAAATAAAAGAGCCTGTAGAAGCTTATTTAGTATAACAGATAGGGTGACATGTGCTGGTTTGGGATGCCCATGTGGGCTAGTGTTTTGACAGCAGGACAAAAACCAATTCAAAATGCAATAGCTTAATAAAACTGAGGCTGAACAAGCTTATTTAGTATAAAAGATAGGGTGACGTGCTGGTTTGGGATGCCCATGTGGGCTGGTGTTCTGACTGCAGGACAAAAACCAATTAAAATTGCAATACTTTGATTAAGCTGAGGAAGGATGAACAAGCGTATTTAGTATAACAGATTGGCTGCCTAATGCAGGTTTGGGATACCCAGGTGGGCTGGTGTTTTTTTTTGTTAAAGGCAGACCAAAAAAACAATTCAAAATACAATACTTTGATTAAGCTGAGGAAGGATGAACAAGCGTATTTAGTATAACAGATAGGCTGCTAAGTGCAGGTTTGGGATGCCCTGCGGCCTGGTGTTTTTATGTTAAAGGCAGACCAAAAACCAATTCAAAATACAATACTTTGATTAAGCTAAGGAAGGATGAACAAGCGTATTTAGTATAACAGATAGGCTGCTAAGTGCAGGTTTGGGATGCCCTGCGGCCTGGTGTTTTTATGTTAAAGGCAGACCAAAAACCAATTCAAAATCCAATACTTTGATTAAGCTGAGGAAGGATGAACAAGCGTATTTAGTATAACAGATAGGCTGCTAAGTGCAGATTTGGGATGCCCTGCGGCCTAGTGTTTTGGCAGCAGAACAAAAAACAATTCAAAATGCAATACTTTGATTCAGCTGAAGAAGGATGAACAAGCGTATTTAGTAGAGATGAGCGAACTTTTGAAAAATCCGATTCGACTGATTCGCCGAATTTTCCGACAAAAATCGCTTCGACCCGAATTTATTCGCGACAAATCGCTATTAAAAACGGCTATTTCTGAGCCTCCTAGAGCCTCAATAGGGTTGTAAACCATTTTGCCTTGCTGTAACACGCATAGGATGCGTGCTGGGTTAGTTAAATAATACTGTAAATAAATATCACATGCAGATCAGAGGCATCGCTAATAGAATCGCAGAGCGGCACAATTGCAGAGAATTGAAGTGGCATCACTATGAGGGGCAGGAGCCCAAACATTGCTTTAAAGAGACACTGGAGTTGGCAGCAGCAGGAGCCCAAAAATTGGATGAATCACACCCTGGAGTTGCAAGCAGCAGCAGGAGCACAAACATTGGCTGAAAGAGACACTGGAGTTGGCAGCAGCAGGAGCCCAAAAATTGACTGACACACCCTGGAGTTCAAGCAGCAGCAGCAGCAGCAGCAGCAGGAGCCCAAACATAGCTTGAAAGAGACACTGGAGTTGGCTGCAGGAGCCCAAAGATTGGATGAATCACACCCTGCAGTTGCAAGCAGCAGCAGCAGGAGCCCAAATATTACTTTAAAGAGACACTGGATTTGACAGCAGGAGCCCAAAATTGGACGAATCACACCCTGGAGTTGGCAGCAGCAGTAGCAGGAGCCCAAACATTACTTTAAAGAGACACTGGAGTTGGCTTCAGGAGCCCAAAAATTGGATGAATCACACCCTGGAGTTGGCAGCAGCAGGAGCCCAAAAATTGGATGAATCACACCCTGGAGTTGGCAGCAGCAGCAGCAGGAGCCCAAACATTACTTTAAAGAGACACTGGAGTTGGCTTCAGGAGCCCAAAAATTGGATGATTCACACCCTGGAGTTGGCAGCAGCAGCAGCAGCAGGAGCCCAAACATTGTTTTAAAGAGACACTGGGGTTGGCTTCAGGAGCCCAAAAATTGGATGAATCACACCCTGGAGTTGGCAGCAGCAGCAGGAGCCCAAACATTACTTTAAAGAGACACTGGAGTTGGATTCAGGAGCCCAAAAATTGGATGATTCACACCCTGGAGTTGGCAGCAGCAGCAGCAGGAGCCCAAACATTACTTTAAAGAGACACTGGGGTTGGCTTCAGGAGCCCAAAAATTGGATGAATCACACCCTGGAGTTGGCAGCAGCAGCAGGAGCCCAAACATTACTTTAAAAAGACACTGGAGTTGGCTTCAGGAGCCCAAAAATTGGATGATTCACACCCTGGAGTTGGCAGCAGCAGCAGCAGCAGGAGCCCAAACATTGCTTTAAAGAGACACTGGGGTTGGCTTCAGGAGCCCAAAAATTGGATGAATCACACCCTGGAGTTGGCAGCAGCAGCAGGAGCCCAAACATTACTTTAAAGAGACACTGGAGTTGGCTTCAGGAGCCCAAAAATTGGATGATTCACACCCTGGAGTTGGCAGCAGCAGCAGCAGCAGCAGGAGCCCAAACATTACTTTAAAGAGACACTGGGGTTGGCTTCAGGAGCCCAAAAATTGGATGAATCACACCCTGGAGTTGGCAGCAGCAGCAGGAGCCCAAACATTACTTTAAAGAGACACTGGAGTTGGCTTCAGGAGCCCAAAAATTGGATGAATCACACCCTGGAGTTGGCAGCAGCAGGAGCCCAAATATTACTTTAAAGAGACACTGGAGTTGGCTTCAGGAGCCCAAAAATTGGATGAATCACACCCTGGAGTTGGCAGCAGCAGCAGGAGAGCAAACATTACTTTAAAGAGACACTGGGGTTGGCAGCAGGAGCCCAAAAATTGGATGAATCACACCCTGGAGTTGGCAGCAGCAGCAGCAGCAGGAGCCAAAACATTACTTTAAAGAGACACTGGGGTTGGCTTCAGGAGCCCAAAAATTGGATGAATCACACCCTGGAGTTGGCAGCAGCAGCAGCAGGAGCCCAAATATTACTTTAAAGAGACACTGGGGTTGGCTTCAGGAGCCCAAAAATTGGATGAATCACACCCTGGAGTTGGCATCAGCAGGAGCCCAAAAATTGGCCTAAAGACATAAATATGTTTTGCAGCATTTGGAAAGTGTAAAACGTGGCACCATGCTGAATCTAGTCGCATGCATCAGCCATTGGTGGGTGGAAATCCTGGCTGATCCATCCCTGATTCATTTTGACAAAGGTGAGTCTCTCCACATTTTTAGTTGACAGACGAGTTCCCCTCGCCGTAACTATGGCCCCCGCCGCACTAAACACCCGCTCAGATGGCATGCTACTTGCCGGGCAGGACAGCTTTTCCAGGGCAAACTCTGCTAGTTACGGCCACAAATCAAGTTTGGCTGCCCAGAAGTCCAGCGGATCCTCAAGGTGTGTTGGCATGGTCATGTCAAAGTATGACATGACCTGCTGGTTCAGGTCCTGCTCCAGGTCTTCCTGCTGCTCATGATTAGCCTCACTATGCGGGTGTAGAAAGCTACTCATTAGCGACTGAAGACTGAGGCTGCTGCTGATGGAGCTGCTGCTGCTGCTCCTGCCAACCCCCCCAGCAGCCATGACAGTGGAAGGTGAGCGCAGAGGTCCCCTCGAGTCAGACCTGCGAGAGTATGGACCATGGCGCAGATAGGCATCGGCCAACTGCCTACGTAGAATGTCCTTGTAGTAGTTCAGTTTGTCCTCCCTCTCGGTGGGTTTAAAAAATGCCCCCATTTTGTGCCGGAAGCGAGGGTCCAATAAGGTGGACAGCCAGAAGTCATCCTGCCGACAGATGGAAACAATTCTGGGGTCACTACGCAAGCACGTGAGCATGCTTCCTGCCATTTGCGCAAGTGACTCGGATGGACTACCTGTCTCCATCTCCACTGCATACTGCCACGGTGTGCCTGGGTCCTCTGTCTCGCCTTCCTCAAAAACCTCTAGCTCCTCTGGCTGCTCCTGCTCCTCCTCTCCGGTCCGCTGACTAGATAACCCAGCCATTTCGCCAAGCCTAAACTGTGTTTCGCTGGGCAACTCCTCCTCCTCTTCCTCCTCCTCCTCCAGTACAGCTCCAACGGGGTTCATGTGGCCGTAAGATGTAAACGCCATGTCTCCAGTGCCCTGACCAGCCATGGTTTCCAACATGTGCTGTAGTACATGAAGCAGTGGAATCACGTCGTTCATCCCGTAATCCTGCCGACTGACAAATAAAGTGGCTTCCTCAAAGGGCCTGAGCAAACGGCAGGTGTCACGTATGAGCTGCCACTGGTTGACATTGAAGTTACACAGGGGAGTCCCCCTATCTGCTTGGATCATCAGGAAATCGTGATGGCTTTTCTCTGTTCATATAATCGGTCCAACATGTGAAGGGTGGAATTCCAACGGGTGGAAACATCGCAAATCAGACTATGTTGGGGGATACCGTTCTGATGCTGTAGCTCAAGAAGGGTGTGTTTGGCGGTGTATGAGTGGCTGAAGTGCATGCAAAGTTTCCTTGAAGTTGTTAGGATGTCTTGCAGATGGGGGGAACACTTCAGAAACCGCTTGACAACCAGATTGAAGACGTGAGCCATGAAGGGGGCATGGGTCAGGCTTCCTTGGTGCAGCGCAGACAAAATGTTCTTCCCATTGTCGGTAACCATGATTCCCATTTTAAGTTTTCTTGGAGTAAGCCATGTTTGGATTTCCTGATGAATACATTTAAGCAGTTCCTCCCCTGTGTGACTCCGTTTGCCAAGACAAACCATGTGAAGCACTGCGTGACACCTCCGTGCCCTGCACACATGGTAGACTGGAGGGGCACTGAGACTTGAGCCTACAGTGGAGGGTGAGGAGATGGCGGAGGATGAGGAGGCCGAGTCGCACAGTGTCACAGGCCCAACGGGACCTGTCCAAGTTGCTGCTGCTGCAAAGGGACCACATTCACCCAGTGGGCCGTAAACGACATGTACTGTCCCTGACTGTAGTTACAGCTCCAGACGTCGGCGCTGCCATGCACTTTGCTACACACCGACAGGCTCAAGGACTGGCCCACCTTCTGTTCAACAAAAGTGTGCAGCGCTGGTACTGCCTTCTTGGCAAAGAAATGACGGCTTGGGACTCTCCACCTCGGCTCGGCACAAGCCATCAGTTCTCTGAAAGGTGCAGAGTCCACCACCTGAAAAGGGAGCGACTGCAGCACCAGCAACTTGGACAGGAGCACATTCAGCTTCTGCGCCGTAGGATGAGTGGGCGCATACTGCTGTCTCTTGGACATGGCTTCGCTGATGGATTGCTGGCGGGATGCATGACTTGGAGGAGGAGGAGGAGGAGCAGGAGCGACAGAGGATGGGTATGACGCACAGCTGCCTTCGGCTGAGGTGCTGGAGCCTTGGCTGGCAGAAATTGGGAGCGGCGTGCCACTCGGTGAGGAAGCAGTCTGGCCCACCTCTCCGGAGCCTAGGTTCTCCCAGGCCGCTGTATGGTGACGCTGCATATGTTGACGCAGGGCCGTGGTGCCAACATTTGGACCCTGGCCACGCTTCACCTTCTGCCTACATATCTTGCATGTGGCCATGTTACCCTCCTGCGGATGCTTCAGGAAAAACTGCCACACTGCCGAGTAGCTACTTTTCCCACCAACAGGCCTCACTGATTCACTGCTGCTGTTGCCAACTACAGGAACCCCTGCTCCACTACCTCCCGATAAGGTAGACTGCCGCACAGCAGGTGCTCTACCCCGGCCCCGTTTGGCTCCAGGCTTTACAATTGTGCCCCCATGCTGCCTGCCAACCATGCTGCTAACACCTTGCTGCCTGAGCTGCTGACTCCGGGGCAACCTGCGCCCCTCTTCTCCTGATGATGACGATGAAGCCCCTTCATCACCCGGCTCCCAAGTGCGATCGGCTTCATCGTCATCATCATTATCACCGAGTTGTGGCTGTACGTCACTGATGTTCGTGGATTCGTCAACAGTGTCTGGCGCAGGAGCTGGAACGCTCGCAGCACCCACGACACTGTCCACATCACTATTTGTCTGCCTAGCTAAAGAAGCCACCTCCATTTCTAGGCTGGGCAGTAGCTGCTGACTGTCCTCTGTCTGATCGTCCTCCTCACTAAAGAGTGGAGCTGAACCCAAAGCATTGGATACATCGCTGGGGGAGGGAACGGCGTAAGACAGAGGCAATGGGAGGACAGGGACTGCTCTCGGGGCATGCCAACTCAGGGTTGTGTCAGAGGAACCTACCGACCCTAGACTGGGGGTCTCAGACGTAAGTTGTGATGATGTTGTTGATGAGCGCGTTGACCAATCTACCACGGCAGATGCGTTACTGGTGGAGACCCGACCACTAGCAGATACTGGCAGATTAGGTCTCTCAGCGTGACTCCTGCTGCTACTGGCCCCCAGTCTGCTGCGACCTCTGCCTGCGGAATCTTGGCCTCTGCCACTCCTCTTTTCACTTCCAGGCACTTGTCTGCCCGACATAGTCTAACTGGCGTGGTAGTAGGTGATATTTTAAGAACCCCCAGGCAGCGGTGGGTCTATATGAAACAGAATATAATGCACACCAAAAGTGAGCAGTAACACTCAGCCTCCAACAGGCCTGCTTAGTGTAAATAAGAGAGATGCTTAGTGTAAATAAAGAGGGGTATGGTATGTTACAGAATGGGATGCCCCAACAGCAGAGCACCTGGGAGCAGTAGTACTATGCTCAGCAAAAGTGTCTTTGTCAGGCCAAATTACTTTTAGAATAAGTGCAAAGGGTTATAGTAAATAGAGGCTGGTGTAGTCACAGAATGGGATGCCCCAACCAGAGTGCACCTGGGAGCAGTACTATGCACAGCAAAAGTGTCTTTATCAGGCCAAATTACTTTTAGAATAAGTGCAAAGGGATATAGTAAATAGAGGCTGGTGTAGTCACAGAATGGGATGCCCCAACCATAGTGCACCTGGGAGCAGTACTATGCACAGCAAAAGTGTCTTTATCAGGCCAAATTACTTTTAGAATAAGTGCAAAGGGTTATAGTAAATAGAGGCTGGTGTAGTCACAGAATGGGATGCCCCAACCGCAGTGCACCTGGCAGCAGTAGTACTATGCACAGCAAAAGTGTCTTTGTCAGGCCAAATTACTTTTAGAATAAGTGCAAAGGGTTATAGTAAATAGAGGCTGGTGTAGTCACAGAATGGGATGCCCCAACCAGAGTGCACCTGGGAGCAGTACTATGCACAGCAAAAGTGTCTTTATCAGGCCAAATTACTTTTAGAATAAGTGCAAAGGGTTATATTAAATAGAGGCTGGTGTAGTCACAGAATGGGATGCCACAACCGGAGTGCACCTGGCAGCAGTAGTACTATGCACAGCAAAAGTGTCTTTATCAGGCCAAATTACTTTCAGAATAAGTGCAAAGGGTTATAGTGAATAGAGACTGGTGTAGTCACAGACTGGGATGACCCAACCGGAGTGCACCTGGCAGCAGTAGTACTATGCACAGCAAAAGTGTCTTTATCAGGCCAAATTACTTTTAGAATAAGTGCAAAGGGTTATAGTAAATAGAGGCTGGTGTAGTCAAAGAATGGGATGCCCCAACCGGAGTGCACCTGGCAGCAGTAGTACTATGCACAGCAAAAGTGTCTTTATCAGGCCAAATTACTTTTAGAATAAGTGCAAAGGGTTATAGTAAATAGAGGCTGGTGTAGTCACAGAATGGGATGCCCCAACCGCAGTGCACCTGGCAGCAGTAGTACTATGCACAGCAAAAGTGTCTTTATCAGGCCAAATTACTTTTAGAATAAGTGCAAAGGGTTATATTAAATAGAGGCTGGTGTAGTCACAGAATGGGATGCCACAACCGGAGTGCACCTGGCAGCAGTAGTACTATGCACAGCAAAAGTGTCTTTATCAGGCCAAATTACTTTTAGAATAAGTGCAAAGGGTTATAGTAAATAGAGGCTGGTGTAGTCACAGAATGGGATGCCCCAACCGGAGTGCACCTGGCAGCAGTAGTACTATGCACAGCAAAAGTGTCTTTATCAGGCCAAATTACTTTTAGAATAAGTGCAAAGGGTTATAGTAAATAGAGGCTGGTGTAATCACAGAATGGGATGCCCCAACCGCAGTGCACCTGGCAGCAGTAGTACTATGCACAGCAAAAGTGTCTTTATCAGGCCAAATTACTTTTAGAATAAGTGCAAAGGGTTATATTAAATAGAGGCTGGTGTAGTCACAGAATGGGATGCCCCAACCGGAGTGCACCTGGCAGCAGTAGTACTATGCACAGCAAAAGTGTCTTTATCAGGCCAAATTACTTTTAGAATAAGTGCAAAGGGTTATATTAAATAGAGGCTGGTGTAGTCACAGAATGGGATGCCACAACCGGAGTGCACCTGGCAGCAGTAGTACTATGCACAGCAAAAGTGTCTTTATCAGGCCAAATTACTTTTAGAATAAGTGCAAAGGGTTATAGTAAATAGAGGCTGGTGTAGTCACAGAATGGGATGCCCCAACCGGAGTGCACCTGGCAGCAGTAGTACTATGCACAGCAAAAGTGTCTTTATCAGGCCAAATTACTTTTAGAATAAGTGCAAAGGGTTATAGTAAATAGAGGCTGGTGTAATCACAGAATGGGATGCCCCAACCGCAGTGCACCTGGCAGCAGTAGTACTATGCACAGCAAAAGTGTCTTTATCAGGCCAAATTACTTTTAGAATAAGTGCAAAGGGTTATATTAAATAGAGGCTGGTGTAGTCACAGAATGGGATGCCACAACCGGAGTGAACCTGGCAGCAGTAGTACTATGCACAGCAAAAGTGTCTTTATCAGGCCAAATTACTTTTAGAATAAGTGCAAAGGGTTATAGTAAATAGAGGCTGGTGTAGTCACAGAATGGGATGCCCCAACCGGAGTGCACCTGGCAGCAGTAGTACTATGCACAGCAAAAGTGTCTTTATCAGGCCAAATTACTTTTAGAATAAGTGCAAAGGGTTATAGTAAATAGAGGCTGGTGTAGTCACAGAATGGGATGCCTCACAGCAGACTTGAGATCAGTTCAGTATATATGCACAGTAAGTGTATAAGCAGCCTGAAAACGCTAACAAAGCCAGTCAGCCAGCCAGTAACACTCAGGCTGGATGAAAAAAAAAAAAATCTCCCTGTGACTGCCTCCGATTTTTCCTAACTTTCCCTGCTTCTCGCTGACTTCCTGCCTGTCTCCTGCCTGTCTCCTGCCTGTCCCTGTCTGTCCCTGTCTGTCTAACTGTCTCTCCCTGACTACAGCAGCGTCCTGTCTCTCACGAATGCAATAGAGAAATGAGGAAAAGCAAGATGTCCGCCGCCTTAAATAGCGCTGTGACGTCACCGGGCTTGCTGGCTGCTGATAGGCTGCATGTGACTGCCCCAGCTTGCACTGGTGCGGGGTAGATGTCTGGACATGTCCCGTCCGCCATCTTATAATGCCTGTAATGTAAATGAATGGATGTTAAAGGAAAACTTCGAGCGATCGAAGCATGGGGAAATTCGGATTCGATCCGAATCGAATTTTTCATGAAATTCGGATCGAATCCGGGTTCGTCCGGATCGATTCGCTCATCCCTAGTATTTAGTATAACAGATAGGCTGCTAAGTGCAGGTTTGGGATACCCAGGTGGGCTGGTGTTTTTTTTGTTAAAGGCAGACCAAAAACCAATTGAAAATGCAATACTTTGATTAAGCTGAGGAAGGATGAACAAGCGTATTTAGTATTACAGATAGGCTGCTACGTGCAGGTTTGGGATGCCATGCGTCCTAGTGTTTTGGCAGCAGGACAAAAACCAATTCAAAATGCAATACTTTGATTCAGCTGAAGAAGGATGAACAAGCGAATTTAGTATAACAGATAGGCTGCTAAGTGCAGGTTTGGGATACCCAGGTGGGCTGGTGTTTTTTTTGTTAAAGGCAGACCAAAAACCAATTCAAAAAGCAATACTTTGATTAAGCTGAGGAAGGATGAACAAGCGTATTTAGTATAACAGATAGGCTGCTAAGTACAGGTTTGGGATGCCCTGCGGCCTGGTGTTTTTTTTGTTAAAGGCAGACCAAAAACCAATTCAAAATGCAATACTTTGATTAAGCTGAGGAAGGATGAACAAGCGTATTTAGTATAACAAATAGGCTGCTAAGTGCAGGTTTGGGATGCCCTGCGGCCTGTTTTTTTTTTGTTAAAGGCAGACCAAAAACCAATTCAAAATGCAATACTTTGATTAAGCTGAGGAAGGATGAACAAGCGTATTTAGTATAACAGGCTGCTAAGTTCAGGTTTGGGATACCCAGGTGGGCTGGTGTTTTTTTTGTTAAAGGCAGACCAAAAACCAATTCAAAATGCAATACTGTATTTAAGCTGAGGAAGGATGAACAAGCGTATTTAGTATAACAGATAGGCTGCTAAGTGCAGGTTTGGGATGCCCTGCGGCCTAGTGTTTTGGCAGCAGGACAAAAAAAAAATAAAAAATGCAATACTTTGATTAAGCTGAGGAAGGATAAACAAGTGTATTTAGTATAACAGATAGGCTGCTAAGTGCAGGTTTGGGATGCCCTGCGGTCTGGTGTTTTTTTGTTAAAGGCAGACCAAAAACCAATTCAAAAAGCAATACTTTGATTAAGCTGAGGAAGGATGAACAAGCGTATTTAGTATAACAGATAGGCTGCTAAGTGCAGGTTTGGGATACCCAGGTGGGCTGGTGTTTTTTTGGTTAAAGGCAGACCAAAAAATATTAAAACTAATCCAGTTATATTATGATAAATGATTGTGTGTAACAGATAGGGTTAAATAGGTCACTGCATAGATGGCATGCACCGTGGCAAGGCAGATTTACAGCACAAAGAACTGAAATTGAATTGAAAACTGATCTGGCTAATGAAAAAAAAAAAATTCACTGTCACTTCTAAGCTGTCCCTGGCTGGATGGTTCCGGTTTTTCCCTATCTTTCCCTGGCTCTGTCTACCTCTCTGTCTGCATCTCTGACTCTCCCTACCTATCTCTAACTCTCTGTCCCTGTCTGTAACGAGCTGTGCTCTGGCAGCAATAGAACGCTGAAATGCGCACAAGGAAGATGGCCGCAGCTTTGTATAGCACGGTGACGTCACCGGGCTTCCTGGCTGCTGATAGGCTGCATGTGACTTACCCATGATACCTTGCCCCAGGGGATGTGTCCGGACATGTGCTTCCACCATTTTAGGATGCCTGTAATTGAAATAAATGGAGTTTAAAGGAAAACTTTGATCGATCGAATCACGGGGAAATTCGGATTAGTTCAGAATCTAATTTTTCATGAAATTCGGAACAAATCCGGGTTCGTCCATCCCTAGTGTGCACAGCCCCAATAAGCTGGGCTACCAGCTTAGCATACCATTATTGGTGCTGGTTTGTGCAGGGCTGACAGGATATCTGCTCTTAAGCCTATCGCCATAGTTACCCAGTCCATGCTAATGTGCACCATGCAACTCCATACACCAGTGCCCTGGAGGGTGTTTGGTTGGAGTGATTGGCAAGTCACCCTCTAATGATGGGCAGGTGATTTACATCCCTCTAGCCTTTGAACTGGGTTTTCCTTTACCAGCCCAACCTCTAAACCACGGGTATACCGCTTTGGCTAGTGGGCTAGCGCACCTGCTGAGAGAGCGCGCAAAAAATAAGCCAAATACTTAGCCAAAATTGTCCCCAATTAACTATAACAGGATTTGGTCACCATGTGACCATTCTCATCCAACAGTTGCACATTCACATCCAGCAGTAAGAACCACTTTAACCCAAACTTGCAAAAAATAACTTGAGTTCTACTTCACTGAGGCCACGGCATTAATCCAATCATTTACCTATCAAATTCCAAATCTCCTGCAGATAATGCTCCATTCATTGTCAATCTGAAACCACAAAAGAAGGGCTTTCTTGGCTCCTGCAGCCCCGTGTTGGTGGCATTTGTTCTTGGAACTAAATTCTGCTGTATAATAACCTCGGGGGAATAACCTTTCTGCTACTTCAAACTGGCAAATGTAGCCTTAGTGTGTGCTAATATTAAAAGTGGCATGATGAGATACATTTTTCACTAAATGAATGTCTTCATAGAATGGAGACCAAGAAACATGATGCTCCCGGCAATTCCATGTGCCTTGACTTAAATGAACTTGCTGTGCTTTTGATGTCCCCACCAGCTGGAAATGTATTTTAATTAGAGCATAACCACACCATCCTGGCACCCTATTTAACATCGATTATATAACATTCTGAGGAAATACCTTCATGTTTTAGTTACACTTACATTTATTTTATTTCATTATTACATATAACATCAAACTTAAAGTAAACCAGTTACCAAGTCAAATGGCTCATTCAGCTATGAGCTGTGAACACAGAGGCAGGGAGCCCTACTTTATAGATCTAAATTATTACTTATTGAGCATATTAAACAAAGGGGCCAAAGCTCTGTGTATACAGCTTGCTTGAATCTGCCCAAGAGGAATGTCCATGATGAGCTAAATATATGGCCAAGCATAGAAGACCAAGGTAGCAAACCCCACCCCCACTTTCTAGGTAAGTAGGGAGTAGGAGGCACTTTTATAATGCAATATAATCTCCATATTTACAGAAGTTCCAAAGTGGCATTGCACGACATATTTAACCCTTTAAATGCCAAGCAAGTAACTCTCACATGGTTGCCTCTCCTGCCATTAAGTGCCAAGCATGTGAGAGTTACGTGCCTGGCTTTCCCCCCTGCTAGCAACCTCAAAAAGAAAACACTCACCTGACCCCCCTATCTATCCAGCCATGTCTTTGTTACACCTGGGGGCATCCAATTACCCCTCCTGGGCTCCTCTGGCTTCAAGAGATGACACGAAAGAGCATCCCATTTCCGCCACCGATGACATCTAGAAAAAGAAAAAAAACATTTACTCAACTGTGGCCGCTATTCCTCCCGTCTTCTTCACCGGGGGGCCTCTGATCCCCCTTCCATGGTGAGGAGATGGCCAGAAATAGGCCCTCTCCATCACTTCCTCCGTCACCGCCGCTAACCTTGCCTTTTCATCCATTACGTCATCCCACATTTTCTCTTATGTGTGGTGTGGTTTTTTACATTTAACACTTTGTGAACTGTTAAGGGATCCATGAGACCTGCAGTCACCAGTCACCAGTGTTACAGCCACAGCTTTGCTCAGGGGCTCATAAGCCACACAGAAGGCCTTGCACCATACTAGAATATCATTCCCTCTGCCGTTTGGCAGTGTTCCAGCGCTCTGCCAGAGGTGCCCATTTGCCAACCAATTACGATAAACATGGGCCCTTCTGAACCCCAACTGCTCAGGAGGGGGTGTGGCTAACCATGAGAGGGTGACAAAATGTAATTTACCTGTGTTACATTTGGCTTCAATAGAATTCTTTGGGGCTGTGGCTGCACAGCAATATATGAGATGGCCCATAGAGAAACACAAAAACATTGTGGCATTGGCATCATGCATCATGCAAAACAAGCATTGGCATCATGTCCAAAAGCAACTCAGAAACATAAAAAAGCAGCTAGGACCCCAAAAGACAGTCTTGGCAGGGGTCAGTCACCATTATAACATGATCTCTCCCACGGCCATTTACCCTTTTGCAGTAAAGGAGCAGCTGCACTCTGTACAACCTCTGTATCAGCTCCCAGTCAGTGGGAAATCTTTCTTGATAATGCTGAACACCTTTTTACTATCCCACGTATGTTTTTCTCATTCCCCTTATGCAGCTTTTTTTTAGGACTTAAAAAATGTCATCTCTCAGGATCTGGAGCGATGAAATAAAATAATATGTGATTTACAGCTATTGAGATTGATCCAAGTTCCTTATGAACAGATGTAGAGGGTTTCAGATTGAGAGCTGGGGGAAAACTCTGCATGCCATGCCATAGCTAACATTTCTTCTAAATCTTAAGGAAACCATGTAATGCTGTGCGATCTAATGGTATGGATATAAATTATGCTAAATTATTATTCTTTTAACAAGTGTGTCCAGGGTTAGGCAAAGACCCGAGTTTTATATTAAAGTACCACAAGGCCAACTGGGGAGATTATACAAGGTAAGCAAAAGTCTTTCTGCAACAAGACCACAATCTGGAATTTTATATCCTTGGGACGGCACTTTTCCCCCTATGTCTGCATATAAGAACATACTAAAAAAGATATAATGATGCAGCAAGATTGTAGTGACATAAAAGATGAGTTTCTCTGCATGGGACATACCTGGGAAATCTGGTTTTCCTTTCTGTGGTCTCTATTTTTAAGCCATGTATTTATGGAATGTATTCATTTTAATAGGAAAGCCATGTGGGCTGAGTAGACATTTTCTTTGAGATCCCACCAGCTAGGTGCACACTTTGGCCCTTATTTATGATGTGCACCTTTTAACATAATATTTGAGGCTATAGCGCCAGCTTTGGATTCCAGGCGTTCCCGTCTTTTTTGGCGCTGTGTTGTGTACTAAATTGGCGCTAGCAGTCGCTGCGCATAACACTACTAATTAGCTTTGATTGTTGCAATGAGGTATTGTCCGGCCTATATCAGCGCCTGTTGGACCCACCAGCCGATTATCCCAGTGCTAGTGGGCGCCACTTTATACCAACGTTTTTCCGGCGCTCCTCGGCATGTTTATTCATTCTTTCCTGCTTGAAATCTTTGGCGCTTTATTTCCCGGCACTGACCAGAGTTTTTACATTACAGTTACAAGATATCACTGCTGGGGACAAAATTTACAGTGTGTTTAGGTTGTGCTTTAGTTGTTGTTGTCCAAATTACACATGGGGCTGATTCAGAGAAATTGCGATCGCCCATATTATTTACAGCCGTGTTCCGAAAACAGTTTGTTCATGCGTAAGTGGGCGCATTTGGTTTGCGTACGCATGCGGCTTTGCTGAGTATTTACAGCATTTGCATGTTTTTACCTGTTTTAAGATGTAACTTGCTGTGGATCCCAAATTGTTGCTGGGACCAATATGGCACCTGCTAATAGAAAAAAATATACATTATCACTTGTTTGTCCATATGTGTGCCTGTACATGCACGCACATTTTTACATACTTCCCCAAAGTGATTTATGCATGCTATTAGGGGTCACCCTGCTACGCGGCGCCATTTCTTATTCCGGGGCTGTAGAGAGAAAGAGTTAGAATTTCTGTGCATGTGTTGTTTGTGTAATGCTTGGGTAGTGTTCTGCTTGATTTGACACCCACCTGAGATTTGCACCACTTCCATCTCGGGTGGCCCCATCCAAGCATACTCACCCTCTAATGATTCTGTAGGGACAGAGAAGCACAACACTCCAGCACTTATAATACATGTCATAAGACTTCACATGCAGCACAACCTGTGTGTTTTTTTGGTACTGGCCTACCGGAGTGTGCAGGAGCTGTGGGTGACTCCAAGCCCAACACACCCTCCTCTTCAGGAGGCTCCATGGCTGGTGGTGGTGCTGCTTCAGAGGAAGGAGAGGACATTGGCAGGGTTTGGGGCCACATCCACACCCTCTGTCTTTTGGGCCACATTGGTCGGACCCCTTTGCCTCTGGGGGGCTTGATCCGCAGCCAAAACTCCTGAGCTTCAAAAGAAAATATAATTTTCTAAAACATGTAACTTATAACCCTGATAGCTTACCTTCTCTGTTGTACATCAAATTACCTGGGAGATTCTGACTATAGAACCTTCACACCCAGGGCCACTTTCGCCATTTTAGGTCTGCATTATTTGTGTGAATGTGTAAGACAACATCCCCTAACCACTCATTTGTGCAGCCACATTCTCTGCCAGTGTTCTTCTTTCATGAGTGTTGGGCTTGAAGTCATACTGTTGTTCTAGAAATGTCTGCAAACAACAAACAGATGGGCATTATTAACTTATGTCCTCTGTTTGGGTCTCCTTTATCTCCACATGCATGCTCCTTCCCCTTTAAAGTGGACCAAGACCCAGGATTTTGACTATCCTGGGTTTTGGCCCTTTCACATGAGGCACTCCAATCGGGGGTGCCCCGCTGCATGAAACTCCCTCAGACTGCGAAGTTAACTCACCACTCGTCCAATCAGCATGCTCGGAGTCATTGACGTCACGTCGTCTAAGCTTTCGTCTAAGGCCAGCAGCTCCGAGCGCCCTGGCTGCCGAATCCCCTGCTTCCCTCTAACGGGGACCATGGCAAATGCCGTGGCATGCTCTGTTGGACCGAGTAGCAAGGTAAGTGTATGGGGAAACCTGGGGGGTTTCACACAGCGGGGCATCCCGATTTTGGATGCCCCGGGGAGGGGGTCGATGGACCCGGGATTCTGCAAGGATGTGCGTGAAAAAATAAAAAAAGGATTTTTAAAAAAACTTTTAAATAATAAACTGTAGGTTCTTCAATAAAATTATTGCGTGTAAAAGCCCCATTCCTCCCGGTTACAGCGGTACCACATATGTATCGGTAGACAACTGGTTTTTCAAGAAAAGCAATCCTTTACATTTGAAATACCCCCCACAAACTGCATATACTCACCTCAAGCTTTCTAGGTATACCAAACTTGTTGTCGAGGGCTCAGTTTTCTGGATGCAAACTCTCATGGAATACACTGGTTGCACAGGGTTTCCCTAAAATGTAAAAAACGCAGAATAAAAACCAAATATTCCAAAAATATCAATATGCAAACAAAGAGACAAGCTACATCTGAAAATGCAAGATTGCCTGAACAGAACAATACCCAACATGCATAACAATTCACGCCAGCCTACCTGAGGTTTTGTCACCCCCTGTTGCCAGGCAATTTTTTTTACCATTTTGCACTAGGTTTAACTGTGATTTCTGCAGAAATTTCCCAAAATTTCCAGGGAAATTATATATACATTTTTTGAGTTTAGATTTAACAAGATATGTCTTGTTTGTAATTTTTTCAGTGCTTTCATAATATTTCTGGATAAAAAATGTAAAAAAAAAGTAAATTTTTTTTAGTTGGGTTAAAAAAAATGAATTTTTTAAAGAAAACCATATTGTGTGTGAGAGCCCCATTTTTCCCGATTACAACATTATGACATTTTTAAATGAAATACAACCACTATCAAGGGTTACATTTTTTAAAGAATTCCGATCGAACGGCGATCACATGTACTGCACCAATCACCGTCGTGCTGTCACTGACAGGCAGCGGGTGATCAGTGGAAGCTGGGTGCAAGAGCAGGGGATCAAAGTCCTCTGCTCCCACACACAACTCCAGAGATCACCAGACAGCTTATGATAGCTTGCCTCTGCCAGAAGCAGCCTTTAATACAGGGAGGCCATTCCCTGTGACATGCGGGGCAGAGAATGGGCATTCTCTGTCCAAGTGTAGATGCTGTGAGGGGGGGTCGGATGCCCCCGCAGGGGAACAGAAAGCCCCCAGTGCTCAATCTAGGCCGGATGAGAGCATTTTTTTCACACTAGCGAGAAAATGCCAAGAATTTAGTTTCTATGTGCTTGACACGTAAAGGTAGAAGCAAGCATGCAAAATCTACGGGCTTGGCATTTAAAGGGTTAAAGAATATAAAAAACTGTAGAAGCTAGATTCTGATAGCAATGTATTGCACTACATGGGGTACAAGCATGGAAGGACTGTGGCCAAAAATCAACCTAGGCAGATCAAGGGTGCTCCAAAAGTGTTGGTACTAAATCTTTGGTATTGTAGGGAGAGATAATATGATAGATATGGACAAGACAAAGCAATGCAGCCCAATAGGAATTTTCTCTGTGCTCCCTATGGCCAGTCCGCCCCTGGGAAACAGTTTTTCCTAAATTCTGTGCACTACAGGATATTTACATGGGGTAACCTTTTTATTTCTCGTTATATAAAAGAGTTAACCTAAACTATTTATGTGTAACACCCTTTAGTCCAAAACACTGAGACCTGTTGTCTAATTGCCTCATAGTGACAGCTGGGAGGTGGTTGTTTTTTTATTCAAATGTTTTTATTCAATGTTATAATAGGCTAATAGTTTGGTGCTCCTGAATAGGAGCCGCTTTCCAAGGGGCCATAATTATATACTTGCGTAACTTTTAGTTCTGGCAGAAATGACTTCCAATCATTACTTTCATCATCTCGTATTTTTGTTGAAATCAACAAACAAATGACCTGACCAGAAGATATTTTGATACCACCCCATAATGAGCCCTCACCATATTATTTTAATTATTAATCTGTTTGCATTGGTCACCTTTCTCGCAATAGTTCAGCTACTGTTGGCCCTGTGACAGCATTCAACTACTGTTGATGTGATAAATAATGCCAGACTCCTAGAATAGCTCATTTCGGACTCTGGAAGATGACCAGATTAAATAAACTAGCAAATGAAAGTGTTCAGCGCTAAATTACTGCCAGATTGGATGACTAGGACTTGGAATTGACTGTAATGTTTGCCACCTGTGTCTGTATTGGGGGACAGTGAATTATGGGGCTAGCAGCACAACACCGGTCCACAAACAGATTTACATATTAACGATGGGTCACTTCTGGGCACTGTAACTGCTCTATTCTAGCAGTTATAGCAGCTAGTGTTTACTGTAGAACCTTAGGGTTTATCCAAATGATTTTAAGAGCCTATGATGACTCACTAGGAATAATAGGATGGTGTAGCTGATTTTTTCTTGGTCGGTATGTTCCATGCACTGTACATACTTTCTTTTTTAAGACAGAGCTCCCATACACATGAATTGGGGGCTCTCTCTAGAGCAGCCTGCTCCTATGTTTCTAAGCTCTCTAGTCTTACTCCCCATACAGCCAACACTGCTAGTCTTGTACTGATGAGGACCGCAAGACTGAAAGGTGTCCACAAATAGAAAGTGATGGCTATCTAAATATTAGAAGATATACTCAAACACTACATGCCTACACTCTTTCATGGCCACTTGAGATATCATAAAGACAAAAAGAGGTGATTTGCAAAGCTCTGAGTACTCAACAAGAGTAACAGTATGTATGTACCAAGTAAATACAGTAGTTTCTGTATTAAGAAAGCTAATTTTACCTTGTACCCTTGAATAGGGGGCTTCGAGGAATTCTGATGGACTCTCCCTAAGGATCTCCTATCAAACAGTTCAAATGAGTTGACCAGCTTACCTTCCTCCCCGAAGGAGATTAAGTGGGTCATATCATGCCTGCTGGAACATTTAATCTATGGTCTTTAGAAAAAGCCAACTTATGTGGACAACTATGGCATATTATGCCTAACATAGGTCTCTGTCTAAAGTGTCTTTTCCTCTCTTTCAGAGCCCTGGGAATCTTTGGAACATGTCAAGCCATGGTCGGGGGTCACAGCCACCAAAACGAAATCCAAAGACAAAGCCAAAAGGCTGGGGTATCAGGCAGAAGAACAGTAGTAAATGTAGCTTGGGTCATGCAGGAATAGAGCCGTGTAAGGGATGATCCAAAGGGAAGCTCTGTAGATAGGCAAAACCAAGAATCAAAACAAGGTCCAAGAGGCGTAGACGAGGAACAGGCAGAGGTCAAACCAGGAAATTCAAAGGTGATCCAAGAACAAAGGAGAGAATATTCTGGTGCCATCATGCTGTCATGTTCTTTATAAAGGCCGAGGTGTGCACTTATTGGTGTTGCGTCAGCTGACATGACATATGCACTGATTGGGTGAATACGTTAGCTGACATGACAGGTGCACCTGTATCTTAATTATAACTAGAAATGTATGGCCGTGCATGTGCAGCAGTGACCTAATATGCATCTGTCATGTCATTATATTTGTATCTAACGATTGGACCTGCGTCTGTGCAGAAGCAGCCATACTCACAGGATCATGATAGATGCTGCCATAGTAATGGATACACTCTGGTGTATCACTTTTACGCCCATAAGAAGCAATAGAGGAAAGAGGTGCAACAGGCAAAATATATATATATTAGGGATATCACCGGATAAATGGAACCTTATTATGTATTTCAAGTTTATATTGTATGTTTCTTAATATATATGGGTGGTCTATTATACTTTTTTTCTAGAATGTGAATAAAAACAGCAATACATTTTAGGGTAATTGAATATATTTAACGTAAGTTTTCGAAAAAACTCAGCTCCCTTTGCAAGACCTAATGTTATAATGTTATGTGCATAAAATCATGTATGATGAAGAGAACTGAGTTTTCTTGAAAGCTTACCTTAAATATACTGTACTCAGTTAGCCTGATAAGTAGAGATGAGCGAACTTTTGAAAAATTCGATTCGACTGATTCACTGAATTTTCCGACAAAAATCGTTTCGACCCGAACTTATTCGCGACGAATCGCTATTAAAAACGGCTATTTCTGAGCCTCCTAGAGCCTCAATAGGGTTGTAAACCATTCTGCCTTGCTGTAACTCGCATAGGATGCGTGCTGGGTTAGTGAAATAATACTGTAAATAATGATCACATGCAGATCAGAGGTATCGCTAATAGAATCGCAGAGCGGCACAATTGCAGAGAGTTGAAGTGGCATCACTATGAGGGGCCCCAATAGTCCCTGAAAAACACACCCTGGAGCTGGCAGCAGCAGGAGCCCAATAATTAGCTGAATCACACCCTGGAGTTGCAAGCAGCAGCTGCGGGAGCCCAAACATTGCTATAAAGAGACACTGGAGTTGGCTGCAGGAGGCCAAAAATTGGATGAATCACACCCTGGAGTTGCAAGCAGCAGCAGGAGCACAAACATTGCTTTAAAGAGACACTGGAGTTGGCTGCAGGTGGCCAAAAAATGGATGAATCACACCCTGGAGTTGCAAGCAGCAGCAGCAGGAGCCCAAACATTGCATGAAAGAGACACTGGAGTTGGCAGCAGGAGCCCAAAAATTGGCTGAATGACACCCTGGAGTTGCAAGCAGCAGCAGCAGAGCCAAACATAGCTTGAAAGAGACACTGGAGTTGGCAACAGGAGCCCAAAAATTGGATGAATCACACCCTAGAGTTGCAAGCAGCAGCAGCAGGAGCCCAAACATTGTGTGAAAGAGACACTGGAGATGGCTGCAGGAGCCCAAAAATTGGATGAATCACACCCTGGAGTTGCAAGCAGCAGCAGGAGCCCAAACATTACTTTAAAGAGAAACTGGAGTTGGCTTCAGGAGCCCAAAAATTGGATGAATCACAACCTGGAGTTGCAAGCAGCAGCAGGAGTCCAAACATTGGCTTAAAGAGACACTGGAGTTGGCTGCAGGAGCCCAAAATTGGACGAATCACACCCTGGAGTTGCAAGCAGCAGCAGCAGCAGGAGCACAAACATAGCTTGAAATAGACACTGGAGTTGGCTGCAGGAGGCCAAAAATTTGATAAATCACACCCTGGAGTTGCAAGCAGCAGCAGGAGCCCAAACATTGCTTGAAAGAGAGAGTTGGCTGCAGGAGGCCAAAAATTGGATGAATCACACCCTGGAGTTGCAAGCAGCAGCAGGAGCCCAAACATTACTTTAAAGAGACACTGGAGTTGGCTGCAGGATGTCAAAAATAGGATGAATCACACCCTGGAGTTGCAAGCAGCAGCAGCAGAAGCCCAAACATAGCTTGAAAGAGACACTGGAGTTGGCTGCAGGAGGCCAAAAATTGGATGAATCACACCCTGGAGTTGCAAGCAGCAGCAGCAGGAGCCCAAACATAGCTTGAAAGAGACACTGGAGTTGGCTTCAGGAGCCCAAAAATTGGATGAATCACACCCCGGAGTTGCAAGCAGCAGCAGCAGGAGCCCAAACATAGCTTGAAAGAGACACTGGAGTTGGCTGCAGGAGGCCAAAAATTGGATGAATCACACCCTGGAGTTGCAAGCAGCAGCAGGAGCCCAAACATTACTTTAAAGAGACACTGGAGTTGGCTGCAGGACGTCAAAAATAGGATGAATCACACCCTGGAGTTGCAAGCAGCAGCAGCAGAAGCCCAAACATAGCTTGAAAGAGACACTGGAGTTGGCTGCAGGAGGCCAAAAATTGGATGAATCACACCCTGGAGTTGCAAGCAGCAGCAGCAGGAGCCCAAACATTGCGTGAAAGAGACATTGGAGTTGGCTGCAGGAGCCCAAAAAATGGATGAATCACACCCTGGAGTTGCAAGCAGCAGCAGGAGCCCAAACATTACTTTAAAGAGACACTGGAGTTGGCTGCAGGAGCCCAAAAATTGGATGAATCACACCCTGGAGTTGCAAGCAGCAGCAGCAGGAGCCCAAACATAACTTGAAAGAGACACTGGAGTTGGCTGCAGGAGGCCAAAAATAGGATAAATCACACCCTGGAGTTTCAAGCAGCAGCAGCAGCAACAGCAGGAGCCCAAACATTGCTTTAAAGAGACACTGGAGTTGGCTGCAGGAGGCCAATAATTGGATGAATCACACCCTGGAGTTGCAAGCAGCAGCAGCAGGAGCCCAAACATAGCTTGAAAGAGACACTGGAGTTGGCTGCAGGAGGCCAAAAATTGGATGAATCACACCCTGGAGTTGCCAGCAGCAGCAGCAGGAGCCCAAACATAGCTTGAAAGAGACCCTGGAGTTGGCTGCAGGAGGCCAAAAATTGGATGAATCACACCCTGGAGTTGCAAGCAGCAGCAGCAGGAGCCCAAACATTGCGTGAAAGAGACACTGGAGTTGGCTGCAGGAGGCCAAAAATTGGATGAATCACACCCTGGAGTTGCAAGCAGCAGCAGCAGGAGCCCAAACATTGCGGGAAAGAGACACTGGAGTTGGCTGCAGGAGCCCAAAAATTGGATGAATCACACCCTGGAGTTGCAAGCAGCAGCAGGAGCCCAACATAGCTTGAAAGATAAACTGGAGTTGGCTTCAGGAGCCCAAAAATTGGATGAATCACACCCTGGAGTTGCAAGCAGCAGCAGCAGAAGCCCAGACATAGCTTGAAAGAGACACTGGAGTTGGCTGCAGGAGCCCAAAAATTGGCTGAATGACACCCTGGAGTTGCAAGCAGCAGCAGCAGGAGCCCAAACATTGCATGAAAGAGACACTGGAGTTGGCTTCAGGAGCCCAAAAATTGGATGAATCACACCCTGGAGTGGCAAGCAGCAGCAGGAGCCCAAACATTGCTTTAAAGAGACACTGGAGTTGGCAGCAGGAGCCCAAAAATTGGCTGAATGACACCCTGGAGTTGCAAGCAGCAACAGCAGGAGCCCAAACATTACTTTAAAGAGACACTGGAGTTGGCTGCAGGAGGCCAACAATTGGATGAATCACACCCTGGAGTTGCAAGCAGCAGCAGGAGCCCAAACATAGCTTGAAAGAGACACTGGAGTTGGCTGCAGGAGGGCAAAAATTGGATGAATCACACCCTGGAGTTGCAAGCAGCAGCAGGAGCCCAAACATTGCTTTAAAGAGACACTGGAGTTGGCTGCAGGAGCCCAAAATTGGATGAATCATACCCTGAAGTTGGCAGCAGCAGGAGCACAAACATTAGCTGGAAGGCACACCCTGGAGTTGGCAGCAGCAGAAGCAGGATTCCAAACATTACTTGAAAGACACCCTAGAGTTGGCAGCAGCAGCAGCAGGAGGCCAAAAATTGGCTGAAAGGTACACCCTGAAGTTGGCATCAGCAGGAGCCCAAAAATTGGCTGAAAGGAACACCCTGAAGTTGGCATAAGCAGGAGCCCAAAAATTGGCCTAAAGACATAAATATGTTTTGCACCATTCAGAAAGTGTAAAAACGTGGCACCATGCTGAATCTAGTCGCATGCATCAGCCATTGGTGGGTGGAAATCCTGGCTGATCCATCCCTGATTCATTTTGACAAAGGTGAGTCTCTCCACATTTTTAGTTGACAGACGAGTTCTCCTCGCTGTAACTATGACCCCCGCCGCACTAAACACCCGCTCAGATGGCACGCTACTGGCCGGGCAGGACAGCTTTTCCAGGGCAAACTCTGCAAGTTGCGGCTACAAGCCAAGTTTGTGTCACGCTCCCGGAACCACGATTACCACTTGGACAACTCCAGCTCTCTTAGTAAGGACCTCAACCCCCAATCTCCGCAGCCAGCTTCACCTATAGGAGCCCCCGCTTGCCGAGACGCAGTACACGCCTGCTCGGGATCGGTTGCCCCCAGGACTTTATGGCTCAAAGGATGAGGTCTTACCGTACAGAGAACTGGAGAGCCCGCGGCTGGAAGTGGAATCGGGTAGCCGGTATGTGAGCGTAAGGTGGAAGTCCAGCAGACAGGCAAGGGTCGGTAACAGGAGTGGAGATCGAGGATGGTCAAAGGCAAGCAAGGGTCGGCAACAGGAGTGGAGATCTAGGATGGTCAAGGCAAGCAAGGGTCGGCAACAGGAGTGGAGATCGAGGATGGTCAAACAAGCGAGGGTCGGCAACAGGAGTGGAGATCTAGGATGGTCAAGGCAAGCAAGGGTCGGCAACAGGAATCAGGATCAAACTCAGGGATAAGCAAATACTAGGGTCTAGGCGCTATAACAGGCAATGACAGACTGACTGGGTTGAGGTTAAATAGGGAACAGACATAATTGGCCAAGGAGAGTCAGTGTAGTGATTGGTGCAACCAGGAACTTCAAACAGATTGGACATGGGGGGGGGGAACCGCCCAGAACACAAGGGCATCAGATTGGCCCAGTGTCAGTGGGGAGGTCCCACTAATGCAGCTGGGGCTTTAATTAATCATTTACCTTCCTCCGGCGGCCGCGCTGAGAGCAGCGCCGCCGGAGGGAATAAACTGAACGTGCTCGCGCACGCGCGCGAGCACGAGAAGCGACGCCGGAGCCGCCGAGTGAGCAGGGAAGCGCGTGCGCGCCAGCCTGCACAGAAGCCGCCGCCCGCCGCGGCCGCCGGACAGGTGGCTGCGCAGCGGGAGCGGGCGGCTGAGGACCCGGGACGACGCTGGAACGGGGAACCGGTAAGGAGGTAATGACATTACCCCCCCCCCCTCACGAGGGGCCTCCGGACCCTCACCCGGCTTCCCCGGGTTGTCACGGTGAAATTTCCGTACAAGAGCCCTGGCATGGACATCACAAGAAGACACCCAGCACCTCTCCTCAGGACCGTAACCAACCCAATCAATTAAATATTGTAACGTATTGCGAACCCTACGCGAATCCAAAATCTTGTTCACTTCATATTCTTGCACATTATCCACTAAAACGGGAGGAGGACCAGCAGGAGAAGAGTTTTTAGCTGGTTTCAACAGAGAAACATGAAATGAGTCGGAAATCTTCATAGTAGAAGGAAGCCGTACTTTATAGGTAACATTATTAAGTTTCCTGATGATAGGGTAAGGACCAATAAATTTAGGACCCAATTTATAAGAAGGCTGACGGAGAGCGATATTCCTAGTGGAAACCCAAACAAGGTCTCCACACTGAAGGATAGGTTCCTGAGACCTGCGACGATCAGCAAACCTCTTATATTTAACGCGCATAGTTTCTAAATTTTCCTTGACGCGTGCCCAAACCTCTTTCCGTTTCTGAAGCCACTCTTCTAAGACCGGAAAATCAGAAGGTGCTGCAGAAATAGAAGAAGCTCTAGGATGCTTTCCATAATTACAAAAGAACGGGGATACTTTGGTACTGTCACTTGGCGCATTATTATACGCGAACTCTGCAAAGTCAATAAATTCCGACCACTGCTCCTGAGTGTCAGAGATGTAACATCTTAAATATTGTTCTAAGCTTTGATTTGTTCTTTCAGTCTGCCCATTAGACTGGGGATGGTACGCGGAAGACAAAGAAACCTGAATCCCCAAACATGAACAAAAATTTTTCCAAAATCGTGATATAAATTGTACACCCCGATCGGAAACAATATTTACTGGAATACCATGAAGACGAAAAATATGCGAGATGAACAAGTGCGAAAGTTCAGGAGCCGAGGGTAGCTTGGGTAAAGCAATAAAATGAGCCATCTTACTGAATCTATCGACGACTACCCAAACGACAGTGTTCCCATGCGAAAGAGGTAAATCAACAATAAAGTCCATTGAGATGTGCGACCATGGTTCTTTAGGGATCTCAAGCGGAATCAGGTACCCACTAGGGGCCTTGTGTACCCCTTTACTTCGTGCACAAACAGGACATGCGTCGATAAGGGTAGTGATATCACGTCTCATAGAAGGCCACCATACGTGGCGCCGAGCTAAAATAAAGGTCTTACGAACTCCCAGATGCCCAGCAGTCTTTGCGTCGTGGAATTCGCGAATAACATCAGAACGCAAATGCGGCGGTACAAATTGACATCCTATAGGTGCGTTTACAGGCGATTCATCTTGGAATGGTGCCAAAACATTAGAGAGATCAGGGAGCAAGGCCCCGACTACACAACCTGCAGGTAAGATAGGTTCACCAGTGTCCCCCCGATCCTTACACTCACCAAACATGCGCGACAGAGCATCGGCCTTAGTATTTTTCACACCCGGCTTAAAGGTAATAATAAAGTTGAAACGCGAAAAAAACAATGCCCAACGGGCCTGTCGAGAATTTAACCTCTTGGCGGCGCCTATATATTCGAGATTCTTGTGATCGGTATATACAGTGATAGGATGTAAGGAACCCTCCAACCAATGACGCCATTCATCAAATGCTAGTTTAATAGCTAATAGTTCCCTATTGCCGACATCATAATTTTGTTCTGCGGTATTAAATTTCCGGGAAAAATAGGCACATGGGTGCAAACGTTCAGGAGACCCGGAGAATTGCGACAAAACAGCTCCAACACCTAATTCAGACGCATCTACTTCAATAACAAAAGGTTTGTTGACGTCGGGGTGCACTAAAACTGGCGCCGAAGTAAAAGCCTGTTTTAGGACACGGAAGGCTTCAATAGCTGATGGTGACCAGTTAGCAGTGAACGCGGCTTTGCGGGTGAGATTGGTGAGAGGCGCAACGATACTAGAAAAACCCTTGATAAAACGTCGATAAAAATTAGCAAATCCTAAAAAGCGTTGTAATTCTTTTAAGGATTTGGGTTGTTCCCAATCCCGTACTGCCGAAACTTTTCCCCCATCCATCTCCAACCCCTGACTAGAAATAATATATCCCAAGAAGGGAACAGAGGCGACCTCAAACATACACTTAGAGATTTTAGCGTATAAATTATTCTCCCTCAATTTCTGAAGGACCAGTTTTACATGTTGCCTGTGTTCGGAAAGGTTCTTAGAGTAAATGAGGATGTCATCCAAATAAACCACAACGAAGTTACCCAAAAAGTCACGAAACACGTCATTAACGAAGTCTTGAAAGACCGCCGGAGCATTACAAAGGCCAAAAGGCATCACTAAATATTCATAATGACCATCTTTAACATTGAACGCCGTTTTCCATTCGTCCCCTTGCCGAATACGGATCAGGTTGTAGGCCCCCTTTAAATCTAGTTTAGAAAAAATACGAGCCCCCACTACCTGATTAAATAAATCACCTATTAAGGGAAGAGGATAACGATTTTTAACGGTGATCTTATTCAAGGCTCTATAATCTATGCAAGGCCTTAAACCTCCATCCTTCTTCTCAACAAAAAAGAAACCGGCACCCGCCGGTGATGTTGATGGGCGGATAAAGCCTTTGCTCAGATTTTCAGAGATATATTCTTTCATAGCCTGCTCTTCAGCTCGATTCAGATTATAGATCTTGCCCCTAGGAGGAATAGTTCCAGGAAGTAGGTCGATGGGACAGTCATAGGGTCTGTGTGGGGGAAGATTATCAGCGGACCGCTCAGAAAAGACATCTGCCCAATCTATATAAGGCAGAGGCAGTTCTTGGGGCGAAATCTGCACACTCCTAAGGATAGTGGAGAAGCAATGTGATCTGCAGAAATCACTCCACTTAACCAGATCACCCGACTGCCAATTAAATACGGGGTTATGGAGTTTTAGCCATGGGTATCCCAAAACTACTGGTGTTTCCGGACAATCAAACACCAGAAATTCTATATGTTCAGTATGAGATGCGCCGGCCACCAATCTGAGAGGAGGGGTCTTGTGACTGACCGGCCCTCCCAGGATAGCCTTCCCATTTATGGCCAAAACCTGAAGAGACTTTTCAAGGGGTACCAGTGGAACCCCTAGGATGGAGATTATGCTCCGATCCAGGAAGTTACCTGCAGCTCCACTATCAACAAAAGCAGGAACTGCCTGTTTGGAAAGACCATAGAAAAGCTCTGTAGGGATTAACATCTTATCATGGTGAGAGTAATGCTTCCATCCACCTAGGTCAGCACCCTCTTCCTGACCTAGGCGAGAAAGTTTCCCGCCGGATATCCCTTATTAGGACAAGACCTGGCAAAATGCCCCGGGGACCCACAATAGAGACAAAGACCCAAAGACCGTCTTCGTTGTTTCTCATCCTGAGAAAGACGGGCTCTGCCAACCTGCATTGGCTCCTCTTGAGAGGGGGAGGAGGAGTTTACCCCACCAGGAGTTGAAGGACTGGGAGTTTGTGAAGGTCTAAAGGGAGTAGTAACCCTAACCCTTTCCCTGGCTCTCTCCCTAAGACGTCTATCGATCCTGATGGAGACCTGCATAAGCTGGTCCAAATCTTTAGGAGTGGGAAAGTTGACCAGGGCATCTTTAATATTTTCAGACAGCCCCATACGGAATTGGCTGCATAGGGCTGGATCGTTCCAGGTAGATTCTACTGCCCAGCGCCGGAACTCAGTGCTGTAGTCCTCGGCGGAATTCCGACCCTGCTTCAGGGCCCGAAGCCTGTTTTCCGCCGTGGACTGACGATCTGGATCCGCATACAACACCCCCATAGCTGAAAAAAAGGATGTCACAGAGTGTAAGGCAGGATCTTCAGGGAGCAAGCTGAAAGCCCATGACTGGGGATCTCCTTGTAGCAAAGAGATAATTAAACCCACCCGTTGGGTTTCTGTGCCAGAAGATAAAGGCCGCAGCCTGAAGTAGAGTTCACACGAATTCTTGAAATTCGAAAAGCCGGCCCGGTCTCCAAAGAATTTCTCAGGTAAAGGAACCTTAGGCTCAGGAAAATGAGGTGGTACAGCGGGTGTTGAAGTCTGGCGAGTTTCTTGATTGGCCACCCTCTGGGCAAGTTGATTGATAGCGGTGGCCATCGCCTGAACTTGCTGTACCAGGTCTTCCATATTGATATTTTAGGGCCTGTTATATTGTCACGCTCCCGGAACCACGATTACCACTTGGACAACTCCAGCTCTCTTAGTAAGGACCTCAACCCCCAATCTCCGCAGCCAGCTTCACCTATAGGAGCCCCCGCTTGCCGAGACGCAGTACACGCCTGCTCGGGATCGGTTGCCCCCAGGACTTTATGGCTCAAAGGATGAGGTCTTACCGTACAGAGAACTGGAGAGCCCGTGGCTGGAAGTGGAATCGGGTAGCCGGTATGTGAGCGTAAGGTGGAAGTCCAGCAGACAGGCAAGGGTCGGTAACAGGAGTGGAGATCGAGGATGGTCAAAGGCAAGCAAGGGTCGGCAACAGGAGTGGAGATCTAGGATGGTCAAGGCAAGCAAGGGTCGGCAACAGGAGTGGAGATCGAGGATGGTCAAACAAGCGAGGGTCGGCAACAGGAGTGGAGATCTAGGATGGTCAAGGCAAGCAAGGGTCGGCAACAGGAATCAGGATCAAACTCAGGGATAAGCAAATACTAGGGTCTAGGCGCTATAACAGGCAATGACAGACTGACTGGGTTGAGGTTAAATAGGGAACAGACATAATTGGCCAAGGAGAGTCAGTGTAGTGATTGGTGCAACCAGGAACTTCAAACAGATTGGACATGGGGGGGGGAACCGCCCAGAACACAAGGGCATCAGATTGGCCCAGTGTCAGTGGGGAGGTCCCACTAATGCAGCTGGGGCTTTAATTAATCATTTACCTTCCTCCGGCGGCCGCGCTGAGAGCAGCGCCGCCGGAGGGAATAAACTGAACGTGCTCGCGCACGCGCGCGAGCACGAGAAGCGACGCCGGAGCCGCCGAGTGAGCAGGGAGGCGCGTGCGCGCCAGCCTGCACAGAAGCCGCCGCCCGCCGCGGCCGCCGGACAGGTGGCTGCGCAGCGGGAGCGGGCGGCTGAGGACCCGGGACGACGCTGGAATGGGGAACCGGTAAGGAGGTAATGACAGTTTGGCTGCCCAGAAGTCCAGCGGATCCTCAAGGTATGTTGGCATGGTCATGTCAAGATATGACATGACCTGCTGGTTGAGGTCCTGCTCCAGGTCTTCCTGCTGCTCATGATTAGCCTCACTATGCGGGTGTAGAAAGCTACTCATTAGCGACTGAAGACTGAGGCTGCTGCTGATGGAGCTGCTGCTGCTACCAACCCCCCCCCCAGCAGCCATGGCAGTGGAAGGTGAGCGCAGAGGTCCCCCCAAGTCAGACCTGCGAGAGTATGGACCATGACGCAGATAGGCATCTGCCAACTGACTACGTAGAATGTCATTGTAGTAGTTCAGTTTGTCCTCCCTCTCGGCGGGTTTAAAAAATGCCCCCCATTTTGTGCCAGAAGCGAGGGTCCAATAAGGTGGACAGCCAGAAGTCATCCCGCCGACAAATGAAAACAATTCTGGGGTCACTACGCAAGCACGTGAGCATGCTTCCTGCCATTTGCGCAAGTGACTCGGAGGGACTACTTGTCTCCATCTCCACTGCATACTGCCACAGTGTGTCCGGGTCCTCTGTCTCACCTTCCTCACAACCCTCTAGCTCCTCTGGCTGCTCCTGCTCCTCCTCTCCTGTCCGCTGACTAGATAAACCAGCCCTTTCGCCAAGCCTAAACTGTGCTTCACTGGGCAACTCCTCCTCCTCTTCCTCCTCCTCCTCCAGTTCAGCTCCAACGGGGTTCATGTGGCCGTAAGATGTAGACGCCATGTCTCCAGTGCCCTGACCAGCCATGGTTTCCAACATGTGCTGTAGTACATGAAGCAGTGGAATCACGTCGTCCATCCCGTAATCCTGACAAATAAAGTGGCTTCCTCAAAGGGCCTGAGCAAACAGCAGGTGTCACGTATGAGCTGCCACTGGTTGACATTGAAGTTACACAGGGGAGTCCCCCTATCCGCTTGGATCATCAGGAAATCCGTGATGGCTTTTCTCTGTTCATATAATCGGTCCAACATGTGAAGGGTGGAATTCCAACGGGATGAAACATCGCAAATCAGACTATGTTGGGGGCTACCGTTCTGACGCTGTAGCTCAATAAGGGTGTGTTTGGCAGTGTATGAGTGGCTGAAGTGTATGCAAAGTTTCCTTGAAGTTGTCAGGATGTCTTGCAGATGGGGGCAACACCTCAGAAACCGCTTGACATCCAGATTGAAGACGTGAGCCATGCAGGGCGCATGGGTCAGGCTTCCTTGTCGCAGCGCAGACAAAATGTTCTTCCCATTGTCGGTAACCATGATTCCCACTTTAAGTTTTCTTGGAGTGAGCCATGTTTGGATTTCGTGATGAATAAATTTAAGCAGTTCCTCCTCCGTTCGCCAAGACAAACCATGTGAAGCACAGCGTGACACCTCCGTGCCCTGCACACATGGTAGACTGGAGGGGCACTGAGACTTGAGACTACAGTGGAGGGTGAGGAGATGGCAGAGGATGAGGAGGCCAAGACGCATGGTGTCACAGGCACAACGGCCAGGGAGCGCGGAGGCCGAAGCGGCGTGACCTGTCCAAGTTGCTGCTGCTGCTGCAAAGGGACCACATTCACCCAGTGGGCCGTAAATTATATGTACTGTCCCTGTCTGTAGTTACAGCTCCAGACATCGGCGCTGCCATGCACTTTGCTACACACCGACAGGCTCAAGGACTGGCCCACCTTCTGTTCAACAAAAGTGTACAGCGCTGGTACTGCCTTCTTGGCAAAGAAATGACGGCTTGGGACTCTCCACCTCGGCTCGGCACAAGCCATCAGTTCTCTGAAAGGTGCAGAGTCCACCACCTGAAAAGGGAGCGACTGCAGCACCAGCAACTTGGACAAGAGCACATTCAGCTTCTGCGCCGTAGGATGAGTGGGTGCATACTGCTGTCTCTTGGACATGGCTTCGCTGATGGATTGCTGGCAGGATGCATGACTTGGAGGAGGAGCAGGAGCATCAGGAGCGACAGAGGATGGGTATGACGCAAAGCTGCCTTCGGCTGAGGTGCTGGAGCCTTGGCTGGCAGAAATTGGGAGCGGCGTGCCGCTTGGTGAGGAAGCAGGCTGGACCACCTCTTCGGAGCTTCAGTTCTCCCAGGCCGCTTTATGGTGATGCATCATATGTTGACGCAGGTCCGTGGTGCCAACATTTGGGCCCTGGCCACGCTTCACCTTCTGCCTACATATCTTGCATGTGGCCATGTTACCCTCATGCGGATGCTTCAGGAAAAACTGCCACACTGCCGAGTAGCTACTGTCGCCAACTCCAGGAACCCCTGCTCCACTACCTCCCGATAAGGTAGCCTGCCGTGCAGCAGGTGCTCTACCCCAGCCCCGGCCCTGTTTGGCTCCAGGCTTTACAATTGTGCCCCCATGCTGACTGCCAACCATGCTGCTAACACCTTGCTGCCTCAGCTGCTGACTCCGGGGCAACCTGCGCCCCTCTTCTCCTGATGATGACGATGAAGCCCCTTCTGCACCCGGCTCCCAAGTGCGATCGGCTTCTTCATCATCATCATCACCGAGTTGTGGCTGCACGTCACTGATGTTCTCGGTTTCCTCAACAGTGCCTGGCGCAGGAGCTGGAACGCTCGCAACACCCACAACACTCTCCACATCACTATTTGTCTGCCTAGCTAAAGAAGCCACCTCCATTTCTTGGCTGGGCAGTAGCTGCTGACTGTCCTCTATCTGATCGTCCTCCTCACTAAAGAGTGGAGCTGAACCCAAAGCATAGGATACGTCGCTGGGGGAGGGAACGGCGTAGGACAGAGGCAATGGGAGGACAGGGACTGCTCTCGGGGCATGCCAACTCAGGGTTGTGTCAGAGGAACCTACCGACCCTAGACTGGGGGTCTCAGATGTAACTTGTGATGATGTGGATGACCGCGTTAACCTACCACGGCAGATGCGTTACTGGTGGAGACACGACTGCTAGCAGATACTGGCAGATCAGGTCTCTCATCGTGACTCCTGCTGCCACTCGCCCCTAGTCTGCTGCGACCTCTGCCTGCTGAATCTTGGCCTCTGCCACTCCTCTTTGAACATCCTGGCACTTGTCTGCCTGACATTTTTATGTATTTGAAATGCGCAATAGGTACTTTAAAAACTGTGTTTACTTTAAAAAGCAGAAGCTAAATAAAGTGAGGAACTGCTTCTCTGCACCAGATACTATGAAAATTGGCAATATGGAATACCCTGCGGCCTGGTGTTTTGACAGCAGGACAAAAACCAATTAAAAATTCAATAGCTTAATAAAGCTGAGGATGAACAAGCTTATTTAGTATAACAGATAGGGTGCAACATGGTGGTTTGGGATACCCTGCGGCCTGATGTTTTGACAACAGGACAAAACCAATTCAAAGTGCAATAGCTTAATAAAGCTGAGGATGAACAAGGGTATTTAGTATAACAGATAGGGTGCTACGTGCAGGTTTGGGATACCCTGCGGCCTAGTGTTTTGGCGGCAGGACAAAACCCAATTCAAAATGCAATAGCTTAATTAAAATGAGGCTGAACAACGCTTATTTAGTATAACAGATAGGGTGACATGTGCTGGTTTGGGATGCCCATGTGGGCTGGTGTATTTAAAGCAGACAAAACCCAATTCAAAATGCAATAGCTTAATTAAAATGAGGCTGAACCACGCTTATTTAGTATAACAGATAGGGTGCTACATGCAGGTTTGGGATACCCTGCGGCCTAGTGTTTTGGCAGCAGGACAAAAACCAATTCAAAATGCAATAGCTTGATTAAGCTGAGGATGTACAACGCTTATTTAGTATAACAGATAGGGTGCTATGTGCAGGTTTGGGATACTCTGCAGCCTAGCGTTTTGGCAGCAGGACAAACCCCAATTCAAAATGCAATAGCTTAATTAAAATGAGGCTGAACAACGCTTATTTAGTATAACAGATAGGGTGCTACATGCAGGTTTGGGATACCCTGCGGCCTAGTGTTTTGGCAGCAGGACAAAAGCCAATTCAAAATGCAATAGCTTAATTAAAATTAGGCTGAACAACGCTTATTTAGTATAACAGATAGGGTGACATGTGCTGGTTTGGGATGCCCATGTGGGCTGGTGTATTTAAAGCTCAAACAAAAACAAATATCACGATTGGTTAAATGTAGGCCTGGCAAATAGGCTGGAGACACAAATGGCTGAGCAAACATCAATTTATTGCACCTGTCTCAGCACACACATGGGACATGATCTTACAGGTAAAAAACTAACAAAAGTGCTTTAAAATCACGGGGGCCCACCGTGCACACTCACACACTACCATGCACTCCTATAGCCCACCCCGCTGGCAGCGCTGCTAAATTCTGCCTAAAAAATACAGCAAGACACACTACTCAGTGCTTGATAAAGCAAGCTAAGTTGTCAACATGAGACAGTGGCAAGCCTCCTCACAAAAGAAGTTGACTCCATTAGGGATGAGCGAATCGATCCGGACGAACCCGGATTCGATCCGAATTTCAGGAAAAATTCGATTCGGATCGAATCCGAATTTCCCCGCGATTCGATCGCTCGAAGTTTTCCTTTAACATCCATTCATTTACATTACAGGCATTCTAAGATGCCGGACGGGACATGTCCAGACATGTAAGCTGGGGCAGTGTATGCTGGGACAGTCACATGCAGCCTATCAGCAGCCAGCAAGCCCGGTGACATCACAGCGGTATTTAAGGCCGGCCATCTTGCTTTCCTGCCTCATTTCTCTATTGCATTCGTGAGAGACAGAACGCTGTGTAGCTGAGGGAGAGACAGTTAGACAGTTAGACAGGCAGGGACAGACAGGGACAGGCTGGAGACAGGCAGGAGACAGACAGGAGACAGACAGAAAGTCAGCGGAAAACAGGGAAAGGAATGGAAAATCGGAGGCTGTCAGTTTTTTTTTTTTTTTTCATCCAGCCTGACAGGCTTTGTTAGCGTTTTCAGGCTGCTTATACTAACTAACTGTGCATATATACTGAACTGATCTTAAGTCTGCTGTGAGGCATCCCATTCTGTGACTACAGCAGCCTCTGTTTAAGACCATATAACCATTTGCTCTTATTATATTTGAAATTAGCCTGATAAAGACACTTTTGCTGGGCATAGTACTACTGGATCTTTTTTGGGGGCATCCCATTCTGTGACTAAAGCAGCCTCTGTTTAAGACCATATAACCATTTGCTCTTATTATATTTGAAATTAGCCTGATAAAGACACTTTTGCTGGGCATAGCACTACTTGTCCCTGCCAGGGCATCCCATTCTGTGACTAAAGCAGCCTCTGTTTAAGACCATATAAGCATTTGCTCTTATTATATTTGAAATTAGGCCTGATAAAGACACTTTTGCTGGGCATAGCACTACTTGTCCCTGCCAGGGCATCCCATTCTGTGACTAAAGCAGCCTCTGTTTAAGACCATATAACCATTTGCTCTTATTATATTTGAAATTAGCCTGATAAAGACACTTTTGCTGGGCATAGTACTACTGGATCTTTTTTGGGGGCATCCCATTCTGTGACTAAAGCAGCCTCTGTTTAAGACCATATAACCATTTGCTCTTATTATATTTGAAATTAGCCTGATAAAGACACTTTTGCTGGGCATAGCACTACTTGTCCCTGCCAGGGCATCCCATTCTGTGACTAAAGCAGCCTCTGTTTAAGACCATATAACCATTTGCTCTTATTATATTTGAAATTAGCCCTGATAAAGACACTTTTGCTGGGCATAGCACTACTTGTCCCTGCCAGGGCATCCCATTCTGTGACTAAAGCAGCCTCTGTTTAAGACCATATAACCATTTGCTCTTATTATATTTGAAATTAGCCTGATAAAGACACTTTTGCTGGGCATAGTACTACTGGATCTTTTTTGGGGGCATCCCATTCTGTGACTAAAGCAGCCTCTGTTTAAGACCATATAACCATTTGCTCTTATTATATTTGAAATTAGGCCTGATAAAGACACTTTTGCTGGGCATAGCACTACTTGTCCCTGCCAGGGCATCCCATTCTGTGACTAAAGCAGCCTCTGTTTAAGACCATATAACCATTTGCTCTTATTATATTTGAAATTAGCCTGATAAAGACACTTTTGCTGGGCATAGTACTACTGGATCTTTTTTGGGGGCATCCCATTCTGTGACTAAAGCAGCCTCTGTTTAAGACCATATAACCATTTGCTCTTATTATATTTGAAATTAGCCTGATAAAGACACTTTTGCTGGGCATAGCACTACTTGTCCCTGCCAGGGCATCCCATTCTGTGACTAAAGCAGCCTCTGTTTAAGACCATATAACCATTTGCTCTTATTTTATTTGAAATTAGCCTGATAAAGACACTTTTGCTGGGCATAGTACTACTGGATCTTTTTTGGGGGCATCCCATTCTGTGACTAAAGCAGCCTCTGTTTAAGACCATATAAGCATTTGCTCTTATTATATTTGAAATTAGGCCTGATAAAGACACTTTTGCTGGGCATAGCACTACTTGTCCCTGCCAGGGCATCCCATTCTGTGACTAAAGCAGCCTCTGTTTAAGACCATATAACCATTTGCTCTTATTATATTTGAAATTAGCCTGATAAAGACACTTTTGCTGGGCATAGTACTACTGGATCTTTTTTGGGGGCATCCCATTCTGTGACTAAAGCAGCCTCTGTTTAAGACCATATAACCATTTGCTCCTATTATATTTGAAATTAGCCTGATAAAGACACTTTTGCTGGGCATAGCACTACTTGTCCCTGCCAGGGCATCCCATTCTGTGACTAAAGCAGCCTCTGTTTAAGACCATATAAGCATTTGCTCTTATTATATTTGAAATTAGGCCTGATAAAGACACTTTTGCTGGGCATAGCACTACTTGTCCCTGCCAGGGCATCCCATTCTGTGACTAAAGCAGCCTCTGTTTAAGACCATATAACCATTTGCTCCTATTATATTTGAAATTAGCCCTGATAAAGACACTTTTGCTGGGCATAGGCTTACTGCTGCCTGCCAGGTGCACTTCTGTTGAGGCATCCCATTCTGTAACATAGCATACCCCTCTTTATTTACACTAAGCAGCTCTCTTATTTACACTAAGCAGGCCTGTTGGAGGCTGAGTGTTACTGCTCACTTTTGGTGTGCATTATATTCTGTTTCATATAGACCCACCGCTGCCCGGGGGATCTTAAAATATCACCTACTACCACGCCAGTTAGACTATGTCGGGCAGACAAGTGCCTGGAAGTGAAAAGAGGAGTGGCAGAGGCCAAGATTCCGCAGGCAGAGCTCGCATCAGACTGGGGGCCAGTAGCAGCAGGAGTCACGCTGAGAGACCTAATCTGCCAGTATCTGCTAGCGGTCGGGTCTCCACCAGTAACGCATCTGCCGTGGTAGATTGGTTGACGCGCTCATCAACAACATCATCACAACTTACGTCTGAGACCCCCAGTCTAGGGTCGGTAGGTTCCTCTGACACAACCCTGAGTTGGCATGCCCCGAGAGCAGTCCCTGTCCTCCCATTGCCTCTGTCCTACGCCGTTCCCTACCCCTGCGACGTATCCTATGCTTTGGGTTCAGCTCCACTCTTTAGTGAGGAGGACGATCAGATACAGGAGGACAGTCAGCAGCTACTGCCCAGCCAAGAAATGGAGGTGGCTTCTTTTGCTAGGCAGACAAATAGTGATGTGGACAGTGTCGTGGGTGCTGCGAGCGTTCCAGCTCCTGCGCCAGACACTGTTGACGAATCCACGAACATCAGTGACGTACAGCCACAACTCGGTGATGATGATGATGATGACGATGAAGCCGATCGCACTTGGGAGCCGGGTGATGAAGGGGCTTCATCGTCATCATCAGGAGAAGAGGGGCGCAGGTTGCCCCGGAGTCAGCAGCTGAGGCAGCAAGGTGGTAGCAGTCAGCATGGGGGCACAATTCCAAAGGCTGGAGCCGGCCGGGGCCGGGGCCGGGGTAGAGCACCTGCTGTGCGGCAGTCTACCTTATCGGGAGGTAGTGGAGCAGGGGTTCCTGGAGTTGGCAACAGCAGCAGTGAATCAGTGAGGCCAGGGGGTGGGAAAAGTAGCTACTCGGCAGTGTGGCAGTTTTCCTGAGGCATCCGCAGGAGGGTAACATGGCCACATGCAAGATATGTAGGCAAAAGGTGAAGCGTGGCCAGGGTCCAAATGTTGGCACCACGGCCCTGCGTCAACATATGATGCGTCACCATAAAACGACCTGGGAGAACCGAGGCTCCCAAGGGGTGGTCCAGTCTGCTTCCTCACCAAGTGAGCTCCCAATTTCTGCCAGCCAAGGCTCCAGCACCTCAGCCGAAGGCAGCTGTGCGTCATACCCATCCTCTGTCGCTCCTGCTCCTCCTCCTCCTCCTCCAAGTCATGCATCCCGCCAGCAATCCATCAGCGAAGCCATGTCCAAGAGACAGCAGTATGCGCCCACTCATCCTACGGCGCAGAAGCTGAATGTGCTCCTGTCCAAGTTGCTGGTGCTGCAGTCGCTCCCTTTTCAGGTGGTGGAATCTGCACCTTTCAGAGAACTGATGGCTTGTGCCGAGCCGAGGTGGAGAGTCCCAAGCCGTCATTTCTTTGCCAAGAAGGCAGTACCAGCGCTGCACACTTTTGTTGAACAGAAGGTGGGCCAGTCCTTGAGCCTGTCGGTGTGTAGCAAAATACATGGCAGCGCCGACATCTGGAGCTGTAACTACGGTCAGGGGCAGTACATGTCGTTTACGGCCCACTGGGTGAATGTGGTCCCTTTGCAGCAGCAACTTGGACAGGTCACGCCGCTTCGGCCTCCGCGCTCTCTGCCCATTGGACCTGTGACACCGTGCGACTCGGCCTCCTCATCCTCCGCCATCTCCTCACCCTCCACTGTAGGCTCAAGTCTCAGTGCCCCTCCAGTCTACCATGTGTGCAGGGCACGGAGGTGTCACGCAGTGCTTCACATGGTTTGTCTTGGCGAACGGAGTCACACAGGGGAGGAACTGCTTAAATGTATTCATCAGGAAATCCAAACATGGCTTACTCCGAGAAAACTTAAAATGGGAATCATGGTTACCGACAATGGGAAGAACATTTTGTCTGCGCTGCGCCAAGGAAGCCTGACCCATGCCCCCTGCATGGCTCACGTCTTCAATCTGGTTGTCAAGCGGTTTCTGAAGTGTTCCCCCCATCTGCAGGACATCCTAACAACTTCAAGGAAACTTTGCATGCACTTCAGCCACTCCTACACCGCCAAACACACCCTTCTTGAGCTACAGCGTCAGAATGGTATCCCCCAACATAGTCTGATTTGCGATGTTTCCACCCGTTGGAATTCCACCCTTCACATGTTGGACCGATTATATGAACAGAGAAAAGCCATCACGGATTTCCTGATGATCCAAGCAGATAGGGGGACTCCCCTGTGTAACTTCAATGTCAACCAGTGGCAGCTCATACGTGACACCTGCCGTTTGCTCAGGCCCTTTGAGGAAGCCACTTTATTTGTCAGTCGGCAGGATTACGGGATGAACGACGTGATTCCACTGCTTTATGTACTACAGCACATGTTGGAAACCATGGCTGGTCAGGGCACTGGAGACATGGCGTTTACATCTTACGGCCACATGAACCCCGTTGGAGCTGAACTGGAGGAGGAGGAGGAAGAGGAGGAGGAGGAGTTGCCCAGCGAAACACAGTTTAGGCTTGGCGAAATGGCTGGTTTATCTAGTCAGTGGACAGGAGAGGAGGAGCAGGAGCAGCCAGAGGAGCTAGAGGTTTTTGAGGAAGGCGAGACAGAGGACCCGGGCACACCGTGGCAGTATGCAGTGGAGATGGAGACAGGTAGTCCATCCGAGTCACTTGCGCAAATGGCACGGAGCATGCTCACGTGCTTGCGTAGTGACCCCAGAATTGTTTCCATCTGTCGGCGGGATGACTTCTGGCTGTCCACCTTATTGGACCCTCGCTTCCGGCACAAAATGGGGGCATTTTTTAAACCCACCGAGAGGGAGGACAAACTCAACTACTACAAAGACATTCTACTTAGGCAGTTGGCCGATGCCTATCTGCGCCATGGTCCATACTCTCGCAGGTCTGACTCGAGGGGACCTCTGCGCTCACCTTCCACTGCCATGGCCGCTGGGGGGGTTGGCAGGAGCAGCAGCAGCAGCTCCATCAGCAGCAGCAGCCTCAGTCTTCAGTCGCTAATGAGTAGCTTTCTACACCCGCATAGTGAGGCTACTCATGAGCAGCAGGAAGACCTGGAGCAGGACCTCAACCAGCAGGTCATGTCATACTTTGACATGACCATGCCAACACACCTTGAGGATCCGCTGGACTTCTGGGCAGCCAAACTTGATTTGTGGCCGCAACTAGCAGAGTTTGCCCTGGAAAAGCTGTCCTGCCCGGCAAGTAGCGTGCCATCTGAGCGGGTGTTTAGTGCGGCGGGGGCCATAGTTACGTCGAGGAGAACTCGTCTGTCAACTAAAAATGTGGAGAGACTCACCTTTGTCAAAATGAATCAGGGATGGATCAGCCAGGATTTCCACCCACCAATGCCTGATGCATGCGACTAGATTCAGCATGGTGCCACGTTTTACACTTTCCAAATGGTGCAAAACATATTTATGTCTTTAGGCCATTTTTTGGGCTCCTGCTGCTGCTGCTGCCAACTTCTGCCAACTCCAGGGTGTGATTCATCCAATTGTTGGGCTCCTGAAGCCAACCCCAGGGTCACTTTAAAGTAATATTTGGGCTCCTGCTGCTGCTGCTGCTGTCAACTCCTGCCAACTCCAGGGTGTGATTCATCCAATTTTTGGGCTCCTGAAGCCAACTCCAGTGTATATTTGGGCTCCTGCTGCTGCTGCTGTCAACTCCTGCCAACTCCAGGGTGTGATTCATCCAATTTTTGGGCTCCTGAAGCCAACTCCAGTGTATATTTGGGCTCCTGCTGCTGCTGCTGCCAACTTCTGCCAACTCCAGGGTGTGATTCATCCAATTTTTGGGCTCCTGAAGCCAACTCCAGTGTATATTTGGGCTCCTGCTGCTGCTGCTGCCAACTCCAGGGTGTGATTCATCCAATTTTTGGGCTCCTGAGGCCAACCCCAGGGTCTCTTTAATGTAATATTTGGGCTCCTGCTGCTGCTACTGTCAACTCCTGCCAACTCCAGGGTGTGATTCATCCAATTTTTGGGCTCCTGAAGCCAACTCCAGTGTATATTTGGGCTCCTGCTGCTGCTGCTGCCAACTTCTGCCAACTCCAGGGTGTGATTCATCCAATTTTTGGGCTCCTGAAGCCAACTCCAGTGTATATTTGGGCTCCTGCTGCTGCTGCTGCCAACTCCAGGGTGTGATTCATCCAATTTTTGGGCTCCTGAGGCCAACCCCAGGGTCTCTTTAATGTAATATTTGGGCTCCTGCTGCTGCTGCTGCTGTCAACTCCTGCCAACTCCAGGGTGTGATTCATCCAATTTTTGGGCTCCTGAAGCCAACTCCAGTGTATATTTGGGCTCCTGCTGCTGCTGCTGCCAACTTCTGCCAACTCCAGGGTGTGATTCATCCAATTTTTGGGCTCCTGAAGCCAACTCCAGTGTATATTTGGGCTCCTGCTGCTGCTGCTGCCAACTCCAGGGTGTGATTCATCCAATTTTTGGGCTCCTGAGGCCAACCCCAGGGTCTCTTTAATGTAATATTTGGGCTCCTGCTGCTGCTACTGTCAACTCCTGCCAACTCCAGGGTGTGATTCATCCAATTTTTGGGCTCCTGAAGCCAACTCCTGTGTATATTTGGGCTCCTGCTGCTGCCAACTCCAGTGTGTGATTCATCCAATTTTTGGGCTCCTGAAGCCAACCCCAGTGTCTCTTTAAAGTAATATTTGGGCTCCTGCTGCTGCTGCTGCCAACTCCAGGGTGTGATTCATCCAATTTTTGGGCTCCTGAGGCCAACCCCAGGGTCTCTTTAATGTAATATTTGGGCTCCTGCTGCTGCTACTGTCAACTCCTGCCAGCTCCAGGGTGTGATTCATCCAATTTTTGGGCTCCTGAAGCCAACTCCAGTGTATATTTGGGCTCCTGCTGCTGCTGCTGCCAACTCCAGGGTGTGATTCATCCAATTTTTGGGCTCCTGAAGCCAACTCCAGTGTATATTTGGGCTCCTGCTGCTGCTGCTGCCAACTCCAGGGTGTGATTCATCCAATTTTTGGGCTCCTGAGGCCAACCCCAGGGTCTCTTTAATGTAATATTTGGGCTCCTGCTGCTGCTACTGTCAACTCCTGCCAACTCCAGGGTGTGATTCATCCAATTTTTGGGCTCCTGAAGCCAACTCCAGTGTATATTTGGGCTCCTGCTGCTGCTGCTGCCAACTCCAGGGTGTGATTCATCCAATTCTTGGGCTCCTGAAGCCAACTCCTGAGTATATTTGGGCTCCTGCTGCTGCCAACTCCAGTGTGTGATTCATCCAATTTTTGGGCTCCTGAAGCCAACCCCAGTGTCTCTTTAAAGTAATATTTGGGCTCCTGCTGCTGCTGCTGCCAACTCCAGGGTGTGATTCATCCAATTTTTGGGCTCCTGAGGCCAACCCCAGGGTCTCTTTAATGTAATATTTGGGCTCCTGCTGCTGCTACTGTCAACTCCTGCCAACTCCAGGGTGTGATTCATCCAATTTTTGGGCTCCTGAAGCCAACTCCAGTGTATATTTGGGCTTCTGCTGCTGCTACTGTCAACTCCTGCCAACTCCAGGGTGTGATTCATCCAATTTTTGGGCTCCTGAAGCCAACTCCAGTGTATATTTGGGCTCCTGCTGCTGCTGCTGCCAACTCCAGGGTGTGATTCATCCAATTTTTGGGCTCCTGAAGCCAACTCCTGTGTATATTTGGGCTCCTGCTGCTGCCAACTCCAGTGTGTGATTCATCCAATTTTTGGGCTCCTGAAGCCAACCCCAGTGTCTCTTTAAAGTAATATTTGGGCTCCTGCTGCTGCTGCTGCCAACTCCAGGGTGTGATTCATCCAATTTTTGGGCTCCTGAGGCCAACCCCAGGGTCTCTTTAATGTAATATTTGGGCTCCTGCTGCTGCTACTGTCAACTCCTGCCAACTCCAGGGTGTGATTCATCCAATTTTTGGGCTCCTGAAGCCAACTCCAGTGTATATTTGGGCTCCTGCTGCTGCTGCTGCCAACTCCAGGGTGTGATTCATCCAATTTTTGGGCTCCTGAAGCCAACTCCAGTGTATATTTGGGCTCCTGCTGCTGCTGCTGCCAACTCCAGGGTGTGATTCATCCAATTTTTGGGCTCCTGAGGCCAACCCCAGGGTCTCTTTAATGTAATATTTGGGCTCCTGCTGCTGCTACTGTCAACTCCTGCCAACTCCAGGGTGTGATTCATCCAATTTTTGGGCTCCTGAAGCCAACTCCAGTGTATATTTGGGCTCCTGCTGCTGCTGCTGCCAACTCCAGGGTGTGATTCATCCAATTTTTGGGCTCCTGAGGCCAACCCCAGGGTCTCTTTAATGTAATATTTGGGCTCCTGCTGCTGCTGTCAACTCCTGCCAACTCCAGGGTGTGATTCATCCAATTTTTGGGCTCCTGAAGCCAACTCCAGTGTATATATGGGCTCCTGCTGCTGCTGCTGCCAACTTCTGCCAACTCCAGGGTGTGATTCATCCAATTTTTGGGCTCCTGAAGCCAACTCCAGTGTATATTTGGGCTCCTGCTGCTGCTGCTGCCAACTTCTGCCAACTCCAGGGTGTGATTCATCCAATTTTTGGGCTCCTGAAGCCAACTCCAGTGTATATTTGGGCTCCTGCTGCTGCTGCTGCCAACTCCAGGGTGTGATTCATCCAATTTTTGGGCTCCTGAGGCCAACCCCAGGGTCTCTTTAATGTAATATTTGGGCTCCTGCTGCTGCTGCTGCTGTCAACTCCTGCCAACTCCAGGGTGTGATTCATCCAATTTTTGGGCTCCTGAAGCCAACTCCAGTGTATATTTGGGCTCCTGCTGCTGCTGCTGTCAACTCCTGCCAACTCCAGGGTGTGATTCATCCAATTTTTGGGCTCCTGAGGCCAACCCCAGGGTCTCTTTAAAGTAATATTTGGGCTCCTGCTGCTGCTGCTGCTGTCAACTCCTGCCAACTCCAGGGTGTGATTCATCCAATTTTTGGGCTCCTGAAGCCAACTCCAGTGTATATTTGGGCTCCTGCTGCTGCTGCTGTCAACTCCTGCCAACTCCAGGGTGTGATTCATCCAATTTTTGGGCTCCTGAAGCCAACCCCAGTGTCTCTTTTAAGTAATGTTTGGGCTCCTGCTGCTGCTGTCAACTCCTGCCAACTCCAGGGTGTGATTCATCCAATTTTTGGGCTCCTGAAGCCAACCCCAGTGTCTCTTTAAAGTAATATTTGGGCTCCTGCTGCTGCTGCTGCCAACTCCAGGGTGTGATTCATCCAATTTTTGGGCTCCTGAAGCCAACTCCTGTGTATATTTGGGCTCCTGCTGCTGCCAACTCCAGTGTGTGATTCATCCAATTTTTGGGCTCCTGAAGCCAACCCCAGTGTCTCTTTAAAGTAATATTTGGGCTCCTGCTGCTGCTGCTGCCAACTCCAGGGTGTGATTCATCCAATTTTTGGGCTCCTGAAGCCAACCCCAGGTTCTCTTTAAAGTAATATTTGGGCTCCTGCTGCTGCTGCTGCTGCCAACTCCAGGGTGTGATTCATCCAATTTTTGGGCTCCTGAAGCCAACCCCAGGGTCTCTTTAAAGTAATATTTGGGCTCCTGCTGCTGCTGCCAACTCCAGGGTTTGATTCATCCAATTTTTGGGCTCCTGAAGCCAACCCCAGGGTCTCTTTAAAGTAATGTTTGGGCTCCTGCTGCTGCTGCCAACTCCAGGGTGTGATTCATCCAATGTTTGGGCTCCTTCTGCCCCTCATAGTGATGCCACTTCAACTCTCTGCAATTGTGCCGCTCTGCGATTCTATTAGCGATGCCTCTGATCTGCATGTGATATTTCTTCAAAGTATTATTTAACTAACCCAGCACGCATCCTGTGCGTGTTACAGCAAGGCAGAATGGTTTACAACCCTATTGAGGCTCTAGGAGGCTCAGAAATAGCCGTTTTTAATAGCGATTCGTCGCGAATTTATTCGGGTCGAAACGATTTTTGTCGGAAAATTCGGCGAATCAGTCGAATCGAATTTTTCAAAAGTTCGCTCATCTCTAGACTCCATGAATGTATGCAGTTGAATTTCACTTGACATATATTGATGTCATCATGTAATGAATATCTTGATCTGCAGCTTCCAAAATTCAAATGCGACAATCGCACAACGTGGCAGTATGCTCAATGTCTTGCATCAAGGCTCCGTCATATACCGGCATAACACTGCGTATTCAATTCTCTAAGCTCAAGTATAGGCAATATAGTCAGTGTGTAGAAACGCCTCGCCGAGGCTAGTACTTAGCTGAGACATGCGGTTATCCGTTTCAGAGCGCTGGCGCCATAACGTCGGTGTTGCGCAACACTTCAAAGTTGGACGGACTTAAGGCAGAAGCAGAGCTGGAAGCGGGGTGGCCAGCACGTGGAGGGGGCCGGCCGTGCGCCGACGCGCGTTTCGCTCCGCCCACCGGAGCTTCGTCAGGGTGGTGGGCGGCCCTCCATACCACCATTATAAGCATGAGTTCCCTCCCACACATCAGAGGTGACCAATCCATCGTGCGCTTCCTGACGTGACGAAATCCGCGTCATTCACCTTTCACCAGGTTGGCCCAGCTGGCTGATCAATCAAATACTCTATGCCGTGACGCATTCCGCGTCATTCACGTGTTCAGCCTGACTTAAAATCGCCAATCACTTTGACTTCCTGTAGTGACGCATTCCGCGTCATCTCCGAGATGATACATGCCCAGCTGTCAAAGTTGTAAACACTGTCACGAGCACCCAGCTGTCAGGAAGCGTACATTTATCCCATCACCTGCGGGGCACGCGGCGGGACTTCTTGTCCCTTCTTCCGCAATGTACATCTCATATGCTTCATGGAGATATGGGTATGAATGTATTAAGGGGGCCTCCAACAAAAATATCAATCCATCTCTTGCCACATTATGTTTATGCGCATAGGCATTGCATAGTCCATGTCATCATCTCGGTCTTCATGTTTAGGATCAGAATACAACTGAATCGATGTTATTGCTTATATGGGGCCCATATAACTAAGGGACACAATATCAGTCACCATTCCTAGCCAGAGCTCCCAGCTGTCACGGAGCACACATTTATCGGAGCAACTGCAAGACAGGTAGCGGGACTTCTTATCCCTTCTACCACAGTGTGCATCTCATATACTTCACATATGCTTCATAGGAAGGTGGGTATACATATATTAAAGGGACCACCCACAACAACGTCACTTCATCTAGTGCCACATTGTACTCATACACACAACGATTACATACTCCTTATCACCATCTCCGTATTAAAGCTTGCACAGCCTCTGGGCTGATGTTACTACTGCATAAGGCCCATATAGCTAAGGAATACTGACCACGACTTCATATTCAACCTACTTTCTAGGTAATAATGCCCCTAAATCATTTTTATACCTATTCACAAACCAATAACAAGGTACCTACCCTACCCACCCAAACTACTATTTACATATTTACATGTCACTAAGCCTTATTGCCCACTCAACCCCCCCGGGGCAAATGCAGGCGAATGGAACGGCACCCCAGGAAACGAGGTATCATGTAATCCTACAAGTAAGCCCCCAAGCCGGAATCGGTATTTTGCCCGTCCGGGGTCATTGTTCCTAACTCAAAAATCAACCTCGCTTCCTGCTGCATCAGACGTTGGTCCAAGAAACCCCGTCTACCACCCTTCTTCAATACAAAAATACCACACGCCCTAAGGCCTTTTGGGTTCCCATGGTGAAAGACTTTAAAATGATCTGATACAGGACTTTTTTCACTCCCCGTTTTTATGTCCCGCACATGCTCACCTACCCGTGTGCGCAACGCGCGCTTGGTTTTCCCAACATATTTTCTATTGCACGGGCAGGTGAGCATATACACAACATGAGTGGTCCCACAGTTTATAAAGCCCCTTATTTTTCTCGGTGGATCTCCTCTTGTACCAACATACGTGCTGGTCTTTTCTATAAAGGGGCAGATTTTACACCGTCCACATTTAAAGGAGCCTTCCAGCCTATCTGTCCCTGATGTCCTCATAGTTCTGGTCAGATCACTATGGACCAGTCTATCCTTCATATTTGTCGCCCGCCGGGCTGTAAGTAAGGGGCGTGGGCCTATACATCTTGCTAGTTTTGGGTCCAATTGTAAAATGTGCCAATGGGACTGTAGAATTGTCCTGAATCTCTCCCAATGTGTACCAAAATTTGTAATTAATCTCACTGGTTGATCTCCTACCCGTTTTCTTGACTCCTTCTCCAAACTATCCTTTCTCAGAAGATCACTCCGATCAACAACAAGGGCCTTCTTAAAGCAAGTACGGATCAGTCTGTGTGGGTACCCCCTTTCCCTAAAACGACCCGATAGCTCCCTGGCCTCCCGCACATACTCACGTTCAGAACTGCAGTTCCTGCGTATCCGCAGGAATTGTCCATACGGTATCCTGCGCAGAAGTGGGGGAGGATGGTGACTGGTGAAATGAAGTAAGGTATTACCTGCTGTAGGTTTTCTATACGTGGATGTGGATAATCTGACCCCATCCCGCCTAATAAGCAGATCCAGAAATTCAATACATTCATAGCCAATTTTGAAAGTAAGGCGTATATTACGGGTATTCTGGTTCAGTTGGTCCACAAAGGTCTCAAACTCACCCGGGGTCCCCCTCCACACCACCAGGACATCGTCAATGTAGCGCAGCCAGAGGGCGACCCGTGCCCCAAAGTCGCCCTCTGGCTGCGCTACATTGACGATGTCCAGCACGTATGTTGGTACAAGAGGAGATCCACCAAGAAAAATAAGGGGCTTTATAAACTGTGGGACCACTCATGTTGTGTATATGCTCACCTGCCCGTGCAATAGAAAATATGTTGGGAAAACCAAGCGCGCGTTGCGCACACGGGTAGGTGAGCATGTGCGGGACATAAAAACGGGGAGTGAAAAAAGTCCTGTATCAGATCATTTTAAAGTCTTTCACCATGGGAACCCAAAAGGCCTTAGGGCGTGTGGTATTTTTGTATTGAAGAAGGGTGGTAGACGGGGTTTCTTGGACCAACGTCTGATGCAGCAGGAAGCGAGGTTGATTTTTGAGTTAGGAACAATGACCCCGGACGGGCTAAATACCGATTCCAGCTTGGGGGCTTACTTGTAGGATTACATGATACCTCGTTTCCTGGGGTGCCGTTCCATTCGCCTGCATTTGCCCCGGGGGGGTTGAGTGGGCAATAAGGCTTAGTGACATGTAAATATGTAAATAGTAGTTTGTTAAGTGGGTAGGTACCTTGTTATTGGTTTGTGAATAGGTATAAAAATGATTTAGGGGCATTATTACCTAGAAAGTAGGTTGAATATGAAGTCGTGGTCAGTATTCCTTAGCTATATGGGCCTTATGCAGTAGTAACATCAGCCCAGAGGCTGTGCAAGCTTTAATACGGAGATGGTGATAAGGAGTATGTAATCGTTGTGTGTATGAGTACAATGTGGCACTAGATGAAGTGACGTTGTTGTGGGTGGTCCCTTTAATATATGTATACCCACCTTCCTATGAAGCATATGTGAAGTATATGAGATGCACACTGTGGTAGAAGGGATAAGAAGTCCCGCTACCTGTCTTGCAGTTGCTCCGATAAATGTGTGCTCCGTGACAGCTGGGAGCTCTGGCTAGGAATGGTGACTGATATCGTGTCCCTTAGTTATATGGGCCCCGTATAAGCAATAACATCGATTCAGTTGTATTCTGATCCTAAACATGAAGACCGAGATGATGACATGGACTATGCAATGCCTATGCGCATAAACATAATGTGGCAAGAGATGGATTGATATTTTTGTTGGAGGCCCCCTTAATACATTCATACCCATATCTCCATGAAGCATATGAGATGTACATTGCGAAAGAAGGGACAAGAAGTCCCGCCGCGTGCCCCGCAGGTGATGGGATAAATGTACGCTTCCTGACAGCTGGGTGCTCGTGACAGTGTTTACAACTTTGACAGCTGGGCGTGTATCATCTCGGAGATGACGCGGAATGCGTCACTACAGGAAGTCAAAGTGATTGGCGATTTTAAGTCAGGCTGAACACGTGAATGACGCGGAATGCGTCACGGCATAGAGTATTTGATTGATCAGCCAGCTGGGTCAACCTGGTGAAAGGAGAATGACGCGGATTTCGTCACGTCAGGAAGCGCACGATGGATTGGTCACCTCTGATGTGTGGGAGGGAACTCATGCTTATAATGGTGGTATGGAGGGCCGCCCACCACCCTGACGAAGCTCCGGTGGGCGGAGCGAAACGCGCGTCGGCGGACGGCCGGCCCCCTCCACGTGCTGGCCACCCCGCTTCCAGCTCTGCTTCTGCCTTAAGTCCGTCCAACTTTGAAGTGTTGCGCAACACCGACGTTATGGCGCCAGCGCTCTGAAACGGATAACCGCATGTCTCAGCTAAGTACTAGCCTCAGCGAGGCGTTTCTACACACTGACTATATTGCCTATACTTGAGCTTAGAGAATTGAATACGCAGTGTTATGCCGGTATATGACGGAGCCTTGATGCAAGACATTGAGCATACTGCCACGTTGTGCGATTGTCGCATTTGAATTTTGGAAGCTGCAGATCAAGAGATTCATTACATGATGACATCAATATATGTCAAGTGAAATTCAGCTGCATACATTCATGGAGTCAACTTCTTTTGTGAGGAGGCTTGCCACTGTCTCATGTTGACAACTTAGCTTGCTTTATCAAGCACTGAGTAGTGTGTCTTGCTGTATTTTTTAGGCAGAATTTAGCAGCGCTGCCAGCGGGGTGGGCTATAGGAGTGCGTGGTAGTGTGTGAGTGTGCACGGTGGGCCCCCGTGATTTTAAAGCACTTTTGTTAGTTTTTTACCTGTAAGATCATGTCCCATGTGTGTGCTGAGACTGGTGCAATAAATTGATGTTTGCTCAGCCATTTGTGTCTCCAGCCTATTTGCCAGGCCTACATTTAACCAATCGTGATATTTGTTTTTGTTTGAGCTCTTGTAGTGGTTAGTAGGACGCCGTTGAGCATGTGCGGCAGTGCATAGGCCTAGAACTCCAACTCTCTTCAGCCATTTTAATTGAATTTAGTGGTGTATTTAAACCAGACAAAAAAATATTAAAACTAATCCAGTTATGAGAAATGCTTGTGTGTAACAGATAGGGTTAAATATGCCACTGCATAGATGGGATGCACAGTGGCAAGGCAGGTTTACAGCACAAAGAACTGAAATTGAATTGAAAAAGGATCTGGCTAATGAAAATAAAAAAAAAAATTTCCGTGCCGCTTCAATGCTGTCCCTGCCTGGATCGTTCCGGTTTTTCCCTATCTTTCACTATCTTTCCCTGGCTCTGTCTACCTCTCTTTCTGCCTCTCTGTCGGTTTCTCTGACTCTCCCTACCTATCTCTAACTCTGTCCCTGTCTGTAACCAGCTCTGCTCTGGCCGCAATACAACGCTGAACTGCGCACAAGGAAAATGGCTGCCGGTTTATATAGCACGGTGACGTCACCGGGCTTCCTGGCTGCTGATAGGCTGCATGTGACTTTCCCATGATACCTTGCCCCAGGGAATATGTCCGGACATGTGCTTCCACCATTTTAGAATGCCTGTAATTAAAATAAATGGAGTTTACAGGAAAACTTTGATCGATCGAATCGCGGGGAAATTCGGATTCGTTCAGAATCTAATTTTTCCTGAAATTCGGAATGAATTCGGGTTCGTCCGGATCGATTCGCTCATCCCTACTGATAAGTATCACCGTATTTTTCACTTTCTACCGCTACAAATGGCTAACATGGTAAAACACAATACTGCTTGCGTTTTTGTCTTAGTGGCAGTTGTGTGGGGATCATTGTAGTTTGGGGGGCTGGGGCAAGATCATTAGTGTCAGCATGTAAATGATTTAGAGACACTTAAAAGCCCAGCCTGTTTGTTGCTTTGTTTTAATGTGGACCAATACTGGGATTTTCACTATCCCGGGTTTAGGTCCACCCCTCTGGTTTGGGGGTACCCTGCTGTGTGAAATCCTACAGAATGGCAAGCTCACTCACCTCTCCTTGAGCCCACGGTGAAAGCACATGAGCTTCTTCCTCCCTTTTAAAATGTTTAATCAAATAAAAATGAGTGTTTTAACTATATGTACATGGGTCTGTAGTGTGGACTGAGCAGTAAAGCCTCCTTTTTTCCAAGTGCAAGACAAAGTGGTAGGACATTGTAGATAGAGTTTTAGTTATTAGTAGGTTGACTCAATAGACTGGAAAACAGTAGTGATGAGCAAACCCATAAAAGTTTGGGTTTGCCAAGTTCGCCTGAACTTTAAACAAAAGCTCAATTTGGTTACTCGGACTTCATCCGAACCTGAACCCCATTGAGATCAATGGCGACCCAAACTTGAAGACCCAAAAATGGGGGTAATAAGGGGGAGAGGGCTGCAAAATGGGGGTAATAAGAGGGAAATTGCCCTGCAAGAAATGGGGTAGGGACAGCAATTATACTATTAATACTAATAATAATACCAATAATATAAAAAATAATAATAAAAAACAATTAGCAGATGTTTTTCTGTCTCTCAGTATATGAGCCTCCTCTTCCTACTGGCAGTCCCCTTAAAAAGGGCAATAAACTGTACAGGGCTGTTTCTAGAGGAAGGCGAGCAGGACAATTGCCCTGGGTTCCAAGGCCAATGGGGGTGCCTTTATTCCAGCCATCCTGTTTTCTGCAGATGAGTAAGGGCCACTGTGGTGCAGCCATAAGACAGGCCCCTCATCCCCCCATATTGCACTCAGTCCTGGTAGGGGGCACTGCTTGAGACACAGCATGGCACATACTTACATATACATACTGTACATATAGGGCAGTAGCAGCATCATAGGATGGGCGCGGAGGGGCAGAATTGTGTCCTTCTTGCACTGAGCACTATTTTGCCAAGAAACTGCCCTATAACTGCATTATACAGGAGCGATTATTTAAATAGGACATTTCCTAGTTCAAATGTGATGCTTGCTGATGTGAAATTATGGCATTAAAAACATATTCATAGTGAGACCAGCCCACTGGTCACATCCCTGGTTTCCCTGTAGTGTGGGGAGCCATTGAGGCCTGTGAAAACAAAGGTAAGTTTACTGGCAAATCCAGGGGTATTACACAGCGGGGCACCCAAATTTCTGATGTCCCAGGGTTAGGCTAATTCTCTGGACTCCTGGGCTGGCCGACACTGCTTTTGAGCCTCGTTAAAGTTATATTTGAACTCAAAAATGCCTATAATCGATCATTAGAAAATGGTAGAGGTCTGTTTTAGTAATTATTCAAACCCCCAAATTCGGATGTCCCAGAGAGAGGCAATCGGCCGGCTGAGAAGGGTTTAAGTGAAAATAAATAAAGCTCCCCTTCCTTCATTTAGTAAAACATATGTATGAATTCCAGTTAGAGTGAAAAAGGAATCCGCTTTTTAAGCTATACTTATTTCTTAAATCCCCCCCCCCCGTCATTACTACCTCTAGTGTCCCCAGTTAAAAAAAACTCACTTTTACCACCTGACCGAGTCCTTTCTCCTACTGGATGCCTTGTGCTGTATATTCTGGTACAGTGATACGAGCACTGTTGGGATCTAGAGTGAAACTTTCATCACCCAATCATTGTTGCAGCCCCACCTGTCATCAGTACAAGCAATGCTTCCAGCTGCAGGACTCATGCAATAGAACAGATTGGCTATTGTTTTTCTAAACGTTTTACAGTAATTTAGGTAAACGGAGAAATGGAAATAGAATTTTTGGAAATGAGTAGAGCACTGCTTTACGTTTGGTAAAACAGAGAAAGGAGGAGTCATCTTTCACTTAATAAAACTCTTTCACTCCAAATACATGTGGCTATTATTAAAACATTCCTCAGACGTATGATATTCTTTCCATGCAATTGGGGAGCAGTAATGTGTTGTACAGTAACAAGTGAAGTATATGTGAGAAATTTAGAGTAACCGTTCAGGAATACTTTATTGTCGTTGTCAGACATGGGCCTTGATTTAGTAATAGGATGAGACAAATCTACAAACCTGTGATCATTAACTTTTTAAACTTTTTGTTACTGTGGGTTAAGAAAATAAAAAGTGGAGCTGCCTGCTAGGAGAAGAGGCTCTAAGCAGGTGTGTTCAAAAGCAAGTGTAAAAAAATCACACACACATAATACACATGCAAGAAAACACATTTTTTTACAAGAAAGACACGTTTGAAAGTTGGGGATCTTGATTCAGTAAACTTAAATAAGGGCCATTTCATGCTTTATTTTAGATCCAGACATGAAGGCATGAGATCAAGAACAGACATGATTCATGAGAACAGAGAACATTATATGGGTTTATACAGTAAATAACAAGTACACATATTATGATTAACACCTAACATGTTCACTTTGGGGCAGTACATAAAAAGAAGTTGACTGTGACCACTGAGATTTACTGAATTCTTACATAAAATGCTAATTAAATGTGTGGCATTGCTCTAGAGAACGTTTTGGGTACAAATCTTGTTCTAACGTCCCCCTTTACTGAACCACACTTTATTTTATCCCATGCCTTGAAATAGGAAACAGTTTTAACTTCATGAGATATTGGAAGGCAAGTTTAATTAATCAAGGGCCATAGCTGACAAAGAGAACTAAGGATTCTCAAAAACTTACCCTCATATATACTCAGCCTACAAAACCTTATTTCTTGACTTTTTACATGCAATTTGGAAGCTTTTGTATTTCCTATTTAAATACCTAACAGCTGTGCACTTGGGTGCGTTCCTAGTCCAAGATGGCAGATCCTCAGCATACTTCATGTCTAGGGATGAGCGAATCGATCCGGACGAACCCGGATTCGTTCCGAATTTCATTAAAAATTCGATTCTGAACGAATCCGAATTTCCCCACGATTCGATCGATCGAAGTTTTCCTTTAAACTCCATTTACTTCAATTACAGGCATTGTAAAATGGTGGAAGGACATGTCTGGACATATCCCCTGGGGCAAGTTATCATGGGAAGGTCACATGCAGCCTATCAGCAACCAGGAGCCCCGGTGACGTCACAGAGCTATATAAAGCGGGGGCCATCTTGCTTGTGCGCATTTGAGACTTGCAGTGCACAGACAACGGAGGACAGGGAGAGAGTAACAGAGAGGCAGGGAGACCCACAGAGACCCACAGAGTGCCAGGGAGAGCCAGGGAAAGATAGGGAAAGATAGTGAAAAATCGGGAACGATCCAGGCAGGGAGAGCAGATAAAGTGACAGGGAAAGAAAGCTTTTTTTTATTTTCATTTCACTTCATTTGCCAGATCAGTTTTAAATTGCTGTGTTTTGTGCTGTAAAAATTCCTGGCCACTGTGCATCCCATGTTGGCAGTGGCACATTTAACATTTCTTATAGCTCGATTAGTTTTAATTTTTTTGATCTGCTGTAAAAACCCCAGCCCACAGGGGCATTCCATTTCAGCACGTGACCCTATCTTTTATACAAAATCCCACACCTGCACCTAGCACCCTATCTGTTATACAAAATAAGCGTGTTTCAGCCTCAGCTGTACTAAGTAATTTAATTTTGCATTGGTTTTGGTCTGCTTTAAATACACCAGGCCGCAGGGTATCCCAAACCACCACTTTGCACCCTATCTGTTATACTAAATAAGCATGCTTCTGCCTCAGCTTTATTAAGTTATTGCATTTTGAATTGGTTTTTGTCCTGCTGTCAATACACCAGGCCGCAGGGTATCCCAAACCACCACGTTGCACCCTATCTGTTATACTAAATAAGCATCTACAGTCTCAGCTTTACTAAGTTATTGCATTTGAATTGGTTTTGGTCTGCTTTAAATACACCAGGCCGCAGGGTATCCCAAACCACCACGTTGCGCCCTATCTGTTATACTAAATAAGCGTGCTTCTGCCTCAGCTTTATTAAGTTATTGCATTTTGAATTGTTTTTTGTCCTGGTGTCAATACACCAGGCCGCAGGGTATCCCAAACCACCACGTTGCACCCTATCTGTTATACTAAATAAGCATCTACAGTCTCAGCTTTATTAAGTTATTGCATTTTGAATTCTTGGGCAGCCAAACTTGGCTTGTGGCCACAACTAGCAGAGTTTGCACTGGAAAAGCTGTCCTGCCCGGCAAGTAGCGTGCCATCTGAGCGGGTGTTTAGTGCGGCGGGGGCCATTTTTACGGCGAAGAGAACTCGTCTGTCAACTAAAAATGTGGAGAGACTCACCTTTGTCAAAATGAATCAGGGATGGATCAGCCAGGATTTCCACCCACCAATGGCTGATGCATGCGACTAGATTCAGCATGGTGCCACGTTTTACACTTTCCAAATGGTGCAAAACATATTTATGTCTTTAGGCCAATTTTTGGGCTCCTGCTTATGCCAACTTCAGGGTGTGTATTCCAACCAATATTTGGCCTCCTACTGATGCCAACTTCAGGGTCTGCCTTTCAGCCAATTTTTGGCCTCCTGCTGCTGCCAACTCCAGGGTGTCTTTCAAGCTATGTTTGGGCTCCTGCTGCTGCTTGCAACTCCTGGGTGTGATTCATCCAATTTTTGGGCTCCTGAAGCCAACTCCAGTGTCTCTTTAAAGTAATGTTTGGGCTCCTGCTGCTGCTTGCCACTCCAGGGTGTGATTCATCCAATTTTTTTTGGGCTCCTGCTGCCAACTCCAGTGTCTCTTTCAAACTCCAGGGTGTGCCTTCCAGCTAATGCATGTGCTGCTGCTGCTGCCAACTTCAGGGTGCCTTCCAGCCAATTTCTAGGTTCTTGCTGCTGCCAACTCCAGGGTGTGTCAGTCAATTTCTGGGCTCCTGCTGCGGCTGCTGCCAACTCCAGTGTCTCTTTAAAGCAATGTTTGGGCTCCTGCTGCTGCTGCTGCTGCTTGCAACTCCAGGGTGTGAGTCATCCAATTTTTAGCCTCCTGCTGCCAACTCCAGTGTCTCTTTAAAGCAATGTTTGGGCTCCTGCTGCTGCTGCTGCTTGCAACTCCAGGGTGTGATTCATCCAATTTTTGGGCTCCTGCTGCCAACTCCAGTGTCTCTTTCAAGCTATGTTTTGGCTCCTGCAGCCAACTCCAGTATGTCTTTCAATCAATGTTTGGGCTCCTGCTGCCAACTCCAGTGTGTCTTTCAAGCAGTGTTTGGGCTTCTGCTGCTCCTGCTGCCAACTCCAGTGTGTCTTTCAAGCAATGTTTGGGCTCCTGCTGTTGCTGCTGGCAACTCCAGTGTCTCTTTCAAGCTAAGTTTGTGCTGCTGCTGCTTGCAACTCCAGGGTGTGATTCATCCAACTTTTGGGCTCCTGCAGCCAACTCCAGTGTGTCTTTCAAGCAATGTTTGGGCTTCTGCTGCTCCTGCTGCCAACTCCAGTGTGTCTTTCAAGCAATGTTTGGGCTCCTGCTGCTCCTGCTGCCAACTCCAGTGTGTCTTTCAAGCAATGTTTGGGCTCCTGCTGCCAACTCCAGTGTGTCTTTCAATCAATGTTTGGGCTCCTGCTGCCAACTCCAGTGTGTCTTTCAAGCAATGTTTGGGCTCCTGCTGCTGCTGCTGCCAACTCCAGTGTGTCTTTCAAGCAATGTTTTGGCTCCTGCTGCTCCTGCTGCCAACTCCAGTGTGTCTTTCAAGCAATGTTTGGGCTCCTGCTGCCAACTCTAGTGTGTCTTTCAATCAATGTTTGGGCTCCTGTTGCTCCTGCTGCCAACTCCAGTGTGTCTTTCAAGCAATGCTTTGACTCCTGCTGCTCCAGCTGCCAACTCCAGTGTGTCTTTCAAGCAATGTTTGGGCTCCTGCTGCCAACTCCAGTGTGTCTTTCAAGCAATGTTTGGGCTCCTGCTGCCAACTCCAGTGTGTCTTTTAATCAATGTTTGGGCTCCTGCTGCCAACTCCAGTGTGTCTTTTAATCAATGTTTGGGCTCCTGCTGCCAACTCCAGTGTGTCTTTCAAGCAATGTTTGGGCTCCTGCTGCTGCCAACTCCAGTGTGTCTTTCAAGCAATGTTTTGGCTCCTGCTGCTCCTGCTGCCAACTCCAGTGTCTCTTTCAGCCAATGTTTGGGCTCCTGCTGCCAACTCCAGTGTGTCTTTCAAACAATTCCTGGGCTCCTGCTGCCGCTGCTGCCAACTCCAGGGTGTCTTTCAAGCAATGTTTGGGCTCCTGCTGCTCCTGCTGCCAACTCCAGTGTGTCTTTCAAGCAATGTTTGGGCTCCTGATGCCAACTCCAGTGTGTCTTTCAATCAATGTTTGGGCTCCTGCTGCTCCTGCTGCCAACTTTAGTGTGTCTTTCAAGCAATGCTTGGGCTCCTGCTGCTCCTGCTGCCAACTCCAGTGTGTCTTTCAAGCAATGTTTGGGCTCCTGCTGCTGCTGCCAACTCCAGGGTGTGATTCATCCAATTTTTGGGCTCCTGCTGCCAACTCCAGTGTCTCTTTCAAGCTATGTTTGGGCTCCTGCTGCTGCTTGCAACTCCAGGGTGTGATTCATCCAATTTTTGGGCTCCTGCTGCCAACTCCAGTGTCTCTTCAAAGTAATGTTTGTGCTCCTGCTGCTGCTTGCAACTCCAGTGTGTGATTCATCCAATTTTTGGGCTCCTGCTGCCAACTCCAGTGTTTCTTTCAACCAATGTTTGGGCGGCTGCTGCTGCTTGCAACTCCAGGGTGTGATTCAGCTAATTTTTGGGCTCCTGCTGCTGCCAGCTCCAGGGTGTGTTTTTCAGGCACTATAGGGGCCCCTCATAGTGATGCCACCTAAACTCTCTGCAATTGTGCCGCTTTGCGATTCTATTAGCGATGCCTCCGATCTGCATGTGATAATTATTTACAGTATTATTTCACTAACCCAGCACGCGTCCTATGCGTGTTACAGCAAGGCAGAATGGTTTACAACCCTATTGAGGCTCTAGGAGGCTCAGAAATAGCCGTTTTTAATAGCGATTCGTCGCGAATAAATTTGGGTCGAAACAATTTTTGTCGGAAAATTCGGCGAATCAGTCGAATCGAATTTTTCAAAAGTTCGCTCATCTCTAATCATGTCAGTTGACTTTTGGTGCATGCACTGAATGCTCTTTTCTTTGCACATGTGTGTGAGCCGTCTCTTCATGCAGAATGAAATTTATGTCATGAATGATATGAAACAAGGTAAGTGAGTAAAGGGGGTGGGAGTAGCTCCATCACTATTATTAATTTTGTATAAATAATAGTGATGGAGCTACTCCAACCCCCTTTACTCAGATTGAATTGCCATGAACACACACAGGGAGGAATTCAGTCAATATGGATCTCTCCCTGTGGAGTGTTCTAAAGGGAGGCTGGCAGCTTCCCAGGTGAGTAGCTCTGGCTGCATTGCATGTCCCAACTTTGGGGACTCAAAAATAAAAGTAGGGACCACACTAAACACAGAGTGCCTTGCCGGGGCAGTGTGGCTTCCACATGTATCTGCAGTTATATGCAAACAAATCTCTGTCTTTCCACATAGCTAGACATGTTTGGTGCTTAATACTTAGATGATGAGAGGGTTAAACTGGGCGGTAAATTGGTTCCCAGGCCCTGAATAATAATGATGATAATTTTGTATAAATAATAGTGATGGAGCTACTCCCACCCCCTTAACTCAGTCTGATATGAAACAACCCTTCTGGACTTGCATTGTCTGGACCATGGCCCATATGACTACCCTGATTTTGTTTCTGGACTGATTACATCATTTGACGATTGGTTTTTCTATTCATCTCAAATCTAAGCTACTCAGCTGAACCTCTGGCTTTTCCTCTTATATTGCATCTCTACTTGTGATCCTCAACTTAGCCGGGCCTCAAATTCCCTCTGTTTATTTCCCTAGACACTTTGTTCTCTGTAACTAACAGAATCTTTGCATGCACTACCTATTGCTCCACGCGTTAATTGTCATTGGGCTGCAGAGTTTCCATGCTCTGGTATTTCAGGAGCCTTGAGACTGGTCCTTCAACACTTATGTGGCATGCCTCCTCCTGCATATGTCCTGGTCTGCAGCCAGAATCTCCAGTTTTTGCAACCACCAGAGCACAAAATGCATCTGCTGCCTATTGCTTCACCAGGCTCCTCATCAAAATCGGAACTGAATAGATGCCGAGTCCTTCAATACTAATTACCATGCTACCAAGAATCTCACAATACTTTTGTCTAACTTTCTATAGAAATTATACACCTACCTAAATTCTAAACCTACATGCCAAACCTACATGCCACACCTACAAAACAATCAGCTTCTTGTTTCTATGTTTAGTGGTTCTTTAGTGGTAACTATCCTTCAGAACGAGATGAAAGTCACCTTTAAGACTTTAGTTATTTTAGTGTTGCATCAACTCAAACATTTTTTTGCACTTTTAAGTCAGTGCACAGTTTTATTTATTTATAAAGACATTATCTGAAGTTTCTGTATGCAATTGGAATAATAGATAGTAGCGTAAAATGTGGATTACAGCAAGGAGATCTGATTCATCACAATAAAGAGTTAAAGTGGGTGAGGTAGGGAAGAATTGTTGAAGGTTTGTAAATTGTACAAAAAATGAACATCAGCACTTCACTGTAGGGTAATAAACATCTAAATTAACCAATCACAGTGTTTTTAATCTAACATACTTCAGATTGAAGAAATGTGAAAATATATGGAAACATGGGATTGGTTAGGACACCTATAGATTTGGTGGTATGACTCGTAACCCAATGACTTTAACCTTGATAAAATGGAATTGAATATAATTTTTGGTTAGACCTGTTATGGTCATTCTTTTGATACTGGACTGCCATTGAGACAACCTGTACTAGATGTGTATATTTGCACTTTGAGACCAACTGATGCTTTAGGTGAATCACATTCTTTTTTACTAATTGAAGAGTTTGGGGAAGAATTTGTTTCTTGTTGAGGGGTGGGGTTTGATGGAGAAGGTTGGTTGTGTTGGTAGTTAAAAAAAAAAATCAGACTGACGTACCTTCGGACAAACAAGGAAAATTATTCTCAGTGTCCACCACAGGATTATTCTTGTGGCTCACCCTTCAGCTATAAGGAATAGTGCAGCACCATCCATTTCAGTCCAAATAGAAAAGACTTCTAAAAATATCACATCTTCCTCCACTAGCAGAAGCAGCTATAGAAACCCAGTGCAGTATGTAAGATCCAAGCACCCAGGGTGAGAGGGTAGTTAGGTTTATCACTCTTCTCAGGCAAAAGCCCCTTTTCTCCAAACAGCAAAACAGGTGGTTGATCATGTTGATGCACAATTTAGGGTGTAATATTTAATACTTAAATAAAAAGGTTACTTACAGGAAAAAAAACACAGAACCTTTCAAGCAAACCAAAAATACTGCACTGCTCTTTGACTGCCTAGGCCGCTCTAATTGGGACTTTGGGTCAGTGACTGGGGACTCTCTGGTGGGCCAGACTTACTCTGGATGGAAGATGGAGGCAACACTATATAGGGTTGGCACCTGACAATTCAAGCAAAGACTTGTCTATATGTGAACTGTGTGACACAAGATCAGGTTATCAAACTTCACAAGACAGTTTAATGAAAGAAAAATATTAAAGATGTAATTTAAGGCCAAGAGTCTTAGCTGCTTTGTAAATGTAATTCGTTGTCTATGTGTAGCTTACTTGATGCACTTTCACCCCTAACTGAACCATTAAAGATTGTCCTGACCCATTCTATATCTGTTCTGTATCTGACTTTCTGACTAATGTCACAGAAATTATATTCCTCCAAAGGGAAAACCAAGCGTGTCCTGGATTTTCTCTTCAGTTTCTTTTTTTAGGGACATTATGATATTTGGACTGAGTTTAGGCATATTCCAAGGCTCCCAGGACACATTTCAAGGGGTGTCTGTCTTGCCTCGAAGGACACAGACACTTATTCTTGGATTTCTGTCAAAATATCAGCTTGCAAAGAAAGCGCTACCATAGACGCTGAAAACATGAAAAGAATATTAGGAAGATCTGTCTTGTTTCTGACCGGGTTCAGTCTCAAGTAGGTGCAAATGTTTCAAGTCTTTGTTTTTTTTCACATGTCAAAGAGTGTGCTAAATAAACAAGAGCTTGCCGCTTACAGGGAAGCTATGATTGATTTATGAAAAGTTAGGCTGTTTTTTCACACGAATTTTGGTGTTTTAGAAGGTGATTGTAATGTTGTTGCACAATTTAATGATCGCATTTGGAGAAAAAATCCCATGCTGACCCCAGGTTTTGTTCTGTGCCCCGCTGTGTAAAACGCCCCAGTACACCCATACAAAATCACCTTTCCTTGGTGATATGGGATCTCGTCCAATTAGAACCGTTTGCCATGCATATGTAATGCTCTGCCAATGGCTCTGTTTACATGCAGGGCTTCGGAAATAGGAGCATGAGTGGACGCATCCCCAGCATCGTATTTGCTCATGTCCCCAGCCTATCTGAATGGCTGGGCAAGGGAGCACGCGCACAGCCCAAAACATGCGGGGATGTTCCAACTGGGGTAATGTTTCTCCAGCAATGAGCAATGTCCTTTTACTCGCACGCCAATTTTCACAGCATCCAACTGACCCAGCTGGGCTTCTGACAGCTCAGCTCCTCAACACAGGGAGAGACTTTTATGCTGGGGGTGAGCTGTGATGTCACAGCTCACTCCCAGTGTAAATAGGTCCTCCCTGCAGTAGGAATTGAACTGTCAGAAGCCAGAGAGATCGTCAGTGACTGACGTCACAGCTCTCTCCCAGTATAAAAGGCCCTCCCTGGGGCAGTTGGATGCTGCAGAAACTGGCGCAGAAAAGGGACAGAGTGATGCAGGGCAGACGGGGACAGTGAGAAAGGAGTTCAGGGAAAATGTGGTCAGCATGAACCTCCAAAAATTTGGGTTCATGAGGAATTGAACTTTTCCTGAAATCTGGAGCGAACTCCGGTGCTAGCGAACCAGTTCACTCATCTCCTATTGAATTATGAATTGGTCACTCTATAATGTTATGTTTGATTCCAAATAAGCAATTCACAATATAATTGGGTGCTATTTGAAGTGCAGTGCAGTGCCGTGTTGTAATTGTGCTCTAACTTGAGCCTCATTTTACATTACAGATATACAAACATGTCAAATTATCAGGTTTAGTAAAGTATCAGTAGCCCTCATATTAGTTGGTTTTATCCGTAGACATGTTTCCACATGTTTGGCTTTTTCAATATATCAAAAAAATGTGAGTTATTGCTAGTAATAGTATTAGTGGACTTGTTTGTTGTGTTAGGTTACACATTTGCTAATATTTATATTTATAGGTTGTTGCCACATGCTGCCCCATGAGGTGGAGGGGGAGGGTTAGTTTGGTCCCTCTTTGAAATGGTTTGCTTAAATAGCTAGGGGGGGCGAAAAGATATGTTATTGGTTGTCATTACATTTGTGTCCAGGATTGTGTGGAAATGTTGGCCTAACCACAGTTTAGGGTCCTCTTGATTGTGAGGTTTGTGTGTGGTTGGTTCACCTTTGTGTTATACGTAAATGCATATATGGGCTATTTATGGTGCCCCTTAGTATGAAACCCATAGTATGTCCTTGTAGTTGAAAGCAAAAGTCATAACTGAATTTTAAAGAGGACCAAAACCCCGCAGGGCCAGCCCTAGAATGTTAAATATTCCAAGGCTTTACGATTCCCTGTCCATCTTGAGGCAGGGACCAAAACCTGAGATATGTAAAATCTAAGATTTAGGTGAATTTTAAACATCTTTCTTTACAAGATTGTAAGAACCACTATATTTAAATTGGACCAACACCAATTGTTTCTCCAGAATGCTGTAGTCCCCCCGCATATAACCCCCCCCAGAAAAGCCATAATCCTCACCTTCACTATGAGCCAGCGCCGAGAAAGGAGACCTGCGATTGTCCGACAGGCGGTCAAGAGGGCCAGGGTCGCATCCTTGGAATGACCTGCCCCTGTGCCTGCCTACCGGCGAATAGTGGGTCTCCGTTTCCGCCGTTGGCTCGTGGTGAGGGTGAGGATTACAGGCGTTCTGGGAGGTTATGAGCGGGGGTGACTCCAGCATTCTGGATGCCCCCCAGAGCTTGTTTTGATTAGCTGACTGTAGGACCAACATAGGTTAAAGAAAAAATTGGTGTTGGTCAGGTTTAGAGTGGTATAACACATGTTTTGCAGCAGAAAAGAAGGAAAAGGAGGAAATTCTTTATCAGGAAATGCCCCAACGTGATGCAAGCCACAGGTTTAAGCACTGCATGCTTACCTCCTTGCTCCCTTGGTGAGACCAGGCTCCATGATTGGCCACTAGCAGTCATTTGGTCTGAAGTCCTCTTCCAGATCCCTGTCTGCCAAGAGGACTTTACATGACATGACTGCCAATACAAAATTATGGGGCCCAATCATCCAAACTGGAATCACCGCCCATTTCTTTTATTAAATTGATCACTTTTTAATTCACAAATTGTTCTACATGAAAAGGTCATCTTGTAATGGCACTTGCAGGTCTGTTGATTAATCTGGCCCTCATTGAGACACAATGCTTTTAACTGTCTTCTTCTGTTTGCATTTAAACTCTATTTTTTGTAAATTGTCCCAGGAACATTTTAGGACCACGAAATGACCTTGTTAAGTAAAATTAATGATGGCAATTATCCGCACAAACTTTAATATCGAGCAGAACAGTCAAGTGGAATATTTTTATATTTAGGTCATATTTTGACGCTTGTTATCATTGCAGCTTACACAACACAGCAGTCGCCAGCATCTACTATAGATAATATTTCAACACAAGTAATTAGGTCTTTTTTTGTTCTGTGTATTTATTGGCCGACTAGGCAATGTTATGCTATAATAAATATCCTATAGCAGGACCTGCTTGCTTTTATGGAATTACACTGGACAACTGCGCAATGTCTTAGCATGTGAAGCTACATTGGAATTCAACTGAAGCAGTAAATGTAACAATTAGCGCAAATGGGCCTTAATGGGATAAACACAGAGGACGCATGCATGGGCCCGTTCTAGATGTGTAACTCTAGATAAATTAGCTAATCATTTACTCTTTAGCAATTGTTGTGTTTGAAAACAAAAGCAAATGGAAACAATTACATTAGTGTTTTTTTATGTAATAAAGATCAGTAAAAAACAGAAAAAGCTGTTTGTTTCAATAAATTAAGATATTTATGCTCCGGTCAGGTAAAATACTTCAAAATACCTTTAGGCTGCCCTACCAACCCATCAATGGTGTAAGCATAGAAAAGATGATGGGGGAGCCAAGAGATCAAAACAAAAGTGTAGGCCAGTGGTTGTTATTCTGACTACTGAAAGAGGCATCAGACGCCATTTAAAGAATTACATGGATTGAAATGTGCAACATCCAACTGTAATACGGTATGGTATTATAGGGTAATATCATACGTACTGTATATTTATGGGGCAGAAAAAGGTAGTTTTGGTTTGTGTAGCTTTGGTCCTGTAGTGGTTCAGCTTTTGGAAAGGACAGGTAGGTGGCAGGTAGGGACTATCCCTTCAGGCTACTTTATTAAGAAGGTCTTATTACTTTGACTTAACATATAGAGGCAGAGCTTTTTATCTGCTATATGTCTGCCTGAGCTCTGGCCTATCTAAAGAAACCTGTTCAGATTTGTTTTTATCTGACCTGTTTTTATCTGGTAACCCTGAATCCCGTATTTCTTTTGCTGTCACGTGGCACAGGTACTGGGTCATCTCGTCCTCAGCCCACAACCTCCTTTCCCACCATCCCAGATACAGGTTCGTTGATGTGCAATATAATATCGTATGCTGCTATAATATCATTTATGTGCAATAATCTGTTATGAATTACAGGTGCAATAACTCATATGTAACAAAGAATGAATTCATATATAACAAAGGCAATCAAATGATACTCCAATAAGGAGGTTTTCTTTTAAATTTTATTAAATACTTAAATAAACTAATAGTAGATTGTATTTACAACTTGATGTGGTCATATTTAGAGCGTAACAAAAAGCTGAGAAGGCCAAATCCTGGGAAAAATTAGTAATTATGAAGCCCATCTATGAACCCACCACATAAATGAGTAAGGGTCCTACTAAAAAAGATTGTCCCTCAAGTATAGAAAGGGTACAGTAGGAGATGGTCACTGACATTCCCCAAGGGGGTTATGTAGTATAATAACCCCCACTAAGTAGTACTACTGAGATGCCACAGGACTGGGACAGGAAAACAGACAGGCACAGGCCACCATAGGTTTACTAGTAGAAGACGATCAGCTTATCCTCACATACAGTGAGAATACAGCAAAGGGCATGTTGGACGTACTGAAATATATATATATATATATTATATAGTTTTTCATATTATATTTTTCTTCCTCACGTTTTTCTTCACTCGTTTATTTTTTACATGACAGCTTAAGCCTCACCAGTTTTGTTTTTTTCCAGCCATGTTGTTCATCTTGCTGAGAAATGATGCATGGAATTCCCTGGACCACTGAAGTCAACACCAGTTTATCCCCAGTGCTAAGAGACCTCGGTGTGATAAAAGGGGAAAAAAAGAAAAAACTACCGAATTTGTGTGAGTCCACGTCTGAATATTAGACATCCCACAACCGTGCATATATTTGCAGGTTACATCATTGCCTTGACCTCCCCCATGTAAGGCTTTTTCCTTCTCTCTGTCCCCTTCCCTTTCACACATGTTTGTTTTGTCCTCCTTATGGTACTGGATTTCCAAGGCTTCCACACAATGACAGATGCTTTGATTGCAAATGTCATGCGCTGAGTGGGCCGGACTTCGGGTGGGGAGCGCGAACGACGGAGACTGACGGACTGCTGGGACCTACTGCAGGTATGTACGCTCTTCGCAAGACTTCCAGAATTGCCTGTGTACCAGGCGGATGGAAGTGGCGTGATGTTTGGGCGTTGCCCTTATGTCCTCTGTTTTGGAACGGCCTGCGCATGCCCTTTCGCAGTGATTGGTCAGCAGCCTTTGCTTTCAGCATACATAAGGTGAGTATTACACGATGGAGGGCACACTCATCCTGGCGATGTTGACCTGATCCACGTGTCAGTGTTTTTAGACCTTGATGGGACCTGGGCTCTAGTTACTGGTGGTTGTATTGATTTTCCATTGCTCTCATTTCACCCAACTTTTTGCTTGATTTATATGCTAATTTGTTGTTATGTAGTACTTTCACTTTATATGGTTATCTTTAATGTATATAGGCATTTCTGAATTGCATAGCACTTGCGCTTTGGATGATCAACCTCTTTGTATTTTGCACAGCTTGTTACCACACTTTTTTTTGCACATGTAATATTCTTATATTTGTCATGAGAGCCTTTTGATCTATTGTCTCAAAGTTTCCATATGAAATAGTATGTCTATATAGCCAATTTCTTGCTCTCATCAATTGTTGTCTTATATGTTTTTTAATTCTGCCTTGTGTCTGATTAGCATTTAAATTAATAAACATGAATCCATTTAGATTTATTGTGTGAGCGGCACTATTTGTGGGGATTATTTGCATGTTAACCTGATATCCCGCTTTCACTCACCCTATAGCTCCATCCCCGGTGCCAGAAGTGCATATTATCTACCCTTGCATCTCCAACTTAGCCTTACCGGATGTACTGAAAAGACTGCATGGAAGTGTTCGCACAACTCAGATCAGTTGGTGAGAATATAACAGACAGTCATGACGCAGCCATGTTGTTGTGCAGCTTACCTGATACATACACTGCACTGATCAATGTGCTAGAGACAAGGCCTGAGAAAGATCTGACACTTGCATCTGTGAAGACCAGGCTCATAGATAAGTCTCAGCAAAAAAAAGGAGCTTCCACATGACTCCACAGAAACCAACACCAGAATAGCTCTTAAACCTACAGACACAAAGTCACACAGGAAGAAATCCAGGGTGTGCTTTAGATGTCACAAACAAGGACACATGGAAAACAGAGCAAATGAGACAGTGTCCCTCTTATACTAAACAGAAAGTAAAAGCCACAATTTCTTATCCATGTGAAGGGAACTAGAATGCCACATTTAAAGTGACAGGCAAATGATAGAAGCTTTTTCACAGAACTATTTACCTTGCAGAAACAAGTAAAATACATGTAGAGGGATATGGGTGTGGAACCCTTGTATGTCCCAATGATACGGGACATAATTTACACAAGAGCAACACTTCCTATAGTTATTCAAAATAGGTCTTCAAGCCCACCTGACCTAGTTCTCAGTGATGCATGTGGTCCCCTTAACCCACCTGATACATAGTGATTTTTATAGTTGACTACTCAAGATAAACAGTCCCTTACCTAATGCAACACAAAAGTCACGTTCTTGACAAGTTCAGTGCTATATAGTAAAGACAAGTAACATGTTTCAGAGGAAACCTCTCTATATAGTAAAGACAAGTAACAAGTTTCAGAGGAAACCTCTCATACAGAGTGATAATGGAGGTGAGTTCACAAAATACTAGGTACCAGAGTACTTAAAGAAGTATGGAATAAAACACAGTGCCATACATACCAGAGCAAAATAGGGTAGCTGAAAGAAAGAATAGAACTCTGACTAAAATTACCAGATGTATGCTGACAGACTCTGGACTACCACAAAAATACTGGGGTGAGGCAGCAATGACAGCCTCTTATTTGTAGAACAGACACTGTTTCTAGAACAGTGGAGAAAACTTTATATCAACTGTGGCACAAAGAGAAGCCAAGTGTAAATGAGAAGCCGAGTTTTTGGATGCAAAAGTATTCGTCTACATTTCAGAGAAAAAACGCACCAAACTTCAAAACAGAGCATTTGAAGAAATCTTTGTTAGAAAGAGTGACAATATTAAGGGTTACAGAATCCTAAATCCCAAAACAAACAAGGTTACCATTAGCAACAGCATAACTTTTGTTGAAGAACTGAGAGGTATTGTGATAACAACAGAGGAAGTAAGAACTAAAGATACACTGATCATCTGTAACCTGTGAAAAAACATTTGAAGTGAAGGCCGAACTTACCAGTACTGAAGAGCAGACACATGCAAGCTCAGACACAGAAACAAGATGCTCAGCAAGAGAAAAAAAGGTAAACCACCTGTGCATCATACAAGGCAAACACTGCCAGTAACAATAAATTTGGGAAGACATATCTCAGCTTTCAGAAGGGGAAGCCAGTAAATGGATAAAGGCTGCAAAGGAAGAGATAAAATCCATGCATGACACCACAACATGGACACTTACAGGACTACCACTTGGAAGGAAACCATAGGCTGTAAATGGACTTTGAAAGTGAAGTACAATTCCGTTCAGCAACAAAACTGGTTTATAACATGGATGACCTATTCAGTAACTTGAAATGACCTAAAACCATGAACCATTTTAGTTCTGGCCATGAGCTTCTTAAAGGGACTCTAAACCCAACAATAATTGGCCAGCAAGCAGCTCATCCGATGCCTGTCCCATGTGCCTCTCTATTTCCTGCAGTGCAGACTAGATGCTGTAGCAGAGCTTCAAAGTTTGCCCATTTTTCATTTATTTTCCTCCAGAACCACTGAAAAAAGTGGTCCCACAGCCACTGTCCCTTGGTGCTCTCAGTGTGCATGAGCATGGCAAGCCAGAGTGGTCCTGGAGCTGTCTTCGACCATGCTCAAGACTCATAAAGCAGAACCGTAACATGCCCTTCCCAGCTCAGCCATCACAAAGAAACTGAAGCAAAGACATTTATTTTGCCCAGAATACACAAGGTAGTCACATCTCACTCTCTCAATCAGAGATTTTCAGGTGCTTTAAAATGGCTTATTATTTACTGTTCCCCAGTGGGGTAAGGTGAGAGAAAGTTTGTGTTTGCCTGGACTTTAACGGTACAAATAATTTGCCAGTTCTCCAACTGTTTACCTGCATTCCTCTTTCTGAACCCCTAGCAACCACACAGGAGGACTAGCTAAGAAAAAGCTTAGCCATTCAATTACTATCTTTACTATCTTTCATTTTTTTCAACAATGCAGTGTTACATTTGAACTTCAAAATCAAAAAGAAGTGTAAACTGGAAAACAACAGAAAAACCTTCATAGGCAAAAAGAACAAAAGTTTAGTTCTATTGACCTGAAGGCAATTAGCGATTTCCTTTCAAGAACCAAAGCATGCACCACAAGCCCTTCAATCACAGTCCAGTGCATGTCAGCACATTGTGACTGATACTAATTAATCAAAAGAGTTTCACATGAGCGGCTGATTTTATGATATTCCGTTTTGGGTACCATGTACATCATCCGGCACCGCTGTGTGCTATCTCCAGGCAGCATATCATTTACCAATTTAAAGCAGCTGGTTCAAGTAAATTTAACAGAGTTTAATATCCGGGATAGCTCACCAAGGGGATCACTTATTAAATTATTGGAAGCAATCTTAGGTTTCACTTGCGGTTTATTGTTCACAATTGTTTTGTCTTAAAAACAAATTCTAGTTTTTGACCTCAAAGAGATTTCTGTTTATAGCAGAATTCTGGAACTTTATTAGGATCATAAATAAAATGAGGAAAACCTACCCCAGATTTTTTTCTCATAAACATTTTTTTAGAAATGGCTTCATATTTTACTTGATAAGATATGGCTTTGGTATACAGAAAAGTCGTGTAATTAATATTATATTATTATGTTACTAAAATCCATTAAGACATATTTTCAGAGAAGGTGAAATGCATTTCTGAGGGCACATTTTTCATGTACAGTTTTTCTATAACTGATTAGCTACATTATTGTAACATTTAATGTGGATCTCAACTGGTTGCCAGTCCTAGAAGAAAGGTTTCTCACATGGTCTGAAAGAAAAGAAATGTCTACAGAAGCTCTAAGCAATACAGAGGCCTGCTTTCATGAATTGCCAGCACCTTGGCCGAATATTCGTGCTTACCTGCCCTAGAACTAGACCATATTTGAGCATTGTTTTGTTGAATCTAGTGAGTGATATTTTGTGATGCACAAGAACAATTTTCTGGGATATAATTATTAAACTGTCATCCTTGCATTTTATTAGTTAACCCAGATTTAAATGGTATGGTCGGCACTCCAATTAAAAAATTATTACAATAAGAAAAAAGAAAAAAAGACAAAAAAGGCAAAAGGGTGCTGCCTACCAAGGAATCAATCCTCCAATAATCCCCAACTTATAAACAAATAAATATATACAGAGGTAGGCGCACACCAAAATATTGTGGTTTGCAAAAATTATTTATATATTGAAAAAATGTCACATGAAATATACATACAATTAATTTCTATACACATATATACACAATACGTCCAGTATGTGGGGTATCTCATATCTTAAGAGTAAACAAAATGCATTCATATATACACCCAATTGATCATGTGTTCAGCTGGAGAAACCGCGTTACTTCTATGCCTAATGTGAGTTGAAATCTGTAATGACACACAGTCTGCATGAAATGTATCCAATTCAAGTGTATCTATGTAACAGCAGCTATCTCCAGCTCAATCACACAGCGGATCAAGAATATGTAACTACTAATATGAGGCAAAAGGAAAATACAGTTGTTACATATGATTGTGAAATGTCACATTCAAATGGCTTCTATAGTCACACAGCGCAGCTGTTATAATAACACAGTTAGTTTTAAAGTTTTAGAAACCCCACATATACTGCAGCAATTATACATCTATACAACAGCAGAGTTCTAATATCATATCAGTAACATTTGAACAAAGAGTATATGATTGCTTATGGATAAATTACCGACGTTTCACGGCCGCAGGCCGTTTCATCAGGGTAGCGATATTGAGCCTATGAGATGTGCGCGCTTTTATACACCTAGCTTCCCCCCGGCCAGCCAGTTTGTGATCGCGGTGTGCGGCGTTTCCTGTAGCCGCTCACTGCGTCACATCCGGTGGTGACGTCCCGGCCCGAGACAGCAGCGCTGGAGGGCGGAAGTGTCAGCCGTCTCCCCCAGTCAGCAACATACTGGCTGGCAGAGACAATGCAGACATCCGTACCTGCGCACTGCGTCTCCAGGCGCGCGGGGCGTCACACATCGGGTTTCGCCTATGATTGTAATACATAGCTAAAATCAGCTTTAAAGAGTAAATAGTCCAGTCATCTGTGGTATATATAAGGTGAAATCTTGTGGGGAAGCAATTCTTCAAGGGGGGCAGCTTCGGTTTGCTTGTATCTTGCATAGCTGCAGAGAGAATATGTCAAAGTTAAAAAATAATTAAAAACAACCTATATAAGCGATCTTGTCTAAATGATTGTTCATCCAATCACCACATTTCTCATCCAATACATATATTTATTCTATCCATATCAAGTCAGTATGGATTCCTCAAATGTCATTTGGTACATCTATATGTCGTATTGTGGGGAGCATGCCACATGAAATATAGCATGTCTCTCCCTACACAATCAATCATTATAGCAGCCACTAGCACGTACATTTGTCCCAAGGGAAAAAAATCCATGTTCAGATTATAATACCTAAAGTCTCACTGTGAAGGATAGAAAAAGTCCTGTTTTTCACTCATCCACAGGAAAACATGGGTATTTTCTTGGTATCACTAACCTATTCTAAAAATGTTTATTTAAATGTCTGTATACTGATTGAATTACAATGATATTTAAATTGTTTGCAGATGTGTATCTACAGGAAATCCTAATGCTAATATACAGTGAAGATAGACTTTGTGTAAAGGACAACAAGGAAAAAAAGGGAGAAAAGGCAAAGAAGGGAAAAGAGGAGGGAAATATAGGAGAGCCGAGAGTTTATAATAAGAGAGTGGATAAGATGGACAAGGAGAGGGAAAATTGTTCAAAAAGGAGAGGCATGAGGGAGCAAAGCATAAGACTCATATGAAGGGTGTGTAATCCAGTTCTTCATTAAGTCCCTTCGGGGCCATGGTATCCAACGTAAAAATCCAGTTCAATTCCCATCTTAACAAAGCTTTATCCCTATCTCCACCTCTTCTTGCTACCGGTTGATAGTCTATGGCCATGAAACGAAGTTGGGAGATTTGGTGTCCCATTTGCATGAAATGTCGGGCTACAGACGAATCCATGTCTCCTCGTCTTATTGCACTCCGGTGCTCGCTAATTCGAGTTTTAAGTGCCCTCTTAGTTTTTCCCACATAAAGTTTGCCACATGGACATTTCAAAATGTATATTACGTGGGTAGAATTGCAGTTAAAAAACTGTTTTATACTATATTTTTTACCTGATTGTGGATGACTAAATGCATCCCCTTTAATTACAGAATTACATTGCGCACATCCTCCGCAGCGAAACATTCCTTGGATCGCTTGGGATGATGGCATCCATGTCTGGTGGGTCTGAGATTTTACCCTAGGAACATATGTGTCTGCTCTAATTAAGTTTTCTCTCAAGTTGCGTGGTCTCTTCCGTATAAACATGGGGGAGTCTGAAAAAATCTGTACAAGTTTAGGGTCACTTCCTAACACATGCCAATGTTTTTTAATGACTTTTTCTATCTTTGGTGAAAGGACTGAAAAGGTTAGGATAGCTGGAATCCGTTGTGGGTTCTCTCGTGGATTATGTCGTAATAATTCTGATATATCCTTCATCCTGGCCTTATCTCTAGCAGCCACTAGTTCTGCATATTGGTATCCTCACGTCCTGAATTCATTGATTAATTCCTGTGATCGCTCAACAAAGGTATTGTCATCTGTAATAATGCGCCTAAGGCGTATAAATTGGCTGTATGGTAAACTTTTCTTAAGAGATTCCGTATGGAAACTCGAACGGTGTAGAAAAGTCGTGCGATCCGTCGGTTTACGGTACAGGTCGGTTATCAATGTATTGTTGTCAAGTGATATCATAACGTCTAGGAAGTGTACCTGAGTTTTGCTAGATTCCAGTGTGAAAGTAATTGTGGGCAGTCTGTGGTTTAGGCCATCAGTGAAGGTTAATAGATCTTCCTCAGAGCCCTGCCATAGAAAGAAGATATCATCAATAAATCTTAGCCAAAGGCTCACATGAGACTGAAAATAAGGGTCGTTATAGACAAAGGTCCGTTCGAAGCGGTCCATAAATAAATTTGCGTAGGAGGGTGCCACATTTGACCCCATGGCTGTTCCCTGGAGCTGTAAGTAGTATTTATCGCCATAGAGGAAATAGTTCTTAGTCAATACCATAGTGAGCAGTTCAATACATAATTCATTGAATTCAGGAGTCGTTTCAAAGGTGCTAAGGGCCTCTACAACTGCTGAAATACCCAAATCATGTGGGATCGACATGTATAATGAACACACGTCCATACTACACAAGAGGGTATGTTCAGACAGTGGTCCCAGATTGGTAATATGATTTAAAAAATCACCTGTGTCTAATAGATAAGATCTTGTAGTGATTACCTTGGGCTGTAACACCCGATCCAAAAAGGTAGCCACATTTTGAAAAATCGACTCTCTCCCAGCAACAATCGGGCGTCCAGGGGGGTTGATAGGATCCTTATGCACTTTAGGTAAAATGTAAAGTACTGGCGTTACAGGATGATCTACTGTCATGAATGCATATAATTTCTTATCTATAATCTCATTGTCAACGGCTCTCCTTAACAAACTATCTAATTCAGTTTTAATGGCTGCCAGAGGATTCTCTGGAAGTTGTCTATACACAGTTGTATCCGCTAATTGATTCATTATGACTTGATGGTAAAATTCTCTGTCCATTATTACTATTGCCCCCCCCCCCCCTTGTCCGCGGGCTTAATAATGATTTCTTGATCCCTTGCCAATGATTGTAAAGCTGCTCGTTCTCGTTTGGTTAAATTATGTCTACCCCAGTCTTTATATGGTATATTCTGATGTATATATGTGTCACCTCCTGTTCAACCAACTTTATAAATGTCTCGACAGTGGGAAATGTGGTGGGAGGTATCCACTTACTTTTAGGTTTACATCCAGAGACATCAATAGAGGGAGGAAGAGTATATTTATATATATTTATTAGTTAACCCAGCCACATCTGTGATTGGGAGCAGTCAATAACTACCAGAGCAATGGCGTCTGTTCCCTGCTCAAGCACTAGTTTTTTTATGTCCCAATTGCTTCCCAGCAATCGTTGATTTTTTTCTTGAATTTAATCCTGTGCTTTCTGTTTTTGTGATCACAGTTGAGCTCTGCCAGTTCAGATTTTGGCCTATAGGACTTCATACTGAGGGTCTATTTTACATAGGCAATTTTATTGTCTGGGCCCTGTATGAAGATTATGTACATTCCATCTCCAATAAGTCAGTTCTTCTTTTAGCACTCAGACAGAGATGCCCACTGTACTGTCTAAATGTTGGGGGACTATATCATCTTCTTTGAAAAGCCATAAAACTGGTTGTTCTTTGTGCAAGTTTTCCATAAAATAAAAATGCCATTAGAAGATGCTTTAATCTCCAGAGTGCCCCCAAAAATTGCAACACCTTTCATTTTTCCCTATAGGAACAGGTGGTGTGAATGAGTAGGGCAAATAGACATGGACAACACTTTAAGGTTCCAAGCACTCAAACCCTACCAGCCAGCAACAAGTTCTGTAAACAGTCTATGAAAGTTGGAAGTGTATGAATATGGAAGCCATGCACCAAGACAAGGCACCCCTGTGTAGGTGCAGCCATACTCTAATCTATAGCACAACACAAAAAAAAGTAACCCAGCACTCAAAATACCGCCTGTAGCAGTATATCCTTGAAGCAATGTGTTTTATTTAAAATGTGTATTATTTAAAATGTTTGCCCTGCCTAAAGCACACCACCCATATACATTTTTAATTAAATGGGCTATTTGCCATTTAATTCTATCTGTTGTGATTTTTGGCAAATGCATTTGAGTTTAAATGGGGGTCCTTCCGCCACATTTACACCAGCAACCGCTAAACATATACACACAGTGGGAGGGGAGCAACGAAAAGATGCTTGCCACTCCCTTTCATTCAGCATTCTCTAATGCTTATTAATATGCATTTCATAGAATGCTGATTGGAGGAGAGCCAGCACAGGTGTTGTGGAATCGAGAAAAAGGTAAAGATTTACACAGCATGGCATCTCAAACTGGACTCCCCTGGGGTAAAGAACAAAACCCAGGATAGTCAAAATCCAAGATTTATTTCCCTCTCACACCCCCATCATGCCCACAACCAAATAAACAATACAAAGATGGAAGCTGCTTGACCAATCTACAACTAATCTGGATCTGTGCATGGGCAAAGCATTTAGACATCAACAAGATTTAAAGAAGCCCCAATGATTGCACGCCAGACACTCAGTCATCATCTGCATTACACACCATTTGAATATACTTTCTATCATGGGCATTTCAATAATCTTGGCAACACCAGTTGCTGCCCATGTCCCATCATTGCTCTGGTTTTGGCTGCACTTGGGCATCAGAATCGCAGTATGAGGGAGAAGTATTCACTGTACTTGTGGGAGTCTCCGGTGTGACATAAACTTGTGCTTTTACAGTAATAGTCAGATTCTAGAACCATGATGGATCTTTACTATAAAAACTATAAAAAAGCTAGAAATCATACAATGATGTATAAAGCAAGCTAACTCTGCTTAGCAGCCAAGGAGAAATGATTCTAAAAGAGCAGACATTGAATATCTATCATAAAGCATGTATTTGTCATAAGTGTAAATGAAGCCTTAATTGGCTATAATTACATTTAAACGCAGCTCGTTTAAGCTAATGAAATGCTTAGCACCTTTGTACTTTCAGAGCTTACACACATCTTGAAACTGTACCAAATTGTTTTGTATCCTTTTCATTTTTCATTTTTATATAATTTTATTCAATACCAACTTCTTATCTGTGATTTTTTTTTAACAAGAAGTATTTGCCCGGAATGCCTCTTCTTTCATATGAATGGTATACACACTTACCTGCAATATTACCTTTGTTTTTCTATTTGCTTTACCTCGCAAAAATAAAGAAAGACAAACATTTATAACAACAGCAAAATACTTTTTCACAATCTGCAATAAACTGCAAAGTCCTATGGGAACCATATAGGACCTTTCACATCAACACAAGCGGTGTGCAGTCCACTGGGTCTCCTACTACTGCCGCATCAATCCTAGGCCCTGCTTTTACTTACAAGGTACTGCCTTGCAGATAAAGGCAGGCCCTAGGATTGAGGGGGCAGAAATATGAGAGTATTACCCTGAGTGCCAGTGGGGACGGATGGCCCAGCGGTACCAGGTATATGCCAGGAGACGGCAGTGAGTACCTACTTATATAGCCAAAATAAAAGATATCCACAACAGTTTATTCAGTCAAAAGGAGATTTATTGGAGGGTACAGTAAAGGGTTGGAATAAATAGGAAGGCTTAGTGCAGAGGGTGTTTCACTTAATGCCTGAGCGCAAGCAGGGATGGATGGCCCAGCGGTACCAGGTATAAGCCAGGAGTCGGCAGTGAGTGCCTACTTATATAACCAAAATGAAAGACACCCACAACAGTTTAGGGGGATTTATTGGGGGGGGCATAGGGCTGGAATGGATAGGAAGGGGTAGTGCAGGGTTAACGGGGTCCACTGGGGTCTCTCCTGGGAGTGGAAAGGCTGGTGTGAATGGCCGGCCCGGGCGCACTCTCAACTAGAGCCGCTGAGCTAAGACGTCGCTTTGACGTGCATAGCTCAGCGGCTCCGAGCGCACTGATTGGACGAGTGGCCGCGCATGTGCCGTAGGAGTGGGGTGAGTTGATCTGGGCATTCTGGGGAGTTTCACATAGCGGGGAAAAGTGGACCAAAACCCTGGATAGTCAAAATCCTGGGTTTTGGTCCACTTTAACAGTAAACAGATTTTCTAGCTCTAGGAACATTAGTATTGAAATGAGAGAAGGATATTGTGGTTAGATGCAAGGTGCCGTCATTGACGGCAGGTATGTGGCACCAAGGTACCTGGCCTTGGTGCAGTAAAGCTGTGTAGTTTTCTCCAGCATCAGCTGCTTATGGCAGTCTGCTGCTAAAATTTTAATATAGCCGAAAGGCTTATCCGGGACGGCTTTACTGGGATGGAGTAGAGCAGGGTGAGACTCCATCCCCTACCCAGGTCCAGGTTTTCCAGGCTGCATAAATAGCCTGGGGAGTCAGCTGTGCACTGGCTGTGTCTAGAGCTCACTTGTGGAGTGAGGCTCTGTGTGCCTGGCTGGAAGCTCTTATGCAGGCTATTTCATGTGGACCCGAGGTGGATTCGGCTTCAAGTGTGCAAGCTTGGACAAAAACTAAAAAGGGCCGTCGCCTGTCTGATGCGATTCTGTGGCCTTTTTCCTGAAAAGGTGATGTAACCCAAAAAGGATATTTTGTGTTATGGACTTTTTGTGTGAATAAACACGCACTTTAAGTTGAACTTTTCGCCTCTGAGGCTCCATACTGCTAACATCCTGCTGTCTACCAGAGCTGATCCTCACATTTGGTGTCGGATGCGGGCAAAGCAGTGAGGCCGTTGCTAGGAGCAACCGACGGAAAAGTTTTATTTTCCGTGCATGTCCTACATTAAGCCTGCCAGGCTGCTACCTGTGACCGCAGACAAAATGGAGGCTGGCGTGAAAGCGCTCATGGAGGCGAATCTGCAGCAGCGCGAGGCCAACAAGCAGCAGCAGGAGACCAACCAGCTGCTATTGCAACATGTGATGGCGCTGCAAGCTGCAGGAGAGCCCAAAAGTGTCCCTGATGCCCGGAAAGCTGTCCGTTTGGCGCTTACAAAGATAACCCCTTCGGATGACATCGAGACCTACCTGGCTGTGTTTGAAAAAGTGACTGCAAGGGAGAAGTTGCCTCGTGACCAGTGGGCTGATGTCATCGCTCCATTTCTGGCATCTGGACCCCAGCAGGTGTTGTTTGATCTTCCAGACGACCAAGCCGCTGACTACCCGACTCTGAAGGGTGAGATACTGGCCAGACTGGGGGTGAATGTGGGGGTTCGGGCTCAGCGGGTGCATCAGTGGAGCTATCAGTCGGCAGAGCCCACCAGAACCCAGTACTATAAACTGCTGCACCTACTGCAAAAATGCCTGCAGCCAGATTAATTAAGCCCCTCTGCCATGTTGGACCACTTGCTGGCGGACATGTTCTGGAGGGCTTTACCGCACCCTCTCCAGCACTGGGTTGGCCAGGTATGCCCCGGCAACGCTCTAGAGATGGTGGACCTAGTGGAGCGATATGAGGCCACCAGGAACTTGCAAGAGGGCTCTACGGGGAAGGATTCGGGGAAACCCCAGATGTCCCCGCCCCAGCCCAGGCGAGTGGTGTCCCCTAAACTCCCTCAGGACCTACCCCCCAAAGTCCCCACCCCGGTGTTATGTTGGGGGTGTAAGGAGCCGGGACATATCAGAGCCAACTGTCCCCACCAGGGGGAGCCCATGGACGTGAACTTTAGTTACCGCCCTTCAATGTATGCCAGGAGGCTGTGTGCTGCCGGTGTCCCTGAGCTTGTGGGGCAAAGTCACCTCTGTCAGGTGAAAGTGGGGAATACCCTGGCAGTGGCCCTTTTGGACTCGGGGAATATGGTTACCCTGGTGAGACCTGCCATGGTACTGCCCGATGAATACACGGGGCGGAAAACCGGGGTCTTGTGCATACACGGGGACTTGAGAGACTATGCCACAGCACAAGTGACTCTAACCACCGTGTCCGGCAGCTGAACCACGAAGTCGCCGTCGCCGCTAAACTTCCATATGAACTTATTATTGGGAGAGACTTTCCGGGGTTCATGTCACTGTGGACCAAGCTGGGAGTTCCGGAAACCCGCGAGGCGGGTGTGTGCCCAATAGACTGGCCCTACTCAGGAGAGACCCCAGAACCTTGGGAGCCAGAGTCAGAAGGCACAACGGTAGGGTTGACCGCCACTACGGTGAAAGAGGGGGAGTCAACCCCACTGAGTGTTATGGTTTGAGGTGTGGAAGATCTGTCAACAGGTCCAGAGTTGGCCGATCTCCATGTCTCCACGGGTAGTTTTGGTACAGCACAACACCAGGACCCGACTCTATCTCGGGCCTGGGAAAATGTACTTGCGGTGGAAGGTGAGCCACAACAGCCAGGGGCGGAGTTACAGTTTCCTCGCTTTGTGGTTCACCAGGATATGCTGTACCGAGTAAACAAAAGTACATGAAGAGGTTGTGGAACAATTGGTGGTACCCAATCCTTATCGCAAGCTGGTCTTGGATTTGGCCCACCAGCTTACAGTTACAAAAAGCCGTTAATACTGATAGACAAGGAAGAAAGGATATGCCCTGCCCACAAACCTGTAAATAGTCAATACAACAAAAACGTGTGAAAATGGATGCAAGTTCTTTAATGCATCAAGGTTATCTAAGAATGATTAAATAAGAATCCAATATCCAAAACACTGATACATGTGTAACACTATTATGGACACACATTTATATGACCAAGACTGTCTAAATTCACTCTAACTTTTACATAGAAACATCTATGTAATCTAGTCTGCCCTTATTTGTATACTGTATGTGCTCTTTATATTAGGATAGATGTGTGCTTATGCCAGGCATGTTTAAATCAACTTACTGTGGATCTTTCAACTACCTCTGCTGGAAGTTTGTTCCAAGCATCTACTACTCTTTCTGTAAAATAATATTTTCTAACATTGCTCCTGATTTCCCTCCCCCCCCCCCCCCCCCCGTATAGCTTCAGGTTGTGCCCCCTTGTTCTATCATTAAGTTTCTTCTTAAAAACACTTCCCTCCTGAACCTTATTCAATCCTTTCACATATTTAAAGGTCTCAGTCATGTCCCCCCTCTCCCTTCTTTCCTCCAGACTGTACAAATTAAGTTCTTTAAGTCTCTCCTGATAAGTTATTAAGTTTAAGTCCTTCCACCATTTTTGTTGCCCGCTTTTGGACACGTTCTATTTGAATAATGTATTTTTGCAGGTAAGGTCTCCAGAGCTGCACACAGTATTCTAGCTGTGGCCTCACCAGGGCTCTATACAGTGGCATCACAACCTCCCCCTTCCTACTGGTGATGCCTCGAGCTATGCAGCCGAGCATCCTGCTTGCTTTTCCCACTGCCTGGCTACACTGTCCACTCAACTTGCAGCTTTCAGTAATCAGTATCCCTAAATCTCTCTTTACTGCCCATACGGTACTCAGAGCAGGGATTCCTTCTACCCAAGTGCATGATTTTACATTTAGAGACATTGAACTCTAGTTTCCACAGTTTTGACCATCTATCCAGTAAAGCTAAATCATTTTCCATGTTGCAGACACCTCCAGGAATATCCACCCTATTACTAATCTTTGTATCATCAGCAAACAGGCAAACTTTTCCTACCAAGCCTTCTCCTATGTCACTTACAAATATATTTAAAAGAATGGGGCCCAGGACAGAGCCTTGCGGCACACCACTTGTAACTCGTCTTTGTTCAGTTTACACACCATTTACAACAACACTCTGATAACGATCCTTCAGCCAACTGGAAATCCACTGAACTATCCAGGGATTGAGTCCTACCTTCAATAACTTGTCTATGAGCTCTTTATGTGGTACAGTGCCAAAGGCTTTGCTAAAATCCAGATAGGCGATATCCACAGCACCACCTTCATCTAATACTTTAGGGACATTGTCAAAAAAATCAATGAGATTGGTCTGACATGATCGGCCCTCAGTAAAGCCGTGCTGTTTTTCACTTGTTTCACTCGAATTTCGTAACTTGAAATTGAAGCTTTTTTTCTGGATAAGAGGGTTGATTCAGAGCACCTTTCTCGACAATATTTTTCATTAAAATATCTGTTCTCGTCCATTTTTACCCCTCGTCTGATTCAGCACAGCGTTTTTTTTTTTTGTGAGAATTATTGTTTTAATTTTTGGGTGATTTTTCGTTTGGTCGCAAGACCTCCCAAAAAAATCCCGAAAGGGGCTCTGAATCAACCCTATGGTTAGAAACTCTGCCTCAAGGTGAAGTAAAAAGAAATAAACTCCAACGTATTGTTCCTTTACACAATCTCATCAAAAATGGGTCTCAGACAGAAATGGTTTTACATTGTTGATATCGGTGGGTTGACCACATCAAGTCAAATGTGAAATGGACATGTTTTCAACAGAACCTCTTTCATCATTTCTAGTATTAAAGCAGTCCTCCAATCAAAAAATCAAAGCTTAGTAAATTGCTGACACAGCTTGTTGAGAGGAATTAACACCATGCAGATGTTTGGAATAGCAGGCAGATTCAGCACTCTTAAACATGCATGCCACACTCACAAGAGACCTGCTTCTGAAAAGCCGAGTCCCTGAGTCAAAATTGCCTCACAGCTCTATGCATTCATCTCTTATTTCTAGCCATAAATAGTAAGCCTTCAGCTGTAATGACTCATCATTGCTTTGCTAAGAGCTGAAATCTTCTAAATATATTGCGTCCCCTGACTTAATTCTTTTGCAGCCGCCGCCATAGAGATATATTATAACAGCTTCCCTTATGCAGATTTCCTTTGCTGCATTAGCAGTTTATTCAGTGTTTGCATGTGTGAAAGTGACAGCCAAGCTTCTCCTTGTTGGTGTGTGGAAAGATGGCCGCCCCCATGTAATTCAAGAGTGAACAATCTTTATGCCATTCCACAACATCTGCAAGGGGTTAAGCCCTCTTTTTTTTTGACTGGAGGTCCGCATTAAACTGTGATTGCTGACAGCATTCCAGCATTATGGCAGGTCTTAAAGAAAACTCCCTTTTTTGTCAGGTTTATGGTGTTCTGTCTTATTGTTTTCCTCTTTTTGAATGTAAAATAAACATGTGTGTTAGGATTCTTCCCCCAGACCCACAATGCACTTATCAGCATGCTGTTTCTAAGTTTCTTAAATTCCTGAGGCTCTGTGTTGCTAAAGAGGGAATGACTTTCCAAGCCTTAAATAAAGCTTAAATAAAGCTCTTAGTAATGTTTCTGACTACAAGTCCCAGAATTCTTCCAATGTAACAGGTAAGCTTTGGCAAAATCAAGCAGCAGTAATGACCTCCCCAGGTGAGAACACTGCCAAAAATATTGAAACAAAAGGTTGTGAGACCCTTTTAAAAGGCGCTGATTTAGAGCAGAAAGGGATTAAACCTGTCATTTTTGCTTTAACCAATTAGATGATTATGAAGCCAGAGTCAGGAAGTCTCTATTCTGTACAATACATTGGTGTACTGTCGCTAGGGTAAACACATTCTTGCTAGGGAAAATTGCTTTCTTTCCTAACAAGAGTTGCAAATAAAGAAAAAAAAGAAAACATAACAGATACGATGTCATCATCATTTAGGCACACAATAAAGGAAGCGTATAAAAATGCCATTGAAAGTGTAATTACTCTTTAAAGAGGAACATTGAGGGAGGTTAAAACCTCCACCAAAGCGCAATGATCTGCTGCCCCCCCCCCCCCCCCTCTGGTTTTACATTTGAGCACCTCGCCAAGGGATCCATCTTCTGGGTCCCTTGGTTTCCAGGCGACCTTTCGAGGGACAGCGCCATCTTGCATCCCATCAGACACTGCATGCGGCCCCCAATCTCATGCCTGCGCAGTGCCCGTGAAAGGGATACAATGGAGCCATCCAAAATTCCACAAGACTTTACTGAGCTGTGAGATCGCCGTGGGACATTGATAAACAAGGCTAAGGCTGTGCTTGTCATTAACAGACGGCTAAGTGGGCAGCGGGGTGAAGATTGGGCCCTGAAGCAGCAGGCAGGGGCGACATCCAAAAGGTAAGTAAAGCCCGATGGGGGGGGAATCGGCCCCTTTTTATCTTAGGTCCAATGTTCTTCTTTAAAATAAGATACACAGTGAAACAATCCACTCCTAATACTGTATGGAAAAAAGAAGAGTTCATTTTGCCTCCATTATCAAAGCATGTTTTATAAAAGAGAATATTGCACTAGTGCTGATAAAGCTGGAATCTGGAAGAAAAACTCGCAGAACCTCAAGGACTGGAGTGTGTGACCTGTGGCTGGCTCATTTGTAAAGCAATCACTCCCTATGTTCTCCTGCGGCAGCTTTAAAGTAACTGTTATCTACTAAATGAGAAGCTGCAGAAATGCAGAGCGATGACCCCTGGTCCCGGATCTTGCAGAACAGGGGAGTTAGCTGAGCTGCTGCATTCTGACACGTTGCTTCATAAGCCTCAGAAGTTACCATTATCTATAATGGATATTGGCCAGATAGAAAGGATGTCACTTTAGCATTTTGAGTCTTTAGCATTTTGAGTCTATGGTAGTGTGGTTACATTCAACCCAAATTATAATGATTTAGTTTGATTTGATTTCAGCTGAATTTTTCTGGTAAAAAGAACAGTGCTTTATTTAAAAAAACAGATATAATAACAGGGCCTAAATATTAAAGACTCTAGTCCCTGCATTAACCCCTCCCTAGGAGCCATCCCAGCATCTTCTAATAGTCTTCATGCTTCTGCAGCTGAGGGCATTTTATCATGGTGAAGAAGATATTGGGCAATGTTTAAAACCAAGTTAAATAAACATGGAATTCCTGGAAAACTCATTCTTCTAAGAAACTCTAGTAGGCCCTTTAACTTAACTGCCCCCCCTCCGCAGAGGAAGCACACAATTTATTATAAAGCTGATGGAAAGTTAGCCCAAGCTCCAGTACCTTGAAGACTGCTGTTGGCTTGGTGGACATGGCTTTTCCACAACTGGAGCCTTGCCCTGCGGCAATTTCCGATTGGCTGATCTCAAACTTAAAGGTAAGTTTACCGGCAACCCTGGGGGTTTCACATGGCAGGGCTATAGGATGCCCGCGGGGGGAAGGCTAGTTGCCAGCCCTAAAATCTTTTACATTCTAGAGTACGGCCCTTGTGTTTAAACCCGCATTACATTTGGAAACAACAGCTCCCTATGGGCTATGCAGAAAATGTTGGCACATTCCTTAGCATAGCCCATAGGGTGCTGTTATTTCCTAACTTAAAAAAAAAAAATCCTTCCATTTCTTTTGCACTTTTTGCATTTTTTTTGTGTGTTAATGCTAAAAAAGCTCACCGAGATGCAGGTTGCAATCCACATTGCTATGCACACCGGAAGTCACACTGGCTTTACCAAATAATTAGCATAACCCTTATAATCGTGATAAACTGCAATCCAGGCAAGTGGTACCGTTAGAAGACAGTGGATTGCGTCAGGTTGAGGTGCATCTGTCTGGAGCATGTGTTGGGGGATAAGGTTTAACTGAAGAACTTCTAAGAGCAGTGCAGCTACTATATGTGCAGCAGATGTAGCAGATTTCCTGTCCCCCGTACCAGTCCTATTTATTATAGGAGCCCACCCACTATGAATGAATACTTAAAGTACAAACTAGCTACTGTTCCCCTGTTTGACCAGTAGGTCTCAAGAACCCAGGAGGCAGTTCTATAATGCTCTTTTTTTTAGAAGTCAGGATATAACAGAAGTCTGCGGAAAATTCAGATGAATGGGTTTTAATACCCCATAGGCTGCTGATATTTCTAAAATAAAATATTTAACTCATTAGAAATAATCTGCACCCACCTGTAGTACTGCCCTGTCACAAGTGAAGTGAGGATTTTTTTTTTAAACAAGGAAACAATTTCCAATTTATTGTGTTTTGAGCATGCCACTGCCAAATTTAAACAGGCTCCCAAAATGATTTGGATAACCCTGAGAAGTTTAGTTGTGTCTAGATTAAGTTTTAGGTACCTGCCCCCCCCCCCCCATATGTGAAACAGTTGTTAGAACAGAGCAAGAGAGTTCAGAATTGAATCGGTTTAAAGAGTACGAGTATGAGTACAAAATGGATCTCATGACATTTACAAGTCCTTGGAGAGGGTGGTCTGCTGTGAATTTAAAACCGAACAAAACCCAGGATTTTGACTATCCCGGGTTTTCCTGGGTTTTGTTCACTGCTTCGGGGGCATCCCAAACTGTGTGAGATCACCCAAAACAACTCACCTCCCCCCGGTCCTACATGCATGCGGACACGCTCGTCTCATCAGATCCTTTTGTCTTGCAATACTGATTGGAAGCGTAGTGGGTGCATCCCCAGCAGCTCCCAGTCCCAAACTATATGAATGACTGGGGGTGGGATTGCACTTACGAACTGAAGATGCGGGAATGCGGCTGCCAGATGTTTACATTAGTGAGGGAGCCCAGAAACAGGCATTTTTTGGGTGGTGAAAATACTAACATCTACACATTGCTAGCATTGGCACTACCCTTTGTTTACCCATAGCCATATACATCACTGTCAACCTTGCTTTGAGGTTTTACAGAACCAATACCTTTGTCTATATCATGTATTTAATAAACTAGAAATAAATAAATTATGGAACTGGAAAAGGAAATTAATGTTTTGTGATATTTCTTTAATTTCTAACATGAGTTATCACATGGGATTCGAAAGACGCAATATCTCATGTGATTTATGAAAAAAACGTCTTCTAAAATTAAGGAATCTCATGTTTTTAAGGATGTTTAGTGAAACAAGCCTGTTATTGAAACTTTAAACATGCGATTTAAAGTTTCTTTTGCTCTTTTAGTTGGAGCTTATTGAGAACCACACAGGGGCTACTCAGTAACACATATGTCACATAGTAAAGCTTACTCTCACTAGAGGGTTGATGTTGTGCCTTGGCAACATTCGCAATCATCTAATATTAGAGGATCATTCTCTTCTTGCCAATGCTTGAAATAGATTAGATAAGGGAAATACATGAAAATCCCAGTGTCTTAAACAAGATTAATCTGCACACTGCCCTGCTGTATTACATTTCAGAATTTTAATTGCATAGAAATTAGAAATGACATTGATGATAGACTATAGACTTTGGAGAGCTCTATTCTATTCTTGCATCATAAAACAATCTTACCCAAGATACAGCTTATTGTCTTATTTGAATAAGTGGAAACTTCTTATCAAGTAAGGGAAAAGACAAGCAAACTGAAGATTTAATACAGATGCCCAGAAGTAAATGTTCTAGTGGGACTGGACTGACATACAGTAGGACTTATTGCACCTCCAGATAGACATTTGTGGCATAACAGGAACCGGCTTCATTGGAACACGAGTTCCAATGAACATGGTGGATAACATAGACAGGAAAAAGAAGTCATAGAGATCACCTCAATCTATAGGAAAGACCACATGCAGTAGAGAATGTACAACAGAGACTACACATAGACATTTAACAGCTCCCTTTACTATCATAAATGTAAACTGCATTAACCTAGCAATATAGATGCAGATCACATACAGCAACAAGCTGTAAGCTGTTGCACAGTATCTCCAACACCCCTTCTCAACAGCTGAGGCTTAGTCTGTTATACCCATATTCTTTGTGAGCCTCAAGTGTCTTTAAGCATTTAGGGGCTTGGTAAGGATATCTGCACTCATTTCCCCAGTAGGGCAACAAAGTAACTCAAGAAGTCCATTTTCTTGAAGATCCTCTGTCTCAAAGTGCTGACTTAGGGTTTGTAGTATTTCTGTTCCACCCCTTTCTTGCTCAAAATAAACTAGGAATTCATCCATATTAACAAACTCATAGATCAAACTGTCTGCAAAATTCTTTGTGTATAAGCAGGGGTCTGCTTCACTCATGATTAAGAACTTCATTAATTTCAAATTCCATGCTCTGGCGGCTTATTTTAGACCATATATATGCCTCTGAAGTTTACCTACTAGGTCTGGCCTTTGTTCATCTTTGAATTCTGGTGGTTGTTCCATGTAGATGTCTTCTGTTAACTCACCATCAAAGTGTTTCACTTGCATTCTCCTCGTGGCAGCTACTGCCAGCAAAGTCTTATTGTAGCATGTTTGTCTACTGGAGCAAAAGTCTCATCATAGTCCTCTCCATATTCTTGAGACTATCCCTCGGCTCCGGTCCATTCACAGCCAGGTGGTAGTTCTGTAAGTGTCCATGTTTTGGTGTTATGCATGGATTGTATCTCTTCCTTTGCAGCCTTTATCTATTTTCTGGCTTCCCCTTCTGAAAGTTGAAATATGTCTTTCCAAGGTGCAGGTTCATTAGTGCTGGCAGTGCTTGCCTTGTATGAGAGATGTACAGGTGGTTTATCTTTGTTTTCACTGGTTGAGCGTCTTGGCTCTGTGTCTGAGCTTCAACTTCAACTGTTACACATTATAGCTGATGAGTCAGTTTTTATCTTCTGTTCTTACTTCCTCTGTTGTCATCACATTGTCTCTCAGATCTTCAACAAAAGTTATGCTGTTGCTAATGTCAACCTTGTAGGTTTGGGGATTTAAGATTATGTAACCCTTAACATTGTCACTGTATCCAACAACGATTCCTTCAAACACTCTGTTTTGGAGTTTGATGAGTTTTTCCTTCGGAATGTAGATGACCGGTTTGCATCCAAAAACTCTTAGGTGTTTTACACTTGGCTTCTAATTGTGCTACAGTTAATATTGAGTTTTCTCGACTGTTCTAGAAACAAGTATGTTCTGCAAGAAGGTTGCTGCCATTGCTGCCTCGCCCCAGTATTTTCGCGATAGTCCAGAGTCTGTCAGCATACACCTGATCATTTCAGTTAGATTTCTGTTCTTTCTTTCAGCTACCCCATTTTGCTCTGGTATGTATGGCACTGTCTTTTGATGCTCTATTCCATTCTGCTTTAAGTTCTCTTGTACTTTGTGTCCTGTGAATTCACCTCCGTTTTCACTGAGAGGTTTCCTCTGAAACTTGTTACCTGTCTTTAATACATAGACATGTAATTTGTCAAGAACTCTTGAGTTACATTAGGTAAGTGATTGTGTATGTTGAATAATCGTCTATAAAGTCACTATGTACCTGTTGCCTCCAGGTGTAGGTGGGTTTAGGGGAACAAATACATCACTGTGAACCAAATCAAGTGGTCTTGAAGATTCAGAATTACTTTGGAGCTTTGGATGTAATGCAGCCTTCACACATAACAGTAACTGGACTAGGGGATCCTTTGTAACATTCCTCTTTTTTAGTTCTTGTATGAATTCTGAGTATCTAGGACTTAAGTGCATGTGCCACATGTGTATACAGTCAATGCATTTATGGGTGCATAGTCTCATCTTTTCCTTCACTGTGTTGAGGTGATACAAATGATCATCCAGCTTGGCACTTCACAGATAAGCACATCCTTTACCAGTATGGCTAAACTATATCCCGCATCATTGGGGCATACAAGGTTGTCTTTTTTTGGGCTATGGATTAAGGGAGCAAAAGAGGCAAGGGTGGAAGTTATTGTATTATGGTAGTGTGAAGCTGCAGTGTCTAAATTGGGGAATGAGGGCAGGGTGTGAAGAGGCTTTAGAGCGGTAGACAGAGATTGAAGGTCTAGGTTTCTGAGGTTCCTGTGTAAGGTTGCAGGTTTGTGTGTGGATGGAGTAGTGGTGAGGAAAGAGAGTGTTAGTGTTAGGAGGCTGTGATCAGAGTGGGGAAGTGGGGATAAAGAGAGACTGGCTACAGAGCAGATGTAAGTGAAGAGTAGGTGAAGATGGGTGTCCGTCTTTGTGGGTGGGGCTAGCAGATTGACGCTAAAAGAGGTAGTGAACAATAGTAATCTGATGGCGGCAGGATTGTTGGTGTCAACGGGTATGCTAAAGTCACACATGAATATAGCTGGGATGTCAGGGGACAGGAAGTAGAGGAACCAGGTGTAGAAGTAGTCCAGTAAGAGAGTAGCAGGTCCAGGAGGTCAATAGATAATGGTAATATTTAGGTGACAGGGAGAATAGAGACAGACACAGTGGACTTTAAAAGTAGAGAAGGAAGGGGAGGGCAGGGGCTGGGTAAAATGAGCAGTGTTCTGTTAAAATAATGTCAACACCCCCACCATATTTGTTACCTGATCTTGGGGTGTGACTAAACTGTAAGCTGCCATATAAGAGGGCAGTGGGTGAGACTGTGTCTGAGTGAGTGAAGGAGAGAAAGAGAATGGAGATGAATGTTGGATTTCAAAGCTGCAGAGTGTGTTTTGCGGTTGCATGTAGAAAGGGTGAGGGATTTGACAGGTGAAATCATGCGAGCATACAGGGCCGGCGTCAGCACCCGGCAAGCCCAGTCAGCTGTGGAGGGCCCCCACCCCCCGGGGAGGCTCACGGACAGCTGGCACAATGTGGTTAAAGAACTTAAACTTTTCTTGCCACTAACATTGCATCAGGCCACTTTGCCGCCTCCCCCTAGCAAGCCGGGTCGTCACTAACCTCGTAACGAGGCTGAGCTGCATTCTCTGTCATTGGTGGAGCTCTGCCCCTTTGGCTGTATGTCACCTTTGCACCATACCTATCCCCTGAGCCCTGACCCATCAATCCATGTCCCTTCAACTCTGCTCCATCCATCCATGTCCCCTCAGCTCTGCCCCATTCATCCATGTCCCCCCAGCTATTTTTCCATCCACCAATTCCTGCGCTTCCTGTTTTGTCCATCCCTCTTCCTCAATACTCTGCTCATTCATTTGGGGCCAAACTAAAAAATGGCTCCAATAGAGGGCAAGCAGCCCTTTTTAATTTTTGGCCATGAAATTTATAGACCCCTGACCCGTGATACAGCCCCCTGTACCCAGCCCCATTGCACCCACAAGCCAAAGAACCCCCTCAATGCTATAGCTCCAGCATCATGGTTGCAGGAAATGGGGGGGGGGGGCTCAGCAGAGATGTCCCAGGACGGCCAGGTTCTGGTAAAATCCAGGGCTGTTTTTTGGCCCCAGCCCGCAACTGTTGCTCGGTATATATTGGTCCTGTCTCACCTGCTTCAACGCTGAGGGTAGATTGAGGACATTACAGAGACTCACAGGGCACAAGTATAGTGAAGCATTGATCTGGTATTACATCTGGGTATGACCTAACACCAACCCAGATGCAACCACTGTACCCAGGACCATCTTCAGCCAACACAGGGGTATAACTACAGGGGGCGCAGGGGTAGCGACTATACTGGGGCCCATGAGGCCTTTTTTGCTCCTCCACACAGCATCATGTTCAGAAAGCAAGAAACTTTCATCTGTGCTGTTTCCATTTTTTAGTGGTCTAGTTGTGTCCAATTCAGTTCAGAAAGCCCCCAAAAAACACTGTATTAGCCTTGACTAGGCCCCATTTCAAGTTCGCACCAAGGCCCAGTCACATTTAGTTATGCCACATTGTGTGAAACCCCCAGTGATTGCTGCTTAGAAGGTGTCGAGGACCATTGGCAGCAGCAGTGGAGAAGGTGAAGAGCACCAGAGGATGACTGGCAGAAATAGTGGACCATTCAGTATCAGCAAAAAAGGCAATGGGGACTGGAGGATAATCAAGATAAGCGCAGAAAGCAGTAAGGTTTGCAGGGCGATTGGCAACATTGAAGAAGGTGACAACAATAAGAGAATGATAGCAGAGAAGGTGACAAAGTCTAGAGAATTATTGGTGGCAGTCAAGAATGCAGTGAGGGCTGGATGGTGGACCCAATGGCAGCAGCGGATCTGAATGGTGACTTGGGATGACATGGCATGTGACACTACAAAAGGGTCCACAAAGATCTGGAACCAGCCCTGTCATCCACTGTACTGCACCACAAAACACCCTGTATGAAGCTATCTGTGTGCAGCACTCAACAATCGAAGTCAATGGTAGCACATAAGAAAGCACTAAATCTTTATGGTGCATTTTAGCGTGTCAAACCAAAAAGTACAGTACATCACTGCAAAAGTGATGGTGTGGCCATAACATTAGTCTGCTCTATAGTATTGGACACACACATACTCAGCAAAGAGCACATACACTTTGCATTTATCCTGAATTCATATATATGGTTCTGTAGGTCTAATTTTAGTATTAGCCATAAAAAAGTAATTATTACAGTTACCTTCTCTAGAAACAGAGACCAGATTTTCACCTGGCTTTAAAGAACTTCCAAATCCCCTAATTAATTGCTCTGGCAGCAATAGTTGTGTGACTGTCACTCTGGGAATGACACTATCCGGGACATGGGTACCGATGGATTTGAGATGCATGTAAAGTGCTGTTGTATGGTGTCCTCTACCTGTGGAAAGAAGAACAGCAGGCAGGTTATTGCAGCTCACAGATTTAAAGGCAGCTAGCTATATGTTACGTTTGTTATGTTGTTTAATATGGTATAGACATCACAAAGGTGGCTGCAGATTAAGGAAACTTCAGAGAGGTCTGGAGAGGTTGGTGAGGTTCGGCTTCTTAGGGTGCAGAGCCCTCGAGATCAAATTACTTTTACATTTTAATATTTTTTTTTAAAGAAATGCAACTAAAGTGTGCTCCTCACATCTGTTCTCTGGTTTTAGCTCTTTTGGCCTTTCCCCTGGCCTTACTCAGTCCTGTGTGATTGGCAGCAGGGAGCTGATGTGAGGCAAGGAGAGAAACGCGCTGTTAGCAACAAAGCTGTCTGCAGGACTCTGCACTCTGTCTGTGGGATTAAGATTCTGGGCTTGCAGATTGGTGCCTTTAGTTTTTTGTTGGCATCGGCCTTTAGGTAAAATGATCCTATATCCATATCTTAACTACTTTCTCATTCAAGAGTGTCTGGCAATCATGTGACTGCGGGTGATCAATCTGGAGTTCCAAGTGGGCTTGCACATCAAACCTGAATGGTTTCTGGTGCTCACCTGCAGGGTATCCCGATTTGGGAGATGCGACCAAGGTGCAGAGATACGGTGCAGGCACGTTGAATCGGTGAGTCGAACTAGCAATCTGGTGTGAGGCATCCCAATGTGGGGTGTCCCTTAAAGAAGGAGAGCACAGCCCAAGAGTCTTATAGACTTGAGGAGGGTGTTTAATGAACCTCCAGGCTAAAATAAATGTAGTAAAATTCTTTTCCACCCCCCCTTTATGACGATCAGTGGTATATGCTTAATCCTATGCAGACATGGTGGAAAATGTTTGCAGTTTTTGCACTCCTGGATTGCATGAGAACGATAATCTTGTTGCACACCTAAAGGACCTGCTTACACATGAGCATCAAAGGAGGGACTTACTAGCAAACAGACACACTGCAGCTGAGCTGGGAGCTTAATTTCGATCAGCCTAACCATGGATTTTATCTTCCACTCAGAATATTAGATGGAGATAAAATCTTTCTTTAGCTTTCTGGATTAAAGAAAAGATTAACTGGGCTGCAGTGTACCTGTGTTATTCTGTCTCTCCACACAAGGCAGGTTGTCAGCAACAAAGCTTGTAGTTTTAACCACACTAAAAAGAGATATATATCTCAGAAACACAAGGCAGCATCTCTGTCATGCTGCATGCATGCACACACAGCATCTGCATGATATTTTACAATATCTGCATGGGTTTAAGCCCTCTCTATAGCTGATGTCACTGACTGGCAGAAAAGGGCTTTAGGGAAACAATTTACTAAGCTTAGATGACTGGAAGTCCATTTTAATGTCAAAAGAGATCAAATTCCTCATGGCTCGGCCTTCTAGGATCATCCAAAACAACCTGAGCACCTGGGCTCCCATGGCATTTTTGCGGTCACATCTCTGGCTTCCCATTTCCTGAAGCATGCTCCAGCACCGAGCTATTCAGTTAGGCTGGGGGGGGGGGACTAGAGTGAAGCCGGGGCTGCGGCCAGTGGGCTTATCATGTCCCCCTTCAGATTTTAAAATCTTAAAAAAACACTGTGGCATGCCAGGCTAACTCACGCTGAGGGTCGGAGGGGTCATGCGACCATATTTGGAGGTGGTCATACAGGAATAGGAGGAAAGGCACAACTTTGGGTTTTTCTACACCATCTATAGCGTACAGCAGGAAACAGAGGAGAGGCACATGCAGGAACAGGCTTCAGGAAAACTCCTTGCTTCCATATTTATGCCATTGTCTGGACTGTCCCTCTTACTCTCAAAGCTATGATTTATAGGTTAAAGTTTCACTTTCAACAACAAAAGTGATTGATTCAGCATTAGGTGTAAGCAGTTAAGTGCACTTTAGGTGGAAAAAATGGTGGAGCAATTTTTACACCTGGTGTTGAATTAAATGAATGGCATTAGTGCACTTTTAGCTGTTAAATAGGTAAAAACCCAATGTTTCCTCTATTCTGGGTTTAGTCCCTCCTTCTGGGTGGCATCCCAATTTAGGATGCCCGGCTATGTGCATCCCTCCAGATCGCCCAAAAACTGACCCTTTTTTTCTTATTCCCACAGTGCTACACGGGCCGCTCATCCACTCACAGACGATGAGCAGCAAAAACATTCAACTTTATATGTTTATGCACTAAAAAGAACATTACTTAGCCTGTCCTATGTGCAAGGGTAAATATTTTTATATTTACAAAAAATACCCTCCCCTGCCAGGCAAACTTACCAGGCAGATGGGCCCCTGCACTCTGATACCAGCCCATTTGTCATTCAACATACATTAAGGGCCTTATTCATGAAGGGATAGCGGCAAGTAGTGCCTGTACAGTGGCAGGTAGCGGCAGGTGAACGCCGGAGACGGCACGCAATTACACATTTATGAAGCGGAATCTGGTGAGCGACTAGAACAACGCCATTTAGCGTACGATTCATCATTATCCCAGGCTCAGCGTACAGCGCCAGCGTTCATCCTTGCAGAGCGCCATGTCTAACCTGTCGTTACCTGGCGCTCTCCCATACATTTCTATGGACGATCCTTAAATCACTTTCCTCATCCTAATTTTTTTTTTCCATAAAAAAACCTCAAAACTTCTGACATATATTCCGGTCAAGAAAATAACATTTTTGAAAAAAAAACTTTGGATTAATTATATTTTTATGCAGAATTGTCCTTACAGGTCTGGTATGAAAGTGTTTATGTTACAATGTAATAACAATGTAATTCCATCTGTTTTCGCTTTGTTACTAGTGGATACATGTTCAAAAACAGCGTTTAATCACACAGCCTCTGGTGCTATGGGCTACAACTACATGATTTTGAGCGCCGGCGATGTTTGAGGCTGTTTTTTTGATGAATGTGGTGTGAGTCAGTCGCACTGAGCTGGCGTTACGGTTCGCTCCCATACAGCGTAGTACTGTGACTCACACATCATATTCATCAATGTCAGACAGCGACTGAGGCGCTCTGAAATAATGATCTATGGCCGAGCACAGCAGCTACTAGCGGACACTCTGAAATCCGCTCTACAGACGCTCATCTGCCGCTACCTGGCGTTAGTAATGAATCAGCCTGTAAGCCTAATGCTGCAGATGAGGATGGGGGCATCAGCATCAGCTGATTCTTCAATGGGTCTTTTCGGGGGCACTTCCTCTGAACCCGTGGTGCCCAGAAGGGTTTGAAGGTATTCAGGATGGCAATTATCAGCCATCGTAACCCACAGAATGAGCAGGTGGGTTGTGATGGCTTGAGGTCCAACTGGTAAAGGGGTCCCTCAGCATAAATAGTGTGCCAGATAATGCAGAAATTGAAAAGTATAAAAATGGGAACCCAAACTTACCCTGAAGACCTATATAAAAAATGTATAACAGAATTGCACAACCTCTGCTTACCTCTGCCCATCTCTTCCTGCCTCACCTCTTCCCAGCTTCCCTATATCAACATCACCTTTCCCCATCTCTTCTTATCACACTTTTCCTGCCTGACCCCTGGCCATTCATCCTACTTCACCTCTGCCCACTTTGCATAGATAATGCTTTCTTGCAATACACATTTAGCATTTTATTGCAGCCCCCTGGAAGTGGGAAAATAAGACAATGCAAGACAAAAAGGTTGTGCAACTCTGCTTTATAATCACTAGAACCAAGTTAGCACTCCTCCAATTGTGACGGGGAGGCTGATTCATCATTAGCGGCAGGTAGCGACAGATGAGCGTCTGTAGCAGACATTTTCAGAGCGCCCGCTAGTAGTCACTGTGCTCGGCCGTGAGTCGCTAGTTTATATGTTGAATACATTGTGAGGAGTCGCTATTTGACCAGTACAGGGCTGTATGGGAGAGCATGTTAGCGACTGCTCATAGCGACCGACTCACACCATATTCAGCAAAAAAACACAAATCTCTGGCGCTGAAAAATAGTTGTTTGAAGCCCAGAGCGCAGGAGGCGGTGTGTTTAAAGTGTGTTTTCAAGCATCTATCAACTAGTAACAAAGCGAAAACATATGGAATTACATTGTAGCAACATTGTAACATGAACACTTTAATGCCAGACCTGTAATGTCATTTTTGAGGAAATATTTAAAAAATGAAAAAATTATGAAAAAACTGCTATTTCAATGCCAGAAGAGGTCAAAGAATTATTTGTGATTTTTTTGAAAAAAAAAAAAAACTCCGTTTAAAGAGAAGAAAAGGATCGTCCATTGAAATGTATGGGAGAGCGACAGGTAGCGAGAGGTCATACCTGGCGCTGTGCAAGGCTGAACGCTGGCGCTGTTCGCTGAGGCTGTGAAAATGATGAATCAGACGCTACATGGCGCTATTCCAGTCGCTAAACAGATTCTGCTTGATAAATGAGTAATTGCGTTCCGTGTCCGGCGTTGACCATTCGCTATCTGTCGCTACCTCTCATTAACCAGGCGCTACCTGACGCTATCCCTTCTTAAATAAGGGCCTAAATGTAATTTTGGGGAAACCTCAGGACTTGATGTAAGGTCAATACCAGTGGACAACAGAGAGCCTATGAAGCTTGTCAAGAAGGAGAAGTCCAGGGGCTGGCTGGGACCAGAGCTCCCACCAGGATTTTACTAGCACCAGCCAGTCCATAAGCTGCTGAGACCTGCCCCAAGGAACAGAACATAGATAAGGATTGAATATGTTCACTGGTACTGAAGCTTTAGTATTCTAGGGGGAAAATACTTGCGGCTTGTGGCTAGCCCCCCCCCCCCCTCCACACAGCATAGATAGCATTGCAAAAGTGCTGGCAATGTACAGTGGGTCTGGGTAGGGGGGGTCTAGTGGAGGGATTGGAGATCTGTAAAGCAGGAAGTAAAAACAGCATTAGAAGAGTAATGACAGAATTTTGTCACAGGCTCTTGTTGAGCTTGGTTGTCTGCTGTGGTCTACATCCTACCCAATCATCCCCGAAAGCACTGCAGCCCACCGGGAATTTTTGCTGTGCTCTCTATAGCTAGTTTGCCCCAGAGGAATCCTATCACTTCAAGCATTTCTCTTGAGGGTGTGGAAGTGTTTTTTGCTATTCAGAAGTCACGCTTGCGCCATGCTTTCCTAAAAAGGTGTAAGTCCATAATAAGGCAGCAAGCAGCTCACTTGAAGGACCCATTTTATGCAGAGTCTGGTGGAAGCCATAACAGGGATGCCCCTCATTTTCATTCCATTCCTCGAGGACCAAGCAAAAACAATTGGCCTAACAGCCGCTCTTGTCTCATGGAGCTCTCGCAAGACCACAGCATGATACACCCTTCCTAACTCAACAACATCAAGAAATGAAAGCAGAGCCAGCAGCTTTGTTTAGCTTTGTTTTGTTTCTACAAGGGATTTACATGTAATCAGAGCATTTGAAATGATTTATTTTACACTGTTCCCATTAGAGATAATAGGAAGAGGATAGTAGTTAAACCAACACCCAGGGGTTTATTCATAAAGGGATAGCGCCAGGTAATGCCTCGTAGCGGCAGGCAGCGTCTGGTGAACGCTGAGCGCTGTATGCAATACCACATTTATGAAAGCGATTCTGGTGAGCGACTCTAACAGCGCCATGTAGCGTCCGATTCATCATTACAGGCGGCTCAGCGTATAGCGCCGGCGCTCTAGCTTCCAGAGCGCTACCTGTCGCTCTCCCATAGATTTCAATAGACGTTCCTTTTCTTCTGTTTAAACAGGGTTTTTTTGTTTTTAATTTTTTTTCTCTCAAATAATTGTGTCACCTCTCCTGGCCTAGAAAGTGTCATTTTTACTTTTTATATTTTTTATATTTTTATGCAGAATTGTCATTACATGTCACAATGTTACAGCAATGTAATTCCATATGTTTTCGCTTTGTTACTGGTGGATATGTGTTCAAAAACAGGCTTTAATCACACAGCATCTACCGCTCTATGCTATAGCGACCAGATCCAGAGCGCCGACGTTTTTTTGTTGAATATGGTGTGAGCCGCTGAGAGTCAGTCGTAATGAGCTGGCGCTACCTTTCGCTCCCTGCAACGCTATACTGGTGTTAGAACCCCCAACATATTCTCATTCATCAATGCCGGCCAGGTTACTACAGCGCCTGATAGCCGATCACAGTGATACTAGCGGTCGCTCTTAGCGCCTCTGTACAGACGCTCATCTGCCGATAGCTGGCGATAGTAATGAATCAGCCTGCAAGTTTGTGCCTGTTAAAAACTTACATCTAATAAAAGCATTGTTAAATAACTGATGTGTATTCGGTCCCAGAAACGACAGGTTTTCTTAAAGTGCTATGTGCTGCCAAATTGGAAAATGATAACTTTTAAACCATTATTCTATTTATGTGTTATGATTGTGATCTTTAGTACAAATTTCCTTATCGGTGGCCAGACTACCAGCATATTCACCTTTGTCTCTCAAAGAACTAATTTATTTAAATACATGTTAATGTTTACTTCAACAAGCCCGTCATAATCATTTTCAAATGTTGGCACACAAACATATGGTGATAGAGGCTCAATGTAAATCTAATCCAGTCTTTACATGAAGGCTTCATTAGCATTTCAGTGTTTTCAGCTCTCTTCATTGCCTGCTGACTAGATCCAAATGGCTGGCAAAGTACATTCTGATTAGCTCAGATACAGCCTCATATTCCAAAAACAGATATATCATGATCCAGTCACTAAAATGCTTTTTTAATAAAAGATAAATTAATTCACTTCTGAGAATTTGTTTTACTTATATACAACTTTCACATCTTAACTTAACTTCTTCTTAACTTATCTTCATAAAAAAAAAAAAAAAAATTGTGCAGAATTGATATTACAGGTCTGATATTAATGTATTCATATTACAAAATGTTTGTAAAAACATGATTTTTTCCAAAAATATGGTTGTTTGAGGGTTAAAAAACTACTTTTAACCCATCGCCGCCAGCGCTCTGGGGTTTAAACAAGCATTTCACATCGCGAGAATTTTTTGAGCGTGATTTGTTAATGAATATGCTGGGAGCCGTTCGCTATGGCCATTCGCTGTCATGCGCTCCCATACAGCGCGGAACCTGTCAAACAGCGACTCCTAACCCCGTATTCAACATTACCGCACACCGACTGAGTCGCTGTCAACAGCCGAACAACGGCCAAGCACAGCGAATACTAGCGTGCGCTGTGAAAATAACGCTACTGGCGCTCATCTGTCGCTACCTGGCGCTATTAATGAATCGGCCTCCCCGTCTTAAACCAGCCATGGGGGAGGACACATCTGTAACATAAACCTTAACAGAGTGACTCACTCTCAGACCTACAATCTTCTTATTGTATAAATCTGTTCCTTTTTATATTACACACCTGTAGGAAGGTCGGGGGTTAGCTTCCTCCAGCTGAGGTCTGCGCGCAATATATGTTTTTGCTATTTATGTTTTCCAGCGTTAGAGCTTTCCCTGATTGGACAGCAATCACAATTTACAGAGGCATCATAAAGTGGTGTAAGGTGGTGTAATACGAAGGCCTCTGTTTTTATTAATTAAAAGTGTGTTTTTTTGTCTGCAGGACTGAGTGCAAAAGAATCCCTGCATTATGTGTAACTCCAGCACGGTCTTCGGGGAAGCTCTAGCATGCAGTGCAAGTTAGAAGCTAGTATAGTAGCTCCCTGTATATAATATTTATTTAGTGTATTTAGTGTATGAACGCAGACATTGAAAGTTATCAGGACAAGAGCAAAGAAAATTGCATTGAAATTCAAGCAATCAAGTTCCAAAGAAGCAAGAGGTTTGGCTGACGTCTGAAATATTACTCCACTTTTCCTCTACAGGTCTTTGTAAATATGTGTCTTAGCTACTAATGTTATAAAACAACAATTTAAGATACAGATTTATTTGGTAGTGGTAAAAGGTAGTAGAAACTTATTTAATTAATATGAGAGGTAATATTAGAGGTGACCTGGGGGGTTTCACACAGTGGGGCATCCCCGATCAGGGTGCCCAGGGGGAAGACCAAAATCCAGCATAGTCATAAGCTCAAGTCAAGCTAAAGGGCCCATTACCAAAATAATGTCATTTCTTTATAACAACACCTCTGCATATAAATCTAAGGATTCAAATGTTATTGTTAGGGCCTTGATTCAGTACACTTTCCTTAAAATATCTGATTAAAATAAAGGGCAGTTTATGCTTCATTTCAGAAAAAGTAATAAGTTTGGATAAGGTGAGATTCAAAAAAGAGAGAACTTCACAGATGTAAAAAAATGTTAAAAAAGCATACATATTAGTCGGTAACATCTAGGGATGAGCAGACCTGTGAATGTTCAGGTTCGCCCAGTTCGGCTGAACATTAGAAAATTGTTTGGTCTGGGATCCGACCATGATCCCAGACCCTGAACCTGATAAAGGCAATGGGGAGCTGGTGTAAAGTGACTGTAAAATGGTCCTCACAGTGGGATTGGGAACTAATTGGTGGCATATTACTAGGATATGCCATCAAGGTGCTATAGCTGTGGGTCACTGCACCTCTGGAACACAAACCTTTACTGAGAATGAACCCCCCACCCCAAAGTAAAGGGGTCCCTGCACCATACTCTCACTACTCACCGCACCTTTAAGCAGGCCCTGCACTTCACCCCCAGCTGTCTAAAGGGGTCCCTGCACCCCACCCACAGCAGCATGCACGTGGAAGTGTGGGTAGGTCTTTCTAGATAGAAGGGGAAAAAGGTTACTTACTACATATTAGGTTCAGAAAAGAAAGAAAATTGCAAAAAATCTCCACCACCCCTATCTAATAACACAGTGTGCTCCCTCAAAATAGACCAAAACTGACCCCCATCAACATGAACCAACAAGAAGAGGGATACCTTCCCGGAGCAAAGGAGGAAAGCACCACTTCTGGGAAGAAGGGGGGTACTGATTGTTTTGAACCCAGAAGTGGGCAAAGTTAGGGTTTCACCAAAAATTGAGGTGGTTTGGGAGCTCGTTGGGGTACTCGTCCTCTACAAAATCAGAAAGGGGACACCATACTTAGGAGAGGTCCTGCATAGAAACAAATATAGGCATGGTAGAGGAATACACCTTGGTCCCTTTGAACTTACTAGCTGCCTCCTTGTTTTGATGGTCATCCATCCATTTCCAGGGGGTACAGCAGGACCAGGCCTCAAATACCAGCCTCTTAGGGGTAGACAACAAAGTGGAATTAGGGTTCTAGGGGATTGAATTCCAAGGGTGGAGGTAGCCCGGGAACCTCATCTACCTCAGCGGACTGCTCTGCGGGTGTTCCTGAGTATGGATCCTGGGGGGCCATAGCCTCTGTTACTGGGGACTCAGCAGGCATCATGTGTATCTCAGGATCCATCCTGACAGAGAGGGGGAGAGCTACTGCTCAAGTCAGGAAGCATGGGGGGGCTAAGGGGGTGCTGCCTAACCCCCAAAACACTTCATGAGGTTAAATACCTTTACACTTTTAGAAGTATGCTTTTAAATATTCCATTAAAGTTAACTTTTTTAACTCTGCTTCAACACCTGGATGGTAGCTGGCAATCTACATCTTTCTATGGTTTCCACCAGTGGACTCAGCAGCAACCCCAGCCATGCTCCCTTGGTGGTTTGTTGTTGGTGAGCTGTCTTTTTTTTCTTTGTTTCTGCGTGTGGGAGAGACAGGGGTATAAATGAGGTTGAGAGGGGAGAACCCAGGGTCGGGTGGTGCAGTCAGCCAGAGCAGCACATTGAGAGGAGAAAGAGCGAGGGACAAGGGGAAGAGAGGAGATGAGGACGCCGCTGTGAAGAAGACTCTCACTGTAGGTCTATGCCATGACCCTTCTTGTTTACCCCCCAGGAAAGGAACAGGCCCACCTCGACTGGCTCAGACTTGTTCCGTGCACCCAGAGCATCCCAAATTCGGTATTTTGTTGTAAGAAACCCCCAGTTTGGCCAGCAAAGCACAACCCTCCTTGGTCTAACAGTGCATGCACATGCTCTCGTTCCAATTGCTAGATTAGTACTAGATTAGAAGTGTTTACATTCTTTGGCAAAGGGCTCTGAGTGGCCTTCTATGGGGAGCCCGCGCTGCAACATCCCCCTCATCCCTAGCCACGTGAACACCTTCAACCCATCTAAATGGCTGGGGTGGGAGGGCGTGCACCACGAAAGACAAATGGCTCTGATTGGACGAGAGTCCATGCATGCGCTGTTGGACCTGGAATAGAATAGTTATTACCGACCCCCTGGGGGGTCACACAGCAGAGCATCCCAATGGAAAGGCAGTGACCGAAAAAAAACATCAAGACTGCTGGTGGGTTTTGTTCCGCATTAAGCGCCACATTTACATCAATGGCAATTATTAAAGTCATTCAACAGTCAAAAAATGCTACACTCACTTTTTATCCCCTTCAGACCATTGCTGCTAGTCTGGAGCTCTGAGATTTACCAGGACACCCAATCCATGTCCCACGCTGCCCAGCCTCTGCGACCATAATCACCCTCCATTCAACACAAATGTCCCCTCCATTCACTGCAATGTAGGAGGCATGCCTGAACATGCCTACATTCCCCCTCCATTGCAGTGAATGGGGGTTTGCCATAGTGCCTGTGACGAATGGCATGGGGCAGTCCATCCGGTGTTGCACGGAGGGCAGTGGTGTGAATATGGCAGCGAAGGCTGGACGCTGAGGGACATAGATTGAGAGATCCGGTCAGAGACTAGCAGTGATGGTCTAAAAGACTGCTGAATTACTTTAATACTTAACACTCATTTCTAGTCAGTCAGTTGTTGACTGGGTACCAGTTTAATATTATTTTTCCTGGCTTCAACTCCATTAGTCCATTATAACATATACTATATGCATCAGTGTGGCAGCCCCCCCACCGCATTCCCATATAGGCAGTGTGGCACCCCCCATTCCCTCATAGGCAGTGTGGCATCCCCCCCATTCCCACATAGGCAGTGTGGCATCCCCCCCATTCCCACATAGGCAGTGTGGCATCCCCCCCATTCCCACAGAGGCAGTGTGGCACCCCCTATTCAAACATAGGCAGTGTGGCATCCCCCCATTCCCACATAGGCAGTGTGGCATCCCCCCATTCCCACATAGGCAGTGTGGCACCCCCCATTCCCACATAGGCAGTGTGGCATCCCCCCATTCCCACATAGGCAGTGTAGCACCCCCTCATTCCCATATAGGCAGTGTGGCATCCCCCCCATTCACACATAGGCAGTGTGGCATCCCCCCCCATTCCCACATAGGCAGTGTGGCACCCCCCCCATTCCCATATAGGCAGCCTGGCATTCCCCCCATTCCCATATAGGCAGTGTGACATTCCCCCCCAATCCCACATAAGCAGTGTAGCATCCCCCCCATTCCCACATAGGCAGTGTGGCACCCCCCATTCCCATATAGGCAGTGTGGCACCCCCCCATTCCCATATAGGCAGTGTGGCACCCCCCATTCCCATATAGGCAGTGTGGCACCCCCCCATTCCCATATAGGCAGCCTGGCATTCCCCCCATTCCCATATAGGCAGTGTGACATTCCCCCCCCAATCCCACATAAGCAGTGTAGCATCCCCCCCCATTCCCACATAGGCAGTGTGGCACTCCCCATTCCCATATAGGCAGTGTGGCATTCCCACATAAGCAGTGTGGCACCCCCCCATTCCCATATAGGCAGTGTGGCACCCCCCCATTCCCACATAGGCAGTGTGGCACCCCCCTATTCCCATATAGGCAGTGTGGCATTCCCCCCCATTCCCACATGGGCAGTGTGGCATTCCCCCCCCCCAATCCCATATGGGTAGTGTGATATTTCCACCCCCCCTCCCATTCCCCCATAGGCAAAAGTAAAAAAAAGAAAAAAAAAGTAAACTTACTCGGCTTGGTATAGCGGTGGGCGTGGCCGACGTTCGAGTGTCGGCCATGCCCACCACTGTAACAGGCTGGGTGTCTGGCGCTGCGGAGAAGACTGCCCCAGCCCCGTCCGGGACGGCGCGAGCAATGGAAAGGTGAGTTAACTTTTTGCTTTTTATTTATTTTTTTGCCCACCTTCGCCCGATAAAACGCACGGACATTTTCCCCCTACTTTTTGGGGAAAATACGTGCGTCTTATATGGCGAATAATACGGTATTAGGTGGCCTAATATGGTTTTAGCAAGTTTTCCCACTGAAAAATCTCTCAAAACGCAAAAAATCAAGTGATTCCAAGCTTATTTTTGACATGAAAAATGTACCAAAAAAACAAGTTTTGTTTGTGAGAGCAACAGTCTTAGCTCGAAATTGTTAAAACTCATGTCGCACTTGCTGGCATGCGTTTTAAATATTAGAATTACATTTTTCACGTATTTACACTTAATATTTACATATAATTTTAATATTACTAAAAAAATGTTGAATCAATTTTTTAAACTGTGATTTTTCCTAGTTTTAAATGAATGATGCCTGTTAACCTCCGACGAGCAGAAGTACATTATGCTGTTAAGTACCCATGCTATGCCATGCTTCGCTTATGCATGTTTGCCACTTTACAACAGGCAAAGAACGAGTGTCAGAGAAGCCATAGGAAGCAAGGCACATGGCATGGTGTAGACATGAGCGAATCGATTCTAACGAACCTGAATTTGTTACGAATCTCGGATCGCTTCCTTAAAACTCCATTTACTGCTATACAGTCCATCTAAAATGGTGGATCCACATGTCAGGACATGTCCCATGGGGCAAGGAATCCTGGGTAGGTGTCACATGCTACCTATCAGCAGACAGGCTTACCGATGATGTCAGAGCCCCATATAAATGGCGGGCATTTTGCGGAAGATCATTCTGACACTGTATTGCGGCCAGAGCAGGCCAGGCAGGGAGAGAGCGAGGGAGGGAAAGATAGATAGATAGATAGATAGATAGAGCGAGGGAGAGATAAATAGATAGATAGATAGATAGATAGATAGATAGATAGATAGATCAGAAGAAGCCAAGCGAGGGACAGATAGAGAAGGAGACAGGCTGTGACAGTGACAGATAAAGACAGGGACAGATTAAAGTGTTTGCATTAGCTTTCAAGCCTATTTAGTGTTCATAACACACCTGCCTATTTAGCTTTTCCTTTTCCTGGTGTCATTCTTTAAAAAGCTTGCTAGCATTAATATTTCAAGAGTACCTGTCTACTAACTGGTTGCATTTTGTAAACAAAGTCACTTTTCCACTATAAAGGCAGCCAAGCTGTGTATTTGAAGAGGGGGCATCCCAAACACTAGCATAGTTATTTCAAGACCTGTCTACTAACTGGTTGCATTTTGTAATCAAAGTCACTTTTTAAGCAAACCTTGCCTTTCGCCGGGGGGGGCATCCCAAATACTAGCATGTGTCTTTTAAGAGTACCTGCCTACTTACCTTTTGCCTTTTGTATAAAAAAGTCTGGTTTTTGGGGGGCATGGCTTTGGCATGAGGGAGTAAAGACGCACGTGGGAGAGCTCCCGCCCGACCCGAGCATTTTCAGGCGATTTGAGCACCCTCATTTGTACCCGGACCACCCTGATGGGTGGCAACAAGAAGAAGAAGTCAGGGGCCAGCTTTAAGGTACCCCCTAAAAGCGCTATAGGGGATTTTTTTCATCCGAGGCCCCAGCCGGAGTCTGGTGGCCTGTCGGCCAAGATGGCGTCTGCCGGGGAAGAGGGTTGTGATGCCGCCGGAGGTCACGCTGGGGGAGCGCATCGGGCAGAGGGCCCCCAAGACTGAGGACCAAAGAGGAGGAGACCACACCTACCTGCAGCCGGAGTGGAGACTTCGCTGCGATTGAGGATGTGGAGGCGGCGGCGGTGCGTCCTGTCCCGGGCGCAGCCTGCGAGGAAAGGTAGGTAGACGAGAAGCGGAGGGGCGGTGAAGAGAAGACGCCGCCCGAGCCGGCCGCCGCGGGAAGGTGACTGATCCCCCTGCCATCGATGACAGCGTCTGCTCGGAGGTGAGCGGCGGTCAGGGGGGAGGGCGGATTAAGACGGAGTTGTGGTATGGTGGCAGGTGCGACAGCGGGCCCGGAGGAGCCAGCCAGTGCCATGCTTACAGATACAGCAGCCGAGGAGAGGGAGACCCGAGGAAGAGGCGGACTGGCACCACGGGCACTGCAGGTGGGGGACCACCCGGTGGGCCCTTGCCCCACTCTGACAAGCTATTTAGTATCTGATCCTGGTGGAGCACAGTACTGCCCTGGTCAACCAAATGGAGGGGGTTCCCCCACAGCCAGTGCTGCATCCGGTGGCACAGGGAGCGTAATGATGGTGGGGGCTAATAAGGTGGTCTTAGTCGAGCTGCATCCAGAGCCAGCTGATGCTGTTACCAATACTGGGGCTTGTACACCCCCTGCAACATCGGCACATAACCCCCTCAAATCAAATGACCTGGAGTGGTCTTCCGGCTCCAGCCTTATGTCCCTTGGTGACCTCTCCCCTGAGCTGTATCTCTCGGCGTGAAATGACCGACCTGGCTGGTTCTCCAGTGGCGGGATGCCCCCACAGTGGCCAGCCTTCCCCGACCCTGATCATCGACCTTAATATCCAGGCTATTTTACAATATCTACCGACAAAGGCAGAGCTTAAGGCTGACCTCGAGGCGGTGGCGATCAGAATTGAAAGAGCCTTACGAAGAGAGATTGAAGATATACAACAGAAATCCTCTGCTTTGGAAATCAAAGTCGCCACTCTTGAAGACTCCCGGACAGACCACGAGACGTTCGTTTAGCGAACTTGGAGAGAATGCAAGAAATGCAGATGACCGACTTTCGGCTCCAGGTGGACGATCAGGAAAACAGAAATAGGCGTAATAACCTGAAGATCTGTGGCGTCCCTGAATCGGTCCGACCGGAAAATCTGCGCTCCTCAATAACGAATCTATTCAATTCCCTGTTGGAGAGACCTGGGTATGCCGAGCTACACATTGATCGGGTCCATAGGGTGGTGGGCCGCCCGGCCGGGGGTCCCCAGGCCCCCAGAGATGTCCTGTGCAGGGTCCATTTTTTCACAGTTAAAGAGGACATCCTGCGGCGGGCATGGGAGTGATGCAGAATTGAGTGGAGGGGTGCGCAGATCACAATCTTACCTAGTTGCACTTTGCAGATGAGAAGAACACTCCGACCTTTGCTCGACAGGCTCCGGGAAATGGGGGCCTTCTACAAATGGGGTCACCGGTTCCACCTTATAATTCGGAAGGACAATTCTACTTTTGCCCTGCGCAGTAAAGCTGACCTACCAAACATGTTCGCTTTTTTGGGCCTGGATCCTTTCCCGGTCTCGAACTGGCTGGACTTTGACCGGACCCCCCCGCTCCCACAAAGGGCCCCTAGACTCCCCAGATAGGTCCATGAGCGGGGGGAGGGGGCCCCAGAAGGAACCCAGAGCAGTAGAGCCATGTTTGGATCGCTATAGGAAGATGCAAGGGTCCACTACATTTTTGTGTCTTGCTGTTTTGCCTCTCTTGCTATGTTTGGATCTGATAGAGACACTTTTTGATCCCTATAGAAAGCCGTAGATACTTGATATGATCTTGTGTTATGCTGTTTTACCTCTCTTTTTCATATGGGAGCGAGTGGATGTGGGGCCTGGCGAGGACCAGGGCCTGGTGGGCCGGATCCCCCCTGCTTCTCCCTTGATTTACCGACAGCCCCGCCTGGGGCAGTTAAGCCCCTGGGGTACTAGACTGGGGAGTCTGGGCTGGATCTTTCCCTCCTGGATCTCGAGTTCCCCCCCTTTGATATTGTCTGGTTCAGGGGAGTGGTCCGGTGGTCGGCTCGGTTGGCCTTGCCGGGGCCTACGGTGGGGCCCCGCCGCTGGAGCAAGGTCGGTCCATTATATGGGCCTTGAGCTGGGGTGACCTGGTCGGGCGGGCCCTGCGCGGGGCTCCGGGTGCGCCCTTTTACCTGACACTGGCGGCATCCTGTTCTCGCTGGGGGGGTGGGGGGGAGAGACTCACCAGCTTAGTAATGGTGGGGGGCTGGGCCTTGCCTGTACAATCCCATGGTTGTTGATGGTTAATGGGGTGTTCCACGAGGTTTAAATCTATAGGGCTGTGAAAGAAAGACTTAGGAGGTGGCAAGGGAGGCGTTAGAAGGGCTTGTGGAAGGAGTTGGGTGCTCCTATCCGTGACTCTGAAGACGTTGGCGGGAGCTCACTCCCGAGTGGCGAGGTCACCTTCCCATTTAGGTTTCTGCGCCATCCCATTGGTGGTGAGCCAGAGGGATTTGCGTGGAGTTGAGGGCTACGGCCCTCTTAGTTCTTAATTGTCCCCCTCTTTAAGGAGGGCTTTGTTTGTCAGTTTGTTAGTCTTGTTAGTTCTGTCTCTTTTTTTTCTGTCTTTCCTTTTTTTCCTCTTTGTCTTTTTGCTCTATTTTTCTGATCGTCCGCTTGCCTCTCTCTCTGGGCGAAATTCTGGTCCTGACCATCAGGGCCTGGGAAGTGTAACGTGAGCTAGACTCTGTGACATCATTTAGCCGGGTGTGTGCCCTCTCCCTGTAATTTAGCTGCACTGATGAGTCTTAAACTCTGTACGTTCAACGCTAAGGGGTTGAACATCCCAGAGAAAGGGCCAAAATTTTGTATGGGCTTCATAAGGAAAGAGTGGACATAGCCCTTCTACAAGAAATGCATTTTTGTCAAGGGAAAATCCCAGAAATCAGAAATAGATGCTATGATAAGTGGTATCACAGCCCCAATCCCGAGAATAAATCTAAGGGTGTATCTATTGCCATGCCTTCTCAGGGGAAATCTGCAATCCCCCACTCTAAACTTAACAGATTCTGCAAAGCTCTTCAGTCCCTACAGGTGGTAGACGTATGGAGGATCCTCCATGGGGGGGAGAGGGACTATACTTACTTTTCCCATACTCACAATATGTATAGCAGGCTGGACTATTTCCTCCTGAGCCACCACACCCTTGCAGTGGACCCTGAGTCCTCGATTGGTCAAATGCTCTGGTCAGATCACGCCCCGGTATTCTTGAGCCTCCCGGTTCGGGATCCGACCCCCAGGCAGTGCACTCGGCGTTTATATGATAATCTGTTGAAAGACATGCTATGCATGACTGAGATCAAGGCTGTGGTGGCCAATTTTCAGGTCGACCACAGCAATGACAGTACTTCACTACCAATACAGTGGGAGGCGCTCAAGTGTATGCTGCGGGGAGTTTTCATCAAACATGGAGCGAGGCTCAAGAAGGAAAGGGCTCGACAGATTGTAGAAACACTGGGGCGCATACAGGAGTTAGAGAAAACTCATAAGACCCTCTCATCTCCTGGGGACCTACGAGAGTTGTTGGAGGCTAGGCAGAAGTTAAAGGGGCTCTATGATCAATGGTACCTCAGATTTAGAGATAGTGGTAGGGCACGCCTGTACGAGCACTCGGATAAGTGTGGTAGGCTGTTGGCTCGGTCGCTCCACCCAAGGCAGGGCTGTACTTATATCCTCAGTATGAAAACGGTGGATGGTGGGGAGGTGCATAGGACACCCCAAATAGCGGGTGAATTCCAATCTTACTATTCAAGCCTTTATAACATTAACAACGCTTCAGTCCGGCGTGCACAAGGGGGGATAGTGGGAGACTTAGATTATTATATCACAGAGACTGCCCTACCGGTCATCCCCCAGGAGGAAAGTGAGGCGTTGGAGGATTCGATACGGCAGGAGGAGGTAGTGCGGGCCATACAGGGGACCCCTGCGGGGAAGAGTCCGGGGCCTGATGGGTTTACCCCCGGGTTCTATAAGTCAATGGCATCCCAGATAGCCCCTTCCCTAACGAAGGTGTTTAAAGGGGCACTATCGCGAAAAGATGGCCCAGTGATAAAAATCCATATAAATTTGCTGGATGGCAGGAGGAGGGGTCACTTATACACCACGCATCAAGATATATCCAGCCGGGCTTGTTGTTTTTATTTTGATGGAAGAAAGAGGACATCTGGGGTGACAGGTTCTGTCACCCCTCATAGACTAAAGCTGTCATCCCTGGATTTTATTCCTACCAGGGGAAGAAAACCACAAGCTTGGTGGAAGTTTTATAAAGTTGGGGTGTATAAGTGACTCCTCCTCTCATTAGTCAGCGTGTTTATATGGATTTTTAATATTACACAATTTCGTGATAGTGCTTCTTTAACCCGAGGCAGACCCTAGAGGCCCACATTACGGACATTCCGAAACCTGGGAAGGACGGTACCTCTCCGGGTAATTACAGACCGATCTCGTTGATCAATGTGGATGTCAAACTGTTTGCCAAAATGATGGCAGTCAGGATCCAACCCCTGCTACCCTCACTGATACATAATGATCAAGTTGGGTTTGTCTCGGGAAGGGAAGCTAGGGACAATATTATCAAAACTGTCTCGCTAATGCACTACGTCCAAACGAAAGGGGTCCCGTCCTGCCTTCTGGCGGTGGACGCGGAGAAGGCGTTTGATAGGGTGCATTGGGGGTTCCTAAGGGCAACGCTGTCCCAGGTAGGAGTGGGGCCAGTCATGTTGGATAGAATCATGGCTCTTTACCATGACCCCTCTGCCAAAGTTAAAGTCAACGGCACCCTCTCCGGATCTTTTAATATCAGGAATGGCACACGACAGGGATGCCCTTTGTCCCCCCTACTCTATGTTCTGGTAATGGAGCACCTGGCGAATGCCTTGAGAGCCAATCCCTCTATCAAGGGGGTGCCATGCCGGGGGAGAGAATATAAACTCTCCCTCTTTGCGGATGACCTTCTCTTGTACATGACCTCCCCGCATACCTCTCTGCCTTCTATCATCTGGGAGTTTGAAAGATTTAGCAAGCTAAGCAACTTTAAAGTTAATATGACTAAAACAGGGATCTTGAATATCTTTTTAGACAAAGGGGCCCATGATTTAATTCAGACAAATTTCCCATTTAAGTGGCAAAAGGAGTCAATAAACTATCTCGGGGTGCAGGTATCCACGGATCTGGGGAAACTCTATAAACTAAACTATATGCCTCTCCTTAACAGCACGATGAAGAGTCTGGGAACGTATGCTAAAAAGCAGTACTCCTGGCTAGGGAGAACAAATATCCTTAAAATGGATGTGTTGCCCAGGTTCTTATATGTTTTTCAGACTCTGGCACTGCTGCCGGAAAGGGGGTTCTTTAAGCAGCTACAGGCTGCTTTCTTTAATTTCTTATGGGATAGCAAGAAACCCAGGGTGAGTAGGGGGACACTGTGTAGACCTAAGAACTCAGGGGGGCTAGGGGTCCCTGACATGAAGTCGTATCACGTGGCCGCGGTCCTAGTGAGGCTGGTTGACTGGTTCCACCACAAGGGGAGTAAGCAATGGGTCGCACTCGAAAGCGATATTTCACCAGTTAGTCTGACTGCCCTGCCTTGGGTGGACCCCGAGTGCCATCCAAAGAGGCGGGAACTTCCATACTTAGTGAATCCTTTGCTGACCCTCTGGGACAGATCCCTGAAGCGGAGGGGCTTATCACATAGACCCGGTCCTCTCACCCCGCTCTTCAATAACCCTGCTTTCACCCCGGGGCTGGAAGGCAAGTCATTCCTCGTGTGGGATGCAACCCAGGACACAAGACTGGGTGAAGTTACCTCTGGATCTGGCCTGCCATCACTTTCTGAGTTGAGGGAGCGGGGTGGGGGGAGAAAACTGTCTTGGTTCTTATATGCCCAGTTGAGCGCCTTCATTGGATCCTTTGCTCCTGGAACTGCCTTGTCCCGACCGTTAACGACCCTGGAGATGATCCTCAAGGCCCGGACCCCCCCCTCACGAGCAATTTCAACTTTATATAACATTTATCTAACTGGGGGTATGGAGGAGGGGCTTCCACAATTTTGCAGGAGATGGGAGGAAGAATTGGGTCAGACGTTTGAAAAGGAGGAGTGGGAAAAATCCTTTGCTCTGACACACAAATTTTCAATGGCTTGCAGGGCCCAGGAGAGGAATTACAAAATCCTGACCAGGTGGTACAGGAGCCCTGCGGACTTGGTGAGGTTCGGGGGAGCGGAGACAGGTAATTGCTGGAGATGTAACGGGGCCCATGGGACCTTGACCCACATCTGGTGGGAATGCCCTGCTATAAATGCTTTTTGGGAGGGAGTGTTGAGGGTGTTTGAGTATACGACCCTTGAGAGTATCCCCAACTCCCCTCAAGTGGCCCTTTTGTCGATGACTCCAGGTTCAGTGGCAGAGGGGAGGAGGGGCCTGCTGAGGCATATGCTTACGGCTGCCAGGTCAGTAATTCCCCGACATTGGTGCTCCAACACGGTACCCACCCTGATGAATGGAATGGTTTGGGGAGTTGGAAAATATCAAAAGGGTGGAGGAATTGGCTCTTGATGGAGTTGAGGGCGGGGCCGAAAAGCACTCCAGGACATGGACAATATGGGAGGTCTCCAAGAGTTCCCCGGAGATCCGGAGTTTACTGGAGAGAGATGGGTAATGTAGGCGTTCATTCTTTCTTCTCTCTTTTCCTTCCTTTCTTCTTTCTTCATTTATATTTCTTGTGTTCTCTATTTCTTCTTTTCTCCGCCTTCCCTGGTTTACTCCAGGGACGGACGGAGTTGTCCACAGTAATGCCGGTGAGATCACAGTTGGAGGGGTTGATGGTTGTTCAAGGGGCAGTGTCCCCTAGCACCGGGCAGTCACTCTCGAGCCCCCGACCGGTCGGGTCCTCCCCTCGTTTCTGTCTTTCCGGACATTGACGATGGAGGTACCCCTCGGGTCCCCCTTTTTAGCAAAACGAGGAGACCAATAAACAGGGTAGCCTTACAGGCTCGAGGTGAGATGGTTACTGTTATTGATATTGTTGTAACGTCTGTTGCTGTCACCTTTTGGCATTTGATTACAACTGAAGGGGGTTGTAGACCTTATTGGATAACTAGTTTTATTACTATCAGTGTAAACCCTTCAACAATCCTGTTATTTCGATGCTTGTACTGGTTATCTTAATTGTATGCTCGAGGCGCTGAGGTTCTGTATTATTCTTGCGCTGTTCTTTCTGTCTGTATGTTTATGCATCTCTATATAAAACTTAATAAAGATATATTGCACAAAAAAGTCTGGTTTTAAAGTTTAAAGCACCCATTGCCTTTCACCGGGGGCCATTGTCAGTGCTACCACTTATCTTTTAAGAGTACCTGCCTACTAACCTTTTGCCTTTTCTATAAAAAAGTCTGGTTTTTAAGTTTAAAGCACCCATTGCCTTTCACCGGGGGGGGGGGGGGGGGGCATCCCGAATACTAGCACTTAGCTTTTAAGAGTACCTGCATCTTTACATTTTGAACAAAAAATATGTTTTAAAACTGCGTGTGGTGCATTTAACTGTGACCAGGGGCATCCTGTGTAAGACCATCTGACAGTGTGTCAGGAATCCACTCACCTCGTCCTCGCTCCCACGCCGTCCCCGGGCAGCTAGCCGCGCTGCTTCCGGCTTGCGTCTCGGCCGGGCAGCAGCTCCGGCGGCGGCTCCGGCGGCGTCTGTTCGGGCAGCGCGCCGCTCGGCCATGCCCCCTGCTCGCGACCCCGGCTCTGCTGTACGTGCTCGCGCGCGGGCGCGAGCACAGGTCTCTCATACCCTCCGGCGGCGCTGCTTCCTGCGCGCCCGCCGGAGGAAAAATTAAAGGGGCTAATTAGCCCAGGGTTCCCAGAGTGGGCCAATAGCCCACTTAGAGATGTTGGTACTCAGGCCCTCTGGGTTTAATTGACCAACCAGTTTTGTTCTCACAGTTGCACCAATCATCATCCTGTCCCAGTCTTGCCTGTCCCTATAAAGCTGATTCCCCTTCATTTGCCCATTGCCTGTGATAGTGCCTTATACCCAATTAGTAGCTTGTCTCTAGAGAATACTTTGATCTCCCGTTGCCGACCACCGCCCGTCTTGACTACCCCCAATCTGATCTCCTGTTGCCGACCTTTGCCTGTGTTTTGACCACCCCGATCTGATCTCCTGTTGCCGACCTTCGCCTGTGTTTTGACCACCCCCGATCTGATCTCCTGTTGCCGACCTCTGCTTGATCCTCGACCACGTCTTGTCCAATTCTTTGTACCGCTGCCATCTCGGAACTTCTGTTGCTGACCCCTAGCCTGTTGGACTTCCGTTATACGCTCAGCGATTGGGCTGCTCGGCACCACTTCCAGCCGCGGGTTCTCCAGGCCTCTGAACAGTAAGACTCCAATCTTTGAGCCATTGAAGTCCTGGGGGCAACCGATCCCGGGCAGGCGTGCTCTGCGTCCCGGCAAGCGGGGGCTCCTAAAGGTGAAGCTGGCTGCGGAGATTGGGGGTTGAGGTCTTACTGAGAGGGCTGGAGTTATCTAAGTGGATTGCTGTAGTACCCGGAGCGTGACATTATCACAGGCCCAAGATGGATGACCTGGTACAGCAGGTACAAGCGATGGCTACGGCGATAAACCAGCTCGCTCAAAGAGTGGCCACCCAGGAATCGCGTCAGTTACCGGCATCCTCTGTACCACCTCATATCTCAGAACCAAAGATCCCATTGCCTGAAAAGTTTTTTGGAGAACGAGCAAAATTTTCCAATTTCAAAAATGCCTGCGAACTGTATTTCAAGCTGAGGCCCATCTCCTCAGGCACTGAGTCTCAACGAGTAGGCCTAGTCATGTCTCTACTTCAAGGAGACCCGCAGTCCTGGGCCTTTACTTTACCATCTCAAGATTCAGCCTTACAATCCGTTACAGCATTCTTTAATGCTATGGGCGTTTTATATGCTGATCCTGATCAACAATCTACGGCAGAGAATAGGCTTTGGGCCTTAAAACAAGGACGGAATTCGGCTGAAGATTATAGTGCTGAATTCCGCCGCTGGGCCATCGAATCGAGGTGGAATGACCCCGCTCTGTGTAGTCAGTTCAGGGTGGGGCTGTCGGAAAGCATCAAGGATGCTTTGGTCAATTTTCCTCCACCCGCAGACCTCGACCAATTAATGCAGGTCTCCATTAAAATAGACAGGCCTCTTAGAGAGAGGGCTAGGGAGAGAGCCAGGGCTCCCACGTCCTTCAGGTCCTTCCAGAGTCTTAGTTCCCCGGCTACCCGTGGGGAAAATACCTCATCTCCTTCCCAGGAAGAGCCCATGCAATTAGGGAGAACCCGATTATCCCAAGAGGAAAAGCAGCGTAGGCGATCCAAGGGGTTATGCTTATATTGTGGGAACTTGGGACATTTCGCAGGTTCCTGTCCCAACAAGGGGAAACCGGCGGAAAACTTCCGCACCCAGACCAGGTAGAGAGTACTGATCTGGGTGAGTCAGTTTGCAACTCTCGCCAAAATAAAATGCTAGTGCCCATTGACCTGTCTTGGGGTCCTTCCAAGCAGTTTCCGCCTTTATCGATAGTGGTGCGGCGGGAAATTTTCTGGACAGAAGTATGATCTCCCTTTTAGGTATCCCTTTAGTTCCTCTTGAAAGATCCCTGCAAGTTTTGGCCATCAATGGGAAGGCCATCCAGGGGGGACCTATAAACACCAAGACTCCACCTCTTCGGTTAATTGTTGGTTCTTCCCACTCTGAGTTCTTAGAATTTTTTATCTTCGACTGTCCAGAGACTCCGGTGGTTTTGGGATACCCCTGGTTACAACTCCACAACCCGGTGTTAGATTGGCGGGTTGGGGAATTGATCAAGTGGAGTGACCATTGTAAAAATCACTGCTTCACTACAGGCCTTAGAAGTGTGCAAGTTTTACCTCAGGGATTACCTCAACCATACGCAGACTGGGTTGATGTCTTCTCTGAACGTTCTGCGGATACCCTTCCTCCACATCGGTCTTATGACTGCCCTATTGACTTGCTTCCTGGCACGATTCCCCCGAGGGGAAAAATTTATAATCTTACTCTGCCCGAAGAGCAAGCAATGAGGGAGTATATCACCGAAAATTTAAGGAAGGGATTTATTCGCCCCTCTACCTCGCCTGCCGGGGCTGGATTCTTTTTTGTAGAGAAAAAGGATGGCGGTCTGAGACCATGCATAGATTATCGAGCCTTGAATAAGATCACGGTTAAGAACCGATACCCCTTGCCCTTGATCGGGGATCTGTTCAATCAAGTCACAGGCTCCCAAATTTTTTCCAAGTTGGATTTAAGAGGGGCTTACAATCTGATTCGCATCCGACAGGGGGATGAGTGGAAAACCGCATTTAATGTGAAAGACGGCCATTACGAGTACCTGGTCATGCCTTTCGGTCTTTGTAACGCGCCAGCCGTCTTTCAAGATTTTGTTAACGATATATTCAGAGAGTATCTCGGTAGATTTGTGGTCATATACTTAGACGATATTCTCATTTTTTCTAATTCCTTGTTGGAGCATAGGCGTCATGTTAAGTTGGTACTACAAAAATTAAGAGAGAACAACTTATTCGCTAAACTTTCTAAATGCGTGTTTGAAGTCACCACAGTTCCTTTCTTAGGGTATATTATTACCAACCAGGGTTTAGAGATGGACGCGGGGAAAATTTCGGCGGTTCAGGATTGGGTTCAACCTAAGACCTTAAAAGAATTGCAGCGTTTTCTAGGTTTCGCTAATTTTTATCGGCGGTTCATCAAAGGCTTCTCTCATGTTGTTGCACCTCTTACCAATCTCACCCGCAAGGGGGCCTTTACTGCTAACTGGTCTCCCTCGGTCTGTGAGGCCTTCCTGACCTTGAAACGGGCCTTCACTTCGGCACCAGTGTTAATTCACCCAGATATTCGTAAGGCCTTCATTGTTGAAGTAGACGCTTCAGAACTGGGAGTGGGTGCAGTTTTGTCGCAATATTCTGGTAACCCTGAGCGTCTTCATCCATGCGCTTATTTTTCACGTAAATTCAGTACCGCGGAGCAAAATTATGATGTCGGTAATAGGGAACTATTAGCTATTAAACTGGCTTTTGATGAATGGCGACATTGGCTGGAGGGTTCGTTACATCCTATAACTGTGTATACTGATCACAAAAATCTTGAATACATTGGGTCTGCTAAGAGATTGAACTCTCGTCAAGCACGTTGGGCATTATTCTTCTCGCGTTTTAATTTTATTATTACTTACAAGCCGGGTGTAAAAAATACTAAAGCGGATGCCCTATCTCGCATGTTCGGTGAATGCAAGGATCGGGGTGATATGGGTGACCCGATTCTACCTATGGGTTGTGTGGTCGGAGCATTACTTCCTGATCTCTCCAACACCTTGGCACCGTTTCAAGACCAGTCTCCTAGTGATGTTCCCTTGGGATGCCAGTTTGTACCGCCACATTTGCGTTCAGATGTAATTCGCGAATTTCACGATGCTAAAACTGCTGGTCATGTGGGTAACCGAAAAACCTTTTTACTTGCCCGTCGCCATGTATGGTGGCCAACTATGAGACGCGATATTACTGCCTTTATCGACGCTTGTGCTGTTTGTGCTCAAAGTAAAGGGGTTCACAAGGCTCCCAGTGGCGGTTTGGTTCCTCTTGAAATCCCTGCTGAACCTTGGACTCATATTTCTATGGATTTTATTGTAGACTTGCCTCTATCACACGGGAATACTGTCATTTGGGTGGTCGTAGATCGTTTTAGTAAGATGGCACACTTCATTCCTTTGGCTAAACTTCCTTCTGCGCCAGAGCTTTCTCGATTATTTACTTCACACATTTTTCGTATTCATGGTATTCCGTCCAATATAGTCTCTGATCGGGGCGTCCAATTTACTTCCCGTTTTTGGAAACATTTCTGTTCACGGCTGGGTATACAGATCTCTCTTTCGTCTGCCTACCATCCCCAGTCCAATGGGCAGACGGAAAGAACTAATCAAACTTTGGAACAGTACTTAAGGTGTTATGTCTCTGATGCCCAAGAACAATGGGCAGAATTTATTGATTTCGCCGAATTTGCTTACAATAATGCGCCTAGTGAGAGTACCAAGATATCGCCTTTTTATTGTAACTTAGGGAAAAATCCTAGAGCTTCTTCCCTTTCAGGGTCACCTTCCAACTTGCCGGCGTTGGAGGAGTGGCTTCAAGAATGGAAGAATATCTGGACACATGTTCAGGAAATTCTTAAGACTACTAGTTTAAGATATAAAAAATTTGCCGATCGTCGCAGATCACGGGAGCCTACTCTTCAAGTAGGTGATTTAGTTTGGGTCTCCACTAAAAATATTGCACTCCGTCAACCTTCTTGTAAGTTGGGTCCAAAATTCATTGGCCCTTTTCCTATAATCAAAAAGTTAAATAATGTGTCTTTTAAGGTTCAACTCCCGCCTACTATGAGAATACCCAACTCTTTTCACATTTCACTGCTAAAACCGGCGAAGAATATTCCTCTTACTGGTCCTGCACCTATTCTCGTGGATAATGAGCCCGAGTATGAAGTAAATAAGATCTTGGATTCTCGTAAGATTCGCAATTCTTTACAATATTTGGTGGACTGGGTTGGCTATGGTCCAGAAGAAAGATGCTGGGTGGCTGCGAGGGATGTTCATGCCAAAGCTCTTGTACGGAAATTCCATCGTGATAATCCGGAGAAGCCGGGTGAGGGTCCGGAGGCCCCTCGTGAAGAGGGGGGTAATGTCAGGAATCCACTCACCTCATCCTCGCTCCCACGCCGTCCCCGGGCAGCTAGCCGCGCTGCTTCCGGCTTGCGTCTCGGCCGGGCAGCAGCTCCGGCGGCGGCTCCGGCGGCGTCTGTTCGGGCAGCGCGCCGCTCGGCCACGCTCCCTGCTCGCGACCCCGGCTCTGCTGTACGTGCTCGCGCGCGGGGCGCGAGCACAGGTCTCTCATACCCTCCGGCGGCGCTGCTTCCTGCGCGCCCGCCGGAGGAAAAATTAAACGGGCCAATCAGCCCAGGGTTCCCAGAGTGGGCCAATAGCCCACTTAGAGATGTTGGTACTCACGCCCTCTGGGTTTAATTGACCAACCAGTTTTGTTCTCACAGTTGCACCAATCATCATCCTGTCCCAGTCTTGCCTGTCCCTATAAAGCTGATTCCCCTTCATTTGCCCATTGCCTGTGATAGTGCCTTATACCCAGTTAGTAGCTTGTCTCTAGAGAATACTTTGATCTCCCGTTGCCGACCACCGCCCGTCTTGACTACCCCCGATCTGATCTCCTGTTGCCGACCTTCGCCTGTGTTTTGACCACCCCGATCTGATCTCCTGTTGCCGACCTTCGCCTGTGTTTTGACCACCCCCGATCTGATCTCCTGTTGCCGACCTCTGCTTGATCCTCGACCACGTCTTGTCCAATCCTTTGTACCGCTGCCATCTCGGAACTTCTGTTGCTGACCCCTAGCCTGTTGGACTTCCGTTATACGCTCAGCGATTGGGCTGCTCGGCACCACTTCCAGCCGCGGGTTCTCCAGGCCTCTGAACAGTAAGACTCCAATCTTTGAGCCATTGAAGTCCTGGGGGCAACCGATCCCGGGCAGGCGTGCTCTGCGTCCCGGCAAGCGGGGGCTCCTAAAGGTGAAGCTGGCTGCGGAGATTGGGGGTTGAGGTCTTACTGAGAGGGCTGGAGTTATCTAAGTGGATTGCTGTAGTACCCGGAGCGTGACACAGTGTCTTTTTGCATTAGCTTTTAGGTACAGTGTCTGCCTATTTTGATCTAACTTTTCTACACACCTGCTGTTACAAAAATACTGTTCTAGGTGTAGTGTAGTGTATTGTTTTCCCCTCCTAAATGCAGTAAAAATGTCAGGAAGAGATGTGCCAGGATGTGCACCGAGGAGAGACCTAGATTCATCAGGCAGAGGTCGCAGCAGACTAGGGGTGAGTGGCAGCAGGAGTCGCGGTGAGAGGCCTGATCTCCCGGTATCTGCTAGCGGTCGTGTCTCGACCAGCAAGGCATCTGCAGTCATCGACTGGTTAACGCGGTCATCAACCTCATCACAAGGGACATCTGACACCCCCAGTCAACAGTCGGTAGGTTCCTAGGACACAACCCTGAGTTGGCATGGCCTGGGAGCAGCCCCTATCCTTCCATTGCCTCTGTCCTACGCCCCCCCTCCAGCCGCTGTAACTTATGCTTTGGGTTCAGCTCCACAATTCAGTGAGGACGATGTGTTGGAGGACAGCCAGCAGCTACTGCCCAGCCAAGAAATGGAGGAGACATCTGCCGCTTCTTTCGCTAGGCAGACAAACACTGAGGAGGAGAGTGGCTTGGGAGGTGGTGTGGCGAGCGTTCCATCTCCTGCAGCACACGCTGTTGTGGAAACCGAGGAGGACATCAGTGACGTGTAGACACAACTCGATGATGATGATGCCGATCGCACTTGGGAGCCCGGTGCAGAAGGGGCTCCATCATCATCAGGGGAAGAGGGTCCCAGGTTGCCCCAGAGTCAGCAGCTGAGGCAGCAAGGTGGTAGTAGGGTTGGTAGTCAGCATGGTGGCAGATTTGGGATGTCTGGAGCCACACGTGGCCGGGGGCGGGGTAGACTACCTGTTGCAGGCTGCCTTCCCGGGAGGTAGTGGAACAGGGGTTCCTGAAGTTGGCAGCAGTAGCAGTGAATTAGTGCAGACTGTTGGAGGGAAAATTAGCTACTCGGCAGTGTGGCACTTTTTTATCAAGCATCCACAGGAGGGTAACCTGGCCACATGCATGATGTGTAGACAGAAGGTGAAGCATGGCCAGGGCCCCAATGTTGGTACCACTGCCCTGCGGCAACACATGCAGCGTCGCCATAAAGTGGTCTGGGAGAACCGAGGCTTCAAAGTGGGGGTCCAGCCTGCTGCGTCAGCCAGTGCCATGCCGCTTCCAATTTCACCCAGCCAAGGCTCCAGCACCTCAGCCGAAGGTAGCTGTGTGGCATATCCATCCTCCTCCGCTCCAGATGCTCCTGCTCCTCCTACTTAAAGTCAGTCATCCCGCCAGCAATCCATCAGCGAAGCCATGTCCAAGAGAAAACAGCATGTGCCCACTCATCATACGGCGCAGAAGCTAAATGTGCTCCTGTCCAAGTTGCTGGTGCTGCAGTCCCTCCCTTTTACGGTTGTGGACTCTGCACCTTTCAGAGAGCTGATGGCTAGTGCCGAGCTGAGGTGGAGAGTCCCAAGCCGTCATTTCTTTGCAAAGAAGGAAGTACCAGCCCTGCACAAATTTGTCGAGCAGAAGGTGGGCCAGTCCTTGAGCCTGTCCGTGTGCACCAAAGTGCATGGCAGCATCGACATCTGGAGCTGTAACTATGGACAGGGACAATACATGCCCTTACGGCCCACTGGGTGAATGTGGTTCCTGCACAGCAACTTGGACAGGTCACACCGCTTCGGCCTCCACGCTCCCAGGCCATTTGCCTGTCACAGTGTGTGACTCCGCCTCCTCATCCTCCTCTGTCTCCACAGCCTCCACTGTAGGTCAATTCTCAATGCCCCTTCAGCCTATCATGTGTACAGGGCACGGCGGTGTCATGCTGTGCTTCATATGGTTTGCCTTGGCGAACGGAGTCACACAGGGGAGGAGCTCCTGAAATTCATTCATCAAAACATGGCTTACTCCGCGAAAATTGGAAATGGGAACCATGGTGACTGACAATGGGAGAAACATCTTGTCTGTGCTGCGACAAGGAAGCCTGAGCCATGCGCCCTGTATGGCACACGTGTTCAACCTAGTTGTCAAGCGTTTTCTTAAGTCTTCCCCCCATCTGCAAGACATCCTAACAACGGGAAGGAAACTTTGTATGCACTTCAGCCACTCCTACACCACCAAGCACACCCTTCTTGAGCTACAGCATCAGAACGGTATCCCCCAACATAGTCTGATTTGCGATGTTTCCACCCATTGGAATTCCACCTTACATATGTTAGATCGACTATACGAACAGAGAAAAGCGATCAATGATTTCTTGATGATCCAAGCAGATAGGGTGACTCCCCTGCGTAACTTTAATGGGAACCAGTGGCAGCTCATACATGACACCTGACGTTTGCTCAGGCCCTTTGAGGAAGCCACTTTATTTGTCAGATTACGGCATGAACGACGTGATTCGCTGCTTCATGTAATACAACACATGTTGGAAACCATGGCTGGTCAGGGCACTGGAGACATGGCGTATACATTTCACGGCCACATAAACCTTGTGGGAGCTGAGGAGGAGGAGCACAGTGAAGCACAGTTTAGTTTTGGCAAAATGGGCGGTTTATCTAGTCATCTGACAGGAGAGGAGGAGCAGGAGCAGCCAGTGGAGCTAGAGGGTTGTGAGGAAGGCGATATTTGACAATATTTGAGCTCCAAATACTGCTGCCAACTGCAATGTGTTTTTCGGGCAATATATGAGCTCCAAATGCTGCTGCAAACTCCAAGGTGTTTTTCAGGCAATTTTTGAGCTCCTAATACTGCTGCCAACTCCAATGTGTTTTTTAGGCAATATATTGTCTCCTTATGCTGCTGCCAACTCCACTGTGTGTCTTTCAGGCAATATATGGGCTCCAAATGCTGCTGCCAAATCCAGGGTGTGTTTTTCCGGCAATATATGGGTTCCTTATGCTGCTGCCAAATCCAGGGTGTGTTTTCAGGCAATATATGGGCTCCCTATGCTGCTGCCAACTCCAATGTGTTTTTCAGGCAATATATGGGCTCCCTATGCTGCTGCCAACTCCAATGTGTTTTTCAGGCAATATATGGGCTCCTTATGCTGCTGCTGCCAACTCCAATGTGTTTTTCAGGCAATATATGGGCTCCCTATGCTGCTGCCAATTCCACTGTGTGTCTTTCAGGCAATATATTGGCTCTCTATGCTGCTGCCAACTCCAGGGTGTGTTTTTCAGGCAATTTATGAGCTTCTGATACTGCTGCCAACTCCAGTGTGTTTTTTCGGCAATATATGGGCTCTCTATGCTGCTGCCAACTCTACTGTGTGTCTTTCAGGCAATATATGGGCTCCATATGCTGCTGCCAACTCCAGGGTGTGTTTTTCAGGCAATATATGGGTTCCTTATGCTGCTGCCAACTCCAGGGTGTGTTTTTCAGGCAATATATGGGTTCCTTATGCTGCTGCCAACTACAGGGTGTGTTTTTCAGGCAATAAATGGGCTCCCTATGCTGCTGCTAACTCCAGGGTGTGTTTTTCAGGCAATATATGGGCTCCTAATGCTGCTGCCAACTCCAGTGTCTCTTTCAGGCAACATATGGGCTCCCTATGCTGCTGCCAAGTCCAATGTTTTTTTCAGGCTATATATGAGCTCCTAATGCTGCTGCCAACTCCACTGTGTGTCTTTCAGGCGATATATGGGTTCCTTATGCTGCCGCCAACTCCAATGTGTTTTTCAGGCAATATATGGGCTCCCTATGCTGCTGCCAACTCCAGGGTGTGTTTTTCAGGCAACATATGGGCTCCCTAAGCTGCTGCCAACTCCACTGTGTGTCTTTCAGGCAATATATGGGCTCTCTATGCTGCTGCCACCTCCAGGGTGTGTTTTTCAGGCAATGTATGAGCTCCTAATCCTGCTGCCAATTCCAATGTGTGTTTCAGGCAATATATGGGCTTCCTATGCTACTGCCAACTCCACTGTGTGTTTTTCAGGCACTATATGGGCTCCCTATGCTGCTGCCAACTCCAGTGTGTGTTTTTCAGGAAATATATGGGCTCCTAATGCTGCTGCCAACTCCAGTGTCTCTTTCAGGCAAAATATTGTCTCCCTATGCTGCTGCCAACTCCAATGTGTTTTTCAGGCTATATATGAGCTCCTAATACTGCTGCCAACTCCAATGTGTTTTTCAGGCAATATATTGGCTCCCTATGCTGCTGCCAAGTCCAGAGTGTGTCTTTCAGGCAATATATGGGTTCCTTATGCTGCTGCCAACTCCAGTGTCTCTTTCAGGCAATATATGGGCTCCCAATGCTGCTGCCAACTCCAGGGTGTGTTTTTCAGGCAATATATGGGCTCCTAATGCTGCTGCCAACTCCAGGGTATGTCTTTCAGGCAATATATGGTCTCCTAATGCTGCTGCCAACTCCAATGTGTTTTTCAGGCAATTTTTGAGCACCTAATACTGCTGCCAACTCCAATGTGTTTTTAGGCAATATATGGGCTCCCTATGCTGCTGCCAACTCCACTGTGTGTCTTTCAGGCAATATATGGGCTCTCTATGCTGCTGTCAACTCCAGGGTGTGTTTTTCAGGCAATTTATGAGCTCCTAATACTGCATCCAATTCCAATATATATTTCAGGCAATATATGGGCTCCCTATGCTGCTGCCAACTCCAGCGTGTGTTTTTCAGGCAATATATGGGCTCCTAATGCTGCTGCCAACTCCAGTGTCTCTTTCAGGCAAAATATTGGCTCCCTATGCTGCCGCCAATGTGTTTTTCAGGCTATATATGAGCTCCTAATACTGCTGCCAACTCCAATGTGTTTTTCAGGCAATATATGGGCTCTTTATGCTGCTGCTGCCAACTCCAATGTGTTTTTCAGGCAATATATTGGCTCCCTATGCTGCTGCCAAGTCCAGAGTGTGTCTTTCAGGCAATTTATGGGCTCCTTATTCTGCTGCCAATTCCTGGGTGTGCTTTTCAGGCAATATATGGGTTCCTTATGCTGCTGCCAACTCCAGTGTCTCTTTCAGGCAGTATATGGGCTCCCAATGCTGCTGCCAACTCCAGGGTGTGTTTTTCAGGCAATATATGGGCTCCTAATGCTGCTGCCAAGTCCAGAGTGTGTCTTTCAGGCAATATATGGGCTCCTTATTCTGCTGCCAACTCCTGAGTGTGTTTTTCAGGCAATATATGGGTTCCTTATGCTGCTGCCAACTCCAGTGTCTCTTTCAGGCAGTATATGGGCTCCCAATGCTGCTGCCAACTCCAGGGTGTGTTTTTCAAGCAATTTATGGGCTCCCTATGCTGCTGCCAAGTCCAGAGTGTGTCTTTCAGGCAATCTATGGGCTCATCATGCTGATGCCACCTCAAGGCTCTCTAATTGTGCCGCTCTGTGACAGCGAATCAAATAGCGACGCCTCTGATCTCCATGTCATACTTCTTTACAATATAATTTCACTAACCCAGCATGCATCCTATGTATGTTACAGCCAAGCAAAATGTTCTGCAACCCTATGGAGGCTCTTGGAAGCCCAGAAATAGCTGTTTTTTTTTTTTAAACATACTCAGTTTTTATTGATGAGTTCAGTACAACAAAGGGAAGTACAGGGTATACATAGAGTGTCTGCGTCTAACAATCCAGCAAGAATGTATACATAAAAAATACAGCGTATTTTCATTACAGAATAGGCATGAGAAGCAGTGTTAAAGTGAATGACTACTGTTAAGAATCAAGCAAGGGAATATACAGTGTAAAACAGTATAATCAAATATATTCTCTGGGGCTCTAGATGGAGGAATGTAGAGGGGGAGAGGGGGGGAATAACCCCTCACCCCCCCCACTCCGGCATGCAGGAAACCGCCCAGTCCAGGGAAGCTCTCCTCCATCCCTCTCCGCAGCTCTTGCAAGTGTTGAGATAGGCAAATTAGTGCTTAATATTGGACATGTGGATAAGAAGACACCTCACAAATAACATATTTACCACAGATGCCTCCCAGCCCCCAATTTAGGGCGACTTGGGGGGCACCCGCGAATGGGGTGGGGGGACACGAAAGAAGGAAGGGAAGAACGGTTTGAGGAAGAAAGAGAGAGAGGCCCGTCTAATCGGCTGTAGCGAGCCCATATAGGGACCCCGGGGGGGGGGGGGGAGGCGGGCGCAGGACCGGGGACAGCCCCCTGCACTAAATTTAGGTCTCCTAGACAGGACCATGGCCCTGCTAATCCATTGCGGCGCCATTCCTATTTTGTGTCTATCTACCAAGGTTCAGGAATCCCATAGCCTTTTGTACTGAGCAGAGTTTTTAAACATGACCCAGATCGTCCAGGTTTTGAGGTAATCCTCCATTCTATCATGTTTGGCGTGGCAAACTTCTTCCATAGCCTCAACATGATTAATTTGCCTGAGCCAATCTTTGATTGAGGGGGGGTTTTTGGATCTCCAGTTTCTTGGAATCAGGACCTTAGCTGCGTTTAAGAGGTGTCGACCCAGGGGAGACCCGCCAGCCACCCCCTTGCCATCTGGTGACCAACCCAAGAGGACATTCTCCAAACTCCCATCGATAGGCTCCCCTAGTATCTGAGAGCAGACTCCTCTAACCTGATCCCAGTAGTCCATCAACCGCGAGCAAGACCACCAGATGTGAACCAACGAGGCTCCATCCTTACCACATCTCCAGCACACGTCTGGAACAGAGGGGAAGATAGAATGTAGGAAGCTCGGGGTCCGGTACCATCGTGTGATCAGTTTGTAGTTTGTCTCCTGCATCGAGCTACTCACTAAACCCTTATGTGCATTTCTATAGATGTTGCACCAGTCTTCTTCTGAGAAGGGTCTTCCAATATCAGCCTCCCATTTCCCTTCCCAGGGTCTAGCTTCTCTCTTTCCTAATCCTCGGATCAGTCCATAGGCCCAGGACAAAAGGTGAGCTTTGGGCCCGTGCCCCAGACATGCTTTTTCAAACTCCGACAAACCTTTCTTTAAGCTCTCCCTCATAGCCCCAGAAGCAAAGAAATGCCTTAACTGTAAGTATGTGAAAGTTGAGATCTCCCCCTCAAGCAACTCTTGCAAGCTCTGTTTATCCTTAAACGACCCGCAACTCTGTAAGTGAAAGATCCTTAGGGGCTTTGGGCCGCCACACTCATGCAGCTTGGAGAGCTGTCTCCCCGGGGGGAAGGCCGGGTTATCTAAAATAGGCGTCAGAGGGCCCGGGAATGAAGTCAAGGCTTTCTTCCCTTTGCAGAGAGAATCCAGCACTAGCAGTGAGGACCCAATATAAGGGTGGTTTTTGGCGCCCATCGGGATCTCACACCTACGTAGGCTGCAGACAGTATCCAATCCCCCTCCAGTGGCTGCCTCCCCCTCAATTCTCACCCAATCTTTCTGAGGACCATTAACCTGCCAATCGACAATTCTGCTCACATGGGCTGCTAAATAGTATGATCTTATGCACGGCAGTCCCGAGCCACCCTGGTCCTTTGAAAGCAAGAGGAGATTACGTCTGATCCTGGGTGGCTTGCCCGCCCAAACAAATGCTCGGAAAGTTTTTGATATAGATTTGAAGAAGGAGTCTGGTAGTTTAATTGGTATACACTGTAGTAAATACAGAATTCTCGGTAGAATATTCATTTTTAGCACTGCCATACGCCCAAACCAGGACAATTGCAACCTGTTCCATCTCTCTAGATCCCTTTTAATTCTGACTCCAATAGGCGCAAAATTCAGTTGGAAGAGGTTGGAGGGAGAGGCCGGTAGTTGAACTCCCAAATACTTAAGACCCTTATTTTCCCAGTTAAAGGAAAATAAACTCTGGAGGGCTTCCACCTCTGGTTTTGATACTGAGATATTCATGGCACTGGATTTGGTAAAATTAATCTTCAGGTTCGATAGTCTCCCATAAACCTCAAATTCCTTAAGCAGGTTCGGGACCGACACCCTTGGGGAACTCAGGAAAAAAAGCATATCGTCTGCATATGCAGCTACTTTTCGTTCTCTAGTTCCGATCTGAACACCCCTAATACTGCCATTCAGGTCAATTTTCCTCAAGAAGGGCTCCAGGGAGAGGGCGAAAATCATCGGGGACAGCGGACACCCCTGCCTCGTGCCGTTCTTTATGTGGAATACAGGGGAGGAGCAATTATTCACCTTCACTCTCGCTATGGGATCTGAGTACAGAGCCAATATCCTATTTCTTGCCGCCTTACCTAATCCAATAAACGCCAACACCTTATCTATCCAACCCCAGTCTACCCGATCAAATGCTTTTTTGGCATCGGTGGAAAGCATCACCGCTTGCACCTTCTTAGCTCTAGCCCACCACTGTATGTTCAGAGCCTTTATCACATTGTCCCGGGCCTCTCTACCTGGGATGAATCCTACTTGGTCCTGTCCAATCAAGGCTGGTAATAAGTCTCCCATTCTCGTGGCTAAAACCTTTGCAAAAATTTTTACATCTACGTTCAAGAGGGAGATCGGTCTATAGTTCCGGCAGTCAGTGGTATCTTTCCCCTCCTTCGGGATCACAACAATTTGGGCCTCTAGAGCTGTGGTGGGAAGAGTACGCGAGGAGGCCGTGGATTCGAAAGCTCGAGCCATAAGTGGGGCCAGTTGGTCAGAGAAGAGTTTGTAGAACTGGGTTGGAAAACCATCTGGACCGGGGGCCCGACCTGGTTTAGAGGATTTGATGGCTTTCTGTATTTCCAGTACTGATACCGGGGCTTCCAGCTGCTCCACCACCTCCTCGGGCAGAGACGGCATTCTGGATTCTCTCAGATAGGCCTCCATCATGTCGTCTCGGTCTGTCCCCCCCCCCGTGGCCTGGTAAGTTATATAGGGCCGAGTAGTATCTACTAAAGGCTTCTGCGATGTCCTTGTTCTTCTGGTGTAAGACCCCGTCTGAGCCCCTGATTCCCTCAACTCTGGGCCGGGCACCGCTAGGATGCAACGCTCTAGCCAGTAGGCGGCCCGTCTTGTTTCCCTGTTCATAGAACAAGCCACATCGCCTAGTGAAAAGCCTGCCCGATTCTCTGGTTAGGAGGTCTCGCATCTCCTGTCTTTTGGCCTCTAGTTCTTTTAAGAGCCCCAATTGAAGTGACTGTTTATGCTGTGATTCTAAGTCTGCTATCTGCCGGGCCAACCGGTCTAGGTTCATCCCCCTCTCCCTTTTGAGTCTCGCCCCCTCCTGGATCAAGACCCCTCGTAGCGTGCACTTTTGGGCTTCCCAGAGTATAACCGGGTCCACAGCGCCCGAGTCGTTTTCCCTGATATAATGCAAGATGGACTCTTTCAGTTTGTCAACAACTGTTTGATTTTTCAAAATGCCTTCGTTTAGTCTCCAATTCCACTCCCTCCATTCCCTGTACGGCAAGGCTAGGGAAAGAAGGACAGGAGCATGGTCAGAAAAGGAAATATTTCCAATCCGTACCGCTTCAACCCTCTCTAGGTCCCTCTGTGACAGGAAAATGTAGTCAATTCTAGAGTATTTTGCGTGAATGGGTGAGTAGTAGGTGAAGTCTTTATCAGATGGGTGCATCATGCGCCAAGTGTCCACAAGCGCTAGGTCCTGTAGTGCCCTTTTTATTTGTTTCAGGGCCCTATAAGATATGGCTGTTTTGGCGTCTGAGGTATCCAGCAGAGGGTTAAGAGCGCAGTTCACATCCCCGCCCAGGATCAGGATCCCCTCCTGAAATTTCCCCAAACACCCAAGAACCCTCCTGCAAAAGGTCTGTTGGTCCCTGTTCGGGGCGTATATGTTTGCGAATGTAACCACCTGCCCATTAGGAAGTTTCCCTTTCAGGAAAATATATCTCCCCTCCTGGTCTTTCTCGATCGCAAGAACTTTGAGGTCTACTCCCTGAGCAAGCAGGATTGCAACCCCCTTCGTTTTGTTGTTGGGGGATGGGGCAGAGTGGCATGATGTGTAAGTCTTATTCCCCAAGTATGGTGTCTTGTTTCTTTGGAAGTGGGTCTCCTGTATCAGGGCGACATGCGCCTGGAAAGATTTAAGCTCTCTAAGCAGCGCATGCCGTTTCTGGGGAGAGTTCAGGCCTTTGGCATTTATGGACAGGACGTTTAGGCATAGAGGCCCCATGTTAAGGCTTATTGGTCAGGCTGACCCCAGTCCCCGCCCCGCCCCCCCCAACCACCGGACCCACCGGACCCTGCCCCCGCACCCACGGGCGAAAGAGAGGGAAAGTGAGAAGGAATAAGAGATGGGGATGCTGGAAGATGAGGGAAAGGTAGACAACAAGAGGGCAAAGACACAACACGGGTTGACACAGACAAAAACAGGGGGCAGACCTAAGTAACTACAGAGAATATGAGGAGGGCCTAGAGGAGACCAGCTCGCTCTCAGAAGCGGTGGAAGCTACTGGGGCAACTATGCACAGGGAGGACGAACCTCCCCAGTTACCCCCCGTGCCCTGGACGAGACACCAAGGCTCCAGTGGGAGGAGAGTGTCCCAAGGGATTTCCTCCCACTCCACCCAAAATAGAGACCCTTCGGGGGGGATACAAGGAGGGCCGAAGAGCGGGATCCCAACGCCCCGAGCAAGCCAAGCGCTGGTAGTACAGCCCAGGTATGGTCGACGGAGTCCCCACCATAGGTGCACATAGAAACCTCTCCCAATACCAGGATCCGTGATATGTGGAAAGTGCTGCCTCTACCCCCATCTCGCCTAGTCACGCCAGCTATCTCTAGGAGTCACAGGATCCTACCAGCGTGCCGCAAGAGGAGGGTGCACGCCAATTAGCAGGCAGAGCATGATACAGCAATAAGAGGCACTCCCCCCCACCGGGCGGCAGCAGACCACTCTGCTGGGCGGATGTTTTCCCAACAGCATTAGTGAGCCCCCCTCATGATTGCACAGCCCAATTTACCTATTCCAACATGTTTGCAGTTTGTCACAGAGCTGAGAACCAAACCCTCGGGCCCCAGTTCCCAGGAGGAGCGCGGGGGCCTGAGTAAGACATAGTCAGAGATGATACACAAAAAATAGGCACAGCAGCCATAGTGTGGCTACTAGAGCAGATATTGTACAAATCAACATAGGTAGAGAAGCCTGCCAACGAGGCTCAGATATGCTTGGTTCTAAACATCTATGATCCAGCCCGGTAGGGCAGCATCAGCCGCTATGAGCTTAGCAGGTATTTTGAGGGCAGCATTAATAATAAACTTCCGGCTTAATTGCTCAACCAACTCTACTTAACAAAACATCTTTGAGGCTTGTCCCGATACTGGAAGTAAAGGCCGTGGGCCCCAGCCCTCGGGAGAAGCGCAAGAACTAATATGACATAGAAACTGATCAATTGAACCACGTGAAAGTAACTTGGCAGCCGCGGTCTCGCTATTCCAGCAAGTGCCGCCCGCCATTCGATCAGGGATCTGCTGTCAGAAATAGCTGTTTTTAATAGCGATTCGTCGCAAATAAATTCGGACCGAAACTAATTTTTCCGGAAAATTCGCCGAATCGGCTGAATCGAGTTTTTCAAAAGTTCGCTCATCTTTAGCATGGTGCACAGTAATGGTGGAGACCCCATTTTCAGAGGCAGACAGGGTTTTCTTCTGTTTTATAGCACAAACATATGCCGACCACATCCCTGTCTGCCTGTTGAAGGCCTAGACATGAAACAGACCACCACCATTAGTGTGCCACACTACATGTGTCTTAGTTAACATGCCTTCAAGCCTTCAAGTGGAGCTGAAGGGTACAACCATTGCCTTGGTAAAGACTGGGTGTGCTAACGTCTTCATCCTCCTCTTTGGAATCCCCACCAGCAGCCCAGGAACAATCTGAAGAGGAGGAGGCCCAGGTGTTGTGCTTGGAGTCACAGCCAGAGCTCAAGAACTGAAGGTAGAACAAACATTTTGGTGTTTTGTGCTTATGTGTCCCTACAGACTCATTGGACCAGGGAGAATTTGCAGCAGGTGGGTTCAACAAAACACAAGCTGACGCCTCCAGGAGCAGGCCTAACATCACACAAAGGCTTAGTTCGGAATTCTGTTTTCATGTCCTAACAGAGCCCGATGAAGGCATGGCGCCAAGGTGGAGGGTGGCACCCTCAAATGGAAAATAACAGGGTGGCAGTGAGTAATGAGCAATTGGGGGCAGTACTAGGAGACATGTGTTCAATCAGATGAAGACCACCTTTCTTTTTTCTTTACAGGTGCCATGAAGCAGAGCGCTGCGTCAAGGCCCAGATGGGCCCAAAATGTTGTAGAGTTTTGACAGTTTTATAATTATTTTAACATGTTCTTTAAAAATGTTATATAGAAATTTTATTAAAAAAACATAAAAAATATAATAGCATCAAAAAAATGATTTTACTATTAAAAAAGAAATATTTTTCAAGAAAATGATGTATTGTGGTTTGTTTAGGAAATCCAACATGCTTAATGCAGGGTGCAGAGGGGAAATCTGGGGTAGGGGAAAGTGGTGGCAACCACTAGGGGGAAGCAGGTAAGAACGAGGAAAAAGAAGGTGAGTCACACTGGGGACCCACACTACATGGGATACTCCAAAATGAACCAGGAAGAAGAAGGTGAGTCACATTGCGGTCACAAACATGGGATGCCCCAAAGGGGGGGGTTCAGCTACGGAAAAAACTGATGCTTATGCTGGCATGCAAGCGAGATGGCCACCAAGAACCAAGGACCAAGGCAAAATATGACTCAGGACAGGTACAAATTCAGCTTAAAGTGGAACTACAGTCAAAAATGACTGTAGTTTTGTAGTACTACTCAGCAGTGGGACAGCACGACCCGGGCTGCCCCGCTGCATAATGCTGCCATTAAAATAAGAAATCGGGTGCGGGGTTACTCACCACTTATGGGCCTGTTCTGTAGCGGCCACGGCGCAGTCTATCAGAATCACGGCCATTGCTGATAGGCTCGTCTGCTGGCCACGCTGATAGGATGCTCACGGTGATGCTCCCACGTGACACAAGCAGCCTATCCATAAAGCCATGGGGCCAACCTATCAGTGATGCCCGCGATTCTGATAGGCTGCACTTCAGCCGCTGCAGAAGAGGTCCAGAGGTGGTGAGTATCCCGGCACACTGTTTCTTATTTTAACGGCGGCGATACTCAGTGGGACAGCCTGGGTCGTGTTGCCCCACTGCTAAGTAGTTCTGCAGAACTACAGTCATTTTTGACTGTAGTTCTGCTTTAAGGAACTAGTGCTCAGCTAAATTGAAAGCTTACGCCTGGCCAAGAATAACTCGGACGCTACTGAGAGTAATACGAGCGTTTGCAAAAACCCCGGTCTGCGAGTTTGCATCCGCGCAAAACCGAGCAATCACGGAGAGGTTTAGAGTCAGGCTTAAAATAAGGACTATTCAGCAACAAATGCTGACTGTTCCAATCATACCATTTAAGAGCATCTCAGACATTTGGTTTATCTGATTTGACCTCAAAGAGCCTGTTTGAAGAATACAGAGTTTGTGGGTAGGCAGATTACCAAAAAGACAATTAAAATAGGAATGAAGAGGAGTTGACACAGTTTTGAAAGAATTCTGGCTGGTAAGACAGATAGTTGTGGTTTAGTAAAGAGCATCATCCCGTGAAGGCTTGGAGGTTGGTTTTAATTAATTCTGATGCAGTAAAAGCATTTCATACAATGGATGGCATAGGCTGTTGGCCTAGTAAAAATTTGAATAAAATATCTCTGAGATGTAAATTGTTCTCCAAAACAAAAAATTTTGATTTATTTAAAGAAAACATAAAAATGATGAGGAAAATAATGCAAACATACTTTATACAATAACAAATAAAAATGAAAAAAAGGTCATTAAATGAGGATCCTTTTAAAGGGAAATGAGAAGTAGATTTAGGGGATAATTCAGAGGATTTGGAGAAGCCCGCCACCCCATTTTGATATTTTTTATCAAACCACACAACAAAAAGTACAAAGACACAAAAAAAATAAATTATTGTGCATATGATGGGACTTTGTGATGGAAACATTCCACAATTGAGGGGCAGATTATTTACAAGATAGGTGCAAGGCAGAGAATGCTTTCTTAGAACAGGAGGTATTTGCATAATGCATACCACAAAAGATAAGAGAATATCTTCCCAAGAACCTTTCTAGTAGGCAGAGCCATGTAAATAAATCTCCTTTTACCTCTTGGCTCCTACTATTTGATTTTCTTTGGTCTGGATAAATTTTACACAGCTATCAACTCCACTTGTGAACAAGTGTTTTTAGTATTTTGGTCCTCATCAGCACAAAGCTGGATATAGATAGATGTATGAGAAATGGGGTTTGGGAGTGCCAAATTTAGGTGGTATAAAAGGATTAAAGGGGCCATCCAGACAAAATTTTTAAAAAACGGCCTTTTGTCCAGTGCAGCTCCACCGCATGGACCCGCTGGTGTAAAATCTAATGAGATTGAAAATCCTTTTTAGTTCAAGATGGCAATCATGAACGTGTCAGGTTTTGCCCGGCAGCATGCCCGCATGACACCGCCGGCACCTCACCCTGAATGCAATGAATGGATTGTTCATGCTGGCAGCATGGCAGCAATAAACATTTGGGTTTATGCTGCCATCTTGGACTGGAGAGGACCAACGGGGTGCTTAATCTCTGATATCGGTAGGTTGTACACCAGCGAGTCCAGGCAGTGGAGCTGAGTTGTACAAAAGGTGGGCAGCAACGTTTTTTTCTTTTGGCGCCTTTGATTCTTTAATCCCTTTATACCACCTAACCACCAACTATGCAATAGGGTACAGATCCCTATTGGTTATCCAGGAAACATTGGCAAGGGTCGTCGGGTCTTTCTGTACCAAGCCTCTCCTCGCCAGCCTCTCCAATGTATTTTTGGATATCCTTTGGAATCTCGAAATTTTCAGTGATTGTCTATGTGACACATGCCCAACCTGTGGCCCTCAGAGCCATCTGATGTGGCTACTAAGATGATGTAGGGAAAGTGGGAGGGGTAAAAAGAACTAATGTGTAAAGGTAGATATATAGAGGTACAGTACGGATGGGCAATTGCATGAAGAGTGGTAAAGAAGGGACACAATGGCAAATAGAGGTGACAGCATTGGCTCGGTGGAGCGCAGTGGTTGTACAACACCACCCCGGGTGAAATCTGTGGCACAATTATTTTGTAAAATAGTTTTTCTATAATAATTGTATGTCTAGCATTGGTGAGCGTAGATGGGTTGAATATTGGAATCATGGTGAAAATGTGGGAGAGATAGGGGAGGGCTATTAATAATTGGACTCATATATTCAGATAGGTAAGCCAATCGGCATGTGTATTACTATCATGTGGGGATTGTTACATATGAATGTTTTGTGTGGTGGAAGGACATATGAGTGGAGTTTGTGAAGACAGTTGGTATCCTGGTTGTTGTAGAAAATATTCATTATTCTATTCAAAATTAAAACATTCTGAACATATTCAGTGTGACCCCAACACCTGGATCCAAATCATTTAAGTGGCCTGCACTTGTCAAAAGGTTGAGCACCCCATATCTATGCAAATGGTTCCGAAATAGATGGCTAGGTAGAAATGTCAGGTCATCCTGTGTAGGTTCACTTGTTCGGGATGGGGAGGGCAAAGATGGGTAGAAGAAGATGGATAGTTTGATGGGGGTAAGATGAAGACCAATTGAATACTGTAGTGGATGCCAGCGTGTATGAGTCCACCAGGTCTGCCAGGATAGGCTAATTATCAGGGCGGGATTAATTGTGATGGGGCCCCTGGGCAGAAATTCTTTTTCTTTTTCCATTCCTAGGGTAAAGTAACTCTTGTTGAGTGCATTCGGATAGAAATATCCAGACTGTCAACCTTATTTCCGCACTGGGATAAGTAGGTTACTTGGTAAGGTCGTCATTGGGATCGAATTCTTTTTCTCTTCTCCAATGCTCCTCTACTCCTCCTCCTTACTTTTTTCTCCCTCCCCCTCTCAGCTTTGTCCATTTCACCCTTTCTTCCCACCCTCCTTTTTCCTTTTCTCTCTCCTTCATATCACCATTTCTAGACCGTGGATCTAATCATACTAGGTTTAAGTTAATTATTTTTAACCGCATTAACCTGGAGAGGGCATTTTGAACGTCTTTGTTGTCAGACACAGTGATCTCTGATGCTAGGGAGGAAAGAACCGATCCCCTCCAGGATCCTTTGTCTGGAGGCAACAGTTTTTCCCCAGTGTTTGAGGATGGCTTTCTTTGTAGACCACAACTATATGAGGACGGCTCCCGTTTGGGTATTGTGCTAAGCAAGTTCTTATTTGTAAAAAGTGCCTCTTGTACCAATAAACTGTACTCTTTTCCAATTGTTAGTTTCAAAATTGAAATTTGCTCTCTCCAAATAGGTCTTGAATATTCACAGTTCCACCATATGTGGAGAACAGTGGCCAGTTCTTTTCTGCACCATCAGCAATTGAAATGTGAAAATTTTTAATTGTAGTCCGCTGTGTAATATTATCTAGATATACATCTCAGTGTGAAAAGGTTGACAATCAATTTTTGAGTTGTTTGCATTAAGAGATATTTCCCATTTTTTTGTGTATGTGGGTAAGTGTCAGGCTACCAGGTATGAACCCTGATTGCGGAGACTAAGAACTAGCTCACCTCTCGACGAGGAAGCCTGGAGTGGGTTTTGCCAGTTCTGTGTAGAAGACAGACCAGAGCTGGACTGGAAACGTGGAACAAGCTGAAGTGGTGGCTGGCAGAAGTGGATCAAAGTCATAAAGAAGCCAAGGTCGTGGGCAGGCAGAACAGGATCAAAGTTATAAACAAGCCGAGGTCACCAGGAGAGCAGGAGCGCAGCCAGAATCAAGCAGGGTTGGTACACAGGAATGGAAGACTGGAACTCAGGAACAGACAGGAGAAATGACCAACTGGCATTGCAGGTCAGGGCTCGCCAGTATTTAAAAGCCCCTGTGCATTTTCGCATGTTTGCAATGCGCATGTGTGTGCATAATTGTACATGCGCACAATATGTTGGATCTAACACTGCACCTATGAGCGCGCATAATCGCGCCACAAGAACTGATTGTGCTGCTACAGCCAATAGCGCATGCGTGCAAACTCACTGGGACTGCTATATCTGTTGCGCAAATGCTAGCTCACAGGAAACCTTGGGCGCCCTCTGCTGGGAAACACGAGGAACAGTCCTGGTTCTATGACAGTAAGGTAGTGGCATGTGTCGTGATGAGAATATTATAGAAGTGTGCTATTCTCATTGGGTAACAAGAAGTATTTAACAATAGTAATTATAAGGGATTAGCTGAAAAGTGGTCATTCGGAAGATTTAGGGTTTTGACATAACTGTTGATATGTAATTGTTGCTGAAAGTTTTTGTTCTTTTCTTGTTCAGTAAATTTTATAGATTCACTTACCTTGGGACAGAAGTGAAAGAGTCTGATATGAAGGCTCCTGTTTTGGTTCATCGCATATGTGGCAGGAAAATCATACAAATAAATCTGGGAATGGAAAGAGAACTGAGGTAGAAATTCTGGTGGCCATCTATACAGTATTTTTTTCCTTTTAAAGCAGAACAGAACTCTGGGATTTGATTTTCTCAGGTTTTGTTTTGTTTCCCTGGGGCTTTCAGAATTGGAATGCTTGCTGTGTAAAACACCCCAGCATGCCGATTTTCGCTCACCTCTTCCTGGTTCCTGTAGTGTATGTGCAGATTATGCTCCATTGAAAGTCCTCTGTCATGACTATGTCATTCGATTAGTATGGGGAACGTACACTGCCTTATACCCCGTATCCCTGGGGGTGCGCGTGATCCCGCCCCAGCCATTAATATGAATTGCTATTTCCTCCCAAACCTCTTTGGGTAGAGGAGACATTTGTAAAGGTTCCTTTTTTGTCTTCTACCAGTTGATATAGTCTTCAGTAGACCACTGAGTGGTTTGATCCACCTCTGTAGGATGTCTCGAAATGTAGTCAGCTGGATTGCTGTATTTGCCTGGCGATGAACAATTTTGTAGCTATATCCTTGTAGTCGAAGACCCCATCATTCATTTCTTGCTGGCATTTTAGTTCTCGGATTTCCAAAGATGGTAAGGAGAGCTTGGTGATCTGTTACAATGGTTAAAGGAACTTCATAGAGAAACAGATGAAAATGCTCAAATCCCCAGACAACATTTAAACTCTCCTTTTCAGGCTGAGAATTTTTATCTCTGAGGCCATTTTTATTGCATGTACCTTTTTTGGATCTAGCTGCAGAGACAATATGACCATAGGACTCCAAGGCCGTTTTGTTAAATTCACATTTCTCTTTGTTTAAGGTGAGTCCATGAGATGATAAAAACTTAAAAACATTATTTAGTGCTTGATTGTGTTCATCTTGGGTTTTGCCCAATACTAGGATGAAAGCATTGGGAATGTGTTGAATGACATTTCTTATGGCATTCTCAAAGCTTTCTGCCACTAGACAGACCCCAAAAGTTAACCGTTTGTATCTCCTGAGGCCTGCATGCATAGAGAATGCTGTTAAATATCTGGACTTGCTTTTTATGTCAGTATGGTCATTGGAATAGAGAATGGATGCCCCTTTGCTACTACCTGCTTAACTAGGTGTCACCTATAACCTCAAGTTTAAGGAGAGAAGCTGTGCTGCATCCCAGATCCTTTCAGCCTCCAACCTTGGCAGGAATTGTTATCTGGAATAAATTACAGAACATAAGCAGCACTTGGCTAAGCAGGGGCAGAAATGTGTACACAGCACATTCCCCCTTTCTAAATTAATTTGTGTGAGCTCTCACTTGAAAGAGACAATGAGGTGCTGCCCTGCCTAACTTAATTCTTAGTAGACTTAAATAGGCAATGTGTAAATGCAAGCCCCTAGACTTTTTAGACCTCCCAAGTGTCATCATCTTTGGTGGTCAAAGGCACACTAACCATAAACTAGCTTTTTATTGAAAGAGATTAGAAACACAGTACTTACCCCTGTTTGCTTCTGAAAGTATTGCTTAGACACGTAAAGAAACGTTGCATTGGGCCTTGATATTCCTGGTATCTATTATTAGATTACATTATCAGCATTATTAGATAACATTTGGTCCTCCAAACAAAATCATTTTTTGGACTCACCCTTAAAGCGGTATCAAACTCAACTCCTACCTAATGGGTGTGGGGCCGCAACAGTCTCGGGGGGCACAGAGATTGATGGAGCCCCCTGTGTATAGACCACTACAACTACCAAAGAAAGTTTACCTGCTCCTCAATCTCTGAGCAACATGCAGACCCCTGATTGGCCACCACCAATCATGTGGGTCATCCTTGACTGGTGGCCACGAAATAGAAGGGTCCACATGACCACTGGAAGCCCCAGTGCATCTTAATTCATATAAGACTTATATTTGTTTTATTTTCAGGGAAACACAGTATGTACTGTTCGCTCAATTAGTGGTTAGTTGATCCTATTATCAGGATCACCTATCGGGTGACCTCTTCCCTATAGTGTATTATACTTTTGCAGAATAAAATTAGCAAAACCGCTCTACACTTATAAAGCAGATATTTTGCCGAAGCTCAACTTGTGAAAAAGAGTCCTTCCACTCAGTATGTCATAAAAAGTTCATCAGTAATACACAGAGCTATAATGATAAGATAAGGGAGGTTGTAGTTCCACTTTAAAAATTCTTCAGACTGATTATTTCCACAGTGCAGAAAAAGACAAACTTCGTGCTTAGACACACTCCGCCACCTGAATTGCACAGCCTCTTACCAGATTCACAGTAGAAATGAGCATAAATAAACATAGGTGAATGGAGCTTTCACTTAAAAAATTCCCACCGGTGGTGCAGGCAATATAATCCACTTCATACACTTCCACAGCGTTTCTCCAAAAGGGCATAAGTCATAAATGCAATGCCCCGATATTATAGGTGAGGAGATAGAAAAAGAAAAAAATATCGGGGCATTGCTGTTTTGTGTGTCTTTAACATGGTTACAGGTGACTGGCAACCCATCAAAACAACCCAGGTGGTACTTGAGATATTTAGTAATATATTCAGTAGAAAGTCGCACTTGATGAAAAAGGATTGGGAACCCCTGATATAGAAAGTAGATGTATGGGATGGAGCACTGGGGGTTATTTTGCCTTTTCCCTAGTATGCTTTATTAATGTCTGATAGTTTAATAATCAGCCTATACATGGTTTGGGCAGTCTAGGACAGTGGTTTTGAACCTTTTTATACCAAATACTACCTCCCCCCTTGTTGCACCCCAGAGCATTGTTCCATACTCCGTACTGAGCATGGCGGGTACCCTCTGGGGGACACATACCTCATGTTGAGTCAATGGGAAGACCTCGCCACGTCAAGGAACTGGGGACAGGGCCAAGGTGGTACTGTGAAGTATCTACTGTTGAATAAAACTTGCCCACAGTAAAGAAGCAATTGGCACTGAGTCTCTTTGAGCAAGTAATGATTGTAAGCCTAATGGACCTAAGTAGGAATGATTGTAGCTGTTAGATGCAGGGAAACACTGTGCATGTGACCTTTGCCGTCTTAGTCAGGTGGTGTGCGCCAAAAAAACATTACTTGCAATAAAATGGGGACATGGCGTACCAGAATGGCTGCTTCAATTCAATTTAACAAATAGGAAAACCTGTGAGCAAAGTTAAAAGAAACAAGCAGATGTGAGTGTAGCATGTGTAAGAAATCTGTGGAGCAAAGGAAGTGGATAAATGTGTTTTTAGAAGAGAAGATCTTTCATGTCAGGTTAACCGTGGTCATTTTTGTGATATATGCGAGTATGGAATAAACTTACTGCCTTCGTGAGAACTGTGTGTGTCCTGATTATCTTTATGTATTTACTAGAGATGAAGGTCAATATCATCCAAATTAAGATAACAGAACACATGTGCTGAAGACAGGTCAGCCTTGCCAGTTGATAGCAGGCATCTAATCAGAATGAAGTGTGATTTAGGATGTTTTGAAGGCAGAGAAATGATTCAATAGGCTAAAAAGTCCTGCCCATAAAAAGTTCGAGAAACAAGCAGGGTTTGATTTTTGCACTATTTATCTTGCTTTCCTTGTGTGGGAGCATTATTAGAATGTGTTTATCAAAGGTTTTCAATTCTAAAAAAGGCAGAGGTTATGGAAGGACAAGAGCTGAGCACTACTAGGCTTATCAGGTGAGGTGTCAGCTCCACTACTATCTTAGGATATATTTCAACTGAAACTGAAACTGAACTAAAAGAATTAAACTCCAACATACCTATTTGCTATCTTTGACCACGTGGGGGGAAATTTAGGCCCTTATTTATGAAGGAATAGCGACAGGTAACGACTGGTGAGCGGCCGGTAATGACGGGCACCGCCACGAGAACGCCGGCTCCCCACCACAATCACACATTTATCAAGCCGATCCTGCTTAGCGACTGAGATAGGGCCAGATAGCCACTCATTCATCATTATTCCAGCCTCAGCCCACAGCGCCAGCGTCCAACCTTGAACAGCGACAGGTATGACCTCTTGCTACCTGGCGCTCTCCAATGCATTTCAATGGAACAATCTTTAAATATTCACTTCTGCCATGTTAGATAATTTTTTTAAGGTAAAAAAAAAAAAAAAGATTTGTGCAGAATTGATATTACAGGTCTGATATTAACCCTTTGAGTGCCGGCCTACCGAGATTTTTTGTCACAATCTGTTGCCAGACGACTTTTCACGTTTTTGCGCTACACGTGTGCAACCTTGATTTTTGAAGGGATTTCCAGGGATTTCGATGAAAAGTATATATTGTTTTTTTCAGCAGAGTCTGGGCTTCAACATGAAATGTCTTGTTTGGCCTTTTTTTAGTGTATTCTCAATACTTTTGGGTGAAATATGTGCAAAAAAATGAAAAAAACCTATTTTTTACAATTTGTAGTGTTTTTTTTGTAATAAAAAATGTAAGTTTGTTAATAAAATATTATTGCGTGTAAAAGCCCTATTTCTCCCGGTTACAATGGTACCACATATGTATAGGTATACCCCCTTTCCTGAAACAGCAGTTTAGGAGATTCCAGATAGGATACAACTATGCAATATGATTGCATAGTTGTAAGGGGTTAATAAAAAAAAAAAATGACATAGGGTTCCCCCTCCCGGGGGGGGGGGGGGGGGGGCGGGGACCTCATTTCTTTTTTGGAATTCTAAGGGTTAAAAACCCTTAAAATCCCCCCCAAAAAATGACATAGGGTCCCCCTTACCCAGCATTACTGACCCGGACCAGCTATGGGGGCTTGTAGAACAGGGCGCCCCTGGCCCTGCAGGCTACTAGCCCTTCTGCCCCCCCCCCTGGCCGTTGGGGAGGCAGGTAATGGGGGGCTGGGGGTTATGGCAAGTCACCCGCTTGCCGCAGGTGACCTGCCATACCCAGAGCCTTGTGAACTGGTATAAGGGGTCTCATGGACCCCTTACCAGTTCACAAAGGGTTAAGTTAAAAAAAAGACACCAGACAAGTTCTTTATTATTCTATTTTCACTTATACTTACCTCCCATCCAGTGTCCCACGCTGCTGCAGATGACAGTTGTCGGTAGTGATCAGAGCAGGGAGGGTGGCAGGCAGGGAGATCAGAGCCACCCTGCCTGCCACCCTCCCTGCTCCGATCGCTGCTGACAACTGACAGATCGGAGCCCGGGTGCCAGTAACCCGAGGAGCGGGATGACGTCATCAAGTGGGCGGAGTTAGGGGCGGGGCTAGGGGTGGGGCCATCGCCGGCCGAAGAGGATGGTGATGGCCCGTTTCTGGGCCCTCACAAGCAGCGTGGAAAGCCCAGGGGGGGGATCGGAGCCCCCCCTGGTGAAGAGAAGACCCGGGGAGAGCCATCGCGCTGCCAGGTGAGTAAATGTCATTTACTGTTTTTTTTTTTTCAGATGTCGGCGCCGGCGGGGGGGGGGGCCTATTCCGGGCCTGGGGGCGGAAATCTAACAGCGGATTCTTGTACAAAATCACTGGCCCTTTCAAATGAGGGGTAAGGTAAGTCTGTATGTTTTTTACTTTTTGTTTTATGGGCCTCTAAAGTCAGCTACGTGACTCTCACGTAGCTGGCACTTAACGGTTGGAGAGGCAGCTACGTGAGAGTCACGTGGCTGGCACTAGAAGGGTTAATGTATTCATATTACTAAATTCTTAAAAAATTTTTTTTTTTTGGGTTTCTAAAAATATGGTGGTTTGGGGGTTAAAAAATTACTTTTAACACATCACCGCCAGCGCTCTGGGGTTTAAACATGCATTTCACAGCGCAAGAATTTTTGGAGCGTGATTTTTTGATGAATATGGTGGGAGCCGGTCGCTCTGACCAGTCGCTATCATGCGCACCCTTACATCGCGGAACCTGTCAAATAGCGACTCGTCACCCCGTGTTCAACATTACTGCACACCGACTCAGTCGGTGAGCAATGGCCAAGCACAGCGACTACTAGGGGGCGCTGTGAAAATACTGCTACAGTTGCTCAACTGTCGCTACCTGCCGCTATTAATGAATCGGCCTCCCCGTAGCAAAGCAGCAAAGCAAGAAGCTTTGGTAAAGTGCAAAGGAAAATGGAAAATAAGTTTTATATGAACCATATTTTTAAAATAGGAAAAAGGAATGTTAACATAATTAGACAATATTATTGTCTCATCGTTTTCACCAGCTACACAACCATAAATAATTAAGGCAGCCCCAAATCCTACGATGCAAACCCGATTGATGATGTCCTCTGACCAAAGTCCAGTCCCCAGAGTCCTAATACTCATCTCTTGGCCCCATGGATAGGAATATTGAATGTGAACATATGGGACCAGGTCCGAAAAGAGAGGATGAGATGAGTTCCAGGGTTCTGAGGACTGGGCATGTGGGAAGGGGGCCATAGAAAAACGGGCGTGTCATCGCTGCCATTCTGTAGGCAAAAAAAAAGCCAATGCAAACATTACCCCAAGGCTAACTGATTATCTGTTGAGCTAAAAGCAAAAGAGGTCTTCATGTTTTGGTATCATCTGTGTTGTGTTAGTTGCCTCACCAGCTCCAGCACATGCCAAACAAGCAACACTGAAAAAAACTAGTCGGAGGAGTCTTCTTCTGTTCTCAAACCATCATACTAAAATAGGGACTGGACAGAAATGAGGCTAGATTGCCGTGGTTGCCTAGCTTACATATTAAAGGATAATATAATATTAAAGGGACTATAAAATCATATAAAATAATCACTACCCCCCCCCCCTCCCACATACACACACAGTAGCGTTTTCACTGTCCCCTGCACATAAACCTACTAGTTTCTGAGTCTGGATCCATATGTGCCCGGAGCCTAATAGAGAGAACCAGCCCTTCCCATTAGTCACAGTGACTGGCCCTTAATCCCCTTGATTCACTGAAATTATAAGGACAGGGCCATTCATTTCACAGTGGTCTGGGGTAAGTGCACGCCAAGACACTCTCAGAAAGTTCCTCAGCACCAGACTGGTAGGAAAGCTGCTGTAGGAGAGAAAAGGTGAGCATTATTTGTTTTTTGTTGCTAGTTGTTTTTTTTTTCATCTGAATTTTGTGAGAAAGATTAAGCATCTTAATCTTAATCTCAAAACCAGGTAGCCATCTTACTATATAGTGGTTTTGAAAAGACACACATTGGCACACAACTTTTTATCCTTGCAACATTCTTTTGCTCATGTAGTACAACTTTAGGTTACCAGTCACCTCCAACATCATTGTTTTTCTTTTAGGTGTAGATGCCCTTTTATTCTCCCTTTTCTAAATGCAAGACATGCAAAGTACAGTCTACTTTGTTGAAAACATATTTTATTACTTTAAAAGAAAATGGCTATAACTAACATCAAAACTCCTAACTCGACCATGTAAAACAAATGAATTGTATTATGTAAATTGACTTTTCATAACAAACTTGTTATGTGCTTGCTTAAAATCAAAGAATAAATGAAGTTGGAAACCCCTCAAGTCTTGCTATGTTTTTGCTAATGGGATTTAGTACGCAGTATCGGTTTACCTGACTACATTCTGCTCAGTTTTATACACAGTCCCCTAAACACACAAAAAAAGCATTGACATATGGAAACCTGGAAGGAGCATCAGCAGTCTTGATGGGGGGGGGGGGGGTTATGATTTGGCCATGACTATGCATTTGATATGAAAAATTTCTGATTAACAAAGGATCTCAAAAAATTAAGCTCAACCCCAGTTACTTAAGTATTATCCTTCATAGCTTCATACATTTGCTCCTAGTGCACATGTGCATACCTCTAGGCAAGAGATTAAACAGAAAAATCTTCAGGTTTAATTCAGACCCAGAAATCCAGGAAATCATGGTCATAAGCCATATTTACAACCTGATGACATGCAGCTTGTAGTGTAAAATTTAAAAATTAGAGATGAGCAAACTTCTTTAAACTTTGATTTAGGGGATTCTAGCTTCCCCAAGAAATTTAGTCCGAATCACTGCTAAGACAATAAAAAAAATAAACTTACAGCGCCAGATGATGTCCTCATCCCTGGTGCACCGGTGTTTTTGGCTGGACAGAGGACACAGATTCACTAGCCAGTGCTGGGCTCCTAGCAGCTAGCAGTGGTGGAAACCGGCATTCCTTCTCTATCCCACTTAGGATTGCAGAGAGCGGAGTCTGCTAACGGATGTGGGGCAACCTAAGTTTATTAAATTACTTTTTCTGGTGTGTGTGTTTTTTTTCCTCTAGCCCTCTGTCAACTAGCTAAGGGTCCTTGAAACCCCTAGACCAGTTTAAAGGGCAGGAAGGGCTGGCAAACCACCTTTCCGCAAATGGTTGACTTGCCAAAACCTCTACTTGCATGAGCGCCAGCCAGGTGGATGCAGAAGAGCCCGGTGACCATGCAGCCTATGTGGGCTGTTAGCCTTTAGGGCCGGGGGGGTGGCCGATTGGCCTCTGAGCCCTTGTATATACAGTATTCCCACATAACTGGTGCTCAGGCTGTTTTCTCTGGAGAAGGGGTATCCTGCACTTTTTTCTTTTAAAAATGGCTAATATTGTAAGAGAAGGATTTTATGGCTCTGTGATGTATGGCTTGGGAAATAAATAATAATATAGTATAGTAATATAATAATATAATAATAGCAAAATTAAACTTGATGCTGATGGCCTTGCCATTGAAAAGGTTTATTTCCCTTTTAAGGCGGGAGTCCAGTCACCCTCCCGCCTCTCCTTCCAGTAAGCCCATATAGAGGACTCCCAGCTGCCACACTGTGCTTACTTACTACTTAGTCACCCAATCAGCTCAGTGCAGCAAGTCAAGTTGTTAGGGGCAGCACTACTGGTGGCAGTCACTGAGAACACGAGAGCCACCATGGAATGGGGCAAACAGTTCAGAGCCTACTACATTTTAGACTAGACTGGCCTGATGCTTAAAGCCCATAGGACCACTTTTTTTGCCTTTCTATTTTTTTTTCTTACTCTGCGATTTCCTGAAACTTTATAGGTGGATGTATTTTCGATATCTAAGGCACTATTTAGTGAACTTTGACTACCACCTTATGTACTTATCCAGTAGTTTAATATGAAGGTGTTAAGTCAGTAATGTATTTAGTAAAAAAACATTTTGAACAGCTATTGAGACCAGGAAATTTGGTTTCTTGTATCCTCAAGAAGATGAAAATATTTTGTTGTCTGGACCACTGATTCAATTTTGCATTCATTTAACACTAACACTAATCTACTGCACTATGTCACTCAGGCTTTTATTCAATGGAATTTAAAAGAAAAGTAAATAGCCCAAAAAAAAAAATTGAGAATGAAAACCGGTCAGTGTCTCGGAATTTGGTGGTGAGAACTGTCAAGCTTCACTGGAGTGAACTTCAAATCCTTTAACATGGTGCCATATTTTAGTCAATATTCACTTGCAAGTAAATTATTAAGACAATAGACATCCACGCTTCATTGTACGTTAGCAGATTTATAGCTTTGTGCTCTGATAGGCATAAATGTTAATGGCCAGTCACCATGGTGCAAAATCAACATTTGCTTTATTAGCAACCTTTCAAAGTCAAACTCATGATTTAGGGAAAGTAAAAATATGTTTGTTGCCTGATCGCATAAGGAATAACACCTAATAAGGCATTTGACGGGGCACCGAGCTAACTTGTGTTATTAAAGTAAACCCCTGACCAAAGCTTATTTACTTACATTTCGGACAGAGTGAAGAAATAAAAACTATGCACTTTATTAGGGCTTAACAGTTGCACTTTAGTTGCACTTTAGTACCTATCAACCTAGGCCTTGATTTAATAAACTTTCCCTAAACTATCTCATGAAAATAAGGGCCATTACATTACACTGGTTTTTCAGGCAAATGTTCCATGCATAATCAATATCTCAAATTCAAAACATCAACAAGCTTCTAATTCTTTCTTATAATACTTATAATAATCACTCCACAGATTATTTTATGAATGTAGGTATTAGATTTGAAATCCAGATTCTGGGCTCCACCCACAAAAATGTTCTATCCTGCCCATTCTGGACTATCTATGCAGAGCAGAGAGCAGATATCCTCCCATGCACACACAAGCATTGGTGTGTCCAACACAGTCTAATACACAAGGGGTAAAGGTCCACTATTCAATGATAACCAAAGGTGGTCACGACTAAATACAGTCCAAGGACTGGGCAACAGAAAAGGGTGTAAATATCAACAACAATACAGCAGCAAACCAGTTCCCATCCTTTGGGAGGTTCTGTGTGTCTTATGGAGTGCATGCCCACTTACCTTACCATGGTTTTCACTCTGCTGATCGCCCTCCTTGCTCTGGCTGTGGGTGGGCATGGCCTCTGTACTTTGAAAACAATGACCAGTGCCTGCTCCTGTTTAAAATCATATTGATGCACCCCAAATCCCCTTCAGAATCACCCTTCACCCCCCACCACTGAACATCTCCCGGTAGGAATAGCCCTTCATCCTACCACCACTTGGCATCTTTGTATACCCCACCCATCAGCATCACCCTCCATCAAGTACCTCTGGGCACCCCCCATATCCCCCACCCACGGCATCACCCTTGATCCCCTAACCTTGCCCCCCCCCTTTATCCCCTACCCCCACTCTCTATCCCCCTCCATCGGGCAAGCTTTGCACCGGAGGACGGCAGGCAGGTAGTAGGTATATTCACAAACAGGGTCCAAGGGCTGCTTTCTCCTTCCTGTCCTAGAAGGCTTTATCATGTGACAGCTTAAGTCATTGGTGTGAGCCACTTAGGACGGGGAGCAGGAAGCGGCACTGAGACCATATTTGTGAGTATAACTGCTCCTTGCCCCCCAACCCTTATTCTCCATTGAAATAAGTGAGCTAAGCCACTCCCTCCTCACACACATATGCAATTTAGAGCCATCGTGGGACAGGGGGTTTGCTGTGCTGCCTGTTCTTGGATTCCGCGTCTGCCAGATTCTGGATCTTAATTTTGCCACACTGCCTGTTATTACGTTCTGGGAGAGGGGTGGGGGATTTTACACACTGCCTGTTATTGGGTTCTGGGAGGGGAGCATTTTAGCACACCATTTGATTTGTGAAATATGTTTTTTTTTTATTTTTCCTCCTCTAAACCCTAGCTGCATGTTGTGGTGTGGAAAATATGGTAATTCTTGGGTCTTGAGTGAAAAAAGGTCTTCAAAAGTTCACAAGTATCTAAAAAAATTGGGATGTACTCTCAAAGTGGGCTGTGGAGTGGACTGACCCACTAAGTGCATTTCTTGGGAAGGCAAGGGACGGGAATGAGGTTCTAATGTTTCTTTATTGTGTCTCTAAGACAAATCTGAAAAGCATAAATATATGGATATACATTACAGGAACTCATTTCAAAGCAGTAACAATAAACAGTGAAGGGGCTCAAAGACCATTCTGCTGCCAGCAAAGTAGCTAGTAGTCATTTTTCCTAGATATCCGATAAAACCTCTAAAGCTATTATTCAATTAGCCCCAGAGCACCTGATCAATCTATTTCATATTTTACTCAAATTTCTCTAAGCCCCTAATAAACCCCACAACATCAATAACGCTGACCATTCCCTTTACCGCTCTTAATGCCTGCTCTTCCTCATGGCTGGTGTGAGCAGTTTGCTTTACAGCTCAAAATTGCATCATTGCTTGGGTTTCATCATTATGACTGATGACCTATGTAATGTTGTCTGCAGAGAGGCCTTCAAGCCATGTTTTCTTAACAAAAGCCCATTTCATGAGGACATTTTTAACATTTTTGGGGCTTTAACGTTGCTTGCCTTCTGACTGCCTAAATTGGGTTTCTTTATCCTGCTGCTAATTTGCACTGACTTCAATGACCTTATCGTCAGGGCAGGTCTGAGCAGCTGCAGACACCTCTGTTGTACTTGGAGAGTAGGCAAAATATGACCTCAGCAGATGTTTCTGTCGAGGCACAATTAGGATTTCCTTATTCCTAATTACTGGAATTGACATTGAAAATCAAAACACTGAACCAAGAGGTGCTTAGAAAGTCCTGCGGTCTTGGCTTCTCATGATGTAATATCTCCATAGTATAGCACACTCGGTCTCTGCGGGGCAGCAATCAAAGCTAGCAGCGTCTTTGAGGTTACGATAATATTGATAAAATATGAAAAAATAAGAGTAAAAAGGCTCTGACAAAGGAGGATGTGTGCAGGCTGAGAGTTTAGAGCACTGGATGAGGAGCTCCTGCTTTAGAGCACTCTGTCAGCCTGGAATTAAAGGATAAAGAAAGAGGAAGGAATGAAATTAAGTGAAAGTAAATAAGAGACTTTAATTAAAAAATCGTACAAATGCAAGTTTTGCAGGGTCTGATATCCAATATTAGCTTTAGATGAGTTGTTACCAAAAAAGTAAAACAGGAGCAAGTGCTAATATATGTTCAGGGTGGGGTTCAGGGGTCTGGACAGCAAGTCTGTTCATATTAGGGGATGCTTAGTAGCAATGAGCAGCCAGGCGTGTTACAAGCAAGAGTGGCGCTCAAAGGAAAGCAGTGATGGGGAAGAGGAGGTGACGATAGGGGGCATGTGAGCCACACGTTTATGGAGCTCCGGCCACATCTCAGAAGAAGCAGGGTGTACTGCTTCAGGGTGTGGGGAGTGGGTATATATGGCTGTAAACAGGCAGTTAAGCAGCAGCAGGAGCGTAGAGACATTCATGCAAAATGCCCATTGCTGTTCCTGCAGTAATCACATCCTCATTTTGACCACTTCAGCAACTAGAGAGTGCAGAGGTCATGGCCAATCTGTGCCATGCCCATTACCAGACCACCATCAGATAACATTCCTGGGTGCTGCAATGTACAGTAAATGCTAATTGATAAATATCATATATTAAAGACACTTTATTAAGAGAAACTTAGTAAGTTAGCCTTTTTAGCTTCGATGGTATAGTTATAGCTAAAAAGGTTTAATAACCCACACAGTATTTTTGCCAAAGCACAACACAATCTGCCCCCCAAGGAGAAATGGCCCACAGACTGACATGGGCAGGGCTTTTTTTTTGTGATTTCAAATTTCAACATGGTGAGGTTGTAATTAATTTTGCTTTAAGGATTTGGGTGCAAGATAAATTTGACCCAAATGTTGTTAACTCAGTTCAGTTTAAAATTTCATTTCGTTTTTCCAACATCAGTAATTTATTTGTAGCAAACTAATGTGTTTACAGAATAAAAGGATAATTCATCTGTAATTTACCATCTTTATATTTTGCTATAGGTTCCCTTTTAGCCAAATTGTGCATGTTGAGAGTAAAATAATTATTGCTCTTTAAATTATTGCTCTTTTCTATGTTAAGACAGCTTTAATACACTACAGTTCTCACTTAACAGAATGTAGATTGAAAGAAGTTTATTTGCAGATGTTATGTTAGAGCAGTGAGTTATTGCATAACCAATGCCACTTGAGGCTAACCGCGTATCACTTGATCAAAAACATTGGTCAACTTTTGATACTTCTCTCTAATACTTTGGTGTTTCTTCAGCACCAGCAGTAAAAAAGTGCAGTCATGGTAGAAACTGAAAAAGAACTATCCGTTTTGCTCCAAAAACAGCATGTAATGCCTCATAGAACACCCACCTTTGGGTGAGTTGGCAACCCCCAAACTCCGTCCCTGCTTCTGCCTATAGACAAGCCCCCATTAGCTGGGATGCTGGATATGCCTCACCGGACACGGTTTCCCCCAGGACTTAGCGCAAAGGATGAAGGTGAAGGTGAAGGCAGCTGAATCTAGGTCACAGAGGAGGAAGGACAGGAAGCCGGGATCATACAGAGGAGATAAGTCCGATCAACATCACAGCACAGGGATGGAGCGGATGGATGGATGGTCAGGGATAGCCAAAGGTCAAACTGGGGAGTCAGAGATCACAAAGGTAGCCAAGGGTATAAGCAGAATTGTAGTCATACAAAGTAGAGGTCAGTTCAGGCAGTAGACAGGGATAGTCAGAGGGAGCAGCAACAGGTAGTAGTAGACAAAAGACACCGCACACCCTTAGCACAGAAAGCTATCACGGTCATTGTGGTTCAGGTATGATTCCTATTTAAATAGGGAGCCGTGGGTGGTCAGAATGCCGGTGGTGGGTGACTGCTCAGCCCAGGATATCTGGCCGGATTGGCGATACTATTCCCATGGGCTGCTTGGAGCAATGTCTGCTATCAGCACAAGAGCGCACCCGCACAACCGAAGAGGAGTGAGGGAGGCACTCAGGGCAACCTGCTACTCGCTCCGACCTTCGTGACCAGCACAGGGAACCTGAGCACCCTGTGTCAGCCCGCCGGGGAGCTCCACACCACCCGGTGGGACCCAAGGACGCTTATCGTGGGACGCCCGGACCAGGTAAGGTTCTTATACAGTGTAGTGGACTTTTTACACCTGGTGCTGAATTGGCCTTTTGAGTTCATATTTGTTGGTGCAACAGTGCTTGCTGGTGTAGTGAGTCCAAGTAGTCTCCTGGTCCAGTTTTCTTACAGCTGGGAACTAAATATGTTTTTGCTGAGTGTTGAATTTGTTAGGCTACTGGGTTTTACATTTTAAGCCATTTATACCTAGAGGTTCCCAAACTTTTTGCACCAAAGTATCATTTCCCATTTACAAATGATCTCAAGTAACATAAGACATTACAGAAAATAAGATGGCATTAAATAGGGTTTGAGATTTAGGAAAAATACATACATTTAAGAGATACTGAAAGGGGGTGGGGAGAAGGTAGTGGGGATTTCCTAGGCAAAGCAAATTAGATTTCAGAATGGATGAGATGATGTAGACAAAGTATTATATTCAGACTGATCATCAAGAAAAAAAATAATTAAACATGTTAAAAATGCACAACAGCCATTTAGCACCAAAACATACACTGTCAATTCTGTACTGTTCGATGAAATAAAGATTGGGTAAAGTATATATGGCAGCAGATCAGTTTAAGGTACAAATCAATCTGTACCTTAGTGGACTACAACCAGTGTTAGTGGTACAACAGGAACCCCTGCCCTAGTTCATCTATTAATCATATACATGTTATTGTTAAGATGCAGGCAACGCAAATAAAAATAGTTTTGATTCATTAAAGTGGACCAAAACCCACGGCCCAATGGCCCTGAAATCTATATGATTCTTGGGCAGATTGTTTCCATCCCCCCGGGGCATCCAGAATTAAGATGCAATGTGGGGTGAAACCCCTAGGGTCACCCTGAAACTACCCTTCTTTCCCAGTCCATTGGCACATGCGCAAACTGTGGCCACATCCCCACTATCCCTCTAGCAGGGCACGTGCCATTTGTGAATGGCTAGCGTGGGCACCCTCCCTATCAGGGGGTTAGGGGGATATGGCCGCCAGTGCGCTTGTATCCGTTCGCCTTAGACAAAGAAGCAGAAGCAAATCTGAGTGCGCTGATTGGACAGGAGGTCTGCACATGTATCGTAGGACCGAAGAAGGTTTCACACAGTGGGGCATCCCCGATTGGGGTAATAGTCAAAATCCTGAGCTTTGGTCCTCTTTAAAGGCCCTCATGAGGGCCTCGATTCAGTAAAAATCATCAACTTTAAAATATCTCATGAAAATATAGACAATTTCATGCTTTATTTCAAAATAAAGGAGGGGTGGCAGCCGCTTTGTTTCTTTTGAATTTGTGCAAGCACATGGGATGTGGGGTCTAGGCTGTATTGCAAGGTCTTTGACCCTTCCACCCCATGGCTTGCACTTGAGGTTTAGGGCAACCTCAGGTAAGCCTGCTCCCAATTTATCTCTCAGAGATTAGAGTTAGGGCTGCACCTCACAGGGGCACCTTGGCGCTGGTGGTGCAGCTTAAGCATACTTCTGCAGATGTGTGTGACCGAGTCCTCTGTTTTTAACCAAGTTTAGAGACAGATTGTAGGTTGGTCAGCAAGCTAACGGGTTTGAGTGCTGTGGCTCCTTTAAGACTTTTATTTCAAAATAAGGCATAAGACAAAATAAGATGCAAAAATATAGGTGATTATAAATGCTTTAATAAAAGTTGGAATAATGTAGATTGTCGGGCTCACTCATATGTGCAGCACTGAGGGACAGGGGTAACCATCTGAACACGTTTGTGCATGATCGTGGCATAACAACCTTGGAGACCTGCTTTAGCATCTACAGTGCGCTGCAGGAAATAGAGGAGAGATATAGGGAAAGGCTACAGGTGAGCTCCTTGCTGCGTATTTATTATTATTGTCTAAATTGTCGCTTTAAAGGTTATTTATTAGATGAGGGTAGCAAGCTGCTTTAGAGGAAACTATTTCCTTAAACACAAGGCATTTACATGTTACATACTAACCAATAATGACAGATTACTTATCAAGTAAACTGTGCAAAGCAAATATCCTTTTATACCTCTTTTTGCTATATGAAGTATTCAGAGCTTTTTTCGGGGTGCTCATATTTTAGCGGCATCCATGGCTAAGCACCAAACAGATGCTAAATGGATGCCCCACACAACACCAGGTCCTACAGAACTTCTTTTTAGATGAAAAGGAGAAGTGTTGGTCGTGCTTTAGACTTTTTTAATGTAAAAAGTGTTAAAAACAGATGTAAAATATGAATTGAACAACATGCTTATTATACACATGCAAGTTTTTCAACATTTAGGAGTTCGAAACACTACAGCAAAGCAGAAAAATTCTGAAAAGAAAAAGGCTGGTAAAACGTAGCTTTTATTAGGTAATTTAAAAGGTGGAGGTATACCCACATCCCAGTGAGGTAAGGTACAGATCCACCCACCTAGTCGCACTGCTGTGTGTTTCACTAGAGCCTCGGGTACATGCACAGTGATTGCATCAGTTTTCTCAGTTTGAGACTTCATAATTGACATCACATGTTAACTACTATTATACAAGTTGGCACATTTTATGTAGTGTCACATTATTTAAATACAATTTAGTGGGAAAGGATTTAGCTACTTTGTCAAATACGTAGTAACGTGATGACATCACAATATTTTAAATACATTCTGCATTCCAGGGAGCTCCAGTCAAAAAAAAAGTTTAGTAAATTACTTTGCATTTTATGATCAGTGGCATAAGCATTTTGAGAGGGCTTAACCACATGCAGATGTTGAGGAATGGCATAAAGATGAATCATTCTTGAATTACATGGGGGCGGCCATCTTGCCACACACCTGATAGTCCTGCTTACACATTAGGGGGGTGCTGTGCCAGCAGCAATTCCCACCAAATTGACAGAGATATATGATATATGAAATAAGGAGAAGCTTGTCTGTCATTTTTCACACTCACAGACTGAATAAATATCTAATGTAGCAAAAGACATCCGTGTGAGGGAAGATGTTACAATATATCTCTATGGCGGTGGCCCCTGCAAAAGCATACAGTCAGGGGATAGAATTTATACAATGTATTTTATTCAAAAATGAGACAGTTGCAGCTGAAGGCTTACTACATCTGGCTAGAAATAGGAGATGATTGCACAGAGATATGAGGGAATTTTAACTGAGAAACTTGTTTTTTCAGAATTAGCTTCTTCATTTGTGTGGCAAGATGGCCGCTGCCATGTATGTTTAAGATTGCAGAATCTGCCTGCTACTCCAAACATCTCAATAAGCGTATGTCACGGATTGCCAGACAGGGGATTTAGGGGAACAGTTTACTTAAGATTTTTTGACTGGAGGGACGAATTTGGGAGACCTAAATTGTGACAGCTTAACAAATCGTTAGGTTAATTTTCGATAGCAACAATATTGTATGATGTGACGGGGAGGCCGATTCATTAATAGCGCCAGGTAGCAACAGATGAGCGCCAGTAGCGTGATTTTCACAGCGCCAGCTAGTATTCGCTGTGCTTGGCCGGGGTTTGCTTGTTGACAGCGACTCAGTCGGTGTGCGGTAATGTTGAATACGGGGTTAGGGGTCGATGTTTCACAGGTTCTGCGTTGTATGGGTGCGCCTGACAGCGAATGGCCAGAGCGAACGGCTTGCTGCAGATTCATTAACAAATCACGCTCAAAAATTTCTCGCGCTGTGAATTCCTTGTTTAAACCCCAGAGCGCTGGCGGCGATGTGTGTAAAGTGGTTTTTAACCCCCAAACAACCATTTTTTTTTAATGTAAAAATTATACAAGTTTTTCTAAACATTTTGTAATATGAATACATTAATATCAGACCTGTAATATCAATTCTGCACATATTTTTTTTTTTTTTTTTTTCTTAACCTTAAAAAAAATAACTAACATTGCCGTAGTGGTCACAGAATTTTTGACAGTTAAAAAAAAAAAAAAAAAAAACATAAAATCAATGAATTATGAATATTTAAAGATTGCTCCATTGAAATGCATTGGAGAGTGCCAGGGAGCGACAGGTCATACCTGGCGCTGTGATGGGATTAGTAGCGGCGCTGTTTGTTGCAGTCGGCTACATGATGAATCCCGCGCTAGCCTCATTTAGCGTGATAAATGCGTCATTGTGACCGCCGCCGGGCGTACTTGAGTCGGTAGCCGCCGTTAGCTGGCGGTACCTGGCGCTCGTCAGACACTACCTGGCGCTAGCCCTTGATAAATAAGGCCCTATGTTTGATCATTTTTTTTTTGCCATTTCCTGTTTGCAGGATCTTTTTGCAAGAAATCCAGTCTACCTAGACTTCAGTGCCAGGCTGCTGCACACTTTTTGCTGACATGGGACCGGGAGAACGGGGGGTTTTACTGAGAGGTACGATTATTTCTTTTATTATAAATGCCCAAATTGGGCTTAGCAACAGGGAGGAGGCAGCAACAGTTCATATTTTCATTGTGTCAATTCAATAACGTCAGATTTACTGCAATCAAAGGTACTGCTGTTGGATTCTCCCCTGAATAAAATCCTTTACCGAATACATTAAATTCTATAGGGATTATAATTTATACTGTAGATCAGCAATAACTCTGCAGACAGCAATTCAGGAACAAGATTTCTGACAAATTTATGAGCTATATTGCACTATATTATCTCTTTAATTAAAAAGCAAATAAAATCTACAAAGGTTAAATACTAGAATCAAATATAGTCAGGTTTGAAACAGAATAAGATTTTAACTAATATCACAATCAGAATTACACAACAACAGCAGTAGGTCCCCTTATACCCAAATGCTATTATAGTACCTTACTGGATATTTGTGGATCTTACCCTCCCACCTAATCGTTATAGAGAGAAATAGGTTGGGTTGACTCACTTTCTGCAAAGACGACCCTTTGGCCCTACTCACACTGTAGCCTCCTTCACCAACGTCATTGTACCAGAAACACCATTTGGGGCCTAGTCTGGGACATTCAGCAGGTGCCTACTCTTAGTGAGCCCTACATACCCCTACATTTTTTATTGTGACGCACATATTGCTACCCTATTTAATGGACAAATGGACTGTGACTGCATTCAAGATGGCTAGCTATTTATAACTGTCTAGAGGTGCCAACTGTCACTTTACTAGCATTTTGCGCAGGCTTGCCTGTCTCCACGCATTGGCTGCCCCACAGTTTTCTTCACTGGCTATTGCCATACACACATGACTACCAGAAAAGTCTTTCTCCACTGTAAACTGCCATCCCCAGTTTCATCCCAAAGACTAGTCTCTCCCCTAGTGGATCTAACTTTGGAGTGTGGATGTTGTAGCTCTCCAGGCCCTTTATTGCCAACCTCTATGCCTGGTGCTCTGGGCTGGATGCCTAGGTGGGGAAGGGGGGCTATTCATTTCAATAAAAAACACACCTACATATCTTTCATCAATAAAATCATGCTGCCATGTGCAACATTGCTATTTTCATTGGAAAAAAAAGCATGCGGTAGCATGTTTTTATACCAGCTCTGAACAGGTACAAAAAGTATTATCTAAAAATATGTAAAAATGTAACAAATCTGCTGTTTCCAAAATAGGGTGTAACTTGTAAATGAAATGTTTTTTTTCTATTGACTAGAGTTAAAGGGATTGACAAGTCAAACTTTAAGATAATTTGTCGAGCAACTTCCCTGCTGCAGCGTCAATCCTACACTATCTCTTTGATCCGGTCAAAGAAAGGAAAGGGAATTTTTTCTTTCTCTTCTTCTGCCTCCAGCTCCTCCCCACCCGATCTGGCCCACCAATTCATAACAAGGTACAATTTAAATTACTCTGTCAATATAGCTTTGTTTTTGGATAAAAATGTGAACATCGACATCCACACGATGAATACTTTTGAGTGTGTATGGGCAATCACGTTAAGCCAGGAAAATAAAAGACGCAGAAATCGAAGTCTGCTTTTTGGTAAAACAAGTTTTATTCTCTTGTTATAACCATTTAGAATTTTAAACGTCTTCGGGGTAATGTAGACGGGCGGACTTAGTTTGAATATCTTTGATTTATTACCAAAGCAGGTGGATTTTTAAATATTTTTTCTACGTTTCCTTTTGTTCTTCTCTTAACATCCTTTTCTTTCCAATTATGCCTCCTATTCTTGGTGTGTGTGACGGAGTCTGCATTGTGTTTGAAATGCGATACACTTTTTGATGTGAAGGAGAATTCTATATTTGTATATGTGTGTTAACTGTAAGCCTACACCGGGGATGGAGGTAATTATTAAAATGTGTGCGGCCCTCTGAACTGCCTCCCAGAGGAAGCGATTTACAGCACAATGAAAACATGGGACCTGAAGAATACTTTCAGAGGAGCTTGTCCGATGGTCTGCTATTGTAACCTGCTTGTGTTCTGTGTTTGCTGATGAGGACCAGCCACACTGTCTAATGGTATATGAAAGACATGGAGACCACTGTAGAGAGATGCGTTACCAGTAACTCACCACTAAGGTTCTGCAAACACTTCAATGTACATGGCAGATGTAAAACATGGAAAATATTCCACTTGAAAGGAAATGTTTTACTTGGTACGTGGTCTAAAGAGGAACAAAACCCAGGATTTTTACTATTCTGGGTTTTGTTCCTTCTTCCATTTTGGGATTCCCTGTCATCTGTACCACCCTAGATCGCATGTTAACTTACCTTTCCTCTGTCCATGTAGTTTGTGCGGCCCATCGGCCAATCCCTGGTGTGCATTACATTCTGCATTTGCTTTGCTGTGCTGAGTTCAGAGCGTCAAGCAATGCTGGCTGCAACCCCTCTGCCCCTCAGCCCATACCTGCACCAGGAATAGCTGGCACTGGTACAGATAGAGGTGAGTGGAAATGTGAGTTTTTTGGGCAATTCAAGGGCTTTACACATCGGAGTATCCCAAACTGAGATGTCTCACAGGGCAGAGAGGGGAGACCATCAGCCCTTGACCAGTGGTTGCTCCTCTTTAAAGCACAACAGTGGGCAATAAAAAAAATCCTGCATTTAAAAAGCACCCTTCACCAACTATTTCTTATAGTTCAGTAATGCCCCCATATCCCCCAGTGGTCCTGGTGGACTGGTACAAGTTTGGGTTTGGCAAGTAACAAACTTGAACTGAACCTGGCCTGAACCCCCCACGCCTCACTCGCCCACCACCAGAATTTATATGTATTTAAAATTACTGGTGGTTTAGAAGCCCAAGGAGCCCAAGTGGTGTGTAAGGAGTGGGGGATCAATCACTGGTGCACATTACACATTTGCTTTGCTGCACTAAGCTCAGAGCGGCAAGCAATGTTGGCAGCAATCCCTCTGCCCCTCAGCCCATACCTGCAGATAGGGGTGAGTGGAAATGTGACTTTTTTGGGCAATCCCAGGGCTTTACACATGGGGGTATTCAACTTACCTGAGCCCTGCGATCCATTGGATCGGGCGGGTGTTTCGTTGACAAAATGTCCACAGCCGGTGCTTCAGAAAAATGTCCTCCATCATGAGTGAGGACACTTTACATTGTAAACAGCTGCAAGTGTCCATCTTTCTGAAACCCTGGCTGTGGCCTATTTGACAGCAGAATGCCGACAGGAACGGGATTGCGGGGCTCAGGTCACCAGTTATAGCCCACATAGGGTGCCGAGAGCGGGGGTCTGGAGTGTTCTGTGTGGCAGTTGTGGTGTGTGAGTTATGTCAACTTTGTTTCACTCTTGGAGGAGTATCTACACTATTTTGAGTAGTTTTATTAAGGATGGTTTTACTTACTTCAGCTCTAACGTCACATATAGCTGGTTCCAGCAGCACTAATTTGCAAGTAATTAAATTAGTATAGTCACAGTACATTCTCCAACACACAGTACCAGGCTCTTTAGTAGCTCCAGCTGGCACAGAACAGTCAAATTCATAAAATGTGTTACCTAGGACTTTACACCTTCCTACACAGGTTCCTGGTGATTGCCATCTGACCTAGGCCTAGCCTATAACTCCCCTGTTTCTTGCTGCTCCCTTATACCCAAGCTTCTTGCTAGTTCCAATTACTGATCCAGTTCTGACCAGTTCTTCACTTATAATACTTCTGATCCAACCAGCTGCAACATTATTGCAACATTAACACAGCACGTCAAATATCCATGTCCATGTGCATAACCTTCCACAGCTTCTAGGAGTCAAGACACGTGTTTGGTTACTTAACAGTTCTATACCTAACTAATACTACAGTGAGGGTTTACCATTGTCTAATGCAGCTGCCTGTGGCACTGAGTCTCTTATGGGCAATTATTACAATCCAGGCTAGCTAATCCCTTATGGAACTGCCTAAACTATAGGTGTACCCCACCACCTAGTGTGGACATCTGTTTTTTTGTCTATCTTTCGGAAGGAGTATATAGGACTGGTAGGGTGGTAGTTTCATGGAGCCAATTATTAGCAACCCACAGTGATATGTTTCAACTTTTCTATTTTATGGAAGTTAGCCTATTTTATAAGTCTCTCTTTAAGCCATTTATATGTTTTAAATCAGGTTAGAATGTGATCTCACACCAGCGAACAAACGTGTAATTACTTTTTCCCTGACAAAAAGGAAAAATATTAGCTCTCTTTAATGCAATCCTTCACTATATTGTTATTTATACATGGGCTCACCTCTGTGCTATTCTTCTGTAGCATTTATGTTATTAATAATGGAAGTGTTATTTTCTTATATGTTTCACTATACTATAGTCTACGCAATGACATTCTCCAGAGCAAAAACAATAATGATGAAAGCTTGCATAGAGGAAAGGGAAAAAAGAGTAATGATGTTAAAAAAAGATTATTTTCCATACATCAGCGAAGGACAAACTAATATAGCTCAGGTCTGGAACGTTTCGTTCCTTGACGATTGACTTATCAGGAATTGCCATTGTAACAAATCTGGAAATTACATAATTGTCAGAAACTGGAGCTATTTGACTTGGCAGCCCCAGCAGAGGAGGTGATTTATTGTTGAAAGTGTTGAGCTTACTAGAGATGAAGGCTTGTTTGATGGTAGAATGGAAATGAAACAAGGACAGGTCCCCTTTCAAATGCAGTTTATAACTAAATTGTCATTACGGTAGTAGAGCAAATAAACTATCATGGTGCATAACATTAGCATTGACACCGGCTGCTTGTACTTCAGCAGTCTTGTGTTTGAATGTTTCGGACTGTCATATGACTTTGGTTACGGCTGTCTCCCAATTCTTTTTTCCTGAGCAATAGGTGTTATTTGTATTTTAGAAAGTTTCATGTCAAGGTGTTTCTCAGTGTAGTTGTTGGGGAATAGGATCAATTACTGTGACGTGTTTGTTGTGTTATGTTTCATCTGGCATATCAAAGAAGTACTTACTGTGAATAGGTAATGATGATTACACTGAATTATGTGGAAATGTGAACCATAAAATCAGTCAGTGTTTCCTAGGTATTTCCTTATGCTGTAATTTTTCCTACGAAAAATATGTAATAAGGGTTTCACATAAAGATTATATATTTTCAGTTACTTTATAAGGACGCATAACCAGCACACCAGCAATCAGATATGTGTTGCAACAAACTGGGCTTAAATTAGGTCTATTTGTAGGCTGCCATAATGTCGATTTCACTCCAATAGGCTCAACTCATGGTCGTGCGCCTGTGCATTTGGGCACTTTTTTGGCGCGCCAAGTCGCACTAGGGCTTCCTCCTGATTTATGGTCTGCAAAATCTGAAGCAAATTTTTAAAGGGGGAAAATTATGCATGAGCGTGCACCAATGCGGAAATTCTCCACAAGTGTTTTGAGGCCATAAAAGCATGCTCAAATGTGTCAATTTCAGAGTAAATTTCCTTCAGCAAACAGCTGGAGTAAACTACGGACTTCACTTATTAACAGGCTTATTACATTCCTACAACACATGGCGGAAGCATCCGGCATGTTTTTTTTTTTTTTTATTAGCAATGAAAGTGTGAGCCACAAGTTCCTTTTTTGGGATTTTTATTTATTTTGTTTTTTTGGGAGATAAATAAATTGGTAAAATTTGTCAAAGTTGACAAATATAAAAATGTTTCAAGGTAAAAGCTCCAAAAAGGTGTACAATGGGCCAAAAAAGTTTATAAAAGTTAATAAAACAAAAAGCATAAAGGGCAGGGAGGGGTAAAGAGAACATCTGGGACAAAACATGGGTAAAAACAACACTAGAGGTTATCTGGAATCAGGATATCCCCAATAAAACATGACACCTAACAATAAGGATTACACAGGTGACAGGAAATACACTGATTTGGAGAATAGAGATTCTCCTAATTCCACAGAAACCGGAGAGACAAATTTGCAATTGTGAAACATTAAAGAAGGGGAGAAATATGGGGGGAGGCATCAGGATCAGTTAAGGCAAATGCACATGGGGCAGGGACATTTGTGCTTCAAAAGAGCAAAATTTAATGTGGAAGGTGGCTAAAGAGGAATCATGAGCTTGCCTCGTGTGCACGCCATTTGGTGTGAGGTGCTCGTGCGCCCGACGTGCGCATGAAGCCATAAACTAGCCATAAATCAGGTGCCTAGGCACATGCAGAAGCATTAGTACTTGCTTTTGGGATTTGAATCGATGTCGCAAGCACTTTCCAACAATGGACACGGGCGACTGCAGGTTGTTAAACTGTTAACATTTAAGTTGAGCCACAGGCTAAAATTACAAAATGTCTATGTCTCAGTGCCTTATTACAGCTGCCTATTCACTAGGTGCTGGGCTTCAACTCCCAGAAAGCTTTGGGATTTAATTTTACGCAGCTTTGAAATATGGAAAGACCAGTTAAGTTAACAAGGAACAACACCCAAGAATTTCACTTTGTTGGGTTAAATTGTTCCCTGGTGGGACATCCCGACCAAGGCAAGTGAGAGAGGAATTACCCTTATCATTTCAGGGAATTAGTAAAATCTTCTACTAAAGCACCTTTTAATATTATGTTTAAGTTTGGTACAATGTCAACCAAGTAAAATAAAATGTATATTTTGTAAAAAGAAGGCAGGTGGGTGGTATGAGTGAGGTGAACATAAAACAATGTATTATAAAGTCCAAAGAAACACTTATTACAGTCACCAAACTACTGCCCCCCTCCCTGACAGGCTGTCAGAGTGGGGGGGTTGGGTTTAAAAAAATTAACTTATCCTGTCCTAGCTTTAGGGCATACTCCTGGCTGTCCTGGAGGTGGATGCACAGATTATAGTCCCCCCCACCATGCACTTGCGTTCTCACAGGCAGGAGTATGAACGCAGTGAGACATAATGAGGATGCTGATCTGTGCAGCCACTGTCAGGAGCACTGCAGGAACGCACTAGCTGCAGGGGCCAAGTGAGTAACATGGGGAGCCAAGGAGGACAATTTAGGTTCTCTTCAAAGTATCATTGCATAAAGCTGGGGCAAGGTTAGAATACAGGAATGTTTGACTGGAAAAGATTCGAATCACAGATAGGAGCCCACAGGCCCCTGTCCCTTCCAAACCTAGAGCCTAGGCATATGCGAGCTGAGGACCGATAAGTGCAGCTGGTGGTCTGGTTGAGTTACATATACATTTGACTGTGGGGGAGGGGGGATTGAAGTATAGATAGGAATGGCTAAGGAGTGATTGAAGTACAAAAAGGTGCAGATTGGGAGCAGTGCAGATATATACCACCAGGGGGTCATCTTAAATTACAGGTTTGTGTGGCTGGAAGGTTAGTTTAAAATGCATATATATGGGGTCAAGTGTCAGTTGGAGCCTAAATAGGTGCATCTGTGGATCATGTAATGGGAAGGTCAGTTATGGTAAGTCAGGATGCTGAGTCTCCCTGAACAGGTCTATAGTATGATCTAGCTGTTTTATTCTTTTAAGTTTCATGTAGTGAATTGAATATATAAATGTTGCCTTTACAAAGAGGGGTCATGACTCGAAATGTAACATGCAAAATTCCAAAACAGTCTGTAGGACTATGGAAAGGAAATGCAAAGGTCTGTCAAGGGACGAACATTGAATCTATTGAGGAAAAAAACTCAATTTTCCATGACAAATTTGTTTCATGTGCAGCGGCTGAAAAAAAAATGAGATAAAATAATAACAAATCATAAGATACATTTGCTTACATCCAAGATCAGAGCCAGGTCTGTTGGTTTTGGCAAATCCGAATAAATGGATACACTGGAGCATAAACATGTGTCAAATATAGCGCGCTGAATCATACTATTTTCGGTTCAGTGCAATGACACAACTGTCCTGTCTCCAAACTCTAAGCAACGAATTTACCTTACATAGCCAAAACAATGCGGCCATTTCATCTGCTTGATGAGTTTGGCTGTTTAACCTCTTAGAGACCAAGCCCTTTATTTATATTAGTTTTTCACATACAACACGAGTGAACCTGCAAGTCCTGTAACAGATACAGTATATATAAGTGTTGCTAAATACAGGGAGGCTGATTCATTACTAGCGCCAGGTATCGGCAGATGAGCGTCTGTATAGCAGCGCTTAGAGAGACCGCTAGTATACGCTGTGATCGGCTATCGGGTACTGTAACTTAGCGCCTCATTCGCTGTAGTAACCTGGCCAGCATTGATGAATGAGATTTATGTTGGCCGTTCTAATACCAGTACAGCGTTGCAGCGAGCGAAAGGTAGCACCAGCTCATTGCGACCGACTCTCAGCGACTCACACCATTTTCAACAAAAAAACAGACTCACAGAGCGTCGCTATAGTATAGAGTGGCAGACGCTGTGTGGTTAAAGTCTGTTTTTGAACACATATCCACCAGTAACAAAGCAAAAACACGTGGAATGACATTGTTGTAACACTGTGACATTAATACTTTAATGCCAGGCCTGTAATGACAATTCTGCATAAAAATATAAAAAAATCTAAAAAGTTTTTAAAAATGACTTTTTCTAGGCCAGGAGAGGTCACACAATTATTTGACAGAATTAAAAAAAAAAAACCCTGTTTAAACAGAAGAACAGGAATGTCCTGAAATGTATGGGCGAGCAACAGGTCTTACCTGCTATACGCTGAGCCCCCTTTAATGATGAATGGTACGCTACATGGCGCTGTTAGAGGTGCTCACCAGATTTGCTTTCATAAATGAGGTATTGCTTACAGTGCCCAGCGTTCACCAGACGCTGCCTGCCGCTACGAAGCCCTACCTGCCGCTATCCCTTCATGAACAAACCCCACAGTGTATAGCAGTAGTTGTAGCATGAACTCTGACTACAGTCCAAAGCCATATCGAGAAAATTAAACTGTAGCTACAATTTAATCTTGTAAAGTAACACTTGGAATGTTCAGTAGAAGTAGCAAATTGGTGACTGTTAAAGCAGACCAAAACTCACATTTTTAACTAGCATCCCCGGAATTGCTCCCCTCTTGAAGAGTACATGTTGGCAATTTTCAGTGCTCCTGCTTCATTCTAATCCCACATAATGGCGCCTGTTTCAGCTGTAAAACTCTGCCTCCTCAATTCATTACCACTGTTTGTGGCAATTATGCCATTGCCACACTTATGCAATGACTGATCGTCTGCCATCTTACACAAGGGCACAGCAAAAGAGAACGGTTTTCAAGGACAATTAGAAAAGTGAAAGAAATATAAATAACATGCTTGACGGATGCCTCCCTTTCCTTCCCTATCCTCTCAGATTACCCTCCGCCTTTTCTCCTACCTCCTCTTCCTTTTCTTACCCCCCACCCCTTACGTTAATTTTCTCTCCCTTTCTCCTTATTGTTTCTTCTTAGCCCTGTTGTTATAAGCCTATGTGAACTGATTTAAAAAATGTTGTGGTAAGAAGTATAATTTGGCCAATATACCTGTATTTTTTCCAAACTTTAATCAGATCAGGTATGCCCAGTCGTAACTACGAGAAGACCATACTATGCTTTATGCAAAACCTGTAATCCTCTCCACTTTACGTCAGTAAGCTTCCTCGCTATTGGCTTTTATAGATCGATGATGGTGGTGTCATCAAAGTATTTTGGTAGTTAGATTGTGTGCAGCCATCCGTGTAAGGAATAATAAAAGAAGAGGAGATAAACCACAAACTTGTGAAGGCCTCGTGTTGATGATCATCCATTTTTACCTAGTTTTACATGCTGCACTTCTCCAAATACATACAAAGATGTTGTATGAATAGAAATTGCTGACCAGTAATTACGACAGCAAATTATGGCTAAGCTGAAGTCATTACATAAATAAATAAAATACATTTTAGGGTACAAATTTGGGTTCTCCATCAGTTCCATGACATAATGTAGGCCTGAGCTTGGATGGAGACCTTACTGAACTTTAGGAAAATACGTTAGGTTCCAAACCTTTTACCACTTAAGATCTGATGTTTGAACTGAACACAAATCTAAATAACCTTTTGAGGTACCCACAACTATTCTGTGGTAATCAAAGTTTTTGGAGAGCCAATAACCTTGCCCTATCGCCTCCTGAACACATGGGACCTTTCTAACCAATAAAAAGCTTTGGCTAACCATAGACAGAAAACAGGGGCACTGCACCTGAGCACCTTTACATAATGAGGCACCATAGAGTGAATTATGTTTATTATAGGTGTCAGTTTATCATTTACCCATAATTAATAACTTTGTTTTATATATGTAATTAAACTGTGCAGTATCTGCTTTCCCAGAGTTCAGTTTAAACCTCGGAAAGGCTCCAGATACTTTGACTTAAACATAAAAAAGTCAATAACTATGTTAAATAAACTTTAGATTAACAGCCTCTATAAGCCAAGCTTGTAATCACAAATGATGTAGTTGAACAGGCCACTATGGGACACCGTAGAGATAACATTAAGTGGCTTAGATTTGTCAAATCCTTTTTATGTGGTTTCAGGCCAGGTTCTTGGCATGGCCAACGTTTACCTCATTCCATACAATAATAAATCTCTAGACCTGTGATAGAGTGAAACTAATTTTTACCCAGCAGAACTTCAGGTTACATCATGCTATCTAGACTTCAATCAGCCTTATAATAGCTGGGGCACTCCACTGGGAAACTCCGGGAGTGTTATTTTGGATCTTCTCAGTTGGGAACCTGTTTTATCATATGAGATCTGTCTATTGGGAAGCCACAGATTTTCTTAGCACACAATGAACTGATACTTTAAGGTAAACAGATCATTCTAAAAAAAAACGTAAAACACAGTAGTACTCAAAAAGATAGACAGAACAGCATTCAAAAACACAGTTAAATACTAGAACATACTCTTTATACTTAGGGAACTACAAGCCTGAGTATCGTTGCTGTTCGCATTTGGGGGGTCAAAGCTAAATTCTCCCTAATTATATGTAATTCAATTTGTTTATATTAAGGCCAAATAATGGCACATTTTGGTGAAATCCTGGAATCTTTCCGATATTACATTGAGCAGCCAGTGACATGCAAGAAAGTCCTGCAGGGTCCAGGACTGATCTGCATTTAGGGGCAAGCTGATGTGGAAGGGTGGATGTCCATCTTGGAGGAAGTGGCTGATCCTCTGCAGTTCGCTTGTTAATTGTTAGGCACTTACCTCGTCGCCGTCCCTGGTCCCGCGACGCGCTGTCGGGTGGCCCCCGGCCGGCTGCTGCCCGACGGTCCCCGGGTGTGCCGACTCCTCGGCGCTGTCGTGGGGACCGGGGGTCGGCGGCGCTGGACAGTGTCGGTGGCCGCGCCGCAGCCCGCTCTGCGCGGCTGGGCGGTCCCGCCGGGCTCCCTCTCAGTGTGGCGCTTCCCCCTCCTAGCGGGGGCGCGCCCGATCTGCAACGTGCTCGCGCGCGCGAGCACGTCCTCTTTATGCCTCCCGGTGGCGCTTTCCCCAGCGCGCCCGCCGGGGGCAAGTTTAAATCAGCCTATCCTCAGCTTGATCCTGGGAGCGGACCCAGGGACTGGTCGGCCTGTCTGGCCTGGGCCATCCAGTTCCTGGGACCGCTCCCGTTTTTGTACTGTGCACCAATCATTGTTCTTCCCTCCATTTGCCCCCTTCCTTAGTGGCCAGTATTCCCTATAAAGTAAGACTGCTTCAGTATCCCAGTGCCCGTTATAGCCTCTGGGTTCTGGGAGCGTTTCAGATTGTCTTTTTCCATATAATTCGGCTTTGAACTTTGACCACTCTCGCTTGCTGCCTGTCCTGACCTTTTGCCTGCCTGACCACGATTCCGCCTGACCCCTCTGATACCTCGCACCGTGACCTTCTGGATTTGACCTCGGCTTGTTTGACTATTCTTCGTTACCTCCATTGGATACCTCGCCCCGTGACCTCCCGGCTCTGACCTCGGCTTGTAATCGGACTTCCGCCATCCGGCATCCTCACTTGGGACTCCCTGCCGTTCATCAGTCTCCACCTTAAGCTGGTAATCTTTGCGCCCTATAAGTCCTGGGGGTAACCGAGTAGGAGAGGCATTACCCGCGTCTCCTACAAGCGGGGACTTGTCTATAGGCAGAAGAGGCGGTGGAGATTGGGGATTATCAGCTCAAGACAGACTGGTGTCCGGTACAGTCCTTACAGTATAACGGGCCAGAAGAATGGGCCAAATCCTGGAACAGGTGCAAGCCTTAACGGCGGCTGTAGAGCACCTGGCTCACCGGGTTGCGGCCCAGGAGAACCGTCCTGCTCCTATCGTCCCCAGTCCTCAGGGGACTCCGGCCGCAGCCTCTGTGGAACCCAAAATTCCACTCCCAGAAAAATTTCATGGCGACAGAGCAAGGTTTGCCAACTTCCGGGACTCTTGCAAATTATATTTTTAGCTTCGTCCTGTCTCTTCGGGGTCACAGGAGCAGCGGGTTGGGCTGATCATCTCTCTCCTTCAAGGTGATCCACAATCCTGGGCTTTCAGTTTATCATCCCAGGATCCTGCTCGTCTCTCAGTGGACAGTTTATTTTCCGCGATGGAAGTTCTGTATGACGATCCCGACAAAGGGGCAACGGCAGACGCTAAGCTACGTACCCTTCGCCAGGGACGCCGTCCAGCTGAAGATTACTGCTCAGAATTCCGGCGCTGGGCAGTGGACTCACGCTGGAACAATCCTGCCCTCTGCGGCCAATTCCGGCTCGGATTGGCCGATTCTATTAAGGATACTTTGGTGAATTACCCGGAACCCCAGACCCTAGACGAGTTAATGCACCTCGCCATCCGCATAGACCGTCATCTTCGGGAAAGATGCCTAGAGAAAGGGTCACATCCCGATTCAGTTTTGAGAGCTGAGGCCCCAGTAGTGCAACCATCTGAAGAACCCATGCAACTGGGCGCCACAAAACTCACCGAAGTTGAAAGACGTCGGCGCCTGTCAGAGGGGCTGTGTCTGTACTGTGGCGGAACTGGTCACATGGTCAGAGTATGCCCAAAGAAGCCGTCGGGAAACTTCAGAGCCTAGGGGGTTTCGAGGGGGCCCTCCTAGGCTGTAAGGTATCACCTCATGTATCGTCGCCGGTTCTTATCCCGGTTCAGCTTAAAGTTGATTTAAAATATTTGAATTTGAAGGCCCTCTTAGACTCCGGAGCAGCAGGGAACTTCCTTGACTCTGAGTTAGCCCAGAGTTTAGGAATTACGCTCCAGTCCTTGCCCACACCCATCCGAGTTTCTGCCATTGATGGCACGCCTGTTGCAGGGGGACTTGTGCAGTTTAGAACCCTTCCTATACCATTTAAAGTGGGAGCTAATCATTCTGAAATTATCAGTTTTCTAGTCTTGAGCATGCCTAGCACCCCCTTAATTCTGGGATTGCCTTGGTTACAGAAGCACAATCCCCAAATTGACTGGGTGTCGGGGCAAATTGTGAAGTGGGGGCACCAATGCTTTCAGACCTGTTTGGAACTTCCGGTTCGGGTCACGCAATTATCTCCAACTAGAGTTCCCACTCCATACCTGGAGTTTGCTGACGTCTTCTCTGAAAAGGCGGCAGACAAACTTCCCCCCCATAGACCGTGGGATTGCCCCATCGAGCTCCTTCCTGGTACCATGCCTCCTAGGGGGAGAATTTTCAATTTAACCCGAGCTGAGAATCATGCTATGCGGGAGTATATTGCAGAAAATCTGGAAAAGGGGTTTATTCGGGCATCTTCTTCCCCAGCAGGAGCAGGATTTTTTTTTGTTGAGAAGAAGGATGGGGGGCTCCGTCCGTGTATTGACTATCGGGGTTTAAACAATATTACTATTAAAAACAAGTATCCCCTGCCCCTAATTGAGGGGCTGTTTACGCAGGTGGCTGGGGCACAGGTCTTTTCTAAGCTGGATCTCCGGGGCGCCTATAACCTTATCAGGATTAGGCAGGGTGATGAGTGGAAAATGGCCTTCAATACCCTCGAAGGGCATTATGAGTATTTAGTAATGCCATTTGGTTTATGTAATGCCCCCCGCAGTTTTTCAAAGTTTTGTAAATGAGATTTTTAGAGACTACCTTGGCCGTTTTGTAGTCGTCTATTTAGATGACATTTTGATTTTCTCTTCATCTCTTGACGAACATCGCAAACATGTGCGCATGGTCTTGCAAAAACTCAGGGAAAACTGTCTATATGCTAAGTTAAAAAAGTGCCAATTTGAAGTCTCAGAGGTTCCTTTTCTTGGTTACATTATTTCTAATACTGGTCTTTCCATGGATCAATCCAAAGTGAAAGCAGTATTAGAATGGGAGCAGCCCAGGGATCTGAAAGGCCTGCAAAGGTTCCTGGGCTTCGCTAATTTTTATAGGAGGTTCATTAAAAACTTTTCTTCTTTAGTGGCCCCGTTGACGAATCTAACCAAGAAAGGGGGGTATCCTTCAGTTTGGCCGGTTCAGGCTGTCCAGGCTTTTGAGAAATTGAAAGGAGTCTTTAGTTCTGCTCCGGTGTTAGTACATCCGGACGGTCAATTGCCCTTTTTTGTGGAGGTGGATGCCTCCGAGATTGCTGTGGGGGCAGTTCTATCTCAATATCGCGGGTCCCCTGAACGCCTTCATCCTTGTGCCTTTTTTTCTAAGAAATTCTCGGCGGCTGAAAGAAATTATGATATCGGTAACCGAGAATTGTTGGCTATCAAGTTGGCCTTTCAGGAATGGAGACACTGGCTGGAGGGGGCTCAGTACCCAGTTACTGTCTTTACGGACCATAAAAACCTAGAGTACATCCAATCCGCAAAAAGACTAACTCCTAGACAGGCTCGCTGGTCCTTGTTCTTTTTTCGGTTCAACTTCTCCATAACCTATAAACCTGGGTCCAAAAACGTAAAAGCGGATGCCCTGTCTCAGAGTTTTTCTTTCTCTGATTCACCCGAAAGGATGGATGTTCCCATCTTGCCCCACTCCCTGGTGGTAGCCGCCATCCAACCTCAACTCCCTGATCTAGCTCAATTCCAGGCCGAGGCTCCACCTGAAAAGCCTGAGTCGGTCCAGTTTGTGCCCTCTCTTTACCGCACTGCCTTTTTGTCTCATTTTCACGATACTAAAACAGCGGGTCATCCGGGGGTAAAGAAAACTATCGCCTTACTGTCCCGCCAAGTCTGGTGGCCATCCATTAGGAAGGATGCACAAAAATTTGTCCTAGCCTGTAAGGTCTGTGCTCGGAGTAAGTCTTTAAGACACTCCCCGGAAGGCCCTTTACTACCACTGCCCATTCCTGCCTCTCCGTGGACCCATTTGGCCATGGATTTCATTACGGATCTTCCCCCTTCCCAGGGATATACCGTTATTTGGGTAGTAGTGGACCGCTTTAGCAAAATGGCTTACTTCATCCCTTTAAAAAAGCTTCCCACAGCTCAAATCTTAGCTCAACTCTTTATCACTCACATTTTTAGAATCCACGGTATCCCAGTAGACGTTGTTTCAGATAGGGGGGTCCAATTTGTCTCCCGGTTTTGGAGGGCTTTCTGTACTAAGCTGGGCTTCACCGTCTCTCTTTCCTCTGCATTCCACCCTCAGTCGAATGGGCAAACCGAAAGAACAAACCAATCTTTAGAACAGTACTTGCGTTGTTTCACGGCTGATACTCAGACGGATTGGGCTTTCTTCCTTCCGTTTGCTGAATTCGCATTGAACAACGCTTCACATTCTTCCACGGGGGTTTCTCCCTTCCATTGTGTTTATGGCAAAGATCTGAAGTTCTCAGCCCTTTCGGACCAACCCTCTAGGGTTCCTTCCTTGGACGACTGGGTTTCCAAATGGCCGGGGTTATGAAATAAGATCCAGCAACATCTGACCAAGGCTGTCCTTCAACAGAAAAATTTTCAGATCGTAAACGTTCTTCTAATTCTGGTTATGATGTGGGGAACTGGGTTTGGCTTTCAACTAAGAATTTGGCCTTACGCCAGCCCTCCGCTAAGTTAGGCCCTAAATTTATCGGCCCCTTCCCCATAATACGGAAAATCAATCAGGTTACGTATCGGTTAGCCCTCCCTTCCTCCATGAAAATCTGTAATTCCTTTCATGTGTCACTTCTTAAGCCTGCAAGAAACCATGAATCTAATAGTCCTCCTAGTCCTGTGTTAGTTGATGGGCATCAGGAGTTTGAGATTGCCCGGGTCCTTGATTCCCGCTTTTTTCGAAACTCTCTTCAATATTTAATTGACTGGAAGGGGTACGGCCCGGAAGAAAGATCTTGGGTTCCGGCTGGAGAGGTTCATGCGCAGAATTTGGTAAAGAGATTCCACAGGGAGAATCCTCTGAAGCCCAGCTTGGAGGGTCCAGTGGCCCCTCCTCAGGGGGGGGGTAATGTTAGGCACTTACCTCGTCGCCGTCCCTGGTCCCGCGACGCGTTGTCGGGTGGCCCCCGGCCGGCTGCTGCCCGACGGTCCCCGGGTGTGCCGACTCCTCGGCGCTGTCGTGGGGACCGGGGGTCGGCGGCGCTGGACAGTGTCGGTGGCCGCGCCGCAGCCCGCTCTGCGCGGCTGGGCGGTCCCGCCGGGCTCCCTCTCAGTGTGGCGCTTCCCCCTCCTAGCGGGGGCGCGCCCGATCTGCAACGTCCTCTTTATGCCTCCCGGCGGCGCTTTCCCCAGCGCACCCGCCGGGGGCAAGTTTAAATCAGCCTATCCTCAGCTTGATCCTGGGAGCGGACCCAGGGACTGGTCGGCCTGTCTGGCCTGGGCCATCTAGTTCCTGGGACCGCTCCCGTTTTTGTACTGTGCACCAATCATTGTTCTTCCCTCCATTTGCCCCCTTCCTTAGTGGCCAGTATTCCCTATAAGGTAAGACTGCTTCAGTATCCCAGTGCCCGTTATAGCCTCTGGGTTCTGGGAGCGTTTCAGATTGTCTTTTTCCATATAATTCGGCTTTGAACTTTGACCACTCTCGCTTGCTGCCTGCCCTGACCTTTTGCCTGCCTGACCACGATTCCGCCTGACCACTCTGATACCTCGCACCGTGACCTTCTGGATTTGACCTCGGCTTGTTTGACTATTCTTCGTTACCTCCATTGGATACCTCGCCCCGTGACCTCCCGGCTCTGACCTCGGCTTGTAATCGGACTTCCGCCATCCGGCATCCTCGCTTGGGACTCCCTGCCGTTCATCAGTCTCCACCTTAAGCTGGTAATCTTTGCGCCCTATAAGTCCTGGGGGTAACCGAGTAGGAGAGGCATTACCCGCGTCTCCTACAAGCGGGGACTTGTCTATAGGCAGAAGAGGCGGTGGAGATTGGGGATTATCAGCTCAAGACAGACTGGTGTCCGGTACAGTCCTTACATTAATTCAAGCTGACCCTAAATAATCTCGGCACCCATTAAGTTTTAACACACATGAGCAGGACGGAACTTTGACATTTACGGGCAAATTGACATAACTGACATGGAGGCTGTTCCCCCAGATTGCTCATGAATGTAGTGTAGCCCTGAATGCTGCAGAACTCAAGTTTAGCACCCAGTACATTTTACTATACCAGAGCAGAATGGATCATTCGGTATTCACGGGCAAGCTGATATAACCAACACAGAGGAGCGGCCTCCATTTTGGAGGGAGGGGCTGTTTCCCGGCAGTTTGCCCATCCTGTAGACTGTTAGCTCGGGCAGGACTCTCTTCCCTATTGTATCTTGTATTCAGAATATTGATTGTAAACTCTGTTACACTGCATTTGTAATAGTCTGTGTTCTGTAAGTTTCTACCCTGTCTGTAATTACTACTTTGTACAGCCCTATGGAAGATGATAGCGCAATATAAATAAACAATAATAATAACAATATTAATAATGAATGTAGGGTAGCCCTGAATGCAGAAACTCCATTTTGGCATCCAGTACATTATAACACACCAGAGCAAAAAGGACAATACAGTATTCACAGGAAAGTTGACATGACTGACATGGAGGAACAGGTGTCCATCTTGGAGGAAGTGTCTGTCTCCTGCAGCTTGCCCATGAATGTAGGCCAGCCCTGTATGTCGCGGACTTGATCTTGGCACCCAGCATGTTTTACACATACAAGCTGACAAGACTGGCATAAAGGGGCAGACGTCCATCTTGGTGGAAGTAACTGAGTGGTGTACCATGCTAGTGTTGGCTGTATATGTGTATTAGTGGCTGTCAGTTTGTCAGTCTGTACCACCTTACCACCTTAGAATAGAATAATTAGAATAATAATCATAGAAAAGTTAAAAAGAAACGGCCTGGAGCAGACTGACTGTTGTGTACATGTTTTTGTAATACAGGTTACAGTGTAAAGATAACATTTTTGGTTGCACTGCACCTTTAGGTTTTAGTTGCATTGAGGAATTCTGCGTGTTTCACCCTAAAAAGGTAGGGTTTCCTCAGGAGTTTTGGTATGGTGCTGGGGTTGGAGCTGGTGCGTTCCATTTAGTTGTGTAGCGTGGACTAGGGTACACTCAGTTGTACCAAGATACGCCAGAGTAGGTGGTGGCCGAATAGTCATTTTGGTGCTGCATGGTTGGTTTTTGTGTGTGGTTGAATCAGTTAGTAGCCGAGTAGGTGGTGGGTAATAGGTGTAAATTGCAGTGTTATGGTAGGTGCTAGGCTGGTGGCCTAGCTGAAGTGATTAGGCTTACCTCACTGCAGTTCGTATCCCAAGTCAGCCTCGTGGAAGCTACCTGTTTGGGTAGATCCTGTGTAGGTTTCAGGTAGTGTGACTTCCTCTTCGGTTGGCTCCCCTGTCGCAGCATGCTACCAAAGTTTGTGGTAAGTGCTGAGGGGAGACAAGGGATAAATAGGAACCTCATGTCAAAACAGTGGTTCTGGGTTTGAGTTTCTTGGCAGAATCCACCAAAGTGTCATGTCTAATTCAATCCAAATATCTGTGGTTGGTGGTGCAGGAAAGGACAAGGATGACTTTTTAAGAAGAAACTCAATAATAAATCAAAGGGACACAACCTGAAGCTAGTCAGAGCAAAGATCAGGAGCAACATCAAATAATATTATTTTTCTGAATGAGAATGGATGCTTGGAACAAACTTCCAGCAGAGGTAGTTGAAAAATCAATGAGAAACAATAAGTTTCGTGATCTTATTACCATTCATTGTTCTGTACATTCTAGGCTTGGTGAAATATGAAATGTCATAGAATCATAGTTACTGACAGCAAAGCTTCACTTAAAACTTATTTTCCATACATTAAATGCATATCACCCCCTACTGTTGTGTATGGGTACCATCCTTTTTTGTGGAAAGAATGCTGATGATTGTACCTGATATTGGACAGAACCAGAGATGTAAATGGAAGACATGTACTTGTTCCGTTTTTGCCGTTTGCTTGTGGAATAAATAAAGAGGAACTCTGCTTTCAACAGTTGGACTGCTGTACATCTTTCCAAGCGGCACCAGTGAGTACTTACCTTTCCCTAAAACCCTAACCCTGGGGGTGGGGGGCGTGGCTGACCACCGAGAGAGATGGACGCACGGTAGAGCAGCTCAGCACCCCAGGCCGGCAAAAGGGCGGCTAGTATGTTTTATTCGGCTGCACGAGCAACATTGAGAGTTCCCAGGCTCGGCGGAGGCCATCGCCGTTCTGATGAGGAGGAACGGAGGCAGTAGGAGGAGGAGGAAGGAGCCTACGCATCACCATAGTACGCAGCACAGCACATGCTCAGGCAAGATGGCGGAGAGAGACGGATCGGGTTACAGAGACTCGCGCTCCCAGGACCAAGACTGCGAGCAACAACAGCACCAGTCAAATCACCGGTCCCGACAGGCACGGCGATGGTGGAGGTGTCCCAGACTGAGAGCACGGCGACATGACCGGTGGCAAGCAGACCCAAGTGGCGGGAAATGGCGGTGAGGGAGACAGAGAGGCGGTTAGCGGTAGTGAAAGCAGCAGAGCTGGCAGCCCGCTTCCCACCACCGAGCAGAGCCTGACCAGAGCCCCTACATCACCCGATGAGCCACCGCAGATGCGCACAGCTGACTCCAGCAGTAACGCTGCAGGCAGCAGCCCACCGAAAAGTGAGTTCTCTCTTTTTTCGAACCCACGTAGCCCCTGCGCCCCATTCCCCCTCCTGGAGCCCGGGGTCCCAGCCTCAGCGGACCTAGCAGTGGTGGAGCTCAGGAATGCTAACCTGTTAGCCAAGTTTAAGCTTCTCTTACAGCAGGAGCTGAAGGCAGTAACTGACACCTGGGCCACCCCCTTGAAAGCAGAGATCCATAGTATAGGGGAAAGAAAGGAGGTCCTGGAAAGCAAAATTGAGCACACCCTACTCAATATGGAATCTCGAGACAAAGACATTGAGGCGTAAAGACGGGCTGCCGAGAGACATAATCCTGAAACCCACTTTCTTCCGCACACGCAAGCTCCTATTATGGGCGGCAAGGGAGAGCTAATATTCCAAGGCCACAAATTCCAATTTTTCCAGGATTTAGCCCCTCAGACCATCCAGAGAAGGAGAGAGCTGAAGCCGGCCCTGGACGCTCTACGCGCACACAATATAGGCTACAAATGGAGTTTCCCATTCAAACTCCTTTTTGCCTACAAAGGGGATCAATACTCGGCATCATCCCTGAGCGAACTGTGTCATATTCTTAAAGAACTCTCGAAACCCATGGACACGGGGGGGCCCGGCAGCCGAGACCCCAGTCCACCCTTATCAAGGAAGCGCGCTGCCCTCAGACCACCCAGGGACAGGCCCTCCCTTGAGAATAAAAAGAAATATCCAATGTCTCCAACTGGCCACCGCGAGCCCTTGCAGTTAATCCCAGGCTGAAAGTCGCCGGACTGTATCCTGATCTCTTCTTTTTTTACCGTCATTGTTATATGTTCCTTAGGGTTGCCTGAATCTGTGGAAGGACTGGCCGGGAAGAAGTAACCCTGTTCCAGACCTTCAGAGAAAGACCTCCTTGGTCCAGGATCCCATCTTCAAGTCTGCCTGTTTGCAGCACTGCAAACTTTTAAGGTTATGTGTTAAGTGTGCAGTTTGTTCCTCATATATTTTCTCTCACTGTAGAAGATTGAGAAAGTTTGAGGTTTCTCCTGACTCCTTCTAGTTTGGGGGGGGGGTCTCCCTGACCTGCGGCCTAGACCCGCCACCAAAGTTGGGGTGGGGGCTGGGTCGGGGAGAGCCCTACAGTCGGGGGAAACATGCCGCCTAGTGTTATATATTAAGATATAGTCGTACCTTGCCTGCCATGGGGTACACACCCCCACTGTACTTTTTTTTTCCTTGCATTACGGTAGACGGAGGGGCAACGTAAGCCCTCCCTCTATTGAAGGGGCTGAGAATTTCCTGCGTTAGGCCCTAATGGGCCCCCATATATCGCCCAGGATATTGTTAATTTTGCATGTGTCATATTTGCATAACTTTTGTTTAACTATGTGTAGCCTACATTTGTTATTGCTTCTAGTTCCTATCCCACCACCTTTCGCTCCTAAGCCCCCTTCTCTCACTTCCCCACCTCCCTTGGTCTTGGTCCGCCCAGGATAGCCCGGGTACAGTCTCTAGATAGATATGACTCAAAATAGCTTAAAAATAATCTCACATAACGTGCAGGGGTTCAATTCACCCTCCAAACGAAACAAAGCCTTTCAATTCCATAAGGCCTGTAAGGCTGACATCCTTTGCCTTCAAGAAACAAGATTTGCCCTCCACTCCCACCCTAAATATTTGAGCAGATTCTTCCCCCTGCACTATAACGCAATGTTATACGGAAGATGATGGCGCTATATAAATAAACAATAATAATAATAATAATGTTCAGAGAAAAGAAGTGCGGGGTCACAATAGCTTTCAAGAAAAATCTACTCTTTATTTGTAACAAGGAAATTGTGGACTCGATGGGCCGCTATATCTTAGTGTCGGGTACAATACATGATGTAGAAATTACAGTAGTCTCCTACTATACCCCTAACTCCCATCAACTCAAATTCCTATCCCACTTGTTAAGGATAGAGCATTCCAAGGGCACAGTGTTTTTGGCCGGCGACTCAAATTTGGTAATTGATCCCAAGCTGGATAGATTGCCCACTACAGTGCCGGGTCCTGGGGTGAGTCGGGGGCGGGTCGGACGGGGGGCGTTCAGTGACCTATTGGGCTCCTTTGCTCTGTGTGATACATGGCGGGAGACACACCCCAATACGCGAGATTATACGTTCTATTCCAACCCGCATAAATCTTTCTGTAGAATAGACCATATCTTCTTGCCCAGCACTCGCTCCCACAACTCCAGGTAGCGGAGATCCTCTCAATGCCCTGGTCTGACCATAGCCCTATGACGATCTTCACAGACCTGGCGGCCCCTAGGAGACCCGTCGACTCCTGGTGCCTCAATGAGTCATTACTAACAACCAAAGATACCTTTGACAAGCTTCAGAAGTACCTAACCGACTATTTTGCGTCAAATCTAGGTTCGGTGGACTCCCCAGTCTCACTATGGGAAGCTTACAAATTGGTGATGAGAGGGCATATAATACAAACAGCTACAGCCACGAAAAAGGAGCGAGAATCTAAATTGAAGGAGCTCTCCAACCAATTCCTAATGACTGAAAAGTCATGGAAGGACAATCCCTGTCAGGCCACCAAAGATAAAGTTGACCTGGCCCGCCTGGAACTCAACCTTCTACTAGACCACCAATCAGAGAAACAGGTGCGCTGGTCCAAGCAGCACTTCTATTCCAGAGGCAACAAACCAGATTCCATGATTGCCAGAAAAACTTAGGCAATGTAAACCAAAAAGCCAACCCATACAATTGAAATTGCAGGGGAATACAACAGCAGATCCCCAAAAAATTTTGAATGCCTTTAAATCCTTTTTGACCTTTACTCCAACCCGGGGGGAGGCAATCAACAGATTTTTTCTCAGATAATGAGTTACCAAATGCCCCTCAGGAGTGCCTAGACAAAATAGAAGAGCCCATCACACTCCAAGAACTATGTTTCTATGTTTCTATCTATGAACAGGCACACACCCCAGCCCTGAATCATCGATGGCCAGCATAGTCATGGTCCCCAAGCCAGATTAAGACCCCCTGCAGATCCCTAACTATAGGCCCATTTCCTTGCTCAACCAGGATGTCAAATTCCTGGCCAAAATCCTGGCGTCGCGGCTCAACTCTTTTCTGGGTTCTATAATCCATAGGGACCAGACAGGTTTCGTCCCAGCCAGGCAAGCCAGTGATAATGTTAGACGAATAGCCCACTTAATCCATTGCATTCAGAACAGGAAAATTCCTGTGTTCTTATTATCTCTAGACATCTATAAAGCCTTTGACACGATTTCATGGGATTATATGTACAAGATGCTAGAGAAGTGGGGATTTGGCAACAGATTCTTGGAGTGGATTAAGTCAAATATGGATTGAGTCAAATATCTAGGTTTTTCTTCAGACAGGTTCAGCATTAAGAGAGGTACCCGCCAGGGCTGTCCCCTATCGCCCATCTTGTTTATATTGGCTATGGAACCCTTGGCGCTTAAAATTAGGGCCAACAAAAGCGTTAAGGGGATAGAAATAGGAGGGGTCCACCACAAAATCTCTCTATTCGCAGACGGCGCCCTTCTCGCCCTGTCACAACCTATCACTACACTACCCAATCTATTCCAGGGGCTGGACATTTTCACTGAGATTTCAGGGCTCAAGATAAATAGAACAAGGTTGATAGCCATGAATGTGGGCCTTCCAGCGGGATTGCTACAACACCTCAAGCCCACATATGACTTTAAATGGGCTACTGGTGGTCTCCCCTATTTGGGAGTTCGCTTATCACCCATATACGAGGGTCTCTACGCAGCCAATTATCCCCCTCTTGTGAGGAGTCTGGGATTCGTGATAGACTCATGGGCCGATCTTCCCATCTCCTGGATAGGCTGAGTGGCTACCATCAAGATGTCAATCCTTCCTAAGATCCTTTATTATTTTAGAGTTTTACCGATAAGGATCCCTGCCTATATGCTAAGAATCCTTCAAAGAAGGATACTCCAGTTTGTCTGGCGGTCCACTAGGCCCCGAGTGGCAAGACGCTCAATGTTTGCCCATAAATCCCAGGGTGGTTTGGGAGTCCCAAACATAGCTCACTACTACAAAGCGGCACAAATCGCACAATTATCCCAATTACATGCCACAAGAGACCTCCCGTTGTGGGCCTTTCTGGAGATCCCAAATCTGGGGGAGACCCCGTTGGAGGCCCTGTTGTGGACGGCCCCCGCATACAGGCCTAAGAGCCTGAGCCCCTTAATGTTACATTCCCTTAAAGTCTGGGATTCGGTGAAATATTCTTCAAATTTAATGTCCCCCCACACTCCTTTGCTGAACCTATGGGACAATCCCCTTTTCCCACTGGGCCTCCGGGGCGGGGCTTCTTTCTCACTCTGGGTGAATGCAGACATCTGCACCGTTTACCACCTCCTAGATGAAAGAGGATTTATGCCATTTGAGGACTTGAGATAAGCCACTGAATTAAGCCCAGGCTGACCCAGACTGCTCCCTATAGGAAATGGTCCAAATTTGAGTCTCTGTGTGTTGGGGAGCCAGGCAGATCGGGGAGAATCTCCCTGCTTTATTCTTCCCTTAATGACTTTCCAAGGCACCTTGACCACAAATATATCCGAGACTGGGAGGGAGATCTGGGACTGGTGGGGGAGGAGGTGGACTGGCCTGGGGTCTGGAGGGCAACATGGGGCTGCTCGATTAATTCCCTCACAGTAGAGTCAGCATATAAAGCTTTGCTACGCTGGTATTTAGTGCCAGATAGAATTAACAAAATGTGTCCAGCATACCCGGCGCATTGTTTCAGAGGGTGCTCGGCGAGAGGAGATGTACTCCATGTTTGGTGGACTTGTCCACTGGTGGCACGTCTATGGCAACAGGTCTTTCATATGGTTGGGAGGATCATGGGAGTCACCCCTAAACGGGACCCATGGGTGGCGCTACTTCGCCACAAGGCTCCTGAACTCAACAGCCTGCAAAACAAGTTGTTCTCATTTATCATGATGGCCACTAAACAGACAATTGCAAAGGCCTGAAAACAACAGTTAGTCTTTATCTCAGAAGTTAAAGCCAGAATGAATGGTTTCTTGATAAATGAAAAACGTACCAGTATACTAAATTATAAACATGATTATTTCCTGGACATTTGGGAACCTTGTATTCAGTATGCAACCCCAAATCTATCGACATTAGCACTACACTGATAAATGGATTGAGAGACTGCCAGGAGCGGTCCAGGGACCTTAACCCATCCCCCACCCCCCCTGCCCTCAACCCCAATTCCTCTAGAACCACGCCGACCTGAATCTTACACTATATTACGTGTTATCTTCTTTCACCTGTATATTCCGCAATGTTGGGAGTGGTCGGATAGTTGGGAGGAGGGAGGCCCCTTCTGGGCCTCTGGCCTCCCTGGTCTGGCCTGCTTTCCACTATATTACTTCAATAGAATCAGAAACGAGGCTGTACACTATATGCTGGTATTGACACCAATGTTTATTATGCATGTAATGTTACCATATATGCCGCTATACTATAATGTTGTACTGTAGAGAAAATTCAATAAAAAGATTGAAAAGAAACCCTAACCCTTACCTACTCACAACACACACATCGGACACCTGGGCCCAGAAGAACCTGCTCTCTGCCATCACGTGTCGGACACCCCGGTACGTGAGGGCTACAGCGTACAGCTCCCAGCGTTCACCAGACGCTGCCTGACGCTACGAGACACTACCTGGTGCTATCCCTTAATGAATAAACCCCAAAATCTCTTCACTTTTCTGCATTAAACCTGTAAACAGAGGATAAAAGGCAGGGGCAGGAATATGGCGAGAGAACAATACTGTTTCACTGAGGAACAAGGAGACATGGCAGGCATTTCAGAGCTCTTCCTCAGGCGTCTCTTGCAGATTGTAAACACACTGGTGTGAGCGGAGACAGTAAGGGAGGGGGATGGATTGTGTGTATGAGAGAAAGGCGGCCCATCCTGGCCTAGCAGCAGAGGCTTGTGGGCAGGGAGCTTGCCGTGTAGCAGCAGGTCAGGAGCGAGCATTCCCCCCCCCCCTCCGTGGTGACTCATGAAGGGAGGGTGTTGGCTCAGTTCGCATTCTCCAGCTTATCCGGAAGTGTCAGACTCCTGCAGCATCTCTCTGAGCTTGCAGCTCTTACTGAAACTTTCATTTTGTTCATTTTAGGGCCTATTCAACGCTGCACAGACCAGATCAGCTCCTGCATCGCGTTCTCTGTTCCGTGACGGTGAGGCACAGATATCCGGCAGCACCATGAGCAGCACAGCCAAAGAGACTGCTGCTCCGGACTTGACCCACGACACCGCCGCAGCCAAAGCCTTCTATGATAGCGTCGCGCCAAAGAAAAAGCCCAAACTTGTAAGTACGCGGAGGTAACCCATCATGCTGAAAGGTGGGACACATAAAGGGTTCATTCAGGCTGTTCAATACTGGCTCCAAATCCTCTGTATTAGCTTATAGATGTAAAAAATCTAATGAATCAGATGCATTAATCAATGCATTATTACTATTGTTTATTCATAGAGCACCAACTTCTTCCGTGGCACTGTACAAGGTAGAGATTACAGGAGGGTAAGACTCTAAAACTCTTCTGCACTGGCCCTGGAATCTCAAAGATTCAAAAGTTGCTTCTTGCTTACACATGGGACATCCCGATTTGGGATGCCCCCCTGTGTGAAACCCCCAGGATTGCAGGCAAAACTCACCCGACACCTGCCCAGGTACACCCAGTGCTGATGCCTGCTCTGTAGTTACACCCCTGTATGCATGCATTTGAGTGTTAATAATGTACAGGGTGACATTTAACCTTAAGCAGACCCTTACATGCATTTAGGCTGCAATGAATATGAGCAACTGGCCTTGGAATCTCAAAGATTCCAGAGTTGCTTCTTGCTTTCCTGTGTGAAACCTCCCAGGATTGCAGGCCAAACCCACCTTGCCTGGGGCACCCACACCGTTTACACAGCCCCCGGCCACATCCTCGGCTTCTCATTCGCTGAGGAGAGCTCCAGCATCCATCCATTTAGAGGGGCAGAAGCACACTTCAGACTGGAGGGAAGCCGAGGATGTGGCCAGCAGGCTTGTCACATCGGCTAGCAGATTTCAGATTAGCCAATCAGGGTTTTCCAACCTGCGGGGCGGACGCAGCTACAGCAGTGAAAAAAGATAATGGCAACCAAAATTATACTTATAATATACACAGTTTTATGGAGTCAGGTCCACGACCGAACTGACCATAGAAAGACCTAGGAACATTCTAAGATGTTATAAAACCATGCCAGGGCCCCCATCAGGGCAGGACAGCCACATCATAAATAGGGCCCTAATGGCAGCACTGCCCTGAGCCTTGCTGGCTGCCAAACCATCTCTACCCCATCACTGTAATCTTTATGTGACAGCTAGGCCCCAAACCAACCAAATTAATTTGCCTTGAGATTTAGTTCAAAGTAGGGGCCCAGCCATCACATATATGAGGGGGGTGGAGCATATAACCTATATCATGTCTGGACACCCCATAACCTATAAAGTGATAACTAGGCCTCTTGTTTCATTTATAGTCTAAATACTGAGGCAAGTCCAGTTGTCCTGGGGCCAATCTGTTAGTTCTATAGTGGAGGGTATAGTGCAGAGGTAAAATTCAGCGGTGGGTGAAAGATAGCGAGATAGAGGTAGGAGCAGGGCTTTTATGTTTTGAATCATTAATTATGTTCAATGGACCACCACAAGGCTGCTGGGGTCACTGCAGGGCTGTGGTTTTGTCTTGTGTCAAAATGCTTTATTCTGCACCCAGATCTAAAGCTGGTTTCTAACATCTAAACATAAAAGTGTTCCTAAATTTCCAGATCATATACAATTTCGCTTGTGAGAATAATTGGATTTACACTGCTGCTTTTTCTTTTAATACGGCTGTAACACAATCATGACAGGTGCATACGCCACGGGACACCCGTCCACTGGCAACTACTAAGTTCGGGTTGGCTTTAGTGGAGGGTCAAGGGAGGGGGCTGGGTAATCACATAGTCCTGGAGCGGGTGGTCCACCCAGGTCGCTGCGGTAGAGGTCAGGCTTCCGGGTGGAGCCAGTCGATTAATTCAGGCAGAGACAACTTCAAAACTGATGGGATGCCCCTCTCTTTAGCACAATTTATTCCCTGCCCGCATCTCAGGCCCCTTCATCCTTCTTGGATTCCTAATTTTTGGTCTCTGACCTTGCTTTTAGTATAATCCTCTCTGGTACACAACCACCCAGGGGGGACACTGACTGCTGCTCTGCGTGGATGAATGTCACATCTGGCACCTCCACTGGCCTCCTGCCAGCCTAGCACCCACATGGGTGCCCAGCTTCTTCTGGGTACCTGCTACATGCTTCTGGGTTCCAGGGCTCACTTCACCATGCCCAGAACTAGAGTCCCCTCCCCTCTATACACTTTGGGGCCCTTATACCATTTGGGACAATCAGTTGTGGAGGTGGGCTGTACTTGGGTAACCCTTCTGCAACAGTAAGGCTTTCATCTTCAACAGGCTACCCCATTTCCTATCACTTCTACTCCAGGGCCTTCCCTCCTAAAAGCACCACAGGCCATAGACCCATCCAGTTAAACTGCTGTTTTAAGTAGTACTGACTGAGAGTTCCATATTGTCTGCCAATTGTACCAGAAGGGATGGACTGGCTTTAGGTAGGGCCATCTCTGCTGGTTCTGGCCCCTATCATCATTTGGAGCCTATACTGGAATTAACTCTCATTTCTTGGTTGTACTGCTGCTTCTAACACCCCCTATACACCCTGTTGCCTGAGTATCTCCCCAGCACTTGGACTCTAGCCCTTTTTTAAACTAGGGCACCTAACCCATGTTCTGTCCCTTTATTGCTTTAGCCTCAGCATCATGGTTATCTAGGCATATCCACCCCTGTCATATTATCTGCCCTTACAATACTAAAGCTTCAGTACCATCAATTAAGGAGTGGCCATAAACATCCTGCCCATGATCTGTCCCTGCAATGCTCAAGCCTCAGCTGCGGAGGACATTTGTCGACTACTTGGCACATCCGGGGCCAGCTGAAATGTTGTGGGCTGGTTATGGGCCAGTAAAATCTGGTTCATCCTTGTGTACTAACTGGACAGGTTTAAGCATAAAAACTCTGGTGACAGAAATGAACCTATGTTTAAAGGGACACTATCGAGAATATCGAAAATAGCCCAATTATAAAAATCAATATAAATATGCTGGATGGAGAGGTCATTTATACACCTGACATCAAGAAATATCCAGCCAGGCTTTTTTTTTTATTTTAATGGAAGTAAGAGGAAATCAGGGGTGACAGGCTCTGTCACCCCTGATAGACTAAGCCTGTCACCCCTGGCTTTTATTCCTACCATGAGAGTATAAACCACAAGCTTGGCGAGAGTATTATTCAGTTCAGGGGTATAAGTGACCCCTCCTCTTATTAGCCAATGTGTTTATATAGATTTTCAATATTACGCAATTTCAAAATAGTGCTCCTTTAATAACTCATATTGCAGCCAGTAAAAGGGGGATCCTCTAATATGCATTTTCTACTTTAGAGCATTGTGGTAAGAAAGGGGGTTTGTCAAGTGTCTTATATTCATATATATTTGCATATATATTCATATGTATTTGCAGGGTGTTATTTATTAAGAGGTGAAGAATCTCTCCATTTCATATGTAGATGTACAGGAATTATAAGGTCTACAATAACAAACTGCTAATCAGAATCAGGTGGCCAACAAAAAAGGATTTCCGCTCCAGTGTTGTAATGTAGAAGATATGTTTGATAGGATCAACTCTGTAGGTGAAAAAGTTCGAAAAGTTAAATAAATAGGCAAGACAACAAATAAGACAACTGTCCTAAGAGCTACAGCTAGATGTAATCCTGGCATCCACCATCAGGGCAATATTGGCATAGATATTGCATAGGGTACACACTGCAGTGGCATCCACCATCAGGGCAGTACTGGCATAGATCATGTATGGGGGCCAGATAGTTTAAAGTCCCTGTCTGGGCAATGAGTCCTTCTGTGTTTTCAGTCCTGGCCACCTTGCAAAGATAGAACATGTCCTGACAGTTCCTGTCCCACCTTTTCGGAATTTTTTTTTGCAAGAACTCAAATGAAAATGCACTGTCTTTTCTTGTTGGCAGCAATTGCCAGCAAAAAAACTGTCAATAGCTGGCGGCTTCACTCTTCTTTTTGCATTTTGTTGTTTTAGACAATTGTTTGTAAACGGAAAAATGCATGCTCCCCCCCCCCCGAATAAAAGGCAACCACCCCGGGCACCAGATATAAGAGCTGGTAACCCAGGTCACAGAGGCCATGCCGGGTGGCTCCTGGTCCTGCAAGTTTAAGGGGCAGTTGTGGCCTAGAGGTAAGGGGAGCGGACTTGTGACTGGAGGGTTGCAGGTTCGAATCCCGGTCCTGGAACATGACTGAAGTGCTCTTGAGCAAGGCACCTAACCCCCCAACTGCTTCCCGGGCACCGCAATTATGGCAGCCCACCGCTCCGGGCACGTGTACACTCACTGCACGGATGGGTTAAATGCGGAGGATGAATTCCTATGTGTGCGCAAGCATACAATGGCCATCTATGCATTAAAAAAAAAAAAAAAAAAAAAAGTTACCAGCCATTATTCAGTAGGGGTTAGGGGCTCTTCCAGCGGTGCCGTTTTTTATTTTTATAAAAAATTGAAGGAGCTTTTGGAAGGAGTTTCTCGGCAATGGGTCTGAATCAAGCTCATTGTCAGCAGGCAGATCCCTATGGTCCTATTTGCTTGAAAACAGTGGACAGGATTCTGATGAAACGTGTGTATGCATGCTGCAAGATCCAATACTCCAATACCTGTTTTTAATTTTTTTTACATAACTGGACTAGAGAAAGCTATTGTAGGAAAGTAAAGGGTTGATGTTTAACCTAAACACTGTCTTTACTTTAAATCTCCTTGTAGGGACAGAGTGACCCATATCATTTCTGTGCAGTTAAGTTAAAGAGTATAACATTGGATAATAAGTTTGGATCCGCCCATAAGGATTGCCTGATTTGTCTTGTCTACAGTCAGAAAAAGATACATTTTAGTTTGTCTATGTCGTCTTGTCTACAGCCCAAGCCTCAGAATGCCGTGACAATTGCTGTGTCATCCCGTGTCCTGTTTAACATGGTGGACGACCGGAAGCTGTACGAGGATGAAGGTGTAGAAAAGTATGTGCTCTATCAAACAGACCATGAAGAGGAGCCTCTGAAGCCAGGCCCAGCCTTTCCCTTTGTAAAGGTACAATGCTATTACAACATTAAGGACTGGCACTGGTGTGACGTTATACACAAAGGCTTCACTTTTCTGTGTTGCACAATTTAGCGTTATTACAGTCATGGCTTATTGGTATCACTAGAAACATGCCTGCAGGCACCCCCCCAACCATACATTACTCCACTGCACTCCACATTCCTGGGATGGGACAGTCACCAATAGACGTTGTAACATAAGCTGACAGGGGGAGGGGGTGGATTCACAAACGTCAGGAGCTACCGAAAGAATTTGAATTATGTCAGTCTTCAGATTCGCACTGTGCAACATCTACAGACTAGTTGAATGGGATGTCTGGAACAACATGACATTTAAACATTAAAAATATTTAAACTACTTTAAAGGCAGAATCTAATAGCCAGAAAGGATTAAAGCTATCAGATTTAACATTGAAGTCTGGACAGAGAGGCGTCTGTGATACCTACTCTGAATAGCTACCAGTTGTAAGTGGCGTACCCCAGGGTTCAGTGCTGGACCCACTATTATTCAACTTGTTTATAAATGACATAGAATATGCCATTATGAGCAGTGTCTCTATTTTTGCAGGTGACACAAAGATATGTAGCACAGTGCAGTCTATTAAAGATGTTTACAAGCTTCAGGCTCACTTGGACACTTTGGGTGTCTGGACATCCACTTGGCAAAAGATGTGGATACATGTAAAGTCATGCACTTGGGGTCTAATAACCTGAAAGCCACATATGTTCTTGGGGGAGTAAAACTGGGAGAGTCACTTGTTGAGAAGGATCTAGGGGTACTGGTAGATCACAGGCTAAATAACAGCATGAAATGTCAAGCAGCTGCTTCAAAGGCCACAAAGATATTAGCATGTATTAAAAGAGGCCTGGAATCACGGGATAGGGATGTAATTTTGCCTCTTTACAAGGCACAGGTGCGCCCTCACCTGGAATATGCCGTCCATTCATAGAAAGGACTCTCTGACTATGGTAAGGGTGCAGAGGAGAACTACCAAACTAATAAGCAGAATAAAGGATCTTAGTTATAAGGAAAGGTTACAAGAATTAAATCTGTTTAGTCTTGAGAGAAGACGACTAAGGGTGGTGAGCAATACAAAAAATATGGGGAAACGCTACTTCAAGTAAAATCCTCTCTAAAGACAAGGGGGCACTTGAATGAAAAAAAAATTCAATCTCCCAAGGCGACATTCATTCTTTACCATAAGAACTATCAATCTGTGGAATAGCCTCCCACAGAAGCTTGCTATGGCATCAACTGCTGACAGCTTCAAAAAAGGATTAGATGCAGTTACTATTAGCTGTTATCAGTAAGAAAAAAATAAAAAATAACTTCCCCTACCCCAACACCCTTGGTTAAACTTGATAGACATATGTCTTTTTTCAGCTGTATTACTATGTAACAATGTAAGATTTTTACACCTGTGAAATTCAGGTGAAACAAGGAGCCGTTGCAGGAATCTGGGCTGTAGAGCAGAAAGTTAGAACAACAAAGGTATCTGTTAGGGCGAGCGCTGCGCGCCCATCTCGCAGCACTTCACTTACCTCCATGGCTGCATCCAGCCGTCATCCATCTCACAGCACTTCCCTCACCTCCATGGCTGCTCCCAGCCGTCTCACTTCCCCCCATGCTTCCTCCTTGCATGGTCAGGTGCGCGCACGTCTCCGTCCACTAGAGGGAGCGCGCACCGGATTCCTGAGATTTAAAGGGCCTGTACACCCCTGATTGGTGTCTGGTCATCCAATCCTGCATCCACTTCCCCTATTTAAAGGGGCATTTCCTTTCCATCAGTGTCGGATCTTGGTCTTTCCATGCCAGTTGTAAATCAGTTGCTTTTGGATTGCTCACCCGTGTACCGACCTCTGCCTCTCCCCGACTCTGAACCTTTGCTGCCTGCCCCGACCTTGGCTACTCACCTTTACCACGAACCTGTGCTGCCATCCCTGACCTCTGCCTGCACTCACTACGTCTTTTGCCTGCCCCTGTGCACCACGCTGAAACTGTAGTAATAAAACCTTGATTCGGTAATCTTGCCTTAAAGTGGTACAAAACCTGTGAATTTGACTATACTGGGTTTTGTTCCTTACCCCTCGGAGCATCCTAAATCAAGATGCCCCGCTGTGTGAAACCCCCCAGTTCGCCAAGTAAAACTCACTTGTCCAGACTCCAAAGGTGCATCTAATGAGGGCAGACTCATTGAGTTGAATGGGGAACGCATGCTGCCGCATCCCCCACATCCCCAGGCATGCGCCCCACATCCCAGGCATGCGCCCCCAGCCTATCTGAATGAGGATGCAGGGAATGTAGATGTAAACAATGAGAGTCGACTGCCAAATTATGTAGTCATAGCACGCAACTCTCATTGGACCAGAGCCAATGCATGCACCATTGGAGCAGGTGGAGCAGTGTTTATGGGTGAACTTGGGGGTTTCACACAACGGGGCATCCCAATTCCAGGGAAAGGCCAGGGGCCGGCCCTGGAATCTTTTAGACTCCATGCTGGCTGCTGCTGACCCCATACCAGAGTCACATCCCCCGGCTCCATGCGTGCTCCTGCCCACCCCAGATGTGGTTTTGTGCTTTCTCCATGGCGGATGCACAGAGACTAGGGGAGTGACGCTGGCCCGAGGAGAAGGTGAGGGGTCTTTTTCTTTCTAACCCCCCGTCCTGCCTCAGCGCTAGGGTAGGGTGGCAGGACGGGGGGGGGGGGCACTTTTGACAAAATGTTTTAAACTGTGTATTTTTTTTGTGCCAAAACGATGTGCTCGAAGTGCTGAGCTGATCTGGCATTTTTTTAAATTTTCCTATGTTAGCAAGTTAGTTTTATGGAAGCAGTTTTTGCTATCTGCAGTCTGTTGCTATTGGCAAAGTAAATAAAGAAGAGACAAGTGAGTCCTTTATACACAGAATGCTGCTGCTATGGCCACTGCTGAGGTGAGGGAGCTCACTCACACATGCCCAGCAGAGGTGTTCTGTGCAACTATCTGCAATCTGTTGCTATTGGCAACATACACCAACTCAGCACTTGGTGTACAACATATAGCAACAGATGAAAACTGAGTCCATAAAACAAATATTTGATAACATTAGAAAATATTAAAACATGCTAGATCAACTCAGCACCTAAGACATCATTTTGCCACACTAAAATATACACTAAAATGCTATAGAAAGTGGACTTACCCTTTAAACTCATTGTCTGACATCTTTTCTGATGCAATGTCAGTCCCACGCTGTCTCTTTGCTCTCGTCACTGAAAGGAAGGGGATTTTCTTTTTCTGCATACAGTGACCTCCACCCACATGCCGAAGTCTGGGGTCTGTGTCAGGTTGACACCCTCCTCTCTTAGAGGCCGATTTATTAATAGCGCCAGGTAGCGACAGATGAGCGACAGTAGCGTGATTTTCACAGCGCCGGCTAGTATTCGCTGTGCTTGGCCATTGTTCGGTTGTTAACAGCGACTCAGTCGGTGTGCGGTAATGTTGAATACGGGGTTAGAAGTCGCTGTTTGACAGGTTCCGCGCTGTATGGGAGCGCATGACAACGAATGTCCATAGCGAACGGCTCCCAGCATATTCATTAACAAATCACGCTCAAAAAATTCTTGCGCTGTAAAATGCATGTTTAAACCCCTGAGCGCTGGCGGCGATGTGTTAAAAGTAGTTTTTTAACCCCCAAACTTATTTTTGGAAAAAAATAATAAACAAGTTTTTATAAACATTTTGTAATATGAATACATTAATATCAGACCTGTAATATCAATTCTGCACAAATTTTTTTTTTTTTTTTTTTTTACCTTAATATTTAAGGATTGCTCCATTGAAATGCATTGGAGAGCGCCAGGTAGCGAGAGGTCATACCTGGCGCTGTGATGGGATTAGCAGCGGCACTGTTCGCTGAAGTCTGCAACATGATGAATCCCCCGCTAGCTGACGCTCTCGCCGGCGCTAGCCTCATTTAGCGTGATAAATGCGTGATTGTGTTCGCAGCCTGGCGTTCTGGAGTCGGTAGCCGCCGATAGCTGGCGCTACCTGGCGCTAGTGAGACACTACCTGGCGCTATCCCTTGATAAATAAGGGCCTTAGTTATAAGTCAGATCAAAGCCCTCCACCCTGTCACCCAAGCCATGCTCACTCCAATGCAAAGCACACAGTGTTCTTTCATCACTTTGCCCTACCAGTCCCATCACAGAGGACAGCCCAACCTAGGGTGAAACTTTATTTTATAATTACTCTGGCAATAAAACTTTGTTTTTAAAAAGTTAAATATTGCCGTGTATATCCTGACACAATGGGAATACATTTGAGTGTGCCTGGACAATGACAGCAACTTCTATAACCTTCACAGGACACATGCCACCAAACTCAAGCCCTTGTCTCCATCACTTATTGTTTAGACTGTTAGCTTGCAAGGGCAGGGCATTCTTTCCTGTTGTCTCCTGTTTTCATACAGTAATGTTTGCTTTGAACTTTAGCTTATAGTTTATAGAGTGCTTATAGTTTGTAATAGTCTCTATACTGTTTGCTTTACCATGTCTATAATTAAACCTTGTACAAAAAAAAGATGGCACTATCTAACAAAACAATAATAATAGAATGAAACTTTCATGGAGGGGGCTTTAAAGTGGACCAACACCCAGGATTTTCACTATCCTGAGTGTTGGTCCACTTCCACGGGGCATCTCGATCGGGGGTGCCCCGCTGTGTGAAACCCCCCAGAAAGCCCCTAAAATCTTACCTTATCGGCGACGGACAAGCGCCGGATAAGCCGCCGCCGCCTCCCGCATGTCCCTCTTACAGGGTGTGCGTCCTGCTAGAGGGACACGCGGGAGGCGGTGGCGGCTTATCCATCGCCGATAAGGTAAGATTTTAGGGGCTTTCTGGGGGGTTTCACATGGCCGGGCATCCCGATTTCGGATGCCCCGCGGGAAGGGAGCTGATCGGCCTGGGAATCTAATAGATTCCCGGGCCGATCAGGGGTGGGTGTTGGTCCACTTTAAGCTTAATTTGGTGTATATGGATGTGAATGTGTCGGCAGTCAGTCCCAGGACTTGCAGGAAACCCCCCAAACAGGTTTTTGACTGCATGTTTCAGCTAATTGTCAAGACTTGTTTACAGGTTTAAACTGTATAATAAATAATCCCTTCAAGATTTATGCAATGCTGGATAGCCAGAAGTGTGAGCAGATAATAAGGGAAGTCATAAAAACTAGGCAGGGTTGCGATTTAAAGACAAAGCACAGGTTCCATGAAGATTTCTCGGTGTGTTATGATACATGTTACATCATCTTTTGATTAACAGTTAGGACGTGTTTCCAATTATTACTAAATAGAAAGTAGACATCATGCAAATTGTTCTCTCCTATTGGGCTAGTGGCACTGGAAGTTTCTGTGCCATTGCAGATGTTGTGTTAGACAAGATGGACAAGAGGATTGTCAGTATGTGCAAGACTTTAGGTACTGGGGATATGAACCTAAGATTTAGATTCTGGGACTACCAAACTAGACGCTGGGGAGAAGGCATACCTCCTAACTTTTGAAGTTTAGAAAGAGAGACAGATGTATCGACGCGTGTAGCAGAATTTTTTTGTGATTAAGCCACAACCCCAGCCATGCCCTTAAAGTGGACCAAAACCCACTGAACTTGTGAAATACATTTGACCAAAGCCCCTGCCAATACTCTCTTCTTAGGGTATAGAACTAGAAATTTATATTTTTGCTTATTAAACCTCACTGGAACACAGTTGTTTTGCTCTCCCTCTCTGTAGGATTGTAAGTAATTACTCACTGCATAAGTGTGGAAATAACATCATTGCCACACACAGCAGTGACAATGAATGGATGAGGTGGAGCTTTACAGCTAAAACAGGCGCCATTATCTGGCATTAAAGTCAAGCGAGAGCAGTAAAAATTGGCAAAAGTTACTATTCGTGGGGGGGGGGGGAGCAATTTAAGGAATGTGAGTTAAAAATGTGTTTTGGTCCGCTTTAACTACACTGATTTTCCCACCCATTGACACTTTGACACACCCTGAGAGAAGGAGGGAATGTGGATATGAGATCAAAGGGAGAGAAAGAGAGAATAGCAAAATGTGAAGTAGAGAAATTAAGAGAGAGAAAGAGAGGAATGTAATATGGGGGAGAGGGAAGGCAGGAATGTGAAAATGTGAGGAAAGTGGGAGAATGGGGAAATGTGTAATATAGAGATGGAGGGAATGTGGATGAAGGAGATAGAGATGGAGGGAATGTGGAAGGGGGGATGTAGATAAGAAAGAGAGCATGAGAGATAAGTGGGAGTGTGGAAGAGAGACAAAATGACAGGATATGGAAGAGAAAGAAGAAGAGTATAGACAGAAAGCGGGTGAAATAGAGGGAGACAGAGGGAACATCAAGGAGATAGGCTGAGCCACTAAGTGACCTGCAGGGCACTGATATGAGTCCTCCCTGCATCACTTTGTATCAGCTGTATCTTCAGAACTGCGTCTGGGGATAGGATTAGTGGGGGTACAGTGCTGCATCACGCAGTGCCTTCATATGCAGGCACAATGATGTATTGCTAGTGTTAGAAGCCTTGTATTGACTAGGCCGGTTACAGGTGGTTATGTTCAGTAGTCATCATCTGGCACCTGTCGGGGAGCCACAAAAAAAGACTTGGAAGGCTGCATCTGACCCCCAGGCCTTGAGTTTGACACATGTGGCCTAATGGATAAGGGGTGGAGACAAAGGGGAAGGATCAGAAACAGTAAGGCCCTTATTTAACAAGGGATAGCGACAGGTAGCGCCTGGTGAGCGACCGGTAATGACGGGCACCGCCACGAGAACGCCGGCTCCCCACCACAATCACACATTTATCAAGCCGATCCTGCTTAGTGACTGAGATAGCACCAGATAGCCACTCATTCATCATTATTCCAGCCTCAGCCCACAGCGCCAGCGTCCGACCTTGAACAGCGACAGGTATGACCTCTCGCTACCTGGCGCTCTCCAATGCATTTCAATGGAACAATCTTTAAATATTCATAATTAATTCATATTAATGTTTTTTTTTTTTTTTTTTTTTTTAAATGTCAAAAATTCTGTGACCACTTCTGCCATGTTATATTTTTTTTTAAGGTAAAAAAAAAAAAAAAAAAAACTTTGTGCAGAATTGATATTACAGGTCTGATATTAATGTATTCATATTACAAAATGTAATTAAAAACTTGTTTTTTTTGGTTTCCAAAAATATGGTTGTTTGGGGGTTAAAAAACTACTTTTAACCCATTGCCGTCAGCGCTCTGGGGTTTAAACATGCATTTCACAGCGCGAGAATTTTTTGAGCGTGATTTGTTAATGAATATGGTGGGAGCCGGTCGCTCTGACCAGTCGCTATCATGCGCTCCTATACAGCGCGGAACCTGTCAAATAGCGACTCCTCACCCAATATTCAACATTACTGCACACCGACTGAGTCGCTGTCAACAACCGAACAGCGGCCAAGCACAGCGACTACTAGCGGGCGCTGTGAAAATACTGCTACAGTCGCTCAACTGTCGCTACCTGCCGCTATTAATGAATCGGCCTCCCCGTATTGAGTTGTGTAGTATTCACCCTTTAGAGAAGCCAGATTGAATCCTGTGGTGCGTACACCCCCAGGGATTTTTGCTGAGCTTATTCACTATTTGCATGCAAACAGGTGGAGGAGACTCTACTCCATAGCATGAAGGGCTCTATTCACTGTAATAAAGAGTGTGCCAGGCACTACAAGAACATAAATCACAGGGCTGGAAAAAGGAGGAAGCTGCTATAGGGAGACACAATGTGAGTAGCAGTTGTTTGTTATTTTAGCCCAGTGACTTTAAGCTTTAAACACTGGGAATGAAGGCCTAGGCTTTAGATGCTGGTAATAGGGGGCTAGCCTTTGGATTCTGGGCATAAGAGCCTAGGTTTTAGATGATGTTAACAAGGTAAAGACTTTAGCCTTTGGGTGATACGGGCTTAGATAAAGTAGATAAAGTATAAGGACTGGTTATGTCCACTCTGCAGAGTCTTTAATTTGGTGGTAAGAGTTCATAAATTTCATTTATAATAATTTATCTATCTTTTGTCTCCAGTCATGGTAACTAAAGTGGACCTAAACCATTTCCTGCAACCACGTGCAAGGGTGGGTCCTAATTCAGAGTGACACTCAACTACCTGACACCATCAATGGGCCCTTTAGAGAGATAAAGAGATAGATACTCATTACCTAGCAGAGCTGCATCCATTTGGGGACAGTTAATGGCTACACATGTGCAGAATAAACAGTTGATTCAATAGAAGACTTGCTTCACTGACACTTCTGGAATGTAAAATAAACATGTGTGTTAAACCGGACCTTCAGCATCATTTCATTAAAAGCCCAAACCTATAAAAATCTATTTCCCAGCATCTAAAATTAATTTAATTAGTCACTTACTTTTTATTCTTTCGCTGGGCTGCAATTCTGGTCAGGACTCTAGGATACGGATGCCACCATCTTCCTTCAGAGGCATCAGGAGGAGAGGAGAGGGGCGGGGAATGCAGGGGGCAGGGTTATAGCTGTGCTTTGTTCAGACAGAGCAGAGCTGGGCTTAGGAAAAGGACAGCAATCCCAGAATGCAGAGCGGCATAGTCAGAAGACAATGTGCCGCCATCTTGGGTGTTTTAAAGGGTCAGGAAAAGGCAATAGGTGCAGGTAGGATGATTTTTATTTTGGGCAATCTGTATGTGCAGGGTGTGGGAAATATATAAGATATGCTCTTATTTAGGGTCTGGTTTAAGATCCCCCATACAACATTTCTTTTATAATGCAGAGTTGCAATCAAGTAAAAAAAGGAAGAAAAAAGGCCAGATAAGCGCCGCACCTTGATGACATAATTTTGGCACACAATAATTTACACTTTTAAAAATGCCATAGAAAGTTTTTTTTTTTCCTTTTTTTTTCCTCTTTTCCTTTTTTCCATCCCAAACTGTACTGTACTAGGAAGAAATTCAGGGGCGCCACCAAAAATGAAAAGTAGTGCCCAGTACACAGGATGGAGAACACAGCAGACATTTTACACTAAATGAGTGTTGGTCTGTGCACACAGATCATTGCCAGCTGTGGCTCTCCTTATCTACTGCTTGTATCCCTAGAGGCATGGCAAAATAATGGGGGCAAAAACAGCTTAGATCATGTGACCGTTTGCCATACTTGGTTTTGCCAGGGGTACAGGGAGCAGGTAATGAGGCAATCAGGAAGCATCCACATACACGCTCAGACCGATAGCTCTTTGATGTGCACATTGTGGGACCTGTTCTTTCCTCCATTAAGGCTTTTGCCCAGGCAGTGCCTTTAAATTCTTTCAGTCTATGCTAAAAAAAATATTAAGTTAAATTAAAAATGAATATAATTTAATCATTAAGGGGCTTTACTGTATAGTGAGAAATTACACTAGGGTTTGGTTGCTGCGTTTGACATAGCATGCTTTCTCTTTGCATGGCTTTGTTAAATCGCCCTATTAGCCGTTTATTGCTGATGAAGGCCATCTGCTGGGCTCACACATTATCCATCTCTCTTTGTCTTTTCCTCATACAGGCAGTGGAAGAGGTGAACAAGCAGCTGCGGGCTCTTTATCCGGAGAGCGAAGAGCTCTTTGATATTGTGCTGATGACCAATAACCACGCCCAGGTTGGCGTTCGGCTCATAAACAGCATCAATCATTACGGTAAGTCAAATAAATATCTGGCCAGCCTTGGATTTGCTACCACAATGAGGGGAAGCATTTGCTCCCTTTACTCGGCAGCCCTCTTTTAATGTGGATATGTTTATTTGCGTATGTCAGGGTGCCGGTGACAACACACATATTTCTGCTTTCAACAGATGCTCAATCCCAGCACCACAGACTTAACTTGTCACGTTATAACTATCAAGGAACAAAATGGCTACCACCACCTCCCCCCTCTATCTATAGGCCTCTATTTTCCAAGTTTTGCTGATATAGTTTTGTTAACAGAAGGATTTTGTACAGATTTCTAAGTTGTGAGTAATGATAGCATCCCCCCGTGGCTGCTGGGGTGAGTGAGAAGTTAAAAGAGAGAAGCACAACAGGCAGCCGGGTTAGGGATGGATCAGTAGGCTTGGGGTCAGCAGATAGAGCTCTGCAAGGAGTTAATCAGGAAATGGCGCTGCCCCGGGGTGGTCTTATGCTAGACTTTCATCATGACACCTATGTCAAGCACTGAACAATAACAAACTCGAGTGTTTCTTTTTTAAGTTAAACACACAGTAAGCCTGGGCCTTTCTTCTCTGATGAGAACAACCTTTGAGTCCTGCTGGTTTAAATCACTTCTTCAAACTGCAGCATATTTTCTTAAAATTGATTCCTCACCTCTTTACAGCACAAATTACCATGAAACTAAACACTTCCTCTCCATAGGGCTTGCTGGGATTAAAAAGATCGGTTTAGTTATTTGGAGTTGAAATCTAGACATATTGTTAATTAGTATCACGCCGTTGTGTAATAACCATGGCTGATGAGACCCTAGAAGTAGCTTCTGTATACCAATGAGTACAATGTCATCAAGTCAAGATATGTGCAACGATGCAATGACCAGAAGTGACTTTTATGAAACATTAGACCTGAATCTCTAGTGGGGGCATTGCTTTAATGGCAGAAGACACATGATACCAAAAATAATGTGTTGGGCTCATCCACACACTAGGGTCCCAAAAGCTCAAGTGCATCTTGAGGCAGTAAATTGCAGTATAAAGGATTTTTCATTGCCACTGGACTGCACTGCTTTTGGTCTGACTGTCGGGTATAACCCCCAACACACAGTCCACCTCATCCAAAACCTGTGTCAGAATTTACTCATTCCTCTTCTTACAACCCCTGTCACACCAAAGTATCCCCAAAACGTTTCCCCATGGACACTCTGTAGCCCCCAGCCAAGAAACCCTACACCAGCGGTGGCGAACCTATGGCCACAGGAGGCACTCATTGTCCTCCATGTGGGAACACACCTTGGCCCAGCACACACGGATTTGTACTTTTATAACATTTTTATCATTAATCATTGGTGATTCAGTGCTCCCTAACATCACCTCCAGACAGACCGCGGGTGATACATGCTAGTAATTACCCCCCTGTGTCTGTCCAGGGAAGGTGGTGGTAGCTGGAGGATTTTTGTGTGCACAGGCCAGGGGAGGGTGGCTGGTGCAACAGTGTGTGCCCTCATGTATATAGTCCCCCCCCCCCCAGCAAACCCATTGTTTTGAGGTGAAGCTGACCCCATGTAACCAAAACCTAATAGTCTGCTGTCAGTCACAAGGGGTCAGCTTTTGCCTCCTGGCTGCCAAATGGTGGAGATTTGGAAAATAGGTATTAAACAGTGGTATTGGGCTTGCAGGAGCACTATGCATGGGAGGGCAATTGTTTTTTCTAAACTTAAACCTCAGTATGCAGGGTAAATAGCTTTGTGATAAATAAGTGGGTTTTGGGTTGCAGTTTGGGCACTCAGTCTCTAAAATGTTTGACATCACTGCCCTAGACCATGTTCTGCCTCACAATGTTATACTCTCAGCACATACCCAGCTCTTCACCAATGCTAAAACTTTTTAATTAAAGAACTTATTACGCTAGAATGCTAAAGCTTCAGCACTTTCACTGTGTGGGGCTCAGCAGCTTATGCATTAGTCATGGGCTGGTCGCGGTAAAAGCCCAAGCTGCTTTTCTGCCCCAGTCTGCCCTGAACTGCCCTGATGTCAAATCTGACATCATTTTACATTAAATGGTTGTTTTATGTTTTTAACACATTTTTAGCTGACTGACAAACCATATGTACTGCCCAAGTGGCACTTGATAATAAGAAAATGGAAATGGTAAATGGTGAGAAAGTTGGAAACCCCAGAAGCATAACATAGAACAATATAATAAACCACATTAAAAAGAATTGTATATTTTAAATAAGGTAATTAAATGGACTGAGCCTAATATGTCTACACTGTGAAATGCAAACCTATGTCTATAAGTAGGCAAATACATTTTACCAAATGATCATAAAGGCACTCATAAGCAGGGGGATCTCGTGACATTTTTATAAGGGAAGGACAGAGGAACATTGGCCTATGTACTGTTCTCTAGTTCACTGCATCAACGTAGACCAGGTGTGTCTACTGATATTCTCTGTGGACACACATTTTCTGCCTAACCTGCTGAATTTGGTTATACATTGTCAGTTAGGCAATGTGAGTCATTTTTTTTCTGGCCAGCTATACTTTACCTAAGCCTGGTTTGTAAATTAATAAATACAAAAGCTCTATAGTAAAACTGAGCATACAGTATAAGGTGGAATAGCAGTTACAAGATGATTACATTTTTACTGAAGCTGACAGCATTTTGGAGAGTAACTTATCAATGAACAGGTCCAAAATTTCTGAACCTTGATCTGTATGGACAAGAGTTTTTTTTTTTAAATATTGAAATATTTAAGTGATGTGGACCTCTCTTTTTCATGAAATGATCAGTGTACAAGAATAATTGTTTATACTATTAACAAATTGTCAATTTTCTTTTTTTTGTGTATTCCAGGCTTAAACATTGAGCGATTCTGCATGACAGGAGGAAAGAGTCCTATTGGCTACCTGAAAGCCTACCTCACTAATTTGTACCTATCATCTGATTCCGAGAAAGTACAAGAGGCCATTCAGGAAGGTAAGTTACAATTACTGTCAGGTCTGTGAGCTTAGAGGTGAACATGGTTTTCCTTACAGGTGCCCCTCAGTTGCTTCACATGCATTTGCTTTCTATAACTTTCAAGATGGCGCTTTCCTCTCCTGCTTACTGACACAAGAGAGCTATTCCCTGCATCTATATATGTGCTGCCGTGACTTTGTGTTTCATTTCAGGTTCTTTTAGGTAGAAGCTGCACTTCTAAATTAACATACTGTATGCACAAAAAGTGAAATTAATGAAATAAAGACCATTCAATGCCTTATTTTGAAAGATAAAATACTGCCCGATTCACAAACGTTTTACAGGTTATTAACTCCAAAACTCTCACTAGCATTGTCACAATGGTTCTCGTTAACTTTTTAAAGCTAATCACAAGTGTTACATTCACTCTTTTTAGCCACCTGGTATGAAAGTTTTAGACATTGGTAAGTTGTTGTACCTGCAGACATTGGTAACTGAATTAAAGCTCCTTACAGGTCATGTCCACTCTTGTGGGCTTTTCGACAGTCAGCACAAGAATCTCCCATAACACCGGTGTGCGAAATACAGCTGCCCAGTAGACATGGTTTATGGCACCTTGATAGCTACTCTTGTAAAGAGGCACCAGCCCAGTTTCTCACACGGCTGCTACAGGAGAGAGATGAGGTCACTGGGCCTGCTGTATAGTTCCATGAAGGTGTGCTGCAACTTATCCAACTGGATTTTTCAGTTTAGACTTCACAACTTAAGATGACTAACAAAATGTCTATAAGGAAAAAAGCAAAAAGATCAGCCATCTCAACTTACTACAGCAGATGTTCCAGGACCTCGTGGAATGAGAACCTTGACAGATGCTTGATTTCTTCAGATTTTACGTTTCCTGATTTTTTTCACCCATTGTAATTTTTTAAATAATATTTTTCTTTTTCTTCCTATACATTTTAATATCCTGATACTGAAAAAAAATATTTATTTAGTTGAAAAAAAAGTTATTAAAAAATGTGTCCCTTTTAAAGCCTAAACTTGGGAAAGCGAGAGCATGGGAAGCATCCTGCAAGCCAGTGTATTGCTGTCCCCTAATGACTTCCAGCCAGTAAGCTAATGTCTGTCTGTGTATGTTGTTTCTTTGCATGTTTAATAAACTGATGCTGCTAGCACCGGTTAGCAAGCATGTGTCTGTAGGGAGGGTGCAAGCTGGATGGGTCAGCCTGGAGCCTTTCCAGCGCCTGTCAGTCAGTCGTTTAAACTGTGCAATCTGCGTTACATGTGTATATTATTCTGTACATGGTTTGTTGTCCTATGTCTGGCATGGGGCTGCTCATGTAACATAAATGTGTCCAATAGACAGCACGTCAGACAGTTTAGCTATGAGAAAAGGACACCGGTTGGTATAGAAATTACCAGTAAAATTGTTACATGTATTTAGTCTAAATTTATAGAATTCCATCATAGCCCACGATTCTTTAACTACAGACAAGGATTGTCTGGATATTAATATTAATGTATGAGACATTCTGTAATATATGTTGATATAATTCTAAATTATGTACAGATTTGGCAAACTTACTTAATTTGACACAGAAGCCATTAAAATCATTAGAGAGTTCATTAGAAGATCATTAGAAGATTAGAAGATAAGAAGATAATGTTATAGTCCAGGGGTTCCCAAATGTGTACCACGTGCTACTTGAGATCCTATTAGGTGGTAATCGGCGAGGTTGCAGACTGATCTTTACCCCAACCTGATCTGCTGCCATCTATACTTTAATCAATCCTGGTTTGCTCCAAAAATTCAAAACTGTTTCAAAATGTAATGAAAACTATAGAGGTTGAGCTTTTCGTGGACTTTAAATTTGTTTTGTGCCTTTTTAACTCAGTTTTGGGTGTCTGACATCATGTACAGACCACCCAGGTGGTTTCTGAGATCATTAGAAAACGGAAAGTGGTACTTGATGAAAAAATATTTTGGGAACCCCTTTTCTATGCCATTGTTTATTCACCTTACTAAATGCTGTAGTAAGGATTGCTACATCTATACTTTTGTTTCCTTCACTTACCGAATTGTCCTGGATCACTGCATTTTTTTTTGCTGTCCATCTCTGTAAGATGGTAGGTGATCAGTCATTGCATAGCTGTGGCAATCACATCACTGCCACTCACAACAGTGGCAATAACTCGAGGCAGCAGGACTTCCAGATAAAACAGGTATCAGTACCCATGAAACAAAAGCAGCCAAGTTGCCAAATATTACTTTTCATGGGGAGAGCAATTCAGGGGATGCTGCTTAAAAATGTGGGGTTTATTCCGCTTTTATTTAGTTATTCTTTAAGCCAATAAGTGGAACTCAAACACGTAATTGCTGAGGGAAAGCCTGTCCTTGTTGAAGGGGCAAGCTTCTGCAGTTTGACTTCAGATCCCCCCTTGGACTGAGACTAGAGTTGCCACCTGTACTGTACCTGTACCTGCCACCGGTATTTTCTATTTTTACTGGTGATTGAGGATAGGAAAGTATATCTGCAGTTACAATTACCAGTATAAAAAACAGATACGGGTACTGCCCCGCCGGTGGGCAGTAAATAAAAAATACCTGCCAGGTGGCAACCCTGAGACCCAGCAGTAAATCACAAATCAAATCTTGAGGGTCATGTCAGGTTGATACCCCATTTCTTAGAGATAGACTAGAGTGGATTCCCCCACAATATCACTCAAGCGCAACTTACTAAGTAAGCAATGTACCCAGCATGCGTGCATCAGTCAGCCCTGCCACTCCCAATATAGAGGACAGCACAGCATGAGATGAATATTTATTTTATTACTCTGTCAATAAATCTTCAATTTTAAAAAGGAACAAAAAATGGGAATTTTGCCTTGTCTAAGCCTACACAATGGGAATACTTTGGAGTGTGCCTGGATAATCACTTTAAGCATTACTCCCAGAAACAGCTGATAACAGAAAGGTTCATCTTCTGTTATCAGCTCAGTGCTGGAGTGGGTGGCCTGGGCGTAAGGCAAGTGCTTTGACTACAGATAGGCTTCAAATTGCCTTGTATGATTCAGGGTGTCTATAAAGGTTCCATGGCCAGTATTTATGGCTGGACACACCTAGGTATTTATAGGAGGTGATAAACATGCAGAAACTCCTAAACAATGATTCACTGCATGCTTTAAAGCAGACCTGTTATGGTGACACAGCAGCTGCCATTGCCTGGCTGCAGTGCTGCTCCTCCCTCCTGAGTACAGAGACTGTGATTCCAAAGGATGATGCCCCCTAGGAACCTTTCCTGACCTAACATTTACTGTAACTTAAATGCATGATATAGATCATGTAAAACGAAAAAGAATATGTTTTTCCCAACATATGTCTTTCTCCAACTCAGTGAGATACACAAACAGTAACAGCTGAACTCAAAGCACATAAAAGGACCGGCATCAAATCATTTATTTTATTCCTTCTTCACAGTGCATTTTTCACTGGACACGTTTGTTTTTGTATTGCATGCAATGGCAGAAGTAGCGGTAGAGACTGCAGCGACCCATGAGTTTGGGGGCCCTAACATTACTCTCCCTCCAACCTATTTATCTGATTTGTGCTTACGGGTGGTGTTGGTCAAACCCCTATAAGTTCAAGTTCAGGCTGAACTTTAAAGAAAAGTTTGATTCGGGTTTGCTTTAAGAAGTCTGAAAAGAACCCATGTTTTCTCCCGCTCTAATCCAGTCAGTGTGATCTTGCTTGAACTCATTTTAAAAACCTTGCTTTTTGTCTTTTAAGGAATTGCAGCTGCCACCATGTTCATGCCAAAGCGAGACGTCATCTTGCCCGAGACGCAGCTGAGGGTGGCATTTGATGGGGACGCAGTCTTGTTCTCTGACGAGTCTGAGCAGATAGTGAAGGAAAAGGGTTTGGATTCCTTTTTTGAACATGAGAAACAATTTGAAAACAAGCCACTGGCTCAGGTATGAAATCAAAGTCATCATGATATCATGTTGCAAAACAGATTCATCACTCATCAGTGTAATACATTTGTGTTGTGCATGGATCAAGTTAAGAATAAAGACAGCCCCTCCCACATATATACTTACCATACTTACCTCTTTCCTTGATGGGACTAGCAAGTGCTGAGGGACTGAAAGCAGCAGCACACACAGCATCTCCAACAGGAGATGCCAGCTGCTTTAGTATGTGTAGTGTCTTCCAGTCCCCTAGAGCATGGAGACAATAATGTGTGACTTCTAGGTCTGGAGGGCGATGGGGTTTAGGTCTGCTTCAATATTTCCTAAGAAATGTATAGGTAAAGTCCATGACTAATCATGGCATTGCAGTGGGAATGAGACTCCCCACCTACCTGCTACCCGCTCATGCACAGTTGGTTTGGTGGGTGGCCTCATTTTATTTATTCTCTGTAGACAAGTTCCATGTGCATGGAGGTCTATTTAAAGCAGAACAACACTTATTTTTCCACAAAGTAGATAGGGCCAGTGCCCCCTGCCCATTAACATACCTTTCTCTTCTATCCCCCGGCAAAATATAGTGCTGTGACTGGCTGCCATGGTCACGTGATCCTCCTTCTGGGGTTCTGGCCACTGGCTACCAGCAAATCACACCCCTTGATTTCACCGGTGGGCCAAGGAGAAATGTAAGGTGTCTCCAGTTTTATTGGGTTAATGCCCGGGGGGGGGGGGGTTATGGATGCCTACCGGCACTAGAAATGACACCCATTTTGTGAGAAATAGGTGTTTTTCCAGTTTAATCCCATATTGCCTCTAATCACAGCCCATGCATTTCCTCCATTGTGAGGTGTGAGGTCTGTAAAAACGGATTTTCTCAAATAAAAGGTCTTTTGTTCCTGGGATAACATCACTTCCCCCTCCCGCACTACCTTTTAGATGTTAGCGTTATCTAAAAGCCAGCATCCTGCTGCAATCCACCTGTCAACCGCCTCCCCCCCCCCCCTTAGCCACCGCTGACTGATCACAGTGGGCTAAGCAGTACATACCTCTAGCCGCCATTTTTTTCAAAACTTGTGTGCTGCTCCTGATCTCGTGCTCTTCTGTGCTGAGCTCAGTGTGGCAACGAAATCTACATACAGTGAGCACCGACGGACATATCCTCATTCACCTCTGAGGTGTGCAAAGCAAAGAATTGTTCACAGCTAAAAGGATAAAGGTAGCATTAGACCTACATCCAGCAAATAATATTAGCTCCAGCATTGCTGATCCCTCCTGGTCCCTTATGGCAAAAACTGGTAAACACGCTGATATTGCCAACGACACAAGAGCTCACTGTATGGACATTAATTTTCAATTTAGAGGATACTCATGAATTCTCTGGTAAATACTGTAACATTTCTGTTATGGGAAGAGACGACCTTCCCAATGGGGACAGCTGGTGGCAGTAAGAACCTGAAAATGCAAAGAGGGTAATTCAGTGGAGCCTAATGATGAGGTCCCAGGGGACCCATACTTGAATCTCTGGCTTTGTTGTAACAGCAGTAGGTACATAGAAGGGTAATGGCGGACCACATGGCCCCACTAGTCCTCCTTATGTGTCTTTACTTAATTCACCTATTGTTGAATACTCTCAATAGTGTTGAACACACTCTCCAAAACCTAAAAAAAAAAAAGATACCTGCCTCCAAACCACACATTCCACAGCCATTCTAATTAGGGATGTCCATCTGCTCCTGTATACCAAAATATGCTGATAATAGGGTTGATTTATCTCTTGATGAGATAACTCTACTACTATTAGGAGAGAAAAGAGCCATTCACTTCGATTGTCTAATTTGGGGTAATTCAGCACAAAATTTACATCTGGTTGTTAAATCAGCCCCAAAGTAAATAGGTGAATGGTAGTTTTCTCTCCTTAAAATAGTTTCCTCACCTGTTACTGAATCGACCCTTATGTTTTATCGACTTTTCAGGCTCCCCGGTTGTCTCAGCCGGCCATTTGACCTATGCTGGTAACCAATAGGGCAGTTCATGTGAGCATCTCTCATGCCTTGGAAATGCAAAGAGGGTAATTCAGTGGAGCCTAATAATGAGATCCCAGGGGACCAATACTTGAATACTTTGTTGTGACAGCAGTAGAAACATAGAATGGTAATGGCAAGAGGAGACCACATGGTCCTCCTTATGTGTCTTTACTAAATTCACCTATTGTTGATTTTTTTCAACTACCTCTGCTGGAAGTTTGTTCCAAGCATCTACCACTCTTTCACTAAAGTAATATTTTCTGATGTTGCTCCTGATCTTCCCTCCAACTCGGGGCCATATTTGCACATAGGACCCAAGCCTAGGGCATCTGGTTGTGCAGAGTTGCTGTGTTACTGGGCATGTAAAATTGCGATGCCTGTCTGCAATAAGCAGCAATAGGTAACACTTCCAGATTTCAGGCTATCTGTAGTCCAATCAATGGGGCTCGGTGGCAGCACCTGTCATGTCCAAAAATCTGGAATCCCCCATTGGTTGCTGGCTGTCATGTGGCTGTGGGAGCAGAATTCCTGTCATTACTATTCAAGTGTGCAGGTATTCCAATTCAATATTCTTCTGAAGCTGGGGAATGCAGCATCCCCAGGGGTTGCTGTGGGTTGATTTGGTGTAAGTTTGCTTTAAGAGGTTTAAAGCTCCCCCTGACTGTAACTGGTAAGTAACAGCCCTTCCGCATTAGATATATTGGGGGTTACTAAGTTATTTTAGGCAGAAAATAAGTATACAGATTTTTGATTTATGATAATCATTTCTTTTTTTCTTAGGGTCCACTGAAATGCTTTCTTGAAGCCCTGGGAAAGCTCCAAAGAAAGTTTCATGCTAAAAATGCCCGTCTTCAGTGCCCCATAAGAACCTACCTTGTGACAGCAAGAAGTGCTGCCAGTTCAGGAGCCCGGGCGTTGAAGACCTTGCGTGCTTGGGGTCTGGAGGTTGATGAAGCACTTTTTCTGGCCGGGGCCCCCAAAGGACCCATCTTGGACAAAATCCGCCCCCACCTTTTCTTTGACGACCAGATGTTCCATATAGAGGGTGCCTTTGAGCTGGGTACTATAGCGGCACATGTCCCATATGGAATTGGCCAGAAGTACCACAAATCAACCCCTAAGGAGGAGCCTAAAAAGGAAGAAGCTAAAAAAGAAAGTGCTGAAACGAAATAGAGCTATGTTAATGCCACTAAACAGATTTGGGTAGAGCTGATCTGCTGTCTCATATACACAGGTTTAGGCATATTCTGCAAATCAATCAGATGTTTACATGTTGGGATGCACATAGAATGTTTGCTTAATTCTTTTTTTACAACATTTTTTAAAAGGTTCAACTTTTTTTAGTCAGGAAATATACTGTATGTAAGCCTCCAATGCTCCTCCTGAAAATGCTGAAAGCCTGATTGCCAGGCTGCTTCTCCGCCCTCACCAAGGGGCTTATGCACTGAAACAGTAACGCTCCATATGGCGTCAGTAAATCCTTTACTTGTTTTTTATGTTAGCTAATAATTATGCTTTGGAGGTAAAAAGCAAGCTACCAGCATTTCCAGAAAGGGTAGGTGATGGCTGACAATTAGAAACAGATAGGTTTCCCACTTTCACTTATGGTAACTACACCACAATGCTTATTTCAAGAGGGTACATGTCAGATCATTGACTAAATCAATCTCCCGGTCCCTAAGCCTGAACCCCAACAGGCCTAAAAGTCATCAAAAACTGACACAGGCCAACCCTGATCAAAATGTTAAAGTGGGTGTCCAGTCACATGACATTTTGGTGGCTGAACAGGAGCCAGGCTGGATTTTAACTGGGTGACAAGAAGAAGAACATCAAAATGTTGTGGACCAGTTACTCTCTTTTACATGCCCTTTAGAATCCACTTGGCGGCTGCTAAATGGCTTGTTTGTTTGCCTTTTGTTTTAATTAGTTGCAATGTAAATGTCTATACATTTAAAAAAAGAGAAAAGTGATGAGCCAAAGCGGGGACAATACAGTTTGGAAACCCTCTTGCCGGATAGCCCCCAACCTCCGGAATTCATCACTCCTGAATGTCAGTTACAACAGTCCTGGCCACCACAAGGTGTGAACAGGTATAATGGTCCATAGTTCACAACCATTTAAAAACAAAAAACAGTTTAAAAAAAAAAACTCACTGTTGGCGTGTCTTCCTTTTTCAGTCCCCCACCGGCCGTTATCCTCTCAGCAGGTACGCCATGTCGCGGGATCCCTCCGGATCCAGCAGGCTGTGATCTTTGGGAAAGCCCCACCAACATCTGCAGTAAGTGTCTGCCAGGGCAGGGAAACTTTTATGCCACAGAGGAGAAGCCTTTGTGGATCCTCTCATGTGACTAATAAGGTCACTGAAGTGGAGTGACATGGGGGAGATTCCCGGGGAAGTCCTCCTTTGTGGTTTTAGCTTGGCAGGATGCAAAGAAAGGAGAAGGGGGGACCTCTGTACAACCTGACCCATTCCTACAGGGGGATTTCCAGTCCAGCACTTGACAATGACCATTTACCTCAACACACCTGGGCTTAGATAATTAAAGCCCATTTAATTGGCCAAGTCCAGGTGTATTCAGGAACATGGTCAGTGTTAATTGCAGGCCTAGAGAAAAATCACCCTGCATCCCGAGTCAGGTAGGTGTCTCTGGCGACCTGGACTGAATCAGCAAGATACAGGTCGAATTTAGCTTTGGCCTGGAAGCCCGTCACTAATACTGAGGAAGTCAAAAATGTTGGCTCATATTCACTAAGGTTCAAGCTGTGAAAACTTCCCTGCGTCAATCACCCAATTGCGTATATAAACAGTTATTTTTATAATTCACCAACTGATGAAAATCTGAAGCAGTGGTCAATTGATACACATTGTTAGTATCCCATCTATGTCCAACCTACTCTACATTAGACTCTCCATATTAGTACATTTTACATTCTGAAAGGAACTCCAAACTTTAGCTTGGTGCCTTTTTAAGTCAGCAGCCTTTTAACATAAAAGTTAGTACTAAATCTTTTAGCTTTGAATATTTTTAAATTGGGTTTGTTTCACTCAGGTTTATTTAGGGTGTTTTTGCTACTTTGTATTACTAGATAGACACATGTATATATATTGCTAGAGGTAAGAAGGAATAGTTATAATTGAAATATTTTTATACTCTTTTTCATAATTTATAAGAGGGTTATAAGAGGGTTTGTTGTGTTGGGCTTCTGTTTAAATTGTTGCAGGCTTTATAGCACAGGAGGTAATATGGTCTGGTAATGGCAAAAAAACATGCTACATGACCAAAACGTAAAATCAGTGCCTAGGGACAAGCATCAATAGTTAATAGTAACAATGGGGTCATGCTTATTATTAAAAGCAAGTTAAAAATCATTCTTACACTCCCTGTATTTGGTCCAAAAACATGGGCGTGTCAACCTTCCCTCAACTGGTATGATTAAGGGTCCCTCTTCCATTTGATTTATGACAATTGGTTTTGGATATCTGCGGTTTTGGGCTACATTTTAAATTGGATAAATAAAAGTTACCTTTTAGGACAAACTGGATACTTTCTATTGAGGAGGACTGCCATGGGGATCTCATTTTTCCTGTCTTTTTCAAGTGGATTGGGTGAGCTGGCTGCTTTTTTCCTATTGTTGCAATCCCCCCTCCACTGAAGTAAATGAAGTGGGTGTGTCATAGTCCCTGCGATGGATGGAGGGGGTGGTCCATCATTAATACTATGGAAGCAGTGGATGGTCGCAGTGCGCAGTGTGGGATATAGATCGGGCGATCAAGTAAGTGTCAGAGCACAAGACTAGAAGCAGGGGACAAAATGTCTTTAAAGATAAGCCTTTGTAGCCACTACTTCAGTATCCCCTCATAGGCATAGGTACATTGTAAATGTACCTGCTTTGAATGCTAAAGTAATACATCATAAATACATCTGCACTGTCTGCACGGGCCTTTACAGTTCACATAACACCAGATTACTTATAAGCTATGAGGTTTACAAGCTGCACCAAAACATGGCATAGTGTTAATGATATTCTGCTGCCTTACATGTATTCTTATGACCTTTTTTCTATGTAAAAACAGTTAAAAAATATTTTTCTACACACATGTATGTGTTCTGTTATTTTCTGCTTTATTAAAAAAATAGAGTGAATCTGTACCTCTGCAACACTTTTCTTAAATTATTACATATATATAGGTGACCCAAAGCAGGGGTTCCCAACCAGTGGTTACATTTACCAATTGTGGCACTCATGCTCCCCCCTGGTGGTACTCAGAACCATTGGAGACAAAAGTGGGGGGACGTGAAGCAGTGCAGACAAGCTTCCTTCTCCAATAGGATGTGCTAAGTCAACAAGCTGTATGAGTGGAACATCTTTTGATGATTGCATTGCTGGCAGATCTTGCATTGTTGGACCAGTATAGGACCTCCTGGGAGTTGTGGCAAGGATAATACTTGAAGTAATTGCAAAATGGTAAGTGGCACTCCCTTAAAAAGCATGGAAAACGCAGCCCCTGAGGACATCTATAGGAAAATAATCACATTTTCTGTATATTTATCCCCTTCCTGATTTCTCCAGGTTTGCCTCCAGACCCCTCGGCTAAATATAGTCATATGTAAAATGGATTTACCTTTGAGGGGATTGTCCAGGCTAAGTATAAAATCAAGGCAAGGTTCTCTTGCCTCTCATCAATGCCATACAAAAGTCTATATACCACTGCACACTTTAAACAGTTCTAAACAGTTCTGAATCCTTCTCAGATTTGGGTGCAACAGCTCACGGGGCATTGCATTGTTTCCAAAAAGCAAGAGAGAGAGTAGAATTCTGATCCTTTTTATTACTTTGTATTCCATAACACCAAAACCGAATATGTAAACCGTTGTTGCAGTATCATAAACAAAAATTAATGAAAGAAACAACCGGTAGTATTCCCCCACCCCTGTGAAACCACTACACAAAGCAGTGTAAGTACTCTGCTTATAAATTGTTTGGTAATGGGGGGAGGAGAATATGCACACACTCTGTACAGTATATCGTGAGCAGGGGAAGCCTTTGGAGTGTGCAGGTCGTCGCATTGTACACGGTGCCATGGTCAGGGGGGCACTGCACCCACACGCTCGACGCCCCAATCCACCCATCGCCCACCCACTCAGTTTAGTTGTTTGCTTCCCACTCACCCCCATGCCCATTCTCACTTGCCCCCCCACACGCGCTCGCTCAGCTTACAGGTAAACCACTTGCTGCCCCCATACCCGACCTGTTCCCTTGCTTTAGAGGGGGAGACAATTGGAGCAGCTGCGGGTGCATGTTTGGTTGGTTCAGAAGGAAGGGGTGCCATTCTTACATCTGTTTTGCCCTTTTTAGTATACCAACCTAGGTGATTCCCTAACCCCAGAACACCCCAATTTGGAATGCCCTACTGTGTGAAACCACCTGTGATCACTGGCATAACCACCATGCAAGTAAACCCTCAGCACATGTGCAGGCTTTCATTCAATTAGCACTTTATGCTGTATATATTAATACAGGGCATAAAACTCTTTGTTCACAGAGCCCAGGATAGGGAGCGGGGGGCAGCATGAAAATCAGTCTGGAAAACCAGGGGTGTGGCCCATGCATGCACCATGGGATTGCTTGCAAGGTAAGTATACTGGCTGTCCTGGGTGGTTTCACACAGTGGGACATCCCACAGTGGGAGATAGGGAATTAGCCAGCCCTGAAGTGGTTTAGATTACAGGGCCAGGAAATACAGGTTCTTGGCCTCCTGAAAGCGATCCACTCGCCCTTAGCTTCATGTCTGACGCCAGCTGCCCGGCCAGTTTTATAGCCATACAATGCTGGTGCTTGTCTACCCTAATAGACCTATTTCCATACCCAATCCTGATAGTCCTATATCATTTGTGACCTGTTATGTTGAAAACAGCATTCTAGAGATATAACAGGGCACTCAACTAGTAATCTGTGTGTGCTCTGTTCTTTTTAGTTTCTGTAACTATAACTTTATCACACTGCCAGTGTCTTTGGATAAAGTATATGGCAGGGATTTTACATCAGAACCAGACAACAAATTAATATGATTACTGGTTTTATTATATCAATGAATTTGGATATTAACAGGCATTATGACTAAAATAACATTAATATATATCTAAAATGGTGCTCACTGTTGAATATCCACTGAATTCCAGTACAGTTGTGCACATTAACGTCTGCACCAGTTTTCATCAATGTCTCCTGTTGTTGCTAATTTAGAATATGATGGACTGGTGCATGGCTGCTTTTTAATATATATATAAAAAAAATAAGCATAGTGCTGCTGAGTAAACCCATGGTCATCAACTCCGCCAATGAGCTCTGTTTTCTTTGGCATGAGAACTTTGAAATGAAGCAAGGGAGCCTGGCAGGAAAAGCAGCAGGTACTTGCTAATGTTATTACGTGTCTCCAATAAAATGTAAAGTAGACTATTATTTTCAGCTAAGAATGTATTAGGCACTGGCCTTCCAAATTCTAATCAGCATGTTGGATGAGATCTGAGAATAGGAGGAAGCAAGCATTAAAGCCATGCGAACATACTTCAACTCTTCCAAAGCACCATAATTTAATCCCAAATGAGCTGCAACTGAATAAAAATATTCTGTATAGTACACGTACGACCAGTGACGTCACTTGCGGCTGTCACAGCGCATCCCGATCACCAGTAGCCTGGATGGCAGCGTTTGCCATCCTTGGCCGGTAGTGACGCATGGGGTGCGTCATGACGCCGCATAGGAAGAGAGAGAACTCGCTGTGCCCCGGTGTCTCAGGCAGTGCGGACCAAGGCAAGATGGCGGCTCCGACGTTTTCGTTTTAGCGAGATAAATATTCCGACGTCATTTCCAGAAACCAGAAAGATGGCGGCCCACATTGCGGCGACCGATACGAAGCAGTAGAACAGTGTACTTTGCGGAGCAAGCAGGAGCGGTGGATGAGGTAATTTATTAGAGGCAGAGGAGATTATCTTGTTCTTATTGCTGGAGTGATTCGCTGGAGGCTAAGTACGGCCTTCTAAAGATAAAAAATAAATATTTTTAAATAAGAAGTGCTTGTGAAAATAAAGACAATACCTGAGGTTTAACCTCAAGATTACATTATCGTTCAATACTTAAAGAAAAAAGAAGGAAATTTACAAATATGCAATAAATAGGCAGATGTCATTGAAGTAGTGTGAATGATAATAGGCAAAATGGTAAGGTCACATGGTAAGCTAAGGTTGTATATACATGGTAGTGCCCGGTTCTAATAAAAAACTGAAAAGTCCATATCTTCATTCAGGCCAAAGGGGCTCTTGGTGCTTAATTGATGGATCCAATATAACTCACCCTGAAGTGACCTTTTCTATAGATTGCCACCTCGTTTTGGGGGTGTCACCACCTCTATGACCAAAAATTTTAATTGATTCACCAGATGACCCTCTTCTAAAAAATGCCTAGCTACGGGGGATTCAATCTTCCCTGATCTTATATCTGAGCGGTGCTCACTGATCCTATTTCTAACTAATCTTTTTGTTTTACCAATATACCCCTTACCGCAAGGGCCACACAGTACCATAATAATACTATCCACACATAAGAACAACATATAAACAGGAAAGTAAAACCCAGAACTAGAACTGACCTTTGCTTAACAGCTCGAGTGATGGGTGATGAGTGGTTGCTTTGCATTCCCCGTCTGATGCAATTGGACCTGAGGATGAATGCATGGTTTATGAAGCAAATATTTCAAGAAACCTGCTGAAAAGTACAAAAGGAAGCCAGTTGTTGATGGTGTTATTGTTCCAATATGGTTAATGTTGAAAATGAAAGTTGGAGAACACAAGAGGCTCAGGGACCAAGGACTACTTTCATGGTAGGAATGACTTACAGTAAATGATCAGAATTAGGGATGAGCGAATCGATCCGGACGAACCCGGATTCGATCCGAATTTCATGAAAAATTAGATTCGGATCGAATCCGAATTTCCCCGCGATTCGATCGCTCGAAGTTTTCCTTTAACATCCATTTATTTACATACAGGCAATCTAAGATGGCGGACGGGACATGTCTGGACATCTACCCCGCGCCAGTGCAAGCTGGGACAGTCACATGCAGCCTATCAGCAGCCAGCAAGCCCGGTGACGTCACAGCGCTATTTAAGTCGGCCATCTTGCTTTTCCTTCCTCATTTCTCTATTGCATTCGTGAGAGACAGAACGCTGTAGTGAGGGAGAGGCAGTTAGACAGGCAGGGACAGACAGGGACAGGCTGGAGACAGGCAGGAGACAGGCAGGAGACAGACAGAAAGTCAGCGAAAAACAGGGAAAGTTAGGAAAAATCGGAGGCAGTCACAGGGAGATTTTTTTTTTTTCATCCAGCCTGAGTGTTACTGGCTGGCTGACAGGCTTTGTTAGCGTTTTCAGGCTGCTTATACTAACTAACTGTGCATATATACTGAACTGATCTTAAGTCTGCTGTGAGGCATCCCATTCTGTGACTACAGCAGACCATAACCATTTGCACTTATTATAATTGAAATTAGGCCTGATAAAGACACTTTTGCTGTGCATAGTACTACTGGTCCCTGCCAGATGCACTCCTGTTTGGGGCATCCCATTCTGTGACTACAGCAGCCTCTATTTAAGACCATATAACCATTTGCACTTATTCTAATTGAAATTAGGCCTGATAAAGACACTTTTGCTGTGCATAGCACTACTGGTCCCTGCCAGGTGCACTCCTGTTTGGGGCATCCCATTCTGTGACTACAGCAGCCTCTATTTAAGACCATAACCATTTGCACCTATTTGAAATTAGGCCTGATAAAGACACTTTTGCTGTGCATAGCACTACTGCCTGCCAGGTGCACTCCTGTTTGGGGCATCCCATTCTGTGACTACAGCAGCCTCTATTTAAGACCACATAACCATTTGCACTTATTCTAATTGAAATTAGGCCTGATAAAGACACTTTTGCTGTGCATAGCACTACTGGTCCCTGCCAGGTGCACTCCTGTTTGGGGCATCCCATTCTGTGACTACAGCAGCCTCTATTTAAGACCATATAACCATTTGCACTTATTCTAATTGAAATTAGGCCTGATAAAGACACTTTTGCTGTGCATAGCACTACTGCCTGCCAGGTGCACTCCTGTTGTGGCATCCCATTCTGTGACTACACCAGCCTCTATTTAAGACCATATAACCATTTGAACTTATTCTAATTGAAATTAGGCCTGATAAAGACACTTTTGCTGTGCATAGCACTACTGCCTGCCAGGTGCACTCCTGTTGTGGCATCCCATTCTGTGACTACACCAACCTCTATTTAAGACCATATAACCATTTGCACTTATTCTAGTTGAAATTAGGCCTGATAAAGACACTTTTGCTGTGCATAGCACTACTGGTCCCTGCCAGGTGCACTCCTGTTTGGGGCATCCCATTCTGTGACTACAGCAGCCTCTATTTAAGACCATAACCATTTGCACCTATTATAATTGAAATTAGGCCTGATAAAGACACTTTTGCTGTGCATAGCACTACTGCCTGCCAGGTGCACTCCTGTTGTGGCATCCCATTCTGTGACTACACCAGCCTCTATTTAAGACCATATAACCATTTGCACTTATTCTAATTGAAATTAGGCCTGATAAAGACACTTTTGCTGTGCATAGCACTACTGGTCCCTGCCAGGTGCACTCCTGTTTGGGGCATCCCATTCTGTGACTACAGCAGCCTCTATTTAAGACCATATAACCATTTGCACTTATTCTAATTGAAATTAGGCCTGATAAAGACACTTTTGCTGTGCATAGCACTACTGGTCCCTGCCAGGTGCACTCCTGTTTGGGGCATCCCATTCTGTGACTACACCAGCCTCTATTTAAGACCATATAACCATTTGCACTTATTCTAATTGAAATTAGGCCTGATAAAGACACTTTTGCTGTGCATAGCACTACTGGTCCCTGCCAGGTGCACTCCTGTTGTGGCATCCCATTCTGTGACTACACCAGCCTCTATTTAAGACCATATAACCATTTGCACTTATTCTAATTGAAATTAAGCCTGATGAAGACACTTTTGCTGTGCATAGCACTACTGCCTGCCAGGTGCACTCCTGTTGTGGCATCCCATTCTGTGACTACACCAGCCTCTATTTAAGACCATATAACCATTTGCACTTATTCTAATTGAAATTAGGCCTGATAAAGACACTTTTGCTGTGCATAGCACTACTGGTCCCTGCCAGGTGCACTCCTGTTTGGGGCATCCCATTCTGTGACTACAGCAGCCTCTATTTAAGACCATATAACCATTTGCACTTATTCTAATTGAAATTAGGCCTGATAAAGACACTTTTGCTGTGCATAGCACTACTGGTCCCTGCCAGGTGCACTCCTGTTTGGGGCATCCCATTCTGTGACTACACCAGCCTCTATTTAAGACCATATAACCATTTGCACTTATTCTAATTGAAATTAGGCCTGATAAAGACACTTTTGCTGTGCATAGCACTACTGGTCCCTGCCAGGTGCACTCCTGTTGTGGCATCCCATTCTGTGACTACACCAGCCTCTATTTAAGACCATATAACCATTTGCACTTATTCTAATTGAAATTAGGCCTGATAAAGCCACTTTTGCTGTGCATAGCACTACTGGTCCCTGCCAGGTGCACTCCTGTTTGGGGCATCCCATTCTGTGACTACAGCAGCCTCTATTTAAGACCATAACCATTTGCACCTATTATAATTGAAATTAGGCCTGATAAAGACACTTTTGCTGTGCATAGCACTACTGCCTGCCAGGTGCACTCCTGTTTGGGGCATCCCATTCTGTGACTACAGCAGCCTCTATTTAAGACCATATAACCATTTGCACTTATTCTAATTGAAATTAGGCCTGATAAAGACACTTTTGCTGTGCATAGCACTACTGGTCCCTGCCAGGTGCACTCCTGTTTGGGGCATCCCATTCTGTGACTACAGCAGCCTCTATTTAAGACCATATAACCATTTGCACTTATTCTAATTGAAATTAGGCCTGATAAAGACACTTTTGCTGTGCATAGCACTACTGGTCCCTGCCAGGTGCACTCCTGTTTGGGGCATCCCATTCTGTGACTACAGCAGCCTCTATTTAAGACCATAACCATTTGCACCTATTATAATTGAAATTAGGCCTGATAAAGACACTTTTGCTGTGCATAGCACTACTGCCTGCCAGGTGCACTCCTGTTTGGGGCATCCCATTCTGTGACTACAGCAGGCTCTATTTAAGACCATATAACCATTTGCACTTATTCTATTTGAAATTAGGCCTGATAAAGACACTTTTGCTGTGCATAGCACTACTGCCTGCCAGGTGCACTCCTGTTTGGGGCATCCCATTCTGTGACTACAGCAGCCTCTATTTAAGACCACATAACCATTTGCACTTATTCTAGTTGAAATTAGGCCTGATAAAGACACTTTTGCTGTGCATAGCACTACTGGTCCCTGCCAGGTGCACTCCTGTTTGGGGCATCCCATTCTGTGACTACAGCAGCCTCTATTTAAGACCATAACCATTTGCACCTATTATAATTGAAATTAGGCCTGATAAAGACACTTTTGCTGTGCATAGCACTACTGCCTGCCAGGTGCACTCCTATTGTGGCATCCCATTCTGTGACTACACCAGCCTCTATTTAAGACCATATAACCATTTGCACTTATTCTAATTGAAATTAGGCCTGATGAAGACACTTTTGCTGTGCATAGCACTACTGCCTGCCAGGTGCACTCCTGTTGTGGCATCCCATTCTGTGACTACACCAGCCTCTATTTAAGACCATATAACCATTTGCACTTATTCTAATTGAAATTAGGCCTGATAAAGACACTTTTGCTGTGCATAGCACTACTGGTCCCTGCCAGGTGCACTCCTGTTTGGGGCATCCCATTCTGTGACTACAGCAGCCTCTATTTAAGACCATATAACCATTTGCACTTATTCTAATTGAAATTAGGCCTGATAAAGACACTTTTGCTGTGCATAGCACTACTGGTCCCTGCCAGGTGCACTCCTGTTTGGGGCATCCCATTCTGTGACTACACCAGCCTCTATTTAAGACCATATAACCATTTGCACGTATTCTAATTGAAACTAGGCCTGATAAAGACACTTTTGCTGTGCATAGCACTACTGGTCCCTGCCAGGTGCACTCCTGTTGTGGCATCCCATTCTGTGACTACACCAGCCTCTATTTAAGACCATATAACCATTTGCACTTATTCTAATTGAAATTAGGCCTGATAAAGACACTTTTGCTGTGCATAGCACTACTGGTCCCTGCCAGGTGCACTCCTGTTTGGGGCATCCCATTCTGTGACTACAGCAGCCTCTATTTAAGACCATATAACCATTTGCACTTATTCTAATTGAAATTAGGCCTGATAAAGACACTTTTGCTGTGCATAGCACTACTGGTCCCTGCCAGGTGCACTCCTGTTTGGGGCATCCCATTCTGTGACTACAGCAGCCTCTATTTAAGACCATAACCATTTGCACCTATTATAATTGAAATTAGGCCTGATAAAGACACTTTTGCTGTGCATAGCACTACTGCCTGCCAGGTGCACTCCTGTTTGGGGCATCCCATTCTGTGACTACAGCAGCCTCTATTTAAGACCATATAACCATTTGCACTTATTCTAATTGAAATTAGGCCTGATAAAGACACTTTTGCTGTGCATAGCACTACTGGTCCCTGCCAGGTGCACTCCTGTTTGGGGCATCCCATTCTGTGACTACAGCAGCCTCTATTTAAGACCATATAACCATTTGCACTTATTCTAATTGAAATTAGGCCTGATAAAGACACTTTTGCTGTGCATAGCACTACTGGTCCCTGCCAGGTGCACTCCTGTTTGGGGCATCCCATTCTGTGACTACAGCAGCCTCTATTTAAGACCATAACCATTTGCACCTATTATAATTGAAATTAGGCCTGATAAAGACACTTTTGCTGTGCATAGCACTACTGCCTGCCAGGTGCACTCCTGTTTGGGGCATCCCATTCTGTGACTCCAGCAGCCTCTATTTAAGACCATATAACCATTTGCACTTATTCTAATTGAAATTAGGCCTGATAAAGACACTTTTGCTGTGCATAGCACTACTGGTCCCTGCCAGGTGCACTCCTGTTTGGGGCATCCCATTCTGTGACTACAGCAGCCTCTATTTAAGACCATATAACCATTTGCACTTATTCTAATTGAAATTAGGCCTGATAAAGACACTTTTGCTGTGCATAGCACTATTGCCTGCCAGGTTCACTCCTGTTGTGGCATCCCATTCTGTGACTACACCAGCCTCTATTTAAGACCATATAACCATTTGCACTTATTCTAATTGAAATTAGGCCTGATAAAGACACTTTTGCTGTGCATAGCACTACTGCCTGCCAGGTGCACTCCTGTTGTGGCATCCCATTCTGTGACTACACCAGCCTCTATTTAAGACCATAACCATTTGCACCTATTATAATTGAAATTAGGCCTGATAAAGACACTTTTGCTGTGCATAGCACTACTGCCTGCCAGGTGCACTCCTGTTTGGGGCATCCCATTCTGTGACTACAGCAGCCTCTATTTAAGACCATATAACCATTTGCACTTATTCTAATTGAAATTAGGCCTGATAAAGACACTTTTGCTGTGCATAGCACTACTGGTCCCTGCCAGGTGCACTCCTGTTTGGGGCATCCCATTCTGTGACTATAGCAGCCTCCATTTAAGACCATATAACCATTTGCACTTATTCTAATTGAAATTAGGCCTGATAAAGACACTTTTGATGTGCATAGCACTACTGCCTGCCACGTGCACTCCTGTTGTGGCATCCCATTCTGTGACTACACCAGCCTCTATTTAAGACCATATAACCATTTGCACTTATTCTAATTGAAATTAGGCCTGATAAAGACACTTTTGCTGTGCATAGCGCTACTGGTCCCTGCCAGGTGCACTCCTGTTTGGGGCATCCCATTCTGTGACTACAGCAGCCTCTATTTAAGACAGTAACCATTTGCACCTATTATAATTGAAATTAGGCCTGATAAAGACACTTTTGCTGTGCATAGCACTACTGCCTGCCAGGTGCACTCCTGTTTGGGGCATCCCATTCTGTGACTACAGCAGCCTCTATTTAAGACCATATAACCATTTGCACTTATTCTAATTGAAATTAGGCCTGATAAAGACACTTTTGCTGTGCATAGCACTACTGGTCCCTGCCAGGTGCACTCCTGTTTGGGGCATCCCATTCTGTGACTACAGCAGCCTCTATTTAAGACCATATAACCATTTGCACTTATTCTAATTGAAATTAGGCCTGATAAAGACACTTTTGCTGTGCATAGCACTACTGCCTGCCAGGTGCACTCCTGTTGTGGCATCCCATTCTGTGACTACACCAGCCTCTATTTAAGACCATATAACCATTTGAACTTATTCTAATTGAAATTAGGCCTGATAAAGACACTTTTGCTGTGCATAGCACTACTGCCTGCCAGGTGCACTCCTGTTGTGGCATCCCATTCTGTGACTACACCAACCTCTATTTAAGACCATATAACCATTTGCACTTATTCTAATTGAAATTAGGCCTGATAAAGACACTTTTGCTGTGCATAGCACTACTGGTCCCTGCCAGGTGCACTCCTGTTTGGGGCATCCCATTCTGTGACTACAGCAGCCTCTATTTAAGACCATAACCATTTGCACCTATTATAATTGAAATTAGGCCTGATAAAGACACTTTTGCTGTGCATAGCACTACTGCCTGCCAGGTTCACTCATGTTTGGGGCATCCCATTCTGTGACTACAGCAGCCTCTATTTAAGACCATATAACCATTTGCACTTATTCTAATTGAAATTAGGCCTGATAAAGACACTTTTGCTGTGCATAGTAGTACTGCTGCCAGGTGCACTCCGTTTGGGGCATCCCATTCTGTAACATCCCGTTAGCCTCTGCATTTACTGTAAGCTGCACTGTTATTTAAAGAACTTTGGTCTGTATGAGCCTGCTTACACACTGCTGTTGTGTGCATATATACTGATCTCAAGTCAGCTTTGGGGCATCCCATTCTGTAACATCCCATTAGCCTCTGCATTTACTGTAAGCTGCACAGTTATTTAAAGAAATTTGGCCTGTATGAGCCTGCTTACACACTGCTGCTGTGTGCATATATACTGATCTCAAGTCAGCTTTGGGGCATCCCATTTTGTAACATCCCATTAGCCTCTGCATTTACTGTAAGCTGCACAGTTATTTAAAGAAATTTGGCCTGTATGAGCCTGCTTACACACTGCTGCTGTGTGCATATATACTGATCTCAAGTCAGCTTTGGGGCATCCCATTCTGTAACATCCCATTAGCCTCTGTATTTACTCTAAGCTGCACACTTATTTAAAGTAATTTGGCCTGTTGGAGCCTGCTTATCCACTGTTGCTGTGCATATATACTGACCTCAGGTCTGCTGTGGGGGCATCCCATTCTGTAACATAACATAACCTACCTCTCTTATTTACACTAAGCAGCTCTCTTATTTAAACTAAGCAGGCCTCTTATTTACACTAAGCAGCTCTCTTATTTAAACTAAGCAGGCCTCTTGGAGGCTGATTGTCCACTTTTGGGTGTGCATTTATATTCGGTTTCATATACAGTGGGGTATCCCAATTTGTAAGATAACCTACCCCAACCATGTAAACTAAATAGGCCTGTTGCAGCCTGAGTTTCTCTGCTTGCGTATGGCCTGCATTACAATCTGTCTCTTTCAATGACACTGCTGCCTGGGGTATGCCAATTTGTAAGATAACCTACCCCAACCATGTAAACTAAAGGTTATGTCCTTCCAGAAGGAAAACTTATGCCGAACACTATTTTTGTTAGGGGCATTGACCTTTGGATTGATCGGCATGAAATTAAGGTTTTTTTTTCAAAGTATGGCGCTGTAAAGAAGGTCAAAATTATTTCTCATACTTGGATTATTGTTACTTTTTGTTCAGCTTGAAATGTACTAGGCCACACGGGCATCCCAAGGCACATGCTATTTTAACCCTATCTGTTATACAACATAAGCGTTGATCAGCATCAGCTGCTTTATTAAGCTACTTCAGTTTGCACTTGTTTTTGACTGCTTTTAATAAACCAGGCCGCAGGGCACCCCAAAGCTGCACCTTGCACCCTATCTGGTATACAACATAAGCGTTGATCAGCATCAGCTTCATTAAGCTACTTCAGTTTGCACTTCCTTTTTGACTGCTTTCATTTAACCAGGCCGCAGGGCACCCCAAAGCTGCACCTTGCACCCTACCTGTTTATACTAAATAAGCATCTACAGCCTCAGCTTTATTAAGTTATTGCATTTTGAATTGGTTTTGGTCTGCTTTAAATACACCAGGCCGCAGGGCATCCCAAACCTGCATGTTGCACCCCATCTGTTATACTAAATAAGCGTTGATCAGCATCAGCTTTATTAAGCTATTGCATTTTGCATTGGTTATTGTACTGCTGCCAAAACACTAGCCCATATGGGCATCCCAAACCAGCACATGTCACCCTATCTGTTATACTAAATAAGCTTCTACAGGCCCTTTTTTTATTTATTTATTTTTATTTATATAGAGCTGTAATAGCTTATATTGTGAGGTAAATTTGCCATTTTGCAGCATAATATAGAGCAGCCCCTGTGTAAATCTGAGGGGCAATAGCTTATATTGTGAGGTAAATTTGCCATTTTGCAGCATAATATAGAGCAGCCCCTGTGTAAATCTGAGGGGCAATAGTTTATATTATGAGGTAAATTCATGGTTTTGCACCATTATATGGAGCAGGCCCTGTGTAAATCTGAGGGGCAATAGCTTATATTGTGAGGTAAATTTGCCATTTTGCTTCATTATATAGAGCAGCCCAGTTGCCATCTAAATCAACTACAGTCCGGCCAGTACAGCTTTTCCAGGGCAAACTCTGCTAATTGTGGACACAAGTCAAGTTTGGCTTCCCAGCAAATCCAGTGGATCCTGAAGGTGTGTTGGCATGGTCATGTCAAGGTATGACATGACCTGCTGTTTGAGGTCCAGCTCCAGGTCTTCCTGCTGCTCATGAGTAGACTCACTATGCGGGTGTAGAAAGCTACTCACTAGCGACTGAAGACTGAGGCTGCTGCTGATGGAGCTGCTGCTGCTCCTTCCACCCCCCCAGCAGCCATGGCAGTGGCAGTGGCCTCTCAGTGGGCGTAAAAAATGCCCCCATTTTGTGCCGGAAGCGAGGGTCCAATAAGTTGGAGAGCCAGAAGTCTTCCCGCTGACAAATGGAGACAATTATGCGCTCACTAGTACGCAAGCATGTGAGCATGCATCGTGCCATCGTGACTCGGAGGGACTACCTGTCTCCATCTCCACTGTAAACTGCCACGGTGTGTCTGGGTCCTCTGTCTCGCCTTCCTCACAACCCTCTAGCTCCTGTGGCTGCTCCTGCTCCTCCTCTTCTGCCAGATGACTAGATAAAATGGTCATTTTGTGAAACCTAAACTGTGGTTTGCTGTGCCCCACCCCCTCCTCCTCCTCCACTTCAGCCCCCACAGGCTTCATGTGGCTGTGAAATGTATGTGCCATGTCTCCAGTGCCCTGACCAGCCATGGTTTCCAACATGTGTTGTAGTACATGAAACAGTGGAATCTCATCGTTCATCTCATAGTCCTGGCAACTGACTAATAACGTAGCTTCCTCAAAGGGCCTGAGCAAACGGTCGGTGTCACGTATGAGCTGCCAATGGTTTACATTGAATTTACACAGGGGTGTCCCCCTATCCGTTTGGATCATCCAGAAATCCGTGATGGCTTTTCTCTGTTCCTATAGTGCAGTGGTCCTCAACCCTGTCCTCAAGGCCCACCAACATGTCATGTTTTTTGGATCTCCAAATAGCCAGCTCTATTGCTCTGCAGCTGCACTAATTACTCCACCTGTGCATCTTTGTGGAGATCTGCAAAACCTGGCCTGTTGGTGGGCCTTGAGGACAGGGTTGGGGACCACTGCTATAGTGGATCCTGCATATGGAGGGTGGAATTCCAACGGGTGGAAACATCGCAAATCAGACTATGGTGGGGTACACCGTTGTGACGCTGAGGCTCAATAAGGTTGTGCTTGGTAGTGTAGGAGTGCCAGAAGTGCATGCTAACTTTCTTTCCTGTTGTTCGGATGTCTTTCAGATGGGGGCAAAACTTCAAAACTAGACTGAACACGTGTGCCATGTCAGGACGCATGACTCTGGCTTCCTTGTCGCAGCGCAAACAAGATGTTCTTTCAAGTGTAATGCAGCAGGCTGGACTTATGGTGACTCTGTCTGAGAGGAGAAATCCCTCAGACATCAAGATTAAAAATTCCAAGAATTTTTGAGGGCTAATTATTCAGAGGCAAATGATAGCTAGTTGTTTCTGATTTAATTACAAGGTGGAAACACACCCTCAAACAAAACTTCACTTTGGCAATACTATTGCATTTGTCTATTCATAATTTTATGTATATACACTAACTAACCTACTTTTTCTCCACAGGATGCTGCATGAAACACTGCCACATCGCTGAGTAGCTGATTTTTCCTACCAACAGTCCGCAATAATTCACTGCTGCTGCTGCTGCCGCCCCCACCGCCGCAGACTCCAGGGACCCTCTTCCACTACCTTGGCTTGCAACACCTCCTCCCACGACACTCTCCTCATCACTAATTGCCGGCTAGTGGAAGAAGAGGCGAGTGTCTCCTCCACTTCTTGGCTGGGCAGTAGCTGCTGAATTTTATGATTATCAGATCTTCATCAATGGATAGTGGAGCTGAACCCAAAGCATAACAGACAGACAGTTGACTGGGGGTGTCAGATGCCACTTGTGATGCAGTGGACTGCTTTTGCAGCACTTCGAGACAAAGTTGCTTCATTGGCTGACACAATGACTGGTAAAGCTGTGGAACATATGGTTGAAAAGCAAGAATAACCATTTGTTTTTATATGAAAAAGACCCTGGTTTATACAGACTTTTTTTTTCCAGAGACTGCCCTGCGTGGAAATGAATGGCGCATGGATCAGCCAAGCTTTCCTCCCAACAATGCCTGATGTATTCCAGTAGATTGATGACGGGGCCAGACCAACACTAAAGAAAGATGGATCGTGCAAAACAGATTTAAGGCGCTGCTCTCCAGTTACAAACATTCCTCCGCATCGGACCACAAGTAAGTATTGATAAAAAATCCTTTACGTTACTCTTACTTTTTATTAATATTCTTCGGATAAGACGGATCAGACATGATTCCAGATTAAAAATTCCAAGAATTTTTGAGGGCTAATTAGTCAGAGGCAATGATACCTTCTTGTTTCTGATTTAATTAAAAGGTGGAAACACACCCTCAAACAAAACTTCACTTTGGCAATACTTTTGCATTTGTTTATTCATAATTTTATGTAGATATTACTAACTAAGCTACTTTTTCTCCACATGACTCTCCACAGGGTGTGATTCATCCAATTTTTGGGCTCCTGAAGCCAACCCCAGTGTCTCTTTAAAGTAATGTTTGGGCTCCTGCTGCTGCTGCTGCTGCCAACTCCAGGGTGTGATTCATCCAATTTTTGGGCTCCTGAAGCCAACCCCAGGGTCTCTTTAAAGTAATATTTGGGCTCCTGCTGCTGCTGCTGCCAACTCCAGGGTGTGATTCATCCAATTTCTGGGCTCCTGAAGCCAACCCCAGGGTCTCTTTAAAGTAATATTTGGGCTCCTGCTGCTGCTGCTCCTGCTGCTACCAACTCCAGGGTGTGATTCATCCAATTTTTGGGCTCCTGAAGCCAACCCCAGTTCTCTTTAAAGTAATATTTGGGCTCCTGCTGCTGCTGCTGCTGCCAACTCCAGGGTGTGATTCATCCAATTTTTGGGCTCCTGAAGCCAACCCCAGGGTCTCTTTAAAGTAATATTTGGGCTCCTGCTGCTGCTGCTCCTGCTGCTGCCAACTCCAGGGTGTGAGTCATCCAATTTTTGGGCTCCTGAAGCCAACCCCAGGGTCTCTTTAAAGTAATATTTGGGCTCCTGCTGCTTCTGCTCCTGCTGCTGCCAACTCCAGGGTGTGATTCATCCAATTTTTGGGCTCCTGAAGCCAACCCCAGGGTCTCTTTAAAGTTATATTTGGGCTCCTGCTGCTGCTGCTGCCAACTCCAGGGTGTGATTCATCCAATTTTTGGGCTCCTGAAGCCAACCCCAGGGTCTCTTTAAAGTAATATTTGGGCTTCTGCTGCTGCTGCTCCTGCTGCTGCCAACTCCAGGGTGTGATTCATCCAATTTTTGGGCTCCTGAAGCCAACCCCAGGGTCTCTTTAAAGTAGTATTTGGGCTCCTGCTGCTGCTGCTGCTCCTGCTGCTGCCAACTCCAGGGTGTGATTCATCCAATTTTTGGGCTCCTGAAGCCAACCCCAGGGTCTCTTTAAAGTAATATTTGGGCTCCTGCTGCTGCTGCTGCCAACTCCAGGGTGTGAATCATCCTATTTTTGGGCTCCTGAAGCCAACCCCAGGGTCTCTTTAAAGTAATATTTGGGCTCCTGCTGCTGCTGCTGCCAACTCCTGCCAACTCCAGGGTGTGATTCATCCAATTTTTGGGCTCCTGAAGCCAACCCCAGTGTCTCTTTAAAGTAATGTTTGGGCTCCTGCTGCTGCTGCTGCCAACTCCAGGGTGTGAATCATCCTATTTTGGGGCTCCTGAAGCCAACCCCAGGGTCTCTTTAAATTAATATTTGGGCTCCTGCTGCTGCTGCTGCTGCTGCTGCTGCCAACTCCTGCCAACTCCAGGGTGTGATTCATCCAATTTTTGGGCTCCTGAAGCCAACCCCAGTGTCTCTTTAAAGTAATGTTTGGGCTCCTGCTGCTGCTGCTCCTGCTGCTGCCAACTCCAGGGTGTGATTCATCCAATTTTTGGGCCCCTGAAGCCAACTCCAGTGTATATTTGGGCTCCTGCTGCTGCTGCTGCCAACTCCAGGGTGTGATTCATCCAATTTTTGGGCTCCTGAAGCCAACCCCAGTGTCTCTTTAAAGTAATATTTGGGCTCCTGCTGCTGCTGCCAACTCCAGGGTTTGATTCATCCAATTTTTGGGCTCCTGAAGCCAACCCCAGTGTCTCTTTAAAGTAATGTTTGGGCTCCTGCTGCTGCTGCCAACTCCAGGGTGTGATTCATCCAATTTTGCGCTCCTGCTGCCAAATCCAGTGTCTCTTTAAAGTAATATTTGGGCTCCTGCTGCTGCTGCTTGCAACTGCAGGGTGTGATTCATCCAATCTTTGGGCTCCTGCAGCCAACTCCAGTGTCTCTTTCAAGCTATGTTTGGGCTCCTGCTGCTGCTGCTGCTTGAAACTCCAGGGTGTGTCAGTCAATTTTTGGGCTCCTGCTGCTGCCAACTCCAGTGTCTCTTTCAGCCAATGTTTGGGCTCCTGCTGCTGCTTGCAACTCCAGGGTGTAATTCATCCAATTTTTGGGCTTCTGCTGCTGCCAACTCCAGTGTCTCTTTAAAGCAATGTTTGGGCTCCTGCCCCTCATAGTGATGCCACTTCAACTCTCTGCAATTGTGCCGCTCTGCGATTCTATTAGCGATGCCTCTGATCTGCATGTGATATTTATTCAAAGTATTATTTAACTAACCCAGCACGCATCCTGTGCGTGTTACAGCAAGGCAGAATGGTTTACAGCCCTATTGAGGCTCTAGGAGGCTCAGAAATAGCCGTTTTTAATAGCGATTCGTCGCGAATAAATTCGGATCGAAACGATTTTTGTCGGAAAATTCGGCGAATCAGTCGAATCGAATTTTTCAAAAGTTTGCTCATCTCTAATCAGAATGCATCAAGAAAAATTAAGGGTAACTGGAGAAGTTTAGCAACGAATAAAATTATGTTTCCTATCCTTCTCCTCAAGGGGCATCCGCCGGTTCTTTGGCCCTTCTAGGGCCCTTAAACATCTTCCACAGATGTATTTTCAGGATCAAATTTTGCTAGATCACTTCTCAGTTCTGATGGCTGGGCAGAATGAAAAGCCACCGGGCAGATTTTTTACAATTAGTGAATTTTTATAAGTGCTAAGAAGAATTACACACAAGATCATGATTAAGATCATGACACCCCTCTCTCTCACCAACAGGTATGTTACAGCTTTCTCTTGACACCTCCTTTGAAAGTGGTTTAAGCCCATTTCTTCATCTGCAACAATCATTTTTAACCCATTGCCTCCTGCTTTATTCATTTTAAATCTTGGTATGCTACAGATCTTACTTGAGGCTTCCTCTGAGACATTGTTTGTAATTATAATTTGAATTATCATTGTGTAGACATGATATATATCTATAGATATAGTCTACCTGTTTCTTAAGATTCATGTCTTTTTACAACTCCTCCACTTGTTTGTATTATCTCTGGCCTTTGCCCTGTGATCAGTGAGGCCTTGTGCTTAATGAAACCCAATTTGTAGAAATGAGCGAATTTATGAAAAGTTCAATTTGGCCGATTCGCCGGAAAATCGCTATTAAAAACCTGCCATTTCTGGTCTTCCGAGAACCTCAATAGGGTTGTAGAACATTTTGCCTTGCTGTAACATGCATAGGATGCGTGCTGGGTTAGTGAAATAGGACTGTAAAGAAGTATGACATGCAGATAAGAGGCATCGCTGGAGTTGGCAGCAGCTGCATAAGGAGCCCATATATTGCCTGAAAAACACACTGGAGTTGGCAGCAGCAGCATAAGGAGCCCATATATTGCTCGGAAAACACACTGGAGTTGGCAGCAGCAGCATAAGGAGCCCATATATTGCCTGAAAGACACACCCTGGTGTTGGCAGCAGCATGGGGAGCCCATATATTGCCTGAATAACACACCCTGGAGTTGGCAGCAGCATGGGGAGCCTATATATTGCCTGAAAAACACCCTGGAGTTGGCAGCAGCATTAGGAGCCCATATATTGCCTGAAAAACATACTGGTGTTGGCAGCAGCAGCATAAAGTGCCCATATATTGCCTGAAAGACACACCCCGGAGTTGGCAGCAGCAACATAAGGAGCCCATATATTGCCTGAAAGACACACCCTAGAGTTGGCAGCAGCATGGGGAGCCCATATATTGCCTAAAAAACACACTGGAGTTGGCAGCAGCATTAGGAGCCCATATATTGCCTGAAAAATACACTGGAGTTGGCAGCAGCAGCAAAAGGGGCCCATAAAGTGCCTGAAAGACACATTGGAGTTGGCAGCAGCATTTCTGTTCTTCCGAGAACCTCAATAGGGTTGTAGAACATTTTGCCTTGCTGTAACATGCATAGGATGCGTGCTGGGTTAGTGAAATACGACTGTAAAGAAGTATGACATGCAGATAAGAGGCATCGCTATTAGAATCGCTGTCGCAGAGCGGCACAATTACAGAGCCTTGAGGTGGCATCAGCATAAGGAGCCCATAAATTGCCTGAAAGACACATTGGAGTTGGCAGCAGCATGGGGAGCACATATATTGCCTGAAAAACACACCCTGGAGTTGGCAGCAGCATGGGAAGCCCATATATTGCCTGAAAAACTCACTGGAGTTGGCAGCAGCTGCATAAGGAGCCCATATATTGCCTGAAAAACACACTGGAGTTGGCAGCAGCAGCATAAGGAGCCCATATATTGCCCGGAAAACACACTGAAGTTGGCAGCAGCAGCATAAGGAGCCCATATATTGCCTGAAAGACACACCCTGGTGTTGGCAGCAGCATGGCGAGCCCATATATTGCCTGAAAAACACACCCTGGAGTTGGCAGCAGCATGGGGAGCCTATATATTGCCTGAAAAACACCCTGGAGTTGGCAGCAGCATTAGGAGCCCATATATTGCCCGAAAAACATACTGGTGTTGGCATCAGAAGCATAAGGAGCCCATATATTTCCTGAAAGACACACCCTGGCGTTGGCAGCAGCAGCATAAAGTGCCCATATATTGCCTGAAAGACACACCCTGGAGTTGGCAGCAGCAACATAAGGAGCCCATATATTGCCTGAAAGACACACCCTAGAGTTGGCAGCAGCATGGGGAGCCCATATATTGCCTAAAAAACACACTAGAGTTGGCAGCAGCATTAGGAGCCCATATATTGCCTGAAAAATACACTGGAGTTGGCAGCAGCAGCAGCAAAAGGGGCCCATAAAGTGCCTGAAAGACACATTGGAGTTGGCAGCAGCATTAGGAGCCCGTATATTGCCTGAAAAACACATTAGAGTTGGCAGCATATGGAGCCCATATATTGCCTGAAAGACACACCCTGGAGTTGGCAGCAGCATAAGGAGCCCATATATTGCTTGAAAAACACACCCTGGAGTTGACAGCAGCATGGGGAGCCCATATATTGCCTGAAAAACACACTGGAGTTTGCAGCAGCACTAGAAGCCCATATATTGCCTGATAAACACACTGAAGTTGGCAGCAGCAGTATAAGAAGCCCTTATATTGCCTGAAAGACACACCCTGGAGCTGGCAGCAGCAGTATAAGGAGCCCATATATTGCCTGAAAGACACATTGGAGTTGGAAGCGGCATTCGGAGGCCATATATTGTCTGAAAAACACACTGGAGTTGGCAACAGCAACATAAGGAGCCCATATATTGCCTGAAAGACACATTGGAGTTGACAGCAGCATTATAAGCCCATATATTGCCTGAAAAACACACTGGAGTTTGCAGCAGAAGCATAAGGAGCCCATATATTGCCTGAAAGACACATTGCAGTCGGCAGCAGCATGAGGAGCCCATATATTGCCTAAAAAACACACTGGAGTTGGCAGCAGCATTAGGAGCCCATATATTGCCTGAATAATACACTGGAGTTGGCAGCAGCAGCAGCAAAAGGGGCCCATAAAGTGCCTGAAAGACACATTGGAGTTGGCAGCAGCATTAGGAGCACATATATTGCCTGAAAAACACATTAGAGTTGGCAGCATATGGAGCCCATATATTGCCTGAAAGACACACCCTGGAGTTGGCAGCAGCATAAGGAGCCCATATATTGCTTGAAAAACACACCCTGGAGTTGACAGCAGCATGGGGAGCCCATATATTGCCTGAAAAACACACTGGAGTTGGCAGCAGCGCTAGAAGCCCATATATTGCCTGATAAACACACTGAAGTTGGCAGCAGCAGTATAAGAAGCCCTTATATTGCCTGAAAGACACACCCTGGAGCTGGCAGCAGCAGCATAAGGAGCCCATATATTGCCTGAAAGACACATTGGAGTTGGAAGCGGCATTCGGAGGCCATATATTGTCTGAAAAACACACTGGAGTTGGCAACAGCAATATAAGGAGCCCGTATATTGCCTGAAAGACACATTGGAGTTGGCAGCAGCATTATAAGCCCATATATTGCCTGAAAAACACACTGGAGTTGGCAGCAGCAGCATAAGGAGCCCATATATTGCCTGAAAGACACATTGCAGTCGGCAGCAGCATGAGGAGCCTATATATTGCCTGAAAAACACACTGGAGTTGGCAGCAGCATGAGGAGCCCATATATTGCCTGAAAAATACACTGGAGTTGGCAGCAGCATGAAGAGAACATATACAGATTTTGGGCACATATATCTTATCCTAAGAATATTAATAAAAATTAAGATTAACGTAAAGCATTTCCTCAATAATTACTTGTGGTCTGATGTGGAGGAATGTCTAACTATAGAGCAGCGCCTTAAATCTATTTTGCACTATTCATATTTCTGAAGTGTTGGTCTGGCACCATGATCAATCTACTCTGATGCATTAGGCATTGGTGGTTGGAAATCTTGGCTGATATATGCCCGATTCATTTTCACGCAGGCCAGTCTCTCAAAAAAACATTTTCCAAGCATACTGGAGTGACGGATTTAGCGGTCAGCATGGTGGCAGAAGGGGAAAGTCTGGAGGCAAATGTGCTTGGGGTAGACCACTTGCTGCACGGCAGGCTACTTTCCCAGGAGGTAGTGCAAGAGGGTCCCTGGAGCTGGCAGCGGTGGCAGCAGCGAATTGGTGCGGACTGTTGGTAGGAAAATCAGCTACTCGGCGATGTGGCAGTTTTTCATCAAGCATCCGCAGGAGGTTAACATGGCTATATGAAAGATGTGTAGGCAGAAGACGAAGTGTGGCCATGGTCCCAATGCTGGCCCCACAGACCTGCGTCAACATTTGCAGCGTCACCATAAAGCGGCCTGGGAGAGTTGGCTCCAAAGGGGTGGTCCAGCCTGCTGCATTACCCAGTGGCACGCTGCTCCCTGTTCCAGACAGCCAAGGCTCCACCACCTCCTGTGTGCCATACCCATCCTCTGTCGCTCCAGATGCTCCTCTTCCTCTTAATCCGAGTCAGTCATTCCACCAGCAATCCATTGGCCAAACCATGTCCAAGAGACAACTGTATGTGCCCACTCATCCAACACGCAGAAGCTAAATGTGCTCCTGCTGGTGCTGCAGTCCCTCCTTTTTCAGGTGGTGGACCTTTCAGAGAACTGATGGCTTGTGCCGAGTCGAGGTGGAGAGTCCCATGCTGTCATTTCTTTGCAAAGAAGGCAGTAACAGCCCTGTACAATTTTGTTGAACAGAAGGTGGGCCAGTCCTTTAGACTGTCAGTGTGTACCAAAGTGCATGGCAGCGCCTACGTCTGGAGCTGTAACTACGGTCAGAGACAATACATATCCTTTAAGGCCCAGTGGGTGATTGTGGTTCCTGCACAACCACAACAGCAACTTGGACAGGTCCCGCCACTCCTAGGCCGCTGTGCCTGTGACAGTGCACTTGTCTATTTTGGTTCATGGATGTGCACATGTTTTTTGCACTTAGTAATTATTTTGTAATTAAAAAAAAAAAAAAAAAAAAGGTTTTTTTTTGTATTTAGTTAGTTTTTTTTTAATATGTTTTTGTTTCAGTACCCTTCCATGTAAACTTCAATGTAAATCAGTGGCAGCTCATACGTGACACCTGCCGTTTGCTCATGCCCTTTGAGGAAGCCACTTTATTAGTCAGTCGTCGGGACTACGGGATGAACAATGTGATTCTACTGCTTCATGTACTACAACACATGTTGAAAACCATGGCTGGTCAGGGCACTGGAGACATGGCGCCTGCATTTCACGGCCACATGAAGCCTGTGGGGGCTGAAGGGGAGGAGGAGGGGGTGGGGCACAGCGAAGCACAGTTTAGGTTTGACAAAATAGCCATTTTTTCTAGTCATCTGACAGGAGAGGAGGAGCAGGAGCAGCCAGAGTAGCTAGAGGATTGTGAGGAAGGTGAGACAGAGGACCCAGACACACCGTGGCAGTATGCAGTGGAGATGGAGACAGGTAGTCCCTCCGAGTCACTTGCACAAATGGCACGATGCATGCTCACGTGCTTGCATAGTGACCGCAGAATTGTCTCCATTTGTCAGCAGGATGACTTCTGGCTCTCCACCTTATTGGACCCTCGCTACCGGCACAAAATGGGGGCATTTTTTACACCCACTGAGAGGGAGTACAAACTGACCTACTACAGAGACATTCTACGTAGTCAGTTGGCCGATGCCTATCTGCGTCATCGTCCATACTCTCGCATGCCTGACTCGGGGGGACCTCTGAGCTCACCTTCCACTGCCATGGCAGCTGGGGGGGGTGGCAGGAGCAGCAGTTCCATCAGCAGCAGCCTGAGTCCTCAGTCGCTAATGACTAGCTTTCTTCACCCACATAGTGAGGCTACTCATGAGCAGCAGGAAGACCTGGAGCAGGCCCTGAACCAGCAGGTCGTGTCATACCTTGATATGACCATGCCAACGCATCTTGAGGATCCGCTGGACTTCTGGGCAGCCAAACTTGACTTGTGACCGCAACTGGCAGAGTTTACCCTGGGAAAGCTGTCCTGCCCGGCCAGTGGTGTGCCATCTAAGCGGGTGTTTAGTGCGGCGGGGGCCATAGTAACGCCAAGGAGAACTCGTCTGTCCACAAAAATGTGGAGAGACTCACCTTTGTGAAGATGAATCAGGCATGGATCAGCCAGGATTTCCACCCACCAATGGCTGATCCATGGTAGTAGCTGATGCATGGTAGCTCCTTATGCTGCTGCCAACTCCAGGGTGTGTCTTTCAGGCAATATATGGACTCCTTATGCTGCTTCTGCCAACTCCAGGGTGTGTCTTCCAGGCAATATATGGGCTCATTACACTCGAGATGTGGAACGACCCAACCCAAACAAATGAAAATGTGCATGGATAACCTGAGAAATACTACACTGTGGATAGGCCACCAGGTAGCATAGCAGCAAAGCTGGTTGGGTTATGGGCTCCGTACAGACAAAATGAAAAAAACAAACCAGAGAAGGGGTTAATTGGGCCTCCCCTCCTTTTACTGAACTCTAAGGAGCTCTAAACATAGCCGAACCTCGCCAAGAATTGACAATAGATTAATTATTTGGGAATTAGTCAATTAAGCATAGATAAAAACATATAAAGTTTATTTCTTATACTGATACTAAAAAAATTCACTGTTTACATTCGGTGCCACATACCATGTCGTGCTGTTTTACAAACTTATAAAAACAGTGAGTCACATATTAAAGCAATACATCAATATTCACACATTTAGGTCTTTTTTATTTTAGCCAGGTCTTTGAATGGCTTCGCTCTAGGAATAGTGCCCATATAATGGCCTGTGAATATACAAAGTTTTAACAGTATAAATAGACATTCCATTGGGATAATGCAAATTGACAGAATAATAACAAGATTACAATAATTGATACCTTGATTGGAATGAATGATTGTCTTAGTTTGAAGCAGCCCGTGGTCTTTAGACTCAGTTCCCTTAATATGGTATCTGAATAGGACACTGCTTTAAATACACCGATGAATTGTATTAATCAGAGCAAGTGCGGGGTTCCCGCGAGTGTGTGAAATGATGGCACCTGAGGACAGATAATGGGAGTGCCTGCTAGTAATATATAACTTCTTTCAATACACTTCAAGTATATATAAAGTAATGTCTTACTTACGGCGAGGGAGGCCGGTGGGCGGGGTTTAGGCACGCACGTAATCGGGTGCGAGACACATTTAGGCGGTTGCACTTGTTGCGGCCACTTAGTCCGCATACCTGATGGCGCCGGCAGAGTTCAGCTAATAGGAGGGTAGGTAAGGCCTTTCCTCGCCTCCCCACAACGCCACTTCAACTCACATGACTGGCCAGGTAGGTCTACAGACATTACTTCATTAATACAATACATCGGTGTATTTAAAGCAGTGTCCTATTCAGATACCATATTAAGGAAACTAAGTCTAAAGACCACGGGCTGCTTCAAACTAAGACAATCATTCATTCCAATCAAGGTATCAATTACTGTAATCTTGTTATTATTCTGTCAATTTGCATTATCCCAATGGAATGTCTATTTATACTGTTAAAACTTTGTATATTCACAGGCCATTATATGGGCACTGAGGAAGCCTATTGTCAGGCGAAACTAGTCTGCCCTATTCCTAGAGCCAAGCCATTCAAAGACCTGGCTAAAATAAAAAAGACCTAAATGTGTGAATATTGATGTATTGCTTTAATATGTGACTCACTGTTTTTATAAGTTTGTAAAACAGCACGACATGGTATGTGGCACCGAATGTAAACAGTGAATTTTTTAAGTATCAGTATAAGAAATAAACTTTATATGTTTTTATCTATGCTTAATTGACTAATTCCCAAATAATTAATCTATTGTCAATTCTTGGCGAGGTTGGGCTATGTTTAGAGCTCCTTAGAGTTCAGTAAAAGGAGGGGAGGCCCAATTAACCCCTTCACTGGTTTGTTTTTTGAAATATATGGGCTCCCCATGTGTCTTTCAGGCAATATATGGGCTCCTTATGCTGCTGCTGCCAACTCCAGGGTGTGTCTTTCAGGCAATATATGGGCTCCTTATGCTGCTGATGCCAACTCCAATGTGTGTACACTGAAAAGACACATGCTAGCATTTGGGATGCCCCCCAGTGACAATTGCTGCTTTAAATTTGACAACGTGACTTTCTCTTACAAAATGCAAAAGGTAAGTAGACAGGTACTCTTAAAATATTAATGCTAGCATTTGGAATCACCCCTCAGTGAAAGGCAATTGCTTCTTTAAACGTGAAAATGTGACTTTCTTTACAAAACGCAAAAGGTATGTGGACAGGTACTCTTAAAAAAGACACATGCTAGCATATTTGGGATGCCCCCCGATGAAAGGCAATGGCTGCTGGAAATTTGACAACGTGACTTTCTTTACAAAATGACAGGTAATCTTAAAATATTAATTCTAGCGTTTGGGATGCCCCCCCCCCCCCCGGTGAAAGGCAATTGCTGCTTTAAACGTGACTTTCTTTACAAAATGCAAAAGGTAAGTAGACAGGTACTCTTAAAAGACATATGCTAGCATATTTGGGATGCCCCCAGGTTAAAGGCAATGGCTGCTGGAAATTTGACAACGTGGCTTTCTTTACAAAATGCAAAAGGTAAGTAGACAGGTACTCTTAAAAGACACATGCTAGCATATTTGGGATGCCCCCCCATGAAAGGCAATTGCTGCTTTAACCCTTTCGCTGCCAGCCTACCTGCAGCTTTTGTCGCCCTCTGTTGCCAGACCATGTTTCACTATTTTGCTCTACACATGTTCAACTGTGATTTTTGAAAGGATTTCCAGGGATTTCCCAGGAAAATTATATATTGTTTTTTTCAACAGAGTCTGGACTTCAACACGAAATCTCTTGTTTGGCCTTTTTTTAGTGTATTCTCAATACTTTTTGGTGAAATATGTGCAAAAACAAATAAAAAAAATCTATTTTTTGCAATTTGTAGTGTTTTTTTGCAATAAAAAATGTAAGTTTGTCAATAAAATGTTATTGCGTGCGTAACCCCAATTTCTCCCGGTCACAGCGGTACCACATATGTATAGGTAGACACCCTTTCCAACTCCCCCAAACTGAAACAGAGCTTTAGGAGATCTTCAGATAAAATACAACTGCGCTATGTGCTTTGCGCACCTTACAGTTTTTCCAGAAAAACAACCCTTTACATTTGAAATACCCCCCACAAACTATATATTCTCTGGAAGTACACGCCTCAAGCCTTCTAGGCGTACCAAGCTTGTTTATGTGGGCTTAGTTTTCTGGAAGTAATCCCTTAAAGTGGACCAACACCCTGCCACCTTTTTTTTTTAATGTATACTTTAAAAATATGGAAATTAAACAGAAAGACCCGAATAATAAAGTTAAGAAAAAAAAACTTACCTTTTATGTTCCCTCAGCGCGTCGCTATATTTTTAATATTCTGCCGCCATCTTCATTTTCCTCCTAACAGGAAGAGATCCTTTGACCTCTTCCTGTTAAAATCGCGCGCATGCGCGGTAGATAGGTGAAGCGCCGCTTGCATCGGGAGCGAGCGGCGCTTCACCTGACACTACTGCGCATGCGCGAGTCTCCCCCTGCCAGGGACGGCGAGCTCCAGAAAGGAGACGGCTCGCAGGGGAAGCCGGGAGACGTAGTGCGCGGCGGTGAAGCAGCTACCGGCTGCTGTCAACACTGAGGCTGAAACAGAGCCCTTTGTCTGCTCCCCTCTAGCTGTGCATGCCAACATTGGCCATTCAGACAGGGCTGATGTGGAAGAGCATGCATCGGCTGGAAGGATGCCAGAATGGCTCATTTCCCAAGCAGTACTACACCTGTCACACATATAATTCTTAGGCTCAAACATTTAAAACCACTTGCTCGGCGCCGGCTTGGTTTGGACCAAACGTTTTTTTTCCACTGTTGTAGCCACACCCACTCAGTGGATTTGAGATTGCTGTTTTGCTGCTCTCATATCAGTTGATGTGAGAAGCCCGCTGGCCGCATCCCCTACTTGATTTGAATAGCTGGGCACTGCAGAATCCCCCCATAACATGTCCAGCAGGTAGAATCCCCCCATAACATTTTCAGCAGGCAGAATCCCCCCATAACATGTTCAGCAGGCAGAATCCCCCCATAACATGTTCAGCAGGCAGAATCCCCCCATAACATGCTCAGCAGGCAGAATCCCCCCATAACATGTCCAGCAGGCAGAATCCCCCCATAACATGTCCAGCAGGCAGAATCCCCCCATAACATGCTCAGCAGGCGGAATCCCCCCATAACATGCTCAGCAGACAGAATCCCCCCATAACATGTCCAGCAGGTAGAATCCCCCCATAACATGTTCAGCAGGCAGAATCCCCCCATAACATGCTCAGCAGGCAGAATCCCCCCATAACATGTCCAGCAGGTAGAATCCCCCCATAACATGTTCAGCAGGCAGAATCCCCCCATAACATGCTCAGCAGGCAGAATCCCCCCATAACATGTCCAGCAGGTAGAATCCCCCCATAACATGTCCAGCAGGCAGAATCCCCCATAACATGCTCAGCAGGCAGAATCCCCCCATAACATGTCCATCAGGCAGAATCCCCCCATAACATGCTCAGCAGGCAGAATCCCCCCATAACATGTTCAGCAGGCAGAATCCCCCCATAACATGCTCAGCAGGCAGAATCCCCCCATAACATGTTCAGCAGGCAGAATCCCCCCATAACATGTTCAGCAGGCAGAATCCCCCCATAACATGTCCAGCAGGCAGAATCCCCCCATAACATGTTCAGCAGGCAGAATCCCCCATAACATGTTCAGCAGGCAGAATCCCCCCATAACATGCTCAGCAGGCAGAATCCCCCCATAACATGTTCAGCAGGCAGAATCCCCCCATAACATGTCCAGCAGGCAGAATCCCCCCATAACATGTTCAGCAGGCAGAATCCCCCCATAACATGTCCAGCAGGTAGAATCCCCCCATAACATGTCCAGCAGGCAGAATCCCCCCATAACATGTCCAGCAGGTAGAATCCCCCCATAACATGTTCAGCAGGCAGAATCCCCCCATAACATGTTCAGCAGGCAGAATCCCCCCATAACATGTTCAGCAGGCAGAATCCCCCCATAACATGTTCAGCAGGCAGAATCCCCCCATAACATGCTCAGCAGGCAGAATCCCCCCATAACATGTTCAGCAGGCAAAATCCCCCCATAACATGTCCAGCAGGTAGAATCCCCCCATAACATGCTCAGCAGGCAGAATCCCCCCATAACATGTTCAGCAGGCAGAATCCCCCCATAACATTTTCAGCAGGCAGAATCCCCCCATAACATGTCCAGCAGGTAGAATCCCCCCATAACATGTTCAGCAGGCAGAATCCCCCCATAACATGCTCAGCAGGCAGAATCCCCCCATAACATGTCCAGCAGGCAGAATCCCCCCATAACATGCTCAGCAGGCAGAATCCCCCCATAACATGTCCAGCAGGTAGAATCCCCCCATAACATGTTCAGCAGGCAGAATCCCCCCATAACATGCTCAGCAGGCAGAATCCCCCCATAACATGTCCAGCAGGTAGAATCCCCCCATAACATGTCCAGCAGGCAGAATCCCCCCATAACATGCTCAGCAGGCAGAATCCCCCCATAACATGCTCAGCAGGCAGAATCCCCCCATAACATGCTCAGCAGGCAGAATCCCCCCATAAAATGTTCAGCAGGCAGAATCCCCCCATAACATGCTCAGCAGGCAGAATCCCCCCATAACATGTTCAGCAGGCAGAATCCCCCCATAACATGCTCAGCAGGCAGAATCCCCCCATAACATGTTCAGCAGGCAGAATCCCCCCATAACATGCTCAGCAGGCAGAATCCCCCCATAACATGTTCAGCAGGCAGAATCCCCCCATAACATGCTCAGCAGGCAGAATCCCCCCATAACATGTTCAGCAGGCAGAATCCCCCCATAACATGTCCAGCAGGTAGAATCCCCCCATAACATGTTCAGCAGGTAGAATCCCCCCATAACATGTCCAGCAGGTAGAATCCCCCCATAACATGTTCAGCAGGCAGAATCCCCCCATAACATGCTCAGCAGGCAGAATCCCCCCATAACATGTTCAGCAGGCAGAATCCCCCCATAACATGTCCAGCAGGTAGAATCCCCCCATAACATGCTCAGCAGGCAGAATCCCCCCATAACATGTCCAGCAGGTAGAATCCCCCCATAACATGTCCAGCAGGCAGAATCCCCCCATAACATGTCCAGCAGGTAGAATCCCCCCATAACATGTTCAGCAGGCAGAATCCCCCATAACATGTTCAGCAGGCAGAATCCCCCCATAACATGTTCAGCAGGCAGAATCCCCCCATAACATGTCCAGCAGGTAGAATCCCCCCATAACATGTCCAGCAGGCAGAATCCCCCCATAACATGTCCAGCAGGTAGAATCCCCCCATAACATGTTCAGCAGGCAGAATCCCCCCATAACATTTTCAGCAGGCAGAATCCCCCCATAACATGTTCAGCAGGCAGAATCCCCCCATAACATGTTCAGCAGGCAGAATCCCCCCATAACATGCTCAGCAGGCAGAATCCCCCCATAACATGTTCAGCAGGCAGAATCCCCCCATAACATGTTCAGCAGGCAGAATCCCCCCATAACATGTCCAGCAGGTAGAATCCCCCCATAACATGTTCAGCAGGCAGAATCCCCCCATAACATGTTCAGCAGGCAGAATCCCCCCATAACATGTCCAGCAGGTAGAATCCCCCCATAACATGTTCAGCAGGCAGAATCCCCCCATAACATGTTCAGCAGGCAGAATCCCCCCATAACATGTTCAGCAGGCAGAATCCCCCCATAACATGTCCAGCAGGTAGAATCCCCCCATAACATGTTCAGCAGGCAGAATCCCCCCATAACATTTTCAGCAGGCAGAATCCCCCCATAACATGTTCAGCAGGCAGAATCCCCCCATAACATGTTCAGCAGGCAGAATCCCCCCATAACATGCTCAGCAGGCAGAATCCCCCCATAACATGTTCAGCAGGCAGAATCCCCCCATAACATGTCCAGCAGGTAGAATCCCCCCATAACATGCTCAGCAGGCAGAATCCCCCCATAACATGTTCAGCAGGCAGAATCCCCCCATAACATTTTCAGCAGGCAGAATCCCCCCATAACATGTCCAGCAGGCAGAATCCCCCCATAACATGTTCAGCAGGCAGAATCCCCCCATAACATTTTCAGCAGGCAGAATCCCCCCATAACATGTTCAGCAGGCAGAATCCCCCCATAACATTTTCAGCAGGCAGAATCCCCCCATAACATGTTCAGCAGGCAGAATCCCCCCATAACATTCTCAGCAGGTAGAATCCCCCCATAACATTTTCAGCAGGCAGAATCCCCCCATAACATGTCCAGCAGGTAGAATCCCCCCATAACATGTTCAGCAGGCAGAATCCCCCATAACATGTTCAGCAGGCAGAATCCCCCCATAACATGTTCAGCAGGCAGAATCCCCCATAACATGTTCAGCAGGTAGAATCCCCCCATAACATTCTCAGTGGCAGAGTCCCCCCATAAGATTCTCAGTGGCCGAATCCACCCATAAGATTCACAGCGGCCGAGTCCCCCCATAAGATTCACAGTGGCCGAGTCCCCCCATAACATTCTCAGTGGCGCAGTACATTACAGTGAATTAAACAGTAAACAAACACATTTGACCAAGACATTTATGAAACAAAAGTAAACTTACCTGTCCTACGCATCCAGCACGAGATGAGACGAGAGGAGAGCAGACGCTGAAAAGTATAATGGAAGGAGGAGGGAGGGGAGTGAGAGGAGGGGAGGCGGAGGCTCAGGTGCCTGCAGCCAATCATGGCTGAGCACAGCTCAACCAATCAAATAACCAGACTGACTGCAAGTATAGCTGGGAGGGAGACGTGCACGCGCCTGAGGCCAGAGAGAGGACACGCCACCTGATGACAACGCGAGACAACAGAAGACCTAGAGAAGACGGACAAAATATGCTAATGAGCGGACAAGCGTGATTGACAGCGGACAAGATCTGGAGGGTGGGACTTCCTGTTGAGAATTATTAATATTTCAGGCGCTGCGAGGGACAGATGGCTCCAACAGTCATCAAAAGGTAAGTGTCCTTTTATTTTATATATAATAAAGCTAAGTTGTTTTGGAGGGTGTTGGTCCACTTTAATGTATTCTTTGGTTGCACAAAGTTTCCCAAAAATAGAAAAAAACGGAAGAATCAAGCCACATTTTCCTTAATTAAACTATATGCAAACAAGAAATAACAATTAAAATCTCAAAAAGCAACATGCCCCGAACAAAACGATACCAAACATGCATAGGTACTGTCAAGGGAGGAGTTGGCAAACACCACAAAGTAAAGCATGTGGGTAACGATAATTTTACTTGAAAATGTCAGCTCTGCAGACAAAGTGTGCAACTTACAATTTTTAAACCAAAACAACCCTTTACATTTGGAATATCCCCAATAAACCATATATTCCCTGAAAGTACACATGTTAAGCTTTCTAAGAGTACCCAGCTTGTTGTAGTAGGCTCACCTTTATGGAAGCAATCCCTCAAAGAATTCTTAGGTTGCACAGGGTTTCCTTAAAAAAATGAATAAAAAACTGAAAAAATAACATGTTTTCCTAAAATATAAATATGCAAACAAGAAAAAAACAAGCTAAATCTGAAAGAGCAAGGTCCCCCGATCAGAACAATACCCCACATGCATAGGTACTATTAACTCTTTTAATTGCCAGCCTACTTGAAATTTTGTCACCCTCTGTTGACAGATAATTTTTCCCCATTCTGCGCCATGTTTAACCGTGATTTTTGCCGGAATTTCCAGGAAAATTATATATATATATTTTGCAGCAGGGTTTAGGATTTAACATGAAATGTCGTGTTTGCATTTTTTCTACAGTTTTTTTTAATATTTTTGTGTAAAAAAACAAAAAAATAAATAAATACATATTTTTTAGACATCTTTATTTTAGTCTCCTTTATTTTAAATAAAACATTTACTTGTACTTTATTAGAGAAAAACATTTACTTTATTAGAGAAATATTGCATGTGAAAGCCCAATTTCTCCCGATTACAAAGGTATCACATATGTATTGGTAGCCCCCCATTCTTGCCCAGGAGACCCCCTAAACTGAAAATAGCACTTTATAACATTTACAAATAAAATACCATTACTATCCACACTATAAACATAAGGGGTTAATTTAAAAAAAAAATGACAAAGGGACCCATTTTTGGGGGAATTTTAAGGGTTAAAAACCCTTAAAACTCCCCAAAAAATGATATGGGGTCCCCCTTACCCATCATAACCAGCCCTGGACCAGCTATGGGGGCTTGTAGAACAGGGTGCAAGGGGGCCAGCTTTGGTGGCCCCCCCACCCTGCAGGCTACAAGCCCACATAGCCATGGCCGGGCTCTTCTGCCCCCCCAGGCTTTGGGGAGGCAGGTAATTGGGGTGCCAGGGGTTAACGGCAAGTCACCCGCTAGCCGCAGGTGACTTGTCAGCCCCCAGCCTTGTGAACTGGTATAGGGATCTTATGGATGCCTTACCGGTTCACAAGGGGTTAACTGTAAAAAAGCACAGAAACAAGCAGAAAAAATATTTTATTTATTTTTTTTTTTAATACTTTGTAATACTTACCTCCCATCCTGCCCTGTGTCCCACGCTGAACAATCTGGCTTCTGCTCTCCTGCTGCAGCAAATTAAATGGGGTCCCCCTTACCCAGCATTACCAGCCCAGGATCAGCTATGGGGGCTTGTAGGAACAGAGTGGGGGGGCCAGCTTTTGTGGCCCCTCCACCCTGCAGCCTACAAGCCCACATAGCCTATGTGGGCCCTGGCTCTTCTGCCCCCCCCCCCCCCCGGGCTTTAGGGAGGCAGGTAATAGGGGGGCCGGGGGTTAATGGCAAGTCACCTGCAGCTCCTGAAACCTTGCTCCAAAATGCTCACTAGACCTTCATTCACTCACTCTTTGAAACCTCTGCACGCTCTCTTTTCATTCATTGACACAGACTCTGCAGCCTTGTATTACCACAACACTTAACTTCAGCCCTGGACATTACTACCAATATTTGAGAAAATTTGATTAAATTAAATTTAAAATACTAAACTTAACATACCAAGCCTTCTACAATCAGGCTCCTGCCTACAATTTCTTCGCTTAGCAACAAATATCAACCCAGATGCAATCTCTACTCTGCCCAGGACGACCTGCTGCTCCAAACTCCCTCCCACTTCCGCATCCTGGACTACACACGTGCCTCCCAATTACTCTGGAATTCGCTCTCCCATACAATTCGCCGCTCCCTAAGACTTCAAGCCTTTAAAGGCACCTTCAAAACCCCCAAAACATCCCTAAAAACCAGGGAGTAACCATTATATAATTTATAAGTGGTGCACTGCCCAAAAAAGCCGGGCGCCCTGCTCATCCTAAAGAACTTAGCAAATATACACACATATACAGACAATGGTTGTCCTGCAAGTCTGGCACATAAACACCATTAGGCCGAAATTTTAGCCAAAATATACAAAAAGTTTAATTTATACTTAGATTCTGGCACATGACATATACTCTGCAAGAGAAACACATATAAAACTGTACACATATGTAAAATAGCAATTGCTGTTTAAAACAGGGGTCCCCACCAGGACTAACCTGGATTCCACACCTCGTCCACTCACACTACACTCATACACGCCGGCCAGCATATATTACAGGGACTAAGTCCACCAAAACTTGACGGCGGCGTATGGACCAAGTAGTTATAGGAGTGCATCAAATATAAGTCCTCAAGATAGCCGGCTGAATCCTGAATTGCTAGCCCTTCCCACGTCCACTGCTAGTGGGACTTATAGAGACTGAATCAGTTACAAGGCCTGCTGCCCGCTGGCACTCACGTGTCTGGGTCCGTGTGTATAGATGAAGTAAGCCGCAATCAGGCACGAAACGGGGGGTGGTGATAAGGCTGCTGGGACCGGCCTGTACAGAGATGTATTTCTAGCTGGCCTTGTCCCCAGATAGATGGATAAAGGCGTCACTGGGGCTGCACTGAGAGTTCTACTGCAAAGGTACGTAATCTGGGGGAGCATGCAGTGCGTGATGGGAGGGTTGAGGTGGGGAACCAGATGATGCTGCCCTGTAGATAGCACCCAGGAGAAGAAGGCTTTCTACAGCTGCAAGAAAAGTAAGTAAATCTATCCAATTGTAAAAATGGAGGTTAAATGTGGAGTGGGGGGACAAGTTAGGGAAGATTTTGAGAACATCGCTGCACGTCTAATGTTTCTCTTGAAATATCTTGAAACAGGTCTCCCAGATACACCTGAAATTTACATATTTAGGACCCCCAGAACCACACATATCCAGCTATCCGTGAACACCTCCTGTACCTAAACTATGCCTGAACTTTATGAGCAACATAATTTATCTGGATTATATTTCTATCATTTGTGGGATATGAGCATAAAGGCTACCAAGAAAAGAAAGCTGACGGTATGCAGTTAATCTTTCTGGCAGTGGATACACAGTTTGTGTGCGCACACGATAAGATGTTATAAGGCTCTGCTGGAATTTCTTTACCTTGAGAGGATGCATCTTTTAGGAACTTTTTCCTACATATTTTTGACACTCACGGATATGTAATATTGGATCATACTCCTCAAAAAATAAATGGCCATGTCAAATACTTTAAATCATTTGCTAGATGATTTATCTACTTTTAGGAACTGCGTGAAAATATGATGCAGTTTCAGGTCAAATGTATGCGGAAATATAGAAGATTCTGAACAGCTTACCAATGTTCAAGCATCACTGTAAGATGATCATGCACAAGGTTACTTATATATTAAATTACATCTATTAGATGCAAAAATCGTTTTGTTGCCAACTCTAAATAAAAATAGTTCCCTGTTCTACCTCAATGGCTACTTTCAATTGCTTTGGTCCTATCTATTTTATACAGCAAAAGAAACATGATTTTTTTCTCTACATAAATGCTAGTCTAAAGTCGTGCAAAGGGGCCAACTAAGGCAAACGCAAGGAACATATATAGACAATGGTATATAGTTTTTATCTAATTAGAGAATAAAATATGTAATAAGGGTTGATATTTGAGCATGCTGCAGAAAAACCCTTTGTTTATTTGTTTAATTATTTGTAAATTACAAAACTTCTTTCCAACATTCACAGTAACAATATAGAACTTGGCATTCTAGGCCATGGGGAGTTATTTGGTTTATATAAAACATAAGGAATTTATTTCTGGGTAATTTTATTTTTGTCATGGAGAAAAAAGTTTCGTGCACACCATGTTTTTATTTATTTTTTAAAGCGGAGCAAAATCTAATTCTTGGGTGCTCCTCCCCAACGCCTGTTTGGCTGATTTCAAGGCTGGCTGCATCCCCAACTTTCAAGAAGAAATATGTATACAATACAGAGATCGGTTTTATGCACACCCGTTTTTTTTCATTTGTGAATTTGGTTAAAGCGGAGCAAAATCCAACTCCTGGGAGTTCCCCCCCGCCCCCCCCCCCCCCCAACTTTCGCATGGGGGCACGTACAGCCACAGAGAAGCTGGGGGTGCAGCGGCCGGGGGACACAGCACCAGTAGAGGTTATGATACTGGCAACTCTGGGGGTTTTAGACAGCGGGGCATCCCGCTATATTATGTCTTGGGGGTAGGCTAGCGGCTGGACATGGAATCTGTGCCACATGGGTTTTGCTCCACTATAATGTAGAGAGTTTTGCAGATGTGCCAGTGGTGAAGACTGAAGAAACCTCCCCAAAAAGGACAGAACTGAGGTCCACCCATTAGTACAGTTGTCCTAAACTGCTAAAGAAGTTCTGATCACATTTGATTTATCACATTCAGAGGCAAATGTCCTAATTCTGCATTGGGTTAGACAAAAAGTCATGAAGAATAGGAAACAAAATATCCCCTTTTCTCCTCATGACATGACACTCCAACTCCCCCCCCCCCCCCGCCCCCCACTGCTTGGGAGATAAAAAGACATAGCCAAGATTGAAAGGCTATGACTGAACTTCAAATGTTTTTCTCACTGATTCTTATAACAGATTTCTGCCAATATGTCTTACTTTTGTATTTTTTTATTTTGACTTTTTATTTATAAAAGCAGATTTGATCAGACTCTCCCAGTGTTAAACCGGACTAACAGCTTGGCACACTTGGAAAAGAAAACTCCCCAAAACTTATTTGCCCCATCTACATGCATGCTACTGAAGCATTGTCAGCACTTACTGTAACACAGGTATTATAAAAGGGTAAATTCATTTTTATGTGCAGCTAAGTTGTCCCTAGGAGGGATGTATATAAGCACTGTTTGTTCTGTTGGTCCAGTTTATGGGGGTTATTCATGAAGGCATAGCGCCATGTAGTGCCTTGTAGTGGCAGGCAGCGCCTGGTGAACGCTGGGTGCTGTACATAAAACCGCATTTATGAAAGCAAATCTGGTGAGCGACTGTAACAGCGCCATGTAGCGCTTAAGGGCCAATAACAGAAATTTTATTTCTGTCTAAAATTAGCCAGGCCACTCCAATTTTTGTGCTTGGGGGTTGCTTAGTGTCTTTGATCTAGGAAACACCCAAATGTGAACATTTCTTCAGATTGGTTTCACGAAAAGGCCAGAACTTCTAGCTAAGACAGGGCTACAATGAGCAAAGCTGTATGGTGATCATGAAACCATCTATACTGTACATCTTTATGGTAGTAATTAAAAAAATTAAAGGCATATGTATTTCTTATAAGAACCTTTTATATCTATTGGAAGATTGGGGAGGAAAAACACTTAAAGCGGACCAAAACCCACCAAACTTGTAAAATGCATTTGGCCATAGCCCCTGCCAATACTCCCTCCTAGGGTGTAAAACTAGAAATGGATTATTTTGTTTTTGAACAGTGCTGGAACACTTTCTGTAACTTGGCAGGTGATCAGTCATTGCATTGGTGTGGCAATGAATGGAGGATGCAGAGCTTTGCAGCTAAAACAAGGGCCATTATCTGGAATTAGAGTGAAGCAGGAGCACTGAAAATTGGCAAAATAGGGTTGATTCAGAGAGACATAAAAAAACTTTCGTTTTTTTTTTTTAAATGTTCCCGCTCTCGTATGAGTGTACGAGCGATTCTATGCATGCATCGCAAGCCTTCTGTAAAGTCTTTGGCCGTTCGTACGTCAATGAGAATGTCATTTTTCAGCTTTCGTTTTCCATTTATATTACTCATGTTACAACGTAGCCTTTAGTTTTTGCCCTTTTTCCATCGTCTCCTCCCACGAATCCTTTACGTTTCCTGTTAGATTCAGATTTCCTTTTTCTATAAATAATCGTCCAGACGAAAATCCATACCACCTTATGCCTGCGCACTACAAACTTAACTCGCCTACATATTTGGTTCACTCACTTCTGCTACAATGCTTAGCTAAATCACTTCGTGGTCAGTATATTCTTGCATTTCCCACCCCTAAAACTTACCTAAATCACTTTGCGGCCAGTATATTCTTGCATTTCCCACCCCTAAAACTTACCTAAATCACTTCGCGGTCAGTATATTCTTGTATTTCCCACCCCTAAAACTTACCTAAACCACTTAGTCAGTATATTCTTGCATTTCCCACCCCTAAAACTTACCTAAATCACTTCGCGGTCAGTATATTCTTGCATTTCCCACCCCTAAAACTTACCTAAATCACTTCGCGGTCAGTACATTCTTGCATTTCCCACGCGTACGTGAATGCGTCATACCCAGTCATTAGGGTTTAAAGGGTCCTGGACACACAGCTCATTCTCCCCTAAAACATACCTAAATCACTTCGCGGTCTCATTCTTCTTGCATTTCCCACCCCTAAAACGTACCTAAATCACTTTGCGGTCCTGCAAATCTTCATCTCTAAATTTTTATTGCCCCATTTGTGGTAACCAACCCCTAATGAATGTATTTATAAAAGGAAATGACACAGAAACAGGTATTTTTTTTTTTTTTTATAATCTGAAATAGCACTTTGCGTTGGCCTTATTTTTTTATAAATATTTGGTGTAAAAATGTTACAACTTTGTATTGTTTTTTTTTTCATTAAAATGAACATATTAAAATTTGTTACAATAGTAAAAAAAAAATTACATTTTAAAACTATATACATAGCAATGGCAGGACCCAGGACATTAGTCTTCATCTGTGGTCCCCAACGAGTCGTGCAGCTCCTGCATCTCAGCCACCAACTCAAGGACCCTGGCACTCATTTGTGCCACTCTGGCACGTGTGGTCCCTGTATAAAAAAGAAAAATACACATAATGTTGACAAATACATGTTTAACAGCTGTGGATGGAATGTTTATTGGGTTGCAAGCTAACTCATGAGGCCATATGTCATTATGCTAAGGAATTAATCAAAGGAAGAGGCCATATGTCATTATGCTAAGGAATAAATCAAAGGAAGAGGCCATATGGCATTATGCTAAGGAATTAATCAAAGGAAGAGGCGATATGTCATTATGCTAAGGAATTAATCAAAGGAAGAGGCTATATGTCATTATGCTACGGAATTAATCAAAGGAAGAGGCCATATGTCATTATGCTAAGGAATTAATCAAAGGAAGAGGCCATGCGTCATTATGCTAAGGAATTAATCAAAGGAAGAGGCCATATGTCATAATGCTAATGTCATTGACTATGGCTTTAGGTATCTTGGTGATCATGTCAATTCCCACATACTCAAAATAATGACATTACAACTTACTTCGTTGGTGGCCGAGGTCTGCTTCGGGGACAACCCTCCATTCTGGGACTTGCCACTGCTGGGAAGTTGAGGCTGTAGAGACATGTCAAATAGGGTCACTTTTAATGTCTGAGTCAACAGTAAGCAAATGACAATTTGAATGTGTGTGTGACATCACCCACCTTCTCCATGTGCCTCCTGAGCCTGATCTGCTGCAGTCCCTGCTCCAGATCGTTCACCCGCTACAGAATCATCTATAAAAAGAGATTAAGGGAATCAGCTTTGCTTTAATAGCATGTATGTGTGTGCGGTTACATTAAGAGTCACATACCAGAGGCTAATGGCTCCGTCGCTTGGCACGACTCCCTGCCCACGGCGTGACGCCCCTCCTCTGTAGAAAGGTCCAGGGGCTGGTCGGAGGCTGCTACAGAGGAGGGGTAGGAACGTCGCCTCCGGGTGCGTCGGATTCGGTACTCCATTTCCAACACTAGAAAAGAAAAGCATTTATAAATAAAGGCTCACCTTCCGTATTGGTTACATATAGAATGCAATCGCTATGTACTTACTTGGGAAATGGAGCCCGAAAAATCGCCGCACCTGGGGCATGTGGAGTCGTTTCAGGTCCGACCAATGCTGCATGATCTGCGTATGTGTGAAGGTGGTGTCCATCTCCTGCTGGATCCTGGAAACGATATCCAGGGCGATGTTCCTCTTCTCGAATGCACTGGGCAGGTAGTCATACCCGCGCTGAAGCATTGTCTAAAAAACACAAAATAGAAATAGTTGTTAGCTAAAACTGCATACAAATATGTGTCACAATTCGATCAGTTGACTAAATGACATTCCCAAACACATTTCTAGCCTCAAACTATCCTTCTAGATGGAAGTGACTAGGTCCGCACATGTGCGCACTAACTTCTGTTTGGCACGGAGTTTGCCTTTCTTCCTGCGCTTCCTTAAGGCCTAGGCATGCATTTAGATGGCAAATCAAAGTCCTTACAATACACTTACGAGCATAATCAGCTCTTGTTGTTGGCGGGTGAAGATCATGGGCGCCATCTTTCTTCTTGTCCGCAGCAGATAAGTAATGCCCCAGCGGTTTCCGGGTTCCGCACAGCTGGACGCACGTGTACGTGAATGCGTAAGCGTCATACCCAGTCATTAGGATTTAAAGGGTCCTGGACACACAGCTCATTCTCTTTGTGATTTTCAACATGCCACCGAAAAAAGCCATCGCTAAGGCCACACCAGCAAAGGAGGCCACCAGCAAAAGGCCCCAGCGGCCTGAGGAGCCTTCTTCCTCACGTTCGACCGCTCGGTCACAACTACCCACTCCCAAGGTGCAGGAAACGCGCAGCTAAAGTGGCCAACCCAAGGCGACATTGGCCAACAAGGCCGCAAAACCCAAACCAACCACCAAAGCCAAGGAGGGAGCAGCTAAGAAGAAGCCAACAACATCAAAGCAGGCAGGTACGCCAGCAACAAAGGCCACTAAGAAGCAGAGGGTGAGAAGCCCCAGCCCCCAAAGAACACCCTCCCCTCCTCCCCGCCCTAGCACATCCCTTCATAATCCACGCTTCACTGGCAAGGCTAGTAAGAGCCAGCGTGGCAGAAGCCCCAGCCCAGCCAGCACTGCCTCTCCAGCTCCATGTGGCAAAAGCTCCCATGGGCATCGAAGCACTAGTGGCAAGGCCACAAAGAGTGCGAGTGCCCTTCAACTCCAAATTTTCATATTTCAATAAAATATATTGAATGTGACTTTAGCTGTTGTTGACGCATTAATGTTTGGGTTATTTTGAGATTACTGAAGGTTTTTCAAAACAAACATGCAAAATAAAAATGCATGAGGGTCAGATCATGTGTCAGTATTTTAGTAATTAATTCATTACTTTTAAAAAAAAAAAAAAAAAAAAAAGCCTTCACAAAGGCAAATTAAAGTACGAATAAACAATTACATTCAACAAACAAACAAATGAAAACCAAATTAGGCAAAATGGGTGCTTATCAAATTGGCCCGAACAGCTTGGCCAGAGGCACTAGGTGTGCCACGGTAGTTCTCTTCTGGGTTCTGGCTGGGAGGAGAGGGGGCAGATCCACATACCGGGGGACACGCTGCATTATGGCAAAGTTGTGGAGGACACAGCAGGCCAGTATGAAATCGATGACCTTGTTGGGGTCATGCTGGAGTGTTCCCCCGGTATGGTCCAAACACCGAAAGGGTGTTTTTAACAGGCCAAAGGCCCTCTCCACAACAGCCCGGGTTTTGGGGTGCGCCCGATTGTAGGCGTCCTGGGCCGCATTCCGTGGCCGAAGGACGGGCGTCATCAGCCAGGGAAGTAGCGTATAGCCGGAATCCCCTGAAAGAATAAGAAAATACTAACATAAATTACACCCAAAAATTTTGCAAAAAGCTGTCGTTCCACCTGACTAAGAGCCTATCTTATATTTTAGACACACCCTGTACATACAGATTGCTATGCTAAAAAAAAACAGCCTAACACCATATACTGCATGTTCTGACCATTTAAACATCCAAGATGGCGGATGACGGCAAATCAGGCAGACTGCAAACAGGAATTGGGTTAGGACTGTGCTGCTCAGCATTCTTGGATGTCTTACCTTTTCAGGACCCCAGATCTGCTTTGTCTGAGCCAAGTACAGCTCTAACCCGCCCCCTGCACTTTATCCCGCTCTCCTCTCCCCAGTAAGTATCATGCATCTGAGCAAAGATGGCGCCGACCCTATCATAAAGTCAATAACAGAATTGCAGCCGAGTGGGGGAAAGAATAATAAGTAAGTTACTAGAAACTAAAAAAATTGGTGGAAATGCTGGGAAATCAGTTTGTAAGGGTTTGTGCTTTGCTAAAGATCATGGTTAAGGTCCGGTTTAACATGTCATCAAGGGGTAAAAACAGTCATAGGTTCAGACATGGGTCATCAACTATATTCATAGGCATACAGTGAAAGGGAATGATGTAATTTGCGCAAACTTACCAAGGAGCCATCCACCTGAGAATTCTCCAGACTCAAACCAACGGTATAATCCAGATCTTCGCAAGATGTACGCGTCATGGGATGAGCCTGGAAGCGCGACGAGGACACTAAGGAATCGCATGTCCGGGGCCACCACTGCTTGGACATTCAGGGAGTGGCCCATTTTGCGGTTCCTGGGAAACAAAAAAAATTAAAAAAAAATATTAGCAAGGCAAGGTAAACTATTCAAACACTAACTCCTAACACCCTCCAAAAACATGTTGGACAATACAAATAACACTAAGTACATAAGTAGTTTTTAAACCAAAAAGTATATGTATGTTGGATCAAATAAAGATTAACATTCGAATGACTAATTAAGGTCCACATTAAAATGTTTGCCTAAGGCCCACATTAAAAACATTGCTGAAGCTATACACGGTCAAATGGATCACAGGGACAATTTACAATGAGGGATTAAGCTATACACGGCCAAAGGGGGCACAGGGACAAGTTACAAGGAGGGATTAGGCTATACATGGTCAAATGGTGCACAGGGACAAGTTACAAGGAGGGATTAGGCTATACATGGTGAAATGGGGCACAGGGACACTTGAGAAGGAGGGATTAAGCTATACACAGTCAAATGGGGCACAGGGACAAGTTACAAGGCGGGATTAAGCTATACACAGTCAAATGGGGCACAGGGACAAGTTTCAAGGAGGGATTAAGCTATACACGGGGAAATGGGGCACAGGGACACTTGAGAAGGAGGGATTAAGCTATACACGGTCAAATGGGGCACAGGGACAAGTTACAAGGAGGGATTAAGATATACATGGTGAAATGGGGCACAGGGACACTTGAGAAGGAGGGATTAAGCTATACACGGTCAATTGGGGCACAGGGACAAGTTACAAGGAGGGATTAAGCTATACACGGTCAAATGGGGCACAGGGACACTTGAGAAGGAGGGATTAAGCTATACACGGTCAAATGGGGCACAGGGACACTTGAGAAGGAGGGATTAAGCTATACACGGTTAAATTGGGCACAGGGACAAGTTACAAGGAGGGATTAAGCTATACACTGTGAAATGGGGCACAGGGACACTTGAGAAGGAGGGATTAAGCTATACACGGTCGAATGGGGCAATTTACAAGGAGAGATTAAGCTATACACGGTCAAATGGGGCACAGGGACACTTGAGAAGTAGGGATTAAGCTATACACGGTCAAATGGGGCACAGGGACAAGTTACAAGGAGGGATTACGGTATACACTGTAAGCTGTTTCACAGGGGCAAGTTACAAAGAGGGATTATGGTATACACTGTAAGCTGTTTCACAGGGACAATTTACAAGGAGGGATTAATAGTTACAATACAGTTTGTCTAAACTTTATAACAAAATGACCGATTGAACTTACCTATAGATGTACTCGTCAGCTGCAGAAGGGACCAATGCAACGTGGGTGCAATCAATCGTACCCATGACGTTGGGCATGTCGGCGATATTATAAAAAGCGGGACTTCAAAAAGGCAAAGTTTGACCAACTTAGAGATGCCCTACACTGCAATGACTGGGAAAATGTCCTTAAGAACAAAAGCATGGACGCTAAATGGGATACTTTCAAAGGAATACTTAATTTTCAGTGTGACAGATATATACCTTACAGGAATAAAACTATTAGACACACATGTAAACCGATGTGGCTAAATAAAAAGGTTAAGGGGGCAATAAACAACAAAAAAAAGGCATTTAAACGTTTAAAGCAGGAAGGGACAGCGGAAGCGTTAAAAAACTATAAAGAAGAAAATAAACAATGTAAACAACAGATAAGGGCAGCTAAGCTGGAGACAGAAAGACTGGTCGCGAAAGAGAGTAAAACTAACCCCAAATTATTCTTTAGCTACATAAACCGTAAAAGGTACAAACCTGAGGGTGTGGGCCCCCTGAAAAGCAAGGATGGGACCCCTATAGAGGGAAATGAGGAGAAAGCTAATTTGCTTAACAACTTCTTTGCTTCTATGTTCACAAAAGAATTTGACATGCCCAGTGAAATGCAGGGGAATAACCGAAACCCTCCATTAAATGTCACCGGTCTAACCAAGGAAGAAGTCCGGCACCGTCTCAAGCAGATGAAAATCGATAAATCACCGGGACCAGATGACATACATCCTCGTGTTTTAAGGGAGTTATGTACAGTAATAGACAAGCCGTTATTTCTAATATTTGTGGATTCCACTACAGGGTTTGTTCCGAGGGATTGGCGCTTGGCAAATGTGGTGCCAATATTCAAAAAGGGATCTAGGGGGGAACCTGGGAACTACAGACCGGTAAGCTTAACATCTGTGGTGGGCAAGCTGTTTGAAGGTTTCTTAAGAGATACTATCCTGGAGCACCTTGGGGAAAATGACCTTATTACTCCATATCAGCATGGATTTATGAGGAATCGCTCCTGCCAGACAAACCTGATCAGCTTTTATGAGGAGGTAAGTTCAAGATTGGATCAGGGGGAGTCATTGGATATCATATATCTTGACTTTTCTAAAGCATTTGATACTGTGCCACATAAAAGGCTGGTACAAAAGATGAGAATGCTTGGACTGGGGGAAAACGTGTGCAGATGGGTGGGAAATTGGCTTAGTGATCGGAAGCAGAGGGTGGTTATCAATGGTACACACTCAGATTGGGTCACTGTTACTAGTGGAGTACCACAAGGGTCAGTTCTGGGACCAATTCTCTTCAATATATATATAAATGACATTGGGTATGGATTAAACAGTAAAGTCTCAATCTTTGCAGATGATACTAAGCTGAGTAAAGTAATTAAAACAAAGGAGGACAACAGGCAACTACAAACAGATTTAGATAAATTGGAAGCATGGGCAGTTAAATGGCAAGTGAAGTTTAACACAGATAGATGTAAGGTTATGCACATGGGAAGGAGAAATCTGTGTCATGATTACACACTAAATAAAGAAACACTTGGTAAAACAACAATGGAAAAGGACCTAGGGGTTTTAGTTGACAATAAGCTCAACTGCAGTAATCAATGCCAGGCAGCTGCTGCCAAGGCAAACAGGATCATGGGGTGCATCAGGAGGGGCATGGGTGCTCATGACCAGAGCATCATTTTACCCCTGTACAAGTCACTGCTCAGACCCCATATGGAATACTGTGTACAGTTCTGGGCACCTGTGCTTAAGAAGGACATATCAGAACTGGAGCACGTTCAAAGAAGGGCAACAAAGTTAATAAAAGGAGTGCGGGGGCTAGAGTACCCGGAAAGATTGTCCAAGTTAGGCTTATTTAGTCTAGAAAAAAGACGATTGAGGGGTGATCTAATAACTATGTATAAATATATTCGGGGTCAATACAAGGATCTGTCCCACAATCTATTTATACCCCGGAGTGTAACCATAACCCGGGGGCATCCACTAAGGTTAGAGGAAAGGTGCTTTCTCCACCGACATAGGAGGGGATTCTTCTCTGTAAGAGCAGTGACACTATGGAACTCGCTGCCAGAGGAGGTAGTAATGAGGGATACATTAAAAATGTTCAAAAGTGGCCTTGATGCCTTCCTGGCATGTAATAACATTTCCGGCTATGGCTACTAGACCACTGGAAGGAGTTAAACAGGCTGAACTGGATGGACTAAAGTCTTTATTCAGCCTTACATACTATGTTACTATGTTACTATGTTAACTTAAGCGTGTTCCAGGCTACCATGTCGTCCGGAAATGAAATATATTTCTGACTAATGGTAGCCATGCCATCCAAAAACTTGGATAGCGCATGGCTCAGCGTAGGCTGGGACATCCCCACGGAGAGGGCACCAGCCTCCGGAATGAGCCGTTCGCCAAAAATTGTAGGCAGCCAAGCATCTTGGTCATACCTGAAATTGCTTGCCCCTTCTTTGTGGTGCTGGCTAACCATGGCCGCAGCTCACTATACAACTTATGGAGAGAAGCGCGATTAAGTCTGGTCAGCTTGAACAACTCAACGTCATGCATGCCATCGATGCATGCATGCGTCGCTGGTGCAATCTGGCCTCGGACCTGCTGACACATGCAATGCCCTGTAGCTGAAGGCGCTCATATTCCTCCTCAAAGCCGCAAAACATGGTCAAAGCAAGGTAGCCGACTGAAAAATGGTCCTGTAAGTGGATCGCAAGGAAACCATTTTATAGGGTGGTGGTCCCTCGCCAATCAACTCTTTGAATGAGACGCAAGCCCATCCTAATAACGTAAGTTCTCTGAACGAACTCAAAATTTCAGATTTGGATGGCAAAATGATCCGAACTAACGCAAATTATCTGATTTTGTTCCGTCCATCGAAAGCACATATACGCATTAGCAGGAACGAACGTACGCATGCAAAAACGAATGTAAAAAACAAAAAAAATGACAAACACACAAAAACATACACAGACAGCTACGAAAGTCCAGACGAATGTGTCTCTGAATCGAGGCTAATGTCCTCTTAATGGGAGGAGCAATTCAGGGGATTCTAGTTACAAAATATGGGTTTTGGTCCACTTTAAGCCTGGCAGTGTCCCTGAATTTTTGGGAGCTATTTCACAATGTTTTTTACCATACATTCCTGTGTGATAAAATTCAGGTTCTGAGGTGGCTAATGGAGATGAGCGAACTTTTGAAAAATTCGATTCGACTGATTCGCCGAATTTTCCGACAAAAATCGTTTCGACCCGAATTTATTCGCGACGAATCGCTATTAAAAACGGCTATTTCTGAGCCTCCTAGAGCCTCAATAGGGTTGTAAACCATTCTGCCTTGCTGTAACACGCATAGGATGCGTTCTGGGTTAGTTAAATAATACTTTAAATAAATATCACATGCAGATCAGAGGCATCGCTAATAGAATCGCAGAGCGGCACAATTGCAGAGAGTTGAAGTGGCATCACTATGAGGGGCAGGAGCCCAAACATTGCTTTAAAGAGACACTGGAGTTGGCAGCAGCAGGAGCCCAAAAATTGGATGAATCCCACCCTGGAGTTGCAAGCAGCAGCAGGAGCCCAAACATTGGCTGAAAGAGACACAGGAGTTGGCTGCAGGAGCCCAAAAATTGACTGACACACCCTGGAGTTGGCAGCAGCAGCAGCAGGAGCCCAAACATTACTTTAAAGAGACACTGGGGTTGGCTTCAGGAGCCCAAAAATTGGATGAATCACACCCTGGAGTTGGCAGCAGCAGCAGCAGGAGCCCAAATATTACTTTAAAGAGACCCTGGGGTTGGCTTCAGGAGCCCAAAAATTGGATGAATCACACCCTGGAGTTGGCAGCAGCAGGAGCCCAAACATTACTTTAAAGAGACACTGGAGTTGGCTTCAGGAGCCCAAAAATTGGATGAATCACACCCTGGAGTTGGCAGCAGCAGCAGCAGGAGCTCAAACATTACTTTAAAGAGACACTGGGGTTGGCTTCAGGAGCCCAAAAATTGGATGAATCACACCCTGGAGTTGGCAGCAGCAGCAGCAGGAGCCCAAATATTACTTTAAAGAGACCCTGGGGTTGGCTTCAGGAGCCCAAAAATTGGATGAATCACACCCTGGAGTTGGCAGCAGCAGCAGCAGGAGCCCAAATATTACTTTAAAGAGACCCTGGGGTTGGCTTCAGGAGGCCAAAAATTGGATGAATCACACCCTGGAGTTGGCAGCAGCAGCAGCAGGAGCCCAAATATTACTTTAAAGAGACACTGGGGTTGGCTTCAGGAGCCCAAAAATTGGATGATTCACACCCTGGAGTTGGCAGCAGCAGCAGGAGCCCAAACATTACTTTAAAGAGACACTGGGGTTGGCTTCAGGAGCCCAAAAATTGGATGAATCACACCCTGGAGTTGGCAGCAGCAGGAGCCCAAATATTACTTTAAAGAGACCCTGCAGTTGGCTTCAGGAGCCCAAAAATTGGATGAATCACACCCTGGAGTTGGCAGCAGCAGCAGGAGCCCAAACATTACTTTAAAGAGACACTGGGGTTGGCTTCAGGAGCCCAAAAATTGGATGAATCACACCCTGTGGAGAGTCATGTGGAGAAAAAGTAGCTTAGTAAGTAATATCAACATAAAATTCTGAATAAAAAAATGCAAAAGTATTGCCAAAGAGAGGTTTTGTTCGAGGGTGTGTTTCCACCTTTTAATTAAATCAGAAACAACAAGGTATCATTGCCTCTGACTAATTAGCCCTCAAAAATTCTTGGAATTTTTAATCTGGAATCATGTCTGATCCGTCTTATCCAAAGAATATTAATAAAAAGTAAGAGTAACGTAAAGGATTTTTTATCAATACTTGTGGTCCGATGCGGAGGAATGTCTCTAACTGGAGAGCAGCGCCTTAAATCTGTTTTGCACGATCCATCTTTCTTTAGTGTTGGTCTGGCCCCGTCATCTATCTACTGGAATACATCAGGCATTGTTGGGAGGAAAGCTTGGCTGATCCATGCGCCATTCATTTCCACGCAGGGCAGTCTCTGGAAAAAAAAAAGTATGTATAAACCAGGGTCTTTTTCATATAAAAACAAATGGTTATTTTTGCTTTTAAACCATATGTTCCACAGCTTTACCAGTCATTGTGTCAGCCAATGGAGCAACTTTGTCTGCAAGTGCTGCAAAAGCAGTCCACTGCATCACAAGTGGCATCTGACACCCCCAGTCAACTGTCTGTTGTCTGTCTGTTATGCTTTGGGTTCAGCTCCACTATCCATTGATGAAGATCTGATAATCATAAAATTCAGCAGCTACTGCCCAGCCAAGAAGTGGAGGAGACACTCGCCTCTTCTTCCACTAGCCGGCAATTAGTGATGAGGAGAGTGTGGTGGGAGGAGGTGTTGCAAGCCAAGATAGTGGAAGAGGGTCCCTGGAGTCTGCGGTGGTGGCGGCGGCAGCAGCAGCAGTGAATTATTGGGGACTGTTGATAGGAAAAATCAGCTACTCAGCGATGTGTCAGTTTTTCATGTTGCATCCACAATCCTGTGGAGAAAAAGTAGGTTAGTTAGTATATATACATAAAATTATGAATAGACAAATGCAATAGTATTGCCAAAGTGAAGTTTTGTTTGAGGGTGTGTTTCCACCTTGTAATTAAATCAGAAACAACTAGCTATCATTGCCTCTGAATAATTAGCCCTCAAAAATTCTTGGAATTTTTAATCTTGATGTCTGAGGGATTTCTCCTCTCAGACAGCGTCACCATAAGTCCAGCCTGCTGCATTACCCAGTGGTGGACCTTTCAGAGAACTGATGGCTTGTGCCGAGCCGAGGTGGAGAGTCCAATGGCATGGTTGTTGAACAGAAGGTGGGCCAGTCCTTTAGCCTGTCAGTGTGTACCAAAGTGCACAGTGTTGTCTACGTCTGGAGCTGTAACTATGGACTCATGGTGGACAATATATATCCTTTTAGGCCCCCTTGGTGATTGTGGTTTCACGCTGTTCTTCACATGGTTTTCCTTGACCAGCAGAGTCACACATGGGAGGAACTACTAAAAATGAGAACTCAATCCATGAAAGCATTGCTTAATCCACGAAAACTGCAAATTTGGACCCATGGTGACTGACACTTGGAAGAACATCTTGTTTGCGCTGCGACAAGGAAGCCAGAGCCATGCGTCCTGACATGGCACACGTGTTCAGTCTAGTTGTCAAGTGTATTCTGAAGTCTTCCGCCCATCTGAAAGAAATCCGAACAGCAGGAAAGGAACAGAGAAAAGCCATCACGGATTTCTGGATGATCCAAACGGATAGGGGGACACCCCTGTGTAAATTCAATGTAAACCATTGGCAGCTCATACGTGACACCGGCCGTTTGCTCAGGCCCTTTGAGGAAGCTACTTTATTAGACAGTTGCCAGGACTAAGAGATGAGCGATGAGATTCCACTGCTTCATGTACTACAACACATGTTGGAAACCATGGCTGGTCAGGGCACTGGAGATATGGCACATACATTTCACAGCCACATGAAGCCTGTGGGGGCTGAAGTGGAGGAGGAGGAGGGGGTGGGGCACAGCAAACCACAGTTTAGGTTTCACAAAATGAAATTTTATCTAGTCATCTGACAGGAGAGGAGGAGCAGGAGCAGCCACAGGAGCTAGAGGGTTGGGAGGAAGGCGAGACAAAGGACCCAGACACACCGTGGCAGTTTACAGTGGAGATGGAGACAGGTAGTCCCTCCGAGTCACTTGCACAAATGGCACGATGCATGCTCACATGCTTGCGTACTAGTGAGCGCAGAATTGTCTCCATTTGTCAGCGGGAAGACTTCTGGCTCTCCAACTTATTGGACCCTCGCTTCCGGCACAAAATGGGGGCATTTTTTACCCCCACTGAGAGGGAGGACAAACTGACCTACTACAGAGACATCCCACGTAGTCAGTTGGGCGATGTCTATCTGTGCCATGGCCCATACTCCCGCAGGTCTGACTCGGGGGGACCTCTGCGATCACCTTCCACTGCCATGGCTGCTGGGGGGGTGGAAGGAGCAGCAGCAGCAGCTCCATCAGCAGCAGCCTCGGTCTTCAGTCGCTAGTGAGTAGCTTTCTACACCCGCATAGTGAGTCTACTCATGAGCAGCAGGAAGACCTGGAGCTGGACCTCAAACAGCAGGTCATGTCATACCTTGACATGACCATGCCAACACACCTTCAGGATCCACTGGATTTGCTGGGAAGCCAAACTTGACTTGTGTCCGCAACTAGCAGAGTTTGCCCTGGAAAAGCTGTACTGGCCGGACAGTAGTTGATTTAGATGGCAACTGGGCTGCTCTATATAATGAAGCAAAATGGCAAATTTACCTCACAATATAAGCTATTGCCCCTCAGATTTACAGAGGGGCTGCTCCATATAATGGTGCAAAACCATGAATTTACCTCATAATATAAACTATTGCCCCTCAGATTTACACAGGGGCTGCTCTATATAATGAAGCAAAATGGCAAATTTACCTCACAATATAAGCTATTGCCCCTCAGATTTACACAGGGCCTGCTCCATATAATGAAGCAAAATGGCAAATTTACCTCACAATATAAGCTATTGCTCCTCAGATTTACACAGGGGCTGCTCCATATAATGGTGCAAAACCATGAATTTACCTTATAATATAAACTATTGCCCCTCAGATTTACAGAGGGGGTGCTCTATATAATGCAGCAAAATGGCAAATTTACCTCACTATATAAGCTATTACAGCTCTATATAAATAAAAATAAATAAATAAAAAAAGGGCCTGTAGAAGCTTATTTAGTATAACAGATAGGGTGACGTGCTGGTTTGGGATGCCCATATGGGCTAGTGTTTTGGCAGCAGTACAAAAACCAATGCAAAATGCAATAGCTTAATAAAGCTTATGCTGATCAACGCTTATTTAGTATAACAGATGGGGTGCAACATGCAGGTTTGGGATGCCCTGCGGCCTGGTGTATTTAAAGCAGACCAAAACCAATTCAAAATGCAATAACTTAATAAAGCTGAGGCTGTAGATGCTTATTTAGTATAAACAGGTAGGGTGCAAGGTGCAGCTTTGGGGTGCCCTGCGGCCTGGTTAAATGAAAGCAGTCAAAAAGAACTGAAGTAGCTTAATGAAGTTGATGCTGATCAACGCTTATGTTGTATACCAGATAGGGTGCAAGGTGCAGCTTTGGGGTGCCCTGCGGCCTGGTTTATTAAAAGCATTCAAAAACAAGTGCAAACTGAAGTAGCTTAATAAAGCAGCTGATGCTGATCAACGCTTATGTTGTATAACAGATAGGGTTAAAATAGCATGTGCCTTGGGATGCCCGTGTGGCCTGGTATATTTCAAGCTGAACAAAAAGTAACAATAATCCAAGTATGAGAAATGCTTGTGCTTAACATATAGGGTTAATCAGCATGTGCCTTGGGATGCCCGTGTGGCCTGGTATATTTTAAGCTGAACAAAAAGTAACAATAATCCAAGTAAGAGAAATAATTTTGACCTTCTTTACAGCGCCATACTTTGAAAAAAATCCTTAATTTCATGCCGATCAATCCAAAGGTCAATGCCCCCAACAAAAATAGAGTTCGGCATAAGTTTTCCTTCTGGAAGGACGTAACCTTTAGTTTACATGGTTGGGGTAGGTTATCTTACAAATTGGGATACCCCAGGCAGCAGTGTCATTGAAAGAGACAGATTGTAATGCAGGCCATACGCAAGCAGAGAAACTCAGGCTGCAACAGGCCTCTTTAGTTTACATGGTTGGGGTAGGTTATCTTACAAATTGGGATACCCCACTGTATATGAAACCGAATATAATGCACACCCAAAAGTGGACAATCAGCATCCAAGAGGCCTGCTTAGTTTAAATAAGAGAGCTGATTAGCTTAAATAAGAGAGCTGCTTAGTGAAAATAAGAGGCCTGCTTAGTTTAAATAAGAGAGCTGCTTAGTGTAAATAAGAGAGGTAGGTTATGTTATGTTACAGAATGGGATGCCCCGAAGCAGACTTGAGATCAGTATATATGCACAGCAAGAGTGGATAAGCAGGCTCAAACAGGCCAAATTACTTTAAATAACTGTGCAGCTTACAGTAAATGCAGAGGCTAATGGTATGTTACAGAATGGGATGCCCACAGCAGACTTGAGATCAGTATATATGCACACAGCAACAGTGTGTAAGCAGGCTGAAACAGCCCAAATTACTTTAAATAACTGTGCAGCTTACAGTGAATGCAGAGGCTAATGGTATGTTACAGAATGGGATGCCCCAAAGCTGACTTGAGATCAGTATATATGCACACAGCAACAGTGTGTAAGCAGGCTCATACAGCCCAAATTACTATGTTACAGAATGGGATGCCCCAACAGCCAGCAGTGCACCTGTGAGCAGTACTACTATGCACAGCAAAAGTGTCTTTATCAGGGCAAATGACTTTTAGAATAAGTGCAAAGGGTTATAGTAAATAGAGGCTTGTGTAGTCACAGAATGGGATGCCCCAAAAACCAGAGAGCACCTGGCAGCAGTAGTACTAAGCACAGAAAAAGTGTCTTTATCAGGCCAAATGACTTTTAGAATAAGTGCAAAGGGTTATAGTAAATAGAGGCTTGTGTAGTCACAGAATGGGATGCCCCAACAGCCAGCAGTGCACCTGGCAGCAGTAGTACTATGCACAGAAAAAGTGTCTTTATCAGGCCAAATGACTTTTAAAATAAGTGCAAAGGGTTATAGTAAAGAGAGGCTTGTGTAGTCACAGAATGGGATGCCCCAAAAACCAGAGAGCACCTGGCAGCAGTAGTACTAAGCACAGCAAAAGTGTCTTTATCAGGCCAAATGACTTTTAGAATAAGTGCAAAGGGTTATAGTAAAGAGAGGCTTGTGTAGTGTGGAGATTAGCTCTGGTAGGCGACCGGGTGTCAGCAGTATAGAGGCGGAGGCAAACAGTTCAAAGTAAAGTCTGTGTTTATTTCACACAAAAATCCACAAAAGCATATGTCCATACAGGTTACATCACCTTTTCAGGAAACCGCAGCATAAATTATTCAGTCAGGCAAACAGCTTTTAGTCCTTGAGCAAAGGTTCTGTTCACAGTCAAATATGTCTCAGGTCCGCATGAAACAGCTTCCACAGGAGATTTCAGCCAGGCTCACAGAGTCTCACTCCCATGTGAGCTCTAGACAAAGGACCGGCCACAGCAGCCCGCAAAACCCGGACCTGGGTAGTGGGATGGAGTCCCACCCTGCTCTACTCCATCCCAGTAAAGCCGTCCCAGGTTAGCCTTTCGGCTATTCTAAAGCAACAGCAGCAAACTGCCACCAGCAGCTGATGCTGGAAATCAGACTACACGGCTTTACTGCACCAATGCCAGGTACATTGGTGCTACATACCTGCCGTCAATAACGGCCCCTTGCACCTTACCACATACCCCCCCCTTTGTTCAACCCTGAGGGGGTGGACACATGCCAAACAATGTGCTCGGGACAGGGCATCCGCGTTACCCAATAATCGTCCCGCTCTGTGCTCTACTGTAAACTTGAAGTTTTGTAATGACAAGAACCATCGGGTGACCCTGGCATTCCTGTCCTTAGCCTGGCACATCCACTTGAGGGGAGAGTGGTCCGTAATCAGCCGGAACCTTCTCCCCAGCAAGTAGTAGCGAAGAGACTCCAGGGCCCATTTAATGGCCAAACACTCCCTCTCCACTATACTATACCGGGTCTCCACGGGTGTTAATTTGCGACTCATGTAGACAACGGGGTGCTCCTCCCCATTGACTTCCTGAGACAGTACAGCACCGAGACCTACCTCGGAGGCATCGGTCTGCACTATGAACTCCCTCTTAAAGTCGGGTGTCACCAACACCGGAGACCCACACAGGGCAGACTTCAAAGCGGAGAACGCTTTTTCGGCCTGTTCATTCCACTTCACCATGACAGACTTGCGTCCCTTTAACAGGTCTGTCAATGGTGCCACTAGGGTGGCAAAATTGGGAATGAACCGCATATAATATCCCACCAACCCCAGAAATGACTTTACTTGGCGGGTGGTGTTAGGACGTGGCCAGTTACGGATGGCTTCTAGTTTGTTGACCTGGGGCTTGACCACTCCTCGCCCAATCACATAGCCCAGGTATTTTGTCTCTTCTAGGCCTAAAGCACATTGTTTCGGGTTTGCCGTCAACCCAGCCTTCCTGAGGGAATCCACTACGGCCTGGACTTTGGGTAGGTGACTTTCCCAATCCGTGCTATGGATAATTATATCGTCCAGATATGCTGAAGCATACCGACGATGTGGCCTGAGGACAATATCCATTAACCTTTGGAACGTAGCGGGAGCGCCGTGTAACCCAAAGGGTAATACCTTGTATTGGAACAGTCCCTCTGGTGTAATAAAGACTGTTTTCTCCTTGGCAGCCTCAGTCAAGGGCACCTGCCAGTACCCTTTTGTGAGGTCCAAAACCGAAAAGTACCTGGCTTGGCCTAGCTTCTCAATGAGTTCATCTACCCGGGGCATAGGGTAGGCATCAAACTTGGAAACTTCATTAAGTTTGCGGAAATCGTTACAGAACCGCAACGTACCATCGGGCTTGGGAATCAAGACTATGGGGCTGGCCCACTCACTCTTTGATTCTTCAATCACGCCTAACCGGAGCATTTGCTGCACTTCCTCCGCGATAGCTTGTCGCCGGGACTCAGGTACCCGGTAAGGCCTCAACCGGACCTTGACCTGAGGTTCCGTGACAACATCATGTTGGATGACCGAAGTGCGCCCAGGGAGTTCTGAAAACACGTCCGTGTTTCTGCTAATAAACTCCCTGGCTTCCTGAGTCTGTTTAGAGGAGAGGTTGTCGCCAGTTTTCACCTCGACTACTGCTTCTCTAATAACAGACCGAGGAATGGGAAGCTCCACCCCCACCATACCTGGTCGGGGACTGTCACCCCCAGGGGTCTCCCTGTCTTTCCACAGTTTCAACAGGTTTACATGGTACACCTGCTCTGGCTTCCTCCGCCCAGGCTGATGTACCTTGTAAGTCACTTCCCCAACTTTTTCAATGACCTCATAGGGACCCTGCCACCTAGCTAGAAATTTACTGTCCACCGTGGGTACCAGAACCACAACTCTGTCACCTGGGTTAAAGTTCCGTACCCTGGCTTGCCGATTATAAATCCTGCTTTGGGCCCGCTGCGCTGCCTCCATGTGTTCTCTGACAAGCGGCAAGACGGTCTCTATCCGTTCCTGTAGGTGAGTAACGTACTCTACCACACTTTTGTGGGGTGTGGGTTGCTGTTCCCAGGCCTCCTTGGCTATATCCAACAGACCCAGTGGATGTCGACCGTATAAGAGTTCGAAGGGCGAGAACCCCGTAGAGGCCTGGGGCACCTCTCGTACTGCGAACATCAGATAGGGCAGCAGCAAGTCCCAATTCTTCCCATCCTTGGCGACCACCCTTTTTAACATGGTCTTTAAAGTTTGATTAAACCGTTCTACTAGGCCGTCTGTTTGCGGGTGGTAAACGGATGTCCGCAACTGTTTCACCTGCAGCAGTTTACAGAGCTCCTTCATTACTTTCGACATAAACGGGGTACCTTGATCGGTCAGGACCTCTTTAGGCAGACCTACTCTGGAAAACATTTCCATAAGCTCCTTAGCAATGAGCTTGGCAGAGGTGTGACGCAGGGGCACTGCCTCAGGGTACCGCGTGGCATAATCCAAGATCACCAGAATATGTTGGTGCCCTCTAGCGGACTTTGGCACTGGACCCACTAGATCCATGGCAATCCGCTCAAAGGGTACCTCAATAACTGGGAGAGGAACTAAGGGACCACGGTAATGAGGCTGAGGGCTGGTCATCTGACATGTTGGGCAGGACTCACAATATCTCTCCACCTCCTTGTACACACTGGGCCAGTAGAATCGTTGTAAAACGCGGTCCAGAGTTTTCTGCTGGCCTAGGTGTCCACCCAGAACATGTTGGTGGGCCAAATCCAACACCAACTTGCGATATGGATTGGGTACCACCAATTGTTCCACCACCTCTTCACGTACCTTGTTTACTCGGTACAACATTTCCTGGTGAACCACAAAGCGAGGAAACTGTAACTCCGCCCCTGGCTGTTGTGGTTCACCTTCCACCTCAAGAACATTCTCCCAGGCCCGAGACAGTGTCGGGTCCTGGTGTTGAGCGGTACCAAAGTTAACTGTGGAGACATGGAGATCTGCCAACTCTGGACCTGTTGCCAACTCTTCCACATCTCCAACCATAACATTTAGTGGGGTTGACTCCCCCTCTTCCATTTTAGGGGCGGGCACCTCTTCCACGGTGCCTCCTGATTCCGGTTCCCAGGGCACCGGGGTCTCCCCTGAGTAGGGCCAGTCTATTGGGGACACACCCGCCTCGCGGGTTTCCGGAACTGCCAACTTGGCCCACAGTGACCTGAACCCTGGAAAGTCTCTCCCAATAATCAGTTCATACGGGAGTTTAGCGGCGACAGCGACTTCATGTTTCCAGCTGCCGGAGACGGTGGTGAGAGACACTTGTGCTGTGGCATAGTCTCTCAAGTCCCCATGAATGCACAAAACCCCGGTTTTCCGCCCAGTGTACTCATCGGGCAGTACTAAGGCGGGTCTTGCCAGGGTTACCATACTCCCCGAGTCCAAAAGGGCCACAGCCAGGGTGTCTCCCACTTTCACCTGACAGAGGTGACTTTGCCCCACAAGCTCAGGGACACCGGCAGCACACAGCCTCCTGGCATACATGGAAGGGCGGTAACCAAAGTTCACGTCCATGGGCTCCCCCTGGTGGGGACAATTGGCTCTGATATGTCCCGGCTCCTTACATCCCCAACACAACACTTGGGCAGGGACTTTGGGGGGTAGGTCCTGAGGGGGTTTAGGGAACGCCACTCGCCTGAGCTGGGGCGGGGACCTCCGGGGTTTCCCCGAATCCCTCCTCATGGAGCCGCCTTGCAAGTTCCTGGTGGCCTCATATCGCTCCACTAGGTCCACCATCCCTAGTGCGTTGTCAGGGGATACCTGGCCAACCCAGTGCTGAAGAGGGTGCGGTAAAGCCCTCCAGAAAATGTCCGCCAGCAAGCGGTCCAACATGGCAGTGGGGCTTAACAACTCCGGCTGCAGCCATTTTTGCAGCAGGTGCAGCAGTTTGTAGTACTGGGGCCGGGCGGGCTCTGCCGACTGGTAGCTCCACTGATGCACCCACTGAGCCCGAACCCACACATTCACCCCCAGTCTGGCCAGTATCTCACCCTTCAGAGTCGGGTAGTCAGCGGCTTGGTCCTCTGGGAGATCAAACAACACCTGCTGGGGTCCAGACGCCAGAAATGGAGCGATGACATCAGCCCACTGGTCATGCGGCAACTTCTCCCTTGCAGCCACCTTTTCAAACACCGCCAGGTAAGTCTCAACGTCATCTGAAGGGGTCATTTTTGTGAGCGCCGAGCGGACAGCTTTCCGGGCATCAGGAATACTTTTGGGCGCACCTGCAGCTTGCAGCGCCATCACATGTTGCAAAAACAGCTGGTTGGTCTCCTGCTGCTGCCTGTTGGTCTCATGCTGCTGCCTGTTGGCCTCCACGAGCGCTTTCACGACCGCCTCCATTTTGTCTGCAGTCCCAGGTAGCAGCCTGGCAGGTTTAATATAGGACATGCACAACAAAAAACTTTTTTGTCGGTTGCTCCTAGCAACGGCCTCACTGCTGTGCCCGCATCCGACACCAAATGTGGAGATTAGCTCTGGTAGGCGACTGGGTGTCAGCAGTATAGAGGCGGAGGCAAACAGTTCAAAGTAAAGTCTGTGTTTATTTCACACAAAAATCCACAAAAGCATATGTCCATACAGGTTACATCACCTTTTCAGGAAACCGCAGCATAAATGATTCAGTCAGGCAAACAGCTTTTAGTCCTTGAGCAAAGGTTCTGTTCACAGTCAAATATGTCTCAGGTCCGCATGAAACAGCTTCCACAGGAGATTTCAGCCAGGCTCACAGAGTCTCACTCCCATGTGAGCTCTAGACAAAGGACCGGCCACAGCTGATTCCCCAGGCTATTTAAACAGCCCGCAAAACCCGGACCTGGGTAGTGGGATGGAGTCCCACCCTGCTCTACTCCATCCCAGTAAAGCCGTCCCAGGTTAGCCTTTCGGCTATTCTAAAGCAACAGCAGCAAACTACCACCAGCAGCTGATGCTGGAAATCAGACTACACGGCTTTACTGCACCAATGCCAGGTACATTGGTGCTACATACGTGCCGTCAATAACGGCCCCTTGCACCTTACCACAGTAGTCACAGAATGGGATGCCCCAAAAACCAGAGAGCACCTGGCAGCAGTAGTACTAAGCACAGCAAAAGTGTCTTTATCAGGCCAAATGACTTTTAGAATAAGTGCAAAGGGTTATAGTAAATAGAGGCTTGTGTAGTCACAGAATGGGATGCCCCTAAAACCAGAGAGCACCTGGCAGCAGTAGTACTAGGCACAGCAAAAGTGTCTTTATCAGGCCAAATGACTTTTAGAATAAGTGCAAAGGGTTATAGTAAATAGAGGCTTGTGTAGTCACAGAATGGGATACCCCTAAAACCAGAGAGCACCTGGCAGCAGTAGTACTAGGCACAGCAGAAGTGTCTTTATCAGGCCAAATGACTTTTAGAATAAGTGCAAAGGGTTATAGTAAAGAGAGGCTTGTGTAGTCACAGAATGGGATGCCCCAACAGCCAGCAGTGCACCTGGCAGCAGTAGTACTATGCACAGCAAAAGTGTCTTTATCAGGCCAAATGACTTTTAGAATAAGTGCAAAGGGTTATAGTAAAGAGAGGCTTGTGTAGTCACAGAATGGGATGCCCCAACAGCCAGCAGTGCACCTGGCAGCAGTAGTACTAAGCACAGCAAAAGTGTCTTTATCAGGCCAAATTTCTATTAGAATAAGTGCAAAGGGTTATAGTAAATAGAGGCTGGTGTAGTCACAGAATGGGATGCCCCAACAGCCAGCAGTGCACCTGGCAGCAGTAGTACTAAGCACAGCAAAAGTGTCTTTATCAGGCCTAATTTCTATTAGAATAAGTGCAAATGGTTATTATGGTATTAAATAGAGGCTGGTGTAGTCACAGAATGGGATGCCCCAAAAACCAGAGACCACCTGGCAGCAGTAAGGCTATGCACAGCAAAAGTGTCTTTATCAGGCCTAATTTCTATTAGAATAAGTGCAAATGGTTATTATGGTATTAAATAGAGGCTGGTGTAGTCACAGAATGGGATGCCCCAACAACCAGAGACCACCTGGCAGCAGTAAGGCTATGCACAGAAAAAGTGTCTTTATCAGGCCTAATTTCTATTAGAATAAGTGCAAATGGTTATTATGGTATTAAATAGAGGCTGGTGTAGTCACAGAATGGGATGCCCCAAAAACCAGAGACCACCTGGCAGCAGTAAGGCTATGCACAGCAAAAGTGTCTTTATCAGGCCTAATTTCTATTAGAATAAGTGCAAATGGTTATTATGGTATTAAATAGAGGCTGGTGTAGTCACAGAATGGGATGCCCCAAAAACCAGAGACCACCTGGCAGCAGTAAGGCTATGCACAGCAAAAGTGTCTTTATCAGGCCTAATTTCTATTAGAATAAGTGCAAATGGTTATTATGGTATTAAATAGAGGCTGGTGTAGTCACAGAATGGGATGCCCCAAAAACCAGAGACCACCTGGCAGCAGTAAGGCTATGCACAGCAAAAGTGTCTTTATCAGGCCTAATTTCTATTAGAATAAGTGCAAATGGTTATTATGGTATTAAATAGAGGCTGGTGTAGTCACAGAATGGGATGCCCCAAAAACCAGAGACCACCTGGCAGCAGTAAGGCTATGCACAGCAAAAGTGTCTTTATCAGGCCTAATTTCTATTAGAATAAGTGCAAATGGTTATTATGGTATTAAATAGAGGCTGGTGTAGTCACAGAATGGGATGCCCCAAAAACCAGAGACCACCTGGCAGCAGTAAGGCTATGCACAGCAAAAGTGTCTTTATCAGGCCTAATTTCTATTAGAATAAGTGCAAATGGTTATTATGGTATTAAATAGAGGCTGGTGTAGTCACAGAATGGGATGCCCCAAAAACCAGAGACCACCTGGCAGCAGTAAGGCTATGCACAGCAAAAGTGTCTTTATCAGGCCTAATTTCTATTAGAATAAGTGCAAATGGTTATTATGGTATTAAATAGAGGCTGGTGTAGTCACAGAATGGGATGCCCCAAAAACCAGAGACCACCTGGCAGCAGTAAGGCTATGCACAGAAAAAGTGTCTTTATCAGGCCTAATTTCTATTAGAATAAGTGCAAATGGTTATTATGGTATTAAATAGAGGCTGGTGTAGTCACAGAATGGGATGCCCCAAAAACCAGAGACCACCTGGCAGCAGTAAGGCTATGCACAGCAAAAGTGTCTTTATCAGGCCTAATTTCTATTAGAATAAGTGCAAATGGTTATTATGGTATTAAATAGAGGCTGGTGTAGTCACAGAATGGGATGCCCCAAAAACCAGAGACCACCTGGCAGCAGTAAGGCTATGCACAGCAAAGTGTCTTTATCAGGCCTAATTTCTATTAGAATAAGTGCAAATGGTTATTATGGTATTAAATAGAGGCTGGTGTAGTCACAGAATTGGATGCCCCAAAAACCAGAGACCACCTGGCAGCAGTAAGGCTATGCACAGCAAAAGTGTCTTTATCAGGCCTAATTTCTATTAGAATAAGTGCAAATGGTTATTATGGTATTAAATAGAGGCTGGTGTAGTCACAGAATGGGATGCCCCACAGCAGACTTGAGATCAGTTCAGTATATATGCACAGTTAGTGTATAAGCAGCCTGAAAACGCTAACAAAGCCAGTCAGCCAGCCAGTAACACTCAGGCTGGATGAAAAAAAAAAAATCTCCCTGTGACTGCCTCCGATTTTTCCTAACTTTCCCTGCTTTTCGCTGACTTTCTGTCTGTCTCCTGCCTGTCTCCTGCCTGTCTCCAGCCTGTCCCTGTCTGTCCCTGTCTGTCTAACTGTCTCTCCCTGCCTACAGCAGCGTCCTGTCTCTCACGAATGCAATAGAGAAATGAGGAAAAGCAAGATGTCCGCCCAACTTAAATAGCGCTGTGACGTCACCGGGCTTGCTGGCTGCTGATAGGCTGCATGTGACTGTCCCAGCTTGCACTGGCGCGGGGTTGATGTCTGGACATGTCCCGTCCACCATCTTAGAATGCCTGTAATGTAAATGAATGGATGTTAAAGGAAAACTTCGAGCGATCGAATTGCGGGGAAATTCGGATTCGATCCGAATCGAATTTTTCATGAAATTCGGATCGAATCCGGGTTCGTCCGGATCGATTCGCTCATCCCTAGTGGCTAATACACTTTTCAAGTACACTACAACAAAATAAGTGTGGTGAGGTTAATACCTAGGCCTGGCTAAGCCTTATCCACAAATATGGACCAACCATGAACCAAAATAATATGAGCCAAAAACACCAAAGGACAATGGTGAATTTGGTTGTGGAGAATGCCAAACTAGTTTATTTGAACCACACCACACACACACCACTTGGACTGAGGCTACGTCCACCAGGCTCCCCCACACATGCAGACTGGCTGCCATCTGGCCACCATCTGGTTACAGCCTGACCCGTTGTCGGAGGCATCTGTGCTGGGCACGCTCATCTCCCGGAATACGTGTGCATACACTTTGGACTGAGCAACTTGTCATTGGGCAAAAAGAGTGAGGAGAGCAGCACTGTACGTCATTTCCATGACAAGTTTGATTGGGACTGTGCCGGCCTTGTTGCCATATTGGAGTCAGACGACTAGAAGGTTCCCTTTCCTGGTCATAGAGTGGTTTATCTTCTATTGACTCTTAGGGGGCCCCTAGTTTTAGGTTACAACATTGTATTTTAATGGGACAGTTGCTTTGACTTTTTTCTTCTGCTTTCTGTCACCTTTTACAAATAAACTAGTTTGGCAACCGCCGCAGCCACGATAACCGTTGGGCTCACACGTTTCAAGTACATTGTTCAACTTGGGCCACAAGCCACTGATAATAGCAAAGGCCAGTTGCGTTTCATCATCTTCACAATGGAAAAAACTGTCAAGAAATGGCTAAAACTTATTTCAAAAGACAATTTAGCAGCCAGAAAAATGTAAAGTGGGGTGGATAAAGCATTGAAAAACAGAGTCAGAGTGCAGAAGGATATTATGTATTGTCAGGCTTGTCTGTGTTATAGAATGTAATTTTTATAATATTTTTTAGATTTCGTGAATGGCAAGGACATCCAAAATTAGTGTTTACTTTGGCTTTTCCATTGGTAGCTGAGCTTTACCAAATATCAGTAATAACATTCAGATTACATCAGCTGTGTCTGCTATTTGCTTTGGATCAGGAGCTCAGTGTGTTACAAGTGAAGACTTGCTGTAGCGTCTTTCACACTCAATCCCGCAACTCTCACATCGTCTTTTTCATCGCCTGCACTACTACTTCCACATAAACACTGACCTCAATCCCACTATGCTCTCTTTATAACACCATCTCTCCTGGCAGTGTCCCTCCATGGAATCTAAGAGTTGTGCAGCTGATGGATTTGGCAATATTTTGTTTGCTTACGAACCAGGTTAACTAAGTACTCATAGATACCTTCCAGCCTTTTAAAATGTAAAAAGCCCTACTTTCATATCACCATAATGCTGTTCCTAGTCCCATTCATCCATTATTTTATCTTTGCAAGTAAAAAAAAAGTGCTTGTTATCAGTTACCAAGAACATCTATATGTTCTATATGAGTACTATATATCTTTTTTTCAACATTCCTTTAGAGGTTTAATCTTCTTTAATTACTTATATGCCTTGATGTGTAAATATATGTGTAACTATTTATGTTACTGTTTGATTCATGTATTCATATTTATGCACTTTTTATGTATCTATATTTCATTTCTCGTATATTTCATTGGTGCAGCGCCTTGGACTTTTATTTACTGGTTACTGATCTGTCCTGTCCTCTTGGTAGGCACTTATGACAAGCCTCTGGCCTTGCCCCTCTCCTTATCTAAGATGGCACAACTAGCATCTTCATGTAATGGGCTTGTGAAGCTGCACGGGAGCTGTGAACTAGCATCCATTACTGTTAGGACTGTGTTAGGACTGTACCTTTTTACCTTTCTACATTAGGACAATGTGCTTTTATTTGATCTTTTTTGCAGGTACAGTACTTGTATGCTTCATGTATTCTTTTTACATAGCTATGCACCTTTAATTGATGTTTTGTTGGTGTCATTGCTAACATTGCATATCTGTAAACTGCTCCAAATTCTTTTGTTATTGCTGTTTCACAGCTTTCATTGTGTTTTTGTTTTCCCATCCTTGGGTGCGTAAAGGAAAACTCCCTTTTTGACTGGTTTTTGGTGTTCTGCCTTAATGTTTTCCTCTTTTTGGAATGTAAACTAAACATTTGTGTTAGTATTGTGCCCCCAGACCTGTGATTTACTTATCAGCATGCTGTTTCAAAGTTTCTTATATTCCCGTAGCTTTGAGTTGATGAAGTGGGAATGGTTTGCCTGGCTTTGAGTAAAAACTACCAACTACAAGTCTCAGAATCCTTCCAATGTAACAAGTGAGCTTATCAGCAGCTTTGGCAAAACCAAGCAGCAGTAATGACCCTGGTGAGAACATTGCCAGTAACCCTTTAGATACTGGAACACAAGACTGTGATTCCCCTAGCTAAAAAAACTGAATTAAAGCAAGAAAGGTTAAACTTGTGAGTTTAAGAATGTGGAGTGTCATCTCTGCCTCAGTCAATCAGATGATTAGCAAGCTAGAGTCAGGAAGTCTCTGCCACGTACACTAAACACTCTAGTTGGTAAACACATTGTTGCTAGAGAAAACTGTTTTCTTTTATAACACAGAGCTGCACACAGACTGACCTGCACCCCAACCTGATCTGCTGCCATATATACTTTACCCAAGCCTGCTCCATAAGTGCAGAACTGCCCCAAAAGCTGTTAATTTTTGTGCATTTTGTTTTACATTTTTAGGTGACTGAAAAGTCATACATACCAAACAGGTGGTACTGGTAAATGTAAACTGGTACCCCTGTTATATATTATTATAAAATGATTCTTAAGTGGACCAAAACCCACGGAGATCGGCCCAGGAATCTATAAGATTCCTTGGCTGATCGATTGACTCCACCTGGGGCATCCAAAATCGGGATGGCCTACTGTGTGATACCCCCCAGGTCGCCCATAAACTAATCTTTTTTTACGGTCCAGTGCATATATGCGAGCCGTGGCCGCATCCCCACTATCCCTCTAGCAAGGTGTGTGTCTGTGGCAGGCATTTAGAGAGTAGCGGCGGATGCAGCCGCAATTTCGCTCTTATCCGCTTACGTTAGACAAGCTCCTGGACGCGGGGGTTGAGCGGATCTGAGCACGCTGATTGGACAAGCGGCCGTGCATGGGTCGTAGGACTGGGAAGAGGTGAGTTTGTTCAGGAGATCAGGAGAGCTTCACAGAGCGATCGGGGTGCCCCGGGGACAAGGACCAAAACCCAGGATAGTCAAAATCATGGGTTTTGGTCCACTTTAAATCAGGTAGGGGCAGCAAATGAGTCTTGGAGAGAATAATGGTTAAAGGTCTGCATGAACACACCAAAGCAGGTCTCCACTCTCCTTTCGAAGCAAACATTAAAATGAACCTATAAATAAAAGCATTGGTCAAGTAGTTGTGACAGTGATGTAATCGCGCCTGCCAATGTCTTTTTAGCTTGTTGGCTCAGCTAATAAAAATTATTGGATCATAAAAGTATCTTTATCAAGATGGTTTCTGGTTTGTTGAATGTTATTTAATTTTTTTAATGCGCATTTTCAACCTCAACCAACCATTCCAGGTTCATGTCATAATTCCCGTCTACATAAGTCATATATATGTCATTTTTTTTTTACTGGTGTTTGCACAGCCATATAAACGCTACAGAATGTCTGGGTTAGGTCACTGTAGCACTTTGAAAAGAGCCGTATGATTTAAATATCATATTAAACATGACATTTCCTTTTGAAAACGTTTTAATTAAGAAACATCTGGGGAAGATCGAGCTGATTGGACATAACTTGTTATGAAAACATACCAGTTAGGGCCTGTAATGGTCTACAATACATCTCGAGGTTTAGAAGTTCACCCAACTGATAACATAATATAGCCTGCAATATGTCACATCAAGCCGATGCAATGTTCGAGGTGCCTCTTACTAATAAATACTATTTGGGTTTTGAAAATCAGATGATTTCATTGCTGTGAGTTACTTTTGGAATTCTTGGAGAGCGTGTTAGTTTGCTGGATGGTGGAGATGTCTGCTTAGATATTGTAGGCTCTGACATAACGTTTGAGGTCATAAATCATATCCCCTATCATTAGGTGCAGTTCATATATATTTAAGATCTGGATTATAAAAGAACTTATTGAACTCTTGAACTGTAATGGGACCTGTCATGCAAATGTGACAAATGTATTCTTTCTAAAGCATATCTGGTGGCTTTATTGTAATGTATAGATGGTGCCACACAGTCATTCCAAAACAATAGCTGTGTGTGTTAGCTTTTCTTTCTGGTATATGTAGTGACATCATGGAAAAAGAAGATTCTAATCCATCTAGGTAATGGGATATCAGTAGTAATTAGTTTGGTGAACTTGGACCTTCACTCGCAAATAGCTATGGGTTCATTAACTCCCCCAGCCCTGGGGCATCTCAATTTGGGATGCCCCTTAATGCAAACAGTTTAGGAAAACTTGAAATCTGGAAAAACTTTATACCACGTCCGCACTCAGACGTCACTGGTTGTCAATAGGATTGCTGCATGATCGCTCTGTGAATCCAGTTGATTTTGGGGGGTCATTTGAAGCATGAGAGCAGCACAGACCTGATTGTCAATGTTGGGTTTTATTTTACTGTTTGCACAGAAGGACATCCCAACTTAGGATGCGCTAAGGCTTAGGATGGGTGCGTACCACCAGTAATTTTTGAACCTTAAAGCGCCAGTCCAGCCAGACGGACGGTTTTTAAATTGCACCCCACCCTGTTATTCTTCGCTGTCGCTGAGGCTTACATAAAAAAAACATTTTTAAGAAGAAGCTTAATGATAGAACAAGGGGGCACAACCTGAAGCTAGTCGGGGGGAAGATCAGGAGCAATGTTAGAAAATATTATTTTACAGAAAGAGTAGTAGATGCTTGGAACAAACTTCCAGCAGAGGTAGTTGAAAAATCAACAGTCACTGAATTTAAACATGCCTGGGATAAGCACACATCTATCCTAAGATAAAGAGTACATACAGTATACACATAAGGGCAGACTAGATGGACCGTATGGTCTCCTTCTGTCGTCAACCTTCTATGCTTCTATTTACCTCAGCCAAAATCCAAAGCCAATGATCAGGCGACTCCATTGCTGGGTGCCATGCCACCCAGTAAGTGTTTTTTTTTTAATAGCCCCCACTGCCCTGCTTCAGCACTAGGTGAGGGTGGCAAGGCAGGGATGGGGGGGACTTCAAAAATGGGCCGTCTGGCTGGACTGCCCTTTAAAGGTTACTGAAATTTAACAGTGCTAGTGATTTCTCCTTTTCCCTCTGTCAGATAGTGGTTTCCTAAAATGGAAAGTATTTGCATGGGACATACAAGCCAAGGGTAGTTGAATTTCTCCCAGAATCCCTTGCAGTAGGCAGGCCTATGCAAAGGATCCCTTTACACTTCTTGAAGCTATAACAAAAGTGCCTGGATCTACCAGGGCGTGCAACTTTCTAAAATAGCATACAACAAAATATGTCGCCGTCCACTCCTACCTGTGGACACATATTTTAGACTTTTAGTTCGCGTCAGCACAAGGCTGGAGTTAGATGGCGATATGGGGGTGAGGTTCGGAATGCCAGAATATGGTCATAAGACCCATATTAGGTGGTATAGGGGGATTAAAGGGATCTTAAAATATATTGTATTAAACAGAAGACTAATGCTAATATATACAGACATTAAAGTCCCTGTCCAGGAATAACATAAACAAAGAGGCTGATTCACTACTAGCGCCAGGTATTGCCAGATGAGCGTGTGTATAGCGGCGCTCAGAGAGATTACTACTAGACGCTGTAAGCAGGTATCGGGCGCTGTAACAGAGCATCTCAATCAGTCTATTAACCTGCCCCACATTGATGAATGTGATGTGCGTTGGGCGCTCTAACAACAGTATAGCGCTGCAGCGAGCGAGAGGTAGCGCCAGCTCAGTGCGTCCGGCACTCGGTGCTCCACACCATATTTAACAAAACACTACACACAGCGTCGACACATTAAAGCTGGGCGCTGTAGCATAGAGTACCAAACGCTGTGTGATTAAAGTATGTTTTTGAACACGTATGCACCAGTAACAAAGTGAAAACACATGGAATGACAATGTTTTAACGCTGTGACATTAACACTTTAGTGCCAGACCTGTAATGACAATTCTGCATAAAAATCTAAAAAAAAAACCCAAAAAACAAAATGTTAAATGTGTTTGTTTGCAGCCAGGAGAGGTCACACAATGATTTGAGCAAAAAATAATAAAACTAATAAAAGCCCATTGAAATGTATGGGAGAGCGACAGGTACTACATGGCGCTCCTGAGCCTAGAGTGCCGTCTCTATACGCTGAGCCACCTGGATTAATACATCGGGCGCTACATGGCGCTGTTAGAGTTGCTCACCAGAATCGCCTTCATAAATGTGGTTTCGGGTACAGTGCCCAGCGCTCACCTTACGCTGCCTGCCGCTACGAGGCACTACCTGGCATTATCCCTTCTTAAATAACCCCCAGAGTATATACTTCCCTTTACTCCCTCTGGATCCACTCCATGCAGCACCGTCTTCATACTTACCAACGAGGAAGAAGGAGTAGTTCTGTCATCCAGCGCAGGGCAGGCATGTCTATTAAGATGGCTTTACACCATCAAAAACTAATAAGATAAAGTTTTATATATATATATATATATATATATATATATATATATATATTAAAAAGAGGCATTGTTGAATCAATAGAATGTGAAGAAGTTTTCTACAGCAGAAACAGGGGTAAATGCATCAAGGCCAAGTGCGTGTCATGTGTGTTCACAGAGTTTCTTCTGATTTGTGTTGTTTATGGACCCAGAGTTCAGTATCTGCTATGTAGAGAAACTAACAACTGTAACTTTCATTTATTGTGAGATGTGAATCTGAACAGTATGTTTGCATCTACCTTGTAATCTTGTGATGTAATGCTAAGCAACATGATCTGACACCAGTTTATTCTTTCGCACATGATTTTTTATTTACAAAGAACATTTTTTTACTATTTGCATAAGAGGAAGGAAAGGAAATCCTGGCCTATATATATGCAAACAATAATTTTTCCAGACCTGGGCTCATAGATAATATGTAATTATCGGGGGGGGGGCACCTGCCCTGGATGCAGCAGGTGAGGGGGTGCCAAAGGGGGGCCTGAGCATAGATGGGGGTGCCAGAAAGCCTAGCTACTGATTTGGTAATAATACCCATTTGGGCTCAATCGGGAGAACAAATGGTTCTTAAAACTGTAGCCACTGAACTGTAGTTTAAAAAAAATGGAGGATGATGATTACTTTAAGTATCTTCATATCTATTAGTGTAACCCACACGCCACTACCAGGACGGGGTGGCATGGGAAGAGTTGTTCACGAGTTCTTCAGGATTCTGAGGGAGCTTGGATTTGGGGCCTGTGGAGTCACTACACACTTCAAAAGTCTCTTTCCAACATTTATTACACACAGCAACTTCCAAATCATTAACTTCAATAAGCAAACATAAGAATCCCAGGGTCAGTCTAGGGGCTGGGACTATACAACTGCAGTACCTTATATGATTGTCTTTAGTGTGCTCCTCTCGCTCCTCCTAGGCCCTCATGGATTTCTCTCACAGGGGCACGTTGTCTTGCTCTGCTGGCTTTGCCAGGATATCTCACTCCTCACTTCTGTGTGTGTTCAATGCTTAAAATGATGCTTCTGTTCCATATTCTGTCTCAGGCTGCTTCACTAGGCCCCCTGTGCCCTGTATGTTACTCTGGTGCACTCTCCACACTGCACTGCACACTGCATGACTCCTATTGGCTAGTCCAGGAAGTGGCAGAAATATTTAACACCTCTGGTTGTGATGTCACTTCCTACAGCAGCCTCTGGTGGTTAACTATATAACTGATGTGCTTTACTATACACAGCTATGCTGTTTCTGTACAGGGATGTTTATAATCTTTTAGGTACCCCTATTTCTACCCAGGCCACATTAGCATTTGGGGAACATGACTATGGCCCTTATTCATCAAGCGATAGCGCCAGGTAGTGTCTGACGAGCGCCAGGTAGCGGCAGCTAATGGCGACTACCGACTCAAGTACGCCCGGCGGCGGTCACAATGACGCATTTATCAAGCAAAATGAGGCTAGCGCCGGCGAGAGCGACGGCTAGCGCGGCATTCATCATGAAGCCGCCTGGACCGAACAGCGCCGCTGCAAATTCCCTCACAGCGCCAGGTATGAGCTGTCGCTCCCTGGCGATGTCCAATGCATTTCAATGGAGCAATCTATAATTAATCATAATTAATTGGGATTATTTTTTTTTTTTATTTTTTTAATGTCAAAAAATCGGACACCACTTCTGCAATGTTAGGATTTATTTTTAAGTAAAAAAAAAAAAAAAAAAAAATTTGTGCAGAATTGATCTAACAGGTCTGAGATTAATGTATTCATATTACAAAATGATTCTAACAACATGTATAATGTTACATTCAAAAAATATGGTTGTTTAGGGGTTAAAAACTAGTTAATACACATCGCCGCAAGCGCTCTGGGGTTTAAACAAGGAATGGACAGCGACAGCACATTCGGAGCGTGATTTGTTGATGAATATGAAGCTAGCCGTTCGCTCTGGCCATTCGTTGTCAGGCGCTCACATACAACGCTGGACCTGTGAAACAGCGACCCCCCAGCCCGTATTCAACATTACCGCACACCGACTGAGTCGCTGTCATCAAGCTAATGCCGGCCAAGCACAGCGAATACTGGCTGGCGCTGAAAAAATCACGCTACAGTCGCTCATCTGTCGCTACCTGGTGCTATTAATGAATCGGCCTCTAAGCTCTACTTGACTTGGGAGATTTAGTGTGGGCGTGAGCGGTGGAACCTCTCCACTAATTATCCTCCTTCTTCTATCTTCTCTCCCCCCCTTTTATCCTTGTATCAGGTTTGTCAGTTTAATTCACTATATTTGGCCTGTGAGAGCTTAAAAATCATTTGGCAACTTCACCTTCTCTCATTTGCAGTTTCCTTTCCTTCTACTGTTGACCTACTAGTGTAGGTGGATCCACTTTTCCTTACTGATTTCCTGATCCTATGAAGGTTTTTTGTCCTTTTTGATAATTCTACTTGATTGTTTTTCTTTTTTTGTGACCCACTACCCAGTGTATTGCTTCTGGGTATTAGTATGATTGTTTATATTGCTTCTCCTTCTATAGCACTGTACAAGGTAGTAATTACAGACATGGTAAAAAGTTTCTTCATTCTATCTGTTGTATTTGTGGTGAGTGCAAGTGAGTATATGTTAGGAGGGGGTCCTCAGCTGCATTTTTAGGAGTCACCCAGCCCACATGTGAAGTAAAGGTTTTGATCCCTGGGCAGCCTCAGGTAAGTTAAAGTGAAAATTCCAGCAAAAATTGCACAAAACATGGCACAAAATGGAGAAAAATAACCTGTCAACAGAGGGTGACAAAATCTCAAGTAGGCTGTCAATTAAAAGGGTTAAAAGTAGATATGCATGTTGGGGATTGTTCTGTTCGGGGGACCTTGCGCTTTTAGACTTAGCTTGTTCTTGTTTGCATATTTATATTTTAGGAAAAGGTGTTTTTTATTCGGCTTTTTTATACATTTTTTAGGGAAACCCTGCGCAACCAAAGAATTCTTTGAGGGATTAATTCCAGAAAGATGAGCCCACTACAACAAGCTGGGTTGCTCAGAAAGCTTAACATGTGTACTTTCAGGGAATATATGGTTTATGGGGGATATTCCAAATGTAAAGGGTTGTTTTGGTTGAAAAATCGCAAGGTGCGCACTTTGTCTGCAGAGCTGAAATTTTCAAGTAAAATTACCGTTACGCACATGCTTTACTTTGGGGTGTTTGCCAACTCTTCCCTTGACAGTAGCTATGCATGCTGGGTATCGTTCTGTTCGGGGGATGTTGCTTTTTCAGATTAAACTTGTTTTTTCTTGTTTGTATATAGTTTTTTTTTAGGAAAATGTGGCTTTGATTCTGCTTTTTTATCCTTTTTTTAGGGAAACTCTTTGCAACCAAAGATTACATTGAGGGATGACTTCCAGAAAACTTTGGCCACATAAACAAGCCTGGTACACCTAGAAAGCTTGAGGTGTGTACTTCCAGAGAATATATAGTTTGTTGGGGGTATCACAGTTCTATTTTATCTGAAAATCCCCTAAAGCGCTGTTTCAGTTTGGGGGAGTCTCCTGGGCAGGAAAGGGTGTCTAACAATACATATGTGGTACCGCTGTAACCGTGAGAAATTGGGATTTCACACGCAATAAGATTTTATTGACAAACTTACATTTTTTATTACAAAACAACACTACAAATTGTACAAAATAGATTTTTTTTTTTTGCACATATTTCACCCAAAAATATTGAAAATACACCTAAAGAATGACAAACAAGACATTTCATGTTAAAGCCCAGACTATGCTGAAAAAAACAATATATAATTTTCCTGGGAAATCCCTGGAAATCGTAGCACTTTACAAAGTAGTAATTACAGACAGGGTAAAACATATGGTACATATACTATTTCAAATGCAGTTTCACAGATTTGACAATGGATATTCTGAGTACAAGATACAATAGTGGAGAGAGCCCTGCCCTTGCGAGCTTACAGTCTAAAGGAAGAGGGGTGAAGACGAGGGGGAAGGATCACAAACAGTCAGTATTGAGCTTTGTGGCGTATGTCCTTTAGAAGATTGGTTAGGCCAGATTGTATGCTTGTCTGAATAAGTGAGTTTTAAGGTCGCCTTTGAAGGTTTTGAGGATTGTGGAGTGGCGGATTTGGTGCAGGAGGGCATTCCAGAAGATTGAAGTTGCACGTGAGAAGTCCTGGAGGCGGCCGTGAGAGGAGGTGACCAGGGTGGAGGACAGGAGAAGGTCAGCAGCAGAGCGGAGGCTGCGTCTAGGTTGATATTGTTGGATTAGAGATGAGATGTAGGGAGGGGCCTGGTTGGAGAGAGCTTTGTATGCGAGAGTTAGAGTTTTGAACAGGATTCGCTGTGGGACTGGCAGCCAGTGTAGGGATTGGCAGAGAAGCGCAGAACTGGAGGAGCGAGAGGAGAGATGGATGAGGCGAGCAGCAGAGTTCAGGATAGATTGGAGGGGTGCCAGTCTGTTAGTTGGTAAGCCACAAAGAAGGATGTTGCAGTAATCCAGATGGGATATGACCAGGGCATGCACTAGCATTTTAGTGATGTCAGGTGAGAGGAAAGGACGGATGCGGGAGATGTTTTTAAGTTGGAGGCGACAGGAGGTGGCCAGGGAGTGAATGTGTGGTTTGAAAGAGAGAGCAGCGTCCAGAGTGACTCCCAGGCACCGAGCTTGGGGAGTTGCTGTTATTGTGTAATTGTTGACAGAAATAGATGTGTTAGAGAGGGGAGGGGAGTTAGAGGGTGGGAAAATGACCAGTTCTGTCTTGTCCATGTTTAGCTTGAGGTAGCGAGATGACATGAATGAAGAAATAGCTGAGAGGCAGTTGGGGAGGCGAGATAGGAGAGAGGAGAGATTGGGGCCAGAGATATATATTTGAGTGTCATCCGCATAGAAGTGGTATTGGAAGCCTAGTGAAGTTATAAGTTTGCCAAGGCCATAGGTGTAGACTGAGAAAAGTAGGGGGCCTAGGACAGAACCTTGTGGCACACCAGCAGAAAGAGAATGGGAGGAAGAAACTGTGTTAGAATAGGATACACTGAATAATCTGTCAGAGAGGTAAGAGGTGAGCCAAGAGAGTGCAAGACCTTGAACCCCGAGAGAGAAGAGAATATCAAGAAGCAGAGAGTGGTCGACAGTGTCAAAGGCTGAGGAGAGGTCAAGAAGGATGAGGATGGAGTAGTGACCTTTGCTTTTGGCAGTGAGCAGATCATTGGTGACTTTGGTGAGGGCAGTTTCAGTGGAGTGGTTACGGCAGAATCCAGATTGTAAGGGGTCAAATAAGTTTTAGTGGATAAGAATTGTAACAGTTCTGAGTGGACATGTTGTTCAAGAAGTTTGGAGGAGAAAGGGAATAGTGAGATAGGGTGATAGCTGGAGAGGGCAGAGGGGTCGAGAGAGGGTTTCTTGATTATCGGAGTAATAACTGCATGTTTGTAGGAAGAAGGAAAGGTGCCAGTGGAGAGAGAAAGGTTGAATATGGAGGTTAAGGCTGGAGTGAGGGATGGAGACAGTTGGTGGGATGGAATAGGATCGAGGGAGCAGGTAGTCAGGTGGGCCCTAGAAATGAGAGAGGTTAGTCCAAGCTCAGTTATTGGAGTGAAGAAAGTAAGAGAGTAAGGCGGGGGGATTGTTTGAAGTGCTGAGGGATTCTGAGAGGCAAAGCCAAGTCGAATGTTGTCAATTTTTTCTTTGAAGAATGTAGAAAATTCTTCTGCTGTTATTTGGGAGGTTGGAGGAGGAGGTGGTGGGCGGAGTTAGGAACTGAAAGTGTTGAAGAGTTGTTTGGGATTCCGGGCTTGTGCAGAAATCAGTGAAGAGAAATATGCTTGCTTGGCAGATGAAAGGGCCGTTCTGAGTTCCCGAAGGGCTTGCTTGTAGAATAGAAAGTCATGATTGGCTTTGGTTTTCCTCCATCGCCGTTCAGCAGCTCGAGACAGTTGTTTCAATCTGGTTATGCGTGCATTTAGCTAGGGTTGGGGTTTTTTGGTGCGGGGACGGCTATAGGTGAGGGGGGCGACAGAGTCCAGAGCTGAGGAGAGAGTATTATGGTAGTGTGATGATGCAGCGTCTTTGTCCGTGAATGAGATCAAGGTTTGAAGAGGTTGAAGTGAGGCAGAAAAGGACTGAAGATCTAGGTTTCTTAAGTTCCTGCGTTGAGTTTTGGGTTTGTGTGGAGGGGGGGTTTGCAGGCATTGGAGAGAGGGTCATAGTCAGCAGATTATGGTCAGAGAGGGGGAGCAAAGAGGATGAGAGGTTTGATAGAGAGCAGAGGTTAGAGAAGAGGAGGTCAATTGTGTGGCCGTCTTTGTGGGTGGGTGCAGTAGACCATTGCTTGAGGCCGAAAGATGAGGTTAGTGACAGTAGTCTGGTGGCAGCAGGGTTGCTAGTGTCACCCATGATGATTGCAGGGATGTCTGCGGACAGAAACTGAAGGAGCCAGGTAGAAAAGTGATCGAAGAAAAGAGTAGTTGTTCCAAGAGGGCGGTAGATGACTGCGATTTTCAGGTTACAGGGAGAATATAAGCGGACACAGTGAACTTCAAAAGATGAGAAGCATAGAGAAGGCAAGGCAGGGAGTGGGTTAAAGGAGCAGAGTTTGGGTAGAAGGATGCCGACACCCCCACCCTGTTTGTTGTTGGATCTGGGGGTGTGGCTGAGATGTAGTCCCCCATGTGAGAGGGCAGCGGCCGAAGCTGCGTCTGATGGGGTAAGCCATGTTTCTGTGAACCCCATGAAGGTAAAAGAGTTAGAGAGAAACAGGTCGTGAATATAGGTGAGTTTATTGCGCACTGAGCGTGCATTCCACAGTGCGCAGGTGACAGTGGCGGGAAGGGATGGAGAGTGAGTAAGCTGTATCAGATTAGATAGGTTGCGTGTGTATCCCGGTTTAATACGGTTGTAGACTTTTGGCTTTAATGAAAACTGAATAGTTATGGAGGAGGGGGGGGGAGAGTGGGCCTGGATTTGGACTGATGTCACCGGCGGCGAGTAAAAGGAGAGAGAAGAGATGGTTGTGGCTTTTGAGGGTGGAATAATGTGCAATAATAATTCATGAGCAGAGATGTAGGGGGAGGAGAGCAGAGAGGGGGAGATATATAGGGACTTACCAGGAGCAGGGGGATACTGTGAGCCTAGGATTCTGAGGGTAAGAGGAAGCAGTGTGATGAGGTAGAAAGTAATCATTGTAGCTGATGCTGGGCTATTCAGACAAATTCGCTGCAGACTTAGAAGGAGTCAGACTTGGAAAGGAGTCTGAATTGCAGCCATAGTGGCTTTGCAGCCACTGCCACTCAATATGAACAGTCTCTAAGTGCCTTTGATTAGCACATGCACAATATTTGGGCCTAAAGGGTGGGGCTAGGTCAGTCCTAAAGTTTGGTCAGGGAGGACACATAAGGTAGTAAAACTTCAACTGGAACTGCTAGGTGCTATGGGTCAGTGAACACACAAGGGGCAATATTGGTCAGTTTGAATTTAGGAGATAGTAACAGATAATAGTTTCACAAATATAGATATGGGCAGGGGGACCAGATGGGGCATTCAAAATAATTACATAACTCTTAAATAAGGCATATGCACAATTAAGATGACAAGGGAAAAAATCAAGTTTAAAATAGTGAATCTGCTGAGAGAATGGCAGCAGGTTTTACACAGGCAGGAAAGGGTTAAAAGTTGCTGGTGAGATCAAAATGCGTACCAGGATGAGAGAATGGCAGCAGGATGAGACTGATGGGTGGGCCCACTTTGGGGCCTCCTACACTACCTATTTAATTCTCAAAGCAGCTTGCCATTTCCTTTCATTTAACAGGAAGTAGTATTATGGTGAATGGCAGCTATATGCTAATTAGGTCAGTTACAACTAAACTGGCACATTAGAGCTGATTTAACATGTTTTTCTGTGAGAAAATTATTTTTATAATGTTGTTTTCCTCAGTAAAATTCAGCACAACATTAGCTTTGCACATTTTAAATTAATTTGCTCAGCTAAAAATAATGCATAATTGCACTAAGGAAAAAAAGTCATTTAAAAAGATTCTCACAAAATATGAGAAAAAAAATTTTGATTTTCCACATTGTAATTAAGCATTTTATTAGCTGTGCAAATTTATAAAACAATTGTATGGCTAAACATGATGCTGAATTCCACCGAGGAAAAAAATCTATAGATTATTTTTTTCTTACAAAAAAGTGAGAAAAAAATCTCACTATGCTGAATCAGCCCCAATGGCAGTTAGGTTGAAGTGATCCCCATTGCTGAGCTGTGTGTACTGTGACTAAACGCATCATCGCTGGGGGCGGTGCTGCTCAGCCAGGGAGCAATATGACTGACTGCATCCAGTTCATGTTGCTCTGAATATTGGGCAAAGGCTTTAGTAAAAAACGAAACACAAGTTATTTTTGGGGCACTGGGTTGGGTTTGAAAGGTGATGACATATACTTCCCTCTGAGTATAGCTGCACTTTAATTTTGGCGCCATTTTCCTTCTGGAGCGCGGCATCGGAGGTTTACAGTATTAGAAGAATGACCTAACTATTTTATATGGTTGTAGGAAAAGGTGCGTTTTAATGGCAGTTTTAAAGGTTTACAGACTGTCGGCAAGTGGAGGGACTGACAGAGAGGAGGGATGAGAGGAGAGGTGGACGAGCTGAACAGCAAAGTTCATGATAGATTTTAGAAGTAAACCACATCGGGGTATTGCAGTAGTCCAATTGGGATATGATTAGGTCATGCACTAACATTTGTCTGGGGTGAGGAAGGAACAAATTCTGGATGCCAGGATGTGGCAAGGGCCTGTTTAGGCGTCGAGTTGGGGGAGTGGCAATCATTCCTAAATTCTTAACTGCGATTGTTGTGTTTGAGAGGGGACGTCAAATGGATGGTGGGTCAGCAGCAAGTTTGATTTCATCTACCCAGCCCAGTTTGAGGGAGCAAGATGACATAATGAAAGAGCTGGTAGACAGTAAGGAAGGTGAGATGGGAGGGAAGAGCTATTGGAGACAGAAAGATATATTTAAAGAGGAACATCAGACTGAAAATAAGAATGGGCCAATTCCTTCCCTTCATTGGCCCCTATTTACCTTTTGGATGACATCCCAGGCTGCTGTGGCGATATCTGGCTGTTTCAGAGCCTGATTTCTCCCCCCTGCGCCGGCTTAGCCATCTGTTAGTGACAGCACGGCTCTTCAAAGTCCCAAGCCGGTAAGCAAAGCCCCCCGGGATTTCAGAGGGCCCAATTGTATCCCATTCATGGGCACTGTGCATGCACAAGATCAGGGGCCACATGCAATGCCTTATGGGATGCAAGATGGCGCCACCCATCAGAAGGTGCCCGGATCCTAGAAGCTGGATCCCTTGGTTAGGTGAGTAAAGTATGCCCTAAGGTAAAACCGGAGAGGGGGACAGATCGATGAGGCTTGTTGGAGGTTTTAACCTCCCCTGATGTTCCTCTTAAAGTGGACCAAAACCCACGGCGATCGGCTTGGGAATCTTATCGATTCCCTCCTCTGGGGCAGCCAAAATCGGGATGCCCCGATGTGTGAAACCCCCCAGGTAGCCCATAAACTTACCTTCTTCCCGGGTCCAACGGCACATGTGCGAGCCGAGCCCGCATCCACATGCTCCCTGTTAGGTAGACGCTCGGAGCTGTTCGCCTTAGACAAAGGCTTAGGCGACGTCACGTTGGCATGTGCCGTAGGACCGGGAAGAGGTGAGTTGGTTTCGGTGACCTGGCGGATTTCACACAGCGGGACACCGCCGATCGGTGTGCTTCGGGGGCAAGGACCAAAACCCAGGATAGTCAAAATCCTGGGTTTTGGTCCACTTTAAGTGTTGTCTACATTATAAGTGATATTGGAAGTCTAGTGATGGTATAAGTTGGCCATACCGTGCGTATAAATTCTAAAGAAGTAGAGCAGTAGGCCACCAGGCTTTTGTGGAATTTGGTGCCCTTGTTAATGCTGAAACACATTTGTTTCCTGTGTTGATAAAAATTTAATAGCAAGATTAAAAATGAAAATGCAGATACAAGTACCATAACCTCAACTCATTTACAAAGCATGAATATCAGAACTGACGCAATGAATAAAAGTTAATCATTTTACTCTTTTTTTCAATCATTGAGTTTGTTTTTCTTGCTTTGTGCTTGATGCTGTGTCTCTCAGAATACATTTGGAAAGGCATAGCTAATCAGTATTATACAATTAAAACAGCCCAGTTTGTAAATTTGCTCTCTGAGTTTCCAACTTCCACGTTATGGAATCGGCAAGGTTGAATACGTCATACAGCAAATTTTGGGGGCAGCGGAGTTTATTGCTCCTCTACTGCCACCTGGTGTCAACAGGGTGTAGATGAGCACAGCTGGATCCTTTCCTATGATTTGATTCATTGAAACCTGGGAAAGGTCTACAAAAATCCTGCTTTGTAAATAGCACTAAGGATTTGCAAGCAGCATATACATTACAGTTTTGGCCCGGAGTTTCTTCTAGAACAGGCAAACCAAACTCTCTTGGTATATAAAAAGTACTTTCACAACCCAAGCAAAATAATCACATTTTTCCAACAGCTCTTCCAATATCTTATGGGAAGCTTGACGGGATACTCAATACCTTACTTTCTCAAACCTATATAATTTGCCATTTTCAGCTGACAAGCTTGTCTACGGCAAATCTTTTATCTAGATTATTTCAGCATGCTGTCACTTCACAATGTCCAGCGCTGCCTTCTCTCTCACTACTTCTTACTTAACCTTTACATATGGAATTAATAAGGCCGATTTTTGGCTTTGGCCCATCCATATATAATGTCAGAAAAAGTAGCTGCCTTCCGTATTGTATATCGTCTCAAATAAATGATTTAATTCCGAGCTCATTTGTATTTATTTAACTGAATCCTTTTAAAACTTCCTTGTGAATAATGGATATATTTCTTGTACAAAGGGATTCTAGGTTTCTGTTGCCTTCTAATGGCTTTAATGGCAAGGTGGTAGCAGCTGAAACTAAACTGCAGGTAAGGCTTTATCAGTTATGGAGCGTGTGAGGCAGAACCAATTTCTTGGCTGCCTGGTGTCTTATTGAATAGACGGGGAGGCCGATTCATTAATAGCGGCAGGTAGCGACAGTTGAGCGACTGTAGCAGTATTTTCACAGCGCCCGCTAGTAGTCGCTGTGCTTGGCCGTTGTTCGGTTGTTGACAGCGACTCAGTCGGTGTGCAGTAATGTTGAATATTGGGTGAGGAGTTGCTATTTGACAGGATCCGCGCTGTATGGGAGCGCATGATAGCGACTGGCCATAGCGACCGGCTCCCACCATATTCATTAACAAATCACGCTCAAAAAATTCTTGCGCTGTGAAATGCATGCTTAAACCCCAGAGCGCTGGCGGCGATGGGTTAAAAGTAGTTTTTTAACCCCCAAACAACCATATTTTTGGAAACCAAAAAAAACAAGTTTTTAAAATAATTTTGTAATATGAATACATTAATATCAGACCTGTAATATCAATTCTGCACAATTTTTTTATTTTTTTTTTTCCCTTAAAACAAATATCTAACATGGCAGAAGTGGTCACAGAATTTTTCACATTTAAAAAAAAAATAAAAAAAAACCTTAATAACAATTAATTATGAATATTTAAAGATTGTTCCATTGAAATGCATTGGAGAGCGCCAGGTAGCGAGAGGTCATACCTGTCACTGTTGAAGGTCAGACGCTGGCGCTGTGGGGTGAGGCTGGAATAATGATGAATGAGTGGCTATATGGCGCTATCTCTGTCGCTAAGCAGGATTGCCTTGATAAATGTGTGATTGTGGTGGGGAGCCGGCGTTCTCGTGGCGGAGCCCGTCGTTACCGGTCGCTCACCAGTCGCTACGTGTCGCTATTCCTTCATAAATAAGGGCCCTTGTCTTGCTTACTGTTTGATCAGTCTTAGGCCCTTATTTAACAAGGGATAGCGCCAGGTAGCGAATGGTGAGCGAACGGTAATGACGCTCACCGCCACGAGAACGCCGGCTCCCCTCCGCAATCACACATTTATCAAGCCGATCCTGCTTAGCGACAGACAGAGCGCCAGATAGCGAATCATTCATCATTATTCCAGCCTCACCCCACAGCGCCAGCGAGCGACCTTGAACAGCGACAGGTATGACCTCTCGCTACCTGGCGCTCTCCAATGCATTTCAATGGAGCTAACTTTAAATATTCATAATTAATTGCTATTATTTTTTTTTTTTTTTTTAATGTCAAAAATTCTGTGACCACTTCTGCAATGTTAGATTTTTTTTTAAGCTAAAAAAAAAAAAAATTGTGCAGAATTGATATTACAGGTCTGATATTAATGTATTCATATTACAAAATGTTTTGAAAAACATGTTTTTTTTTTTTTTTTCTAAAAATATGGTTGTTTGGGGGTTAAAAAACTACTTTTAACCCATCGCCGCCAGCGCTCTGGGGTTTAAACAAGCATTTCACAGCGCGAGAATTTTTGGAGCGTGATTTGTTAATGAATATGCTGGGAGCCGTTCGCTATGGCCGTTCGCTGTCATGCGCTCCCATACAGCGCGGAACCTGTCAAACAGCGACTCATAATCCTGTATTCAACATTACCACACACCGAACTGAGTCGCTGTCAACAGCCGAACAACGGCCAAGCACAGCGAATACTAGCGGGCGCTGTGAAAATAACGCTACTGTCGCTCATCTGTCGCTACCTGGCGCTATTAATGAATCAGCCTGTTAGTGATGGGCTCCTGATCTGGGTCAGTTTAGAATTCTACCCATATCTTGTCCATTTAGGGGGTTATTCTTCAAGGGATAGCGGCAGGTAGTGCCTCGTAGCGGGAGGCAGCGTCTGGTGAACGCTGGGCGCTGTACGCAAAACCACATTTTTGAAAATGAATCTGGTGAGCGACTCTAACAGCGCCATGTAGCGTCTGATTCATTATTACAGGTGGCTCAGCGTATAGCGCCGACGCTCTAGCTTCCAGAGCGCCAGGTATTACCTGTCGCAACCTGTCGCTCTCCCATACATTTCAATGGACGTTCCTTTTCTTCTGTTTAAACAGTTTTTTTTCTCTCAAATAATTGTGGGACCTCTCCTGGCCTAGAACAAGTCATTTTTGAAAACTTTTTAGATTTTTTAGTTTTTTATGCAGAATTGTCATTACAGGTCTGGCACTAAAGTGTTAATGTCACAGTGTTATAACAATGTAATTCCATGTGTTTTGCTTTGTTACTGGTGGATATGTGTTCAAAAACAGACTTTAATCACACAGTGTCCGGCGCTCTATGCTATAGCGTCCAGATTTAGAGTGCCGACGCTGTGTGTGTGTAGTTTTTTGATAAGTATGGTCGCTGAGAGTCGCTATCTTTTGCTCCCTGCATCGCTGTACTGGCGTTAGAGCGCCCAAGATACATCACATTCATCAATGGCAGCAGGTTACTACAACAACTGAGATGCTCTGTTACAGCGCCCGATACTCGTTTAAAGCGGACCTTCACCCTGAATAAGAGCCTAGCTTATATGTTTTCCATCCCCTGTACGTACAGATTGCCCACATTAAAAATCATCCTACCTGCATCTACTGCATGTTATGAGCCTTTAAACATACAAGATGGCGGCTCATGGAACACTAGGCAGCCTGCAAACAGGAAGTGCCTTCTGACTGTGCTGCTCTGCATTCTGGGATTGCTGACCTTTTCCTGATCCCAGCTCTGCTCTGTCTGTGCAAAGCACAGCTATAACCCTGCCCCCTGTACTTGATCCCCCTCTCCTCTCCTGCTTCATGCTTCTGAGTCAAGATGGCGGCGCCCATATCCTAAAGTCCTGAACAGAGTTGCAGCCCAGTGGGGGAAAGAATAATAAGTAAGTGACTAAAAACTTAAAAAGTATTAATTTTAGATGCTGGGGAATCGTTTTTTAAGGGTTTGGACATTTCATTAAATTATGTTGAAGGTCCGGTTCAAAGTGTCTACTAGCGGTCGCTCTAAGCGCCACTATACAGACGCTCATCTGCCGATACCTGGCGTTAGTAATGAATCAGCCTCCACATCTGTTATAGCCAGACTTGGAAGCAGGGCCGGATTAACGTAGGGGTGGATGGAGCTGCCGCTCCAGGCCCCTACGTTAAGACAGGCCCAGCAGCCTGCAAACGCGGCCCGCATAGGCCGCGCCCGCGGCCGCCTGGTCTGCCAGTCACTGTTCCCTTCCCTTCCCTGGCCGACACAGCCCGACACACACCCTTTTGCGGGTGTTGCGCGCTGCTCAGTGAGCGGCGTCCATTGCTTTCAATGGATGCTGGCCATCTGGGGCACGCCCACCGGTCAGCGGCCCAGCGCGCAACAGCCGGCATTAAATCAATTTTGAAGATGAGACCTGAAATGAGAGGAAGTCAGGCCGCAGGCAGGGGTGAGTGACTGTATGCGTGTCATCGGGGGCAGTACTGTTGGATGGCACCTCCCCAGCTGTAGAATGGGAACACCCCCCTGCGGATAATGGCAGCGTCCGGGGGCGTTCCCTTCTCTGCATCGCTGAAGACGACAAGTGAAGATGGCGGACGTATGGCCCTGAGGAGGTGAGCGGCGGGAGATCGGCGGCATCGGGCTCCAGAGGGACCGGACTGGGAGGAGGGTATGCAGGAGTGAGAGACAGCCGGCGATTGGGAGGGTGCGCCCTATATTGAGAGTGAGACCAGTGTGCTGGCCTGACGTTGAGCGGGGGGGGGGCGGGTACTGAGGGATGCCCCCGCTTTGCCTGTACTGAGGGATGCCCCCGCTTTGCCTGCACTGAGGGATGCTCCCGCTTTGCCTGTACTGAGGGATGCCCCCGCTTTGCCTGTACTGAGGGATGCCCCCGCTTTGTCTGTACTGAGGGATGCCCCCGCTGTGTCTGTACTGAGGGATGCCCCCGCTGTGTCTGTACTGAGGGATGCCCCTGCTGTGTCTGTACTGAGGGTTGCTCCCGCTGTGTCTGTACTGAGGGATGCCCCCGCTGTGTCTGTACTGAGGGATGCCCCCACTGTGTCTGTACTGAGGGATGCCCCCGCTGTGTCTGTACTGAGGGATGCTCCCGCTGTGTCTGTACTGAGGGATGCCCCCGCTGTGTCTGTACTGAGGGATGCCCCCACTGTGTCTGTACTGAGGGATGCCCCCGCTGTGTCTGTACTGAGGGATGCCCCCGCTGTGTCTGTACTGAGGGATGCCCCCACTGTGTCTGTACTGAGGGATGCCCCCGCTGTGTCTGTACTGAGGGATGCTCCCGCTGTGTCTGTACTGAGGGATGCCCCCGCTGTGTCTGTACTGAGGGATAGCGAACCCTCTACAACACCTTTTTGACACTCTGGGCCCCCCCAAAAGCGAGTTGGTTCTTTTTTTTTTTTTTAGCTAAAGAACAAACTCTATGAAGATATGCACATTTTTTAGCTATCCTGGTAATTTAATGTACATTAGACATGTGACAAATGCACTTTGTCTTAAACAAAATTGCTTTGTGTTGCGTTTTCATTTTATATACTTCGATAAATTGGCCTGTCAAAATCTACAGCACCAGGCCCGGGATGCTCTTAATCCGGCCCTGTTTGGAAGGTCCACTTTCTTTTCTATTTTTACTAAAAAAAAACAGCCAAATAATTTGGACAGATTTAGACTGCCATAGACTAATGATATTTGGTATTCGGGGAGTACCATATTCTAGATTGTTGGGCTCATCTTCTCAAAGGGCATGCAAGTGGGATAGACCCCTTTCCGACTCACCCCCTGTCAGCAGAAACAGGAAGTTATTTTATCATGAAATGTATTAATGTCATTGAGTCCAATCAGTGGTGACCAGCATGAACTCCTTCAAGAATTTCAAGGGTCCATACAACCCATAGGTCAGAGACTTTCTCCTATTATCCACCCAGATCAACCATGTTGCATCAAGGACACTTCTAACAAGCCTTTCAAATCTAATCTTTTTGCATTGTGGGTCTCTTTCCCAACAGATATGCAGAAGTTCGGGTCCAACAAGTTCGGACGAACACTGAATAAATGTTCGGGTTCAGGGAATCAAACCCGGTCCCTATTAAAATCAATGGGGATACGAATTTTGTAGGGTGTTGTGGGCGGGGGGGGGGGGGGGGTTCAGAGCTTGCTGTAGTAAGTGTGCTGCTGTAACTTACCTCAACCCAATCCTTTGCCTCAGCAGTGACAGCGAAGCATCAAAGCTGCGTTTTAATTTGTCTCTACCTGTGGCTACAGAAAGGTGGCCAGCCGGCTCCCATGAGTAAGGACACTTCTAGTGCCAGCTGCAGTAGCGCTACGCTGCTTCTGCCACTGCTGCTGAGGAAGGGCCCCAACAGGTGAAATGGGTTGGCTCAGCAGCCCATCAACCAGCTTTTCCATGTTCAGGCCGAACGTGAACTTGAACTTGAACTTCTAGCTGAAGTCCGTGTTCGGGCATCTGAAACAAAGTTTGGTACTAGCCCGTACAAACCTCTTGAGCACCCAGGGCCAACCAACTCCTAATTTTGACATGTAGCACCACCTCTATATTAACATCCAAGATTAGCCTTTATATATGGCTGACCATAACCCTTATTAGCATTTAGGATTCTCCTAAATTTATTAGCTAATTGGATTAGAGCCTTTCTCAAGCACAAATAGTAACTATTCTGAACATTCCTACAATGGTAGCTATTCAGTGACAAATTCAACAGGCAGAAGGGGTGCACCATGCCTGCACTACCGCCCAATCAACCCTATTGAATGACTGCCAACATAAGAACAGAGAAGTGGTCTGGTGTCTGGGCCTGCAACTGGAGGAGACGCATCAGGGCATCCCTAGATATAATGCCTCCATGCTGCACAGGGGAGGGGAGTAAAGTCTTTAATTAACATCCTTTTTAATACTGCCTGCATTTTTCTCTAAACCTTGATAGGTCAAGCCTGAGGAAAGCAATCCGAAAGCTTACAACTCAACCAAAATAATATTTACCCTTAGGGCATAAAGGGTGAAGACTGGGTGTGTCAGTAGACTCCACATCTTGAGCTCACATTATTTTCTGTTACTCCAAGTGTGGCACAATGCCACAAAAAACATACTTTTGAGGAGATTTTTTTCAGGTGACTGCCTGTAATTATTTAGTTGTTACATTCTGAAATATGTTTGCCACATTAAGCCTATGAATCTGCATTTCTTTGGTAAATGTGCTCTAGTGAATGTATGAAAAAGACCTTTTACATCAGTGAGAGGTAAGCTCATCGATTTAACCTCATCTAGGGCGAAGGCCATCCCTTGGCAATTAGCCAAAATCATGACAAATGACCTGAATGAACAGCTCTGTCTAGGAACATGATCCATGTGGGAATCTTTTTATACTGGTACCAATTAATATTGTCTTGTACGCAGAGAACTGCAATGTCCTGATGGAAGCTAAAAATAAGTCTGAAATACCAAAAACTCTGTTGAGTCATTGTAGCCATAGACAGTAGATGAATTGATTTAGCACAGAGGAAAAAGCCCTAAACCAAATGTTTTCTTCAGCTACTTTTTTGGTCTGTGCTCTTGAAAATTTACATCACACCTCAGCTCTGGAACGTAGTTATTAGTGTAACTTTGGATGGGGTGTTGCTGATACTTTACATTCTAACAAAGAACATTTTATTCACCCACAATATGTTCAGAATCCAAAATTCCTTCAAACCAGGTGAGATATGTTTGAATGTAGAACATGTGAATAGAGAAGCCTATTTAGGTGAAACTGGAAACATCACTCAAGAATGGTCAGTTCAAAAACAGTGAATAACGTAATACACCACATGGAACTCTATCTAAATAGGAACGCTGTCCACATTTCTAAAAAGTGTTTGAATATATACTATACTAATATATGAATATATACCAAATATATACTAATATCTGCTAAATGCATGTGGAGGCTTTCCCACTTCCTACAACTTCCTATGGGTTTCCACTGACTGGCTGACTGTTCTTGAAAAAGTTTTGTGTAACTTTGTGAACAGTCTGTCTCCGATTGTTTATGATGCAACTTTCTTGCTAACCACCCTGATTACATGCTCTACTGGCACTAACTCGTTTGAAATGTAGAGTAACACATCCAAAGATTTTTACATCTTGGGGTTGATTCAGAGCCAGGTGAGAATTTACACCCAGTAGACAATGAAAGTGTTTTCTCTCCTAAAAAGGGATTTGGAATTCTCACCTGGCTCTAAATTGTTCCCTCCTGGTGGGGACATGCCAATTAGGGATGCCATGCTGGTCCTATCCCACAGGATCGCCAGGAAACCCATTTTATCTTGTTCCCACAGCAGATGCACTGCTTAGCCTATGGATGCACAACCAGCAGCCGGGGGACACATGCAGCCGGGATTGCCCTCACTTGCGGCCCTCAGCACCCCTAAGGAGTTAGCGAGAAAAGCTTTCCTTGCAGTGCAAGTGGCTGACCACTAGATAGCAGTGTGTCTCTAATTTTCGAAGCAGAAAGTGGGTCAGCAATAAATTTCTTTTTAGATGTGGGTGACACGCATGTGCTACTGGAGTGTTGTTTGTGCTGGCTGTGTCTGGAGATGCCCAAGTAGACTCATCCTAGCTCACCACTGTCCACCTCACCTTTGCCCATCTCTTTCCTCCTTACCTGTGTAAATTTTACCTCTGCCTACCTCTACTTACCTCTTGTCGGATCTTACCTCCACTTTCCTCACCTCTTTCTTCTCTATCCATCTCTTACCCCCTCACCTCTATCCATCACTTCTCTTACTATTTCACCTCTGCTCATCCCACCTCTACTCAAGAAAAATTTCCATTGTCCAGCACTCAAGTGTTCCTTAAAATTTCTTCGTTTATTGGTCAAGTTAAAAGTTACATGGTTTCCATTCCAAGAATAGTTTACATATGACGCGTAATATGTGAACTATTCTTGGAATGGAAATCATGTAACTTTTACACTTGAGTGCTGGACAATGGAAATTTTTCATGTATATGGACCTTGCTGGTGAGTCCTGAGCCTCAGTGCATCTGTGGAAGCTGCAGTGGGATTGAACTGGCCGTTTACACTTCCACCTCTACTCAACTCATCTTGACTCAGCTCTGCCCACCTCACCTCTTCCTGCCTCATCTCTGCTTAACTCTCCTCTCCCTGCCTTACCTCTGCCCACTCCTTCGCATCCAACTCACATCTGCCCATTGCTTTTCTTACCATCTCACTTCTGCCCGACTCACCTCGACTCACCTCTGCTTACCTCTACCTACCTCTGCTCCCCTGTGCCAACCTCACCTCTTCCTGCCTCACCTATGCTTAATTCTCCTCTCCCTCCCTTACCTCTGCCCACTCCTTCCAACCCACCTCTTCCTATCTCCCCTCTACCCACCTCACATCTCTCCATTGCTCGCTCTCTTACCATCTCACTTCTGCCCACCTCACCTCAACTCCTCTCTGCCGACCTCTACCCATCCCCCCCCCCAATGTGCACCTCACCTCTTTCCACTTAACCTCTGCTGAAATGACCTTTTCCTGCCTTACTTTTTGCACACTCCTTCTCACCTCTACCCTCCTCTGGTAACATTACCTCTTCCACTCCGTTCCACCCCACCTCTTCCTGCAACCTCTGCTCACCTTCTCATATACATAAAGGCATTTGCATCTTACATTTTTTGTGACCCGTTGAAGTGGACTAATATGTCAGTATGGCTCCATTTTATTTGATGATCAGAAGTTTTTTTGCCTGATTGAAACAATCAGAAAACTTCAAAAACCTAAGGACTGAAAAGACGGACTGAATAATTAAATTGATGGGAAGTTGCTATGTAGTTATACTCACACTATAGGACCCGAATTTAATATTCACTTTCAGGTAAAATTACAGACCCAGGGCGTTTCCTGGCTGTTAATTGCTCCCAGGCCCATAGCCCTTGCTTTAACTTTGAGAAGGACTTTTAGATCTGTATTCTGTAGATGGGAAATGGGGGAATGAAGAGATAAAATGGTAATGGAGGGATACAAATTGAAGGCATCATGGAATCCATCAGCAAACTCCGTCACTGGGAGAACAGTTCTTAATGGCCCAGTATAGAAATATAAATTCAGTGCAAAATAGTTGGCTGGTGGCAACTAACAGTCTAGAATCCATTTCAGGAAAGAAGGCCCATATGGCCCTTATTTGGGGGCAACTAATAGTCTGTAATACATTTCAGAAAAGAAGGAACCTGTGGCCCTTATTTGGGTTCCCTAAGAATGTTCAATCCTAGTTTTCTTTAAGGTTGGGTGGGGGTTGGTTGAGATCTTGAAGAAACTTAAACAGAATTGTACCTTGTCAGCCAGACATTTCCAAAAAACTCTTGCCGATCTTCACTTAGTTGGCTTCCATCACCATTCCCCGTGCCACATCTAACATAAATATCAGTGCCCTGAATCCAGGTAAACCAAGACACCACATCCTTTAGTGCATCCTTCTCCATGTTGCAGGACATTTTAAAGCACATTGCTCCATCGCTACCTTTGTTGACCCCGTAATGTCCTTTACTATTTTATACTACCCCACCACCTAAAGCAAGCAAACAGACAACAGGCATGGAGCAAGCAAACAAGCAAGGTCAGCTTGCAAGATGTTATAGCATCTTAATGCTCCTGAAATAATGGAAAAAGGATAAGGATAACTTCACAATGTAAACATATCATGTTCCTAAACTGTTACTAAAAAAGTAACAGCAAGTTTAAAACAGAAATCCATCTAAAACCAGTTTTGGCACTTAGCTTGGCATATCAAGTGTCTCTCAAAGATTTCCTGATACTACTAACAAAGCTTGTAACCCAGAAGATATAACATCTCAGATAGACTGACTGCTTACAAGATAAGAGGCGTCTGCTAGATTCACAGTCGTTGATAACCATGAACATTTTAAAATATACCAAAAATGATTAATTGCACCCCATGCTCTTAGAAAAGTTGCCAACCAAACTTTATAATAACACGATGACGCTAAAAAGACTAGCCATACACTAGATCATCTGACAATTAGCTGTGGATTTCCAAAGCTGCCCTGTTTTGGGGGGATTTGTCTAGTTATTCTTTTAATGTGATCAGACCATTGTACCTCTAACCATGGCTTGTACAGCAAAGGAATAGCAGAGATGAGGAAGCCATGGCCTGGTGGTTAAGGAACCATAGGTTCGATTCCCAGCAGGGATATGACTGATGTGCTTTTGAGCAAGGCACCTATCCCCCTCACTGCTTTCCAGCACCATGGTTTAGGCATCTTACTCATCTCTCTAGGCACATGTGAACTCACTGCCCCCTAGAACACTATGGGGGTTATTCATCAAGGGATAGCGTCAGGTAGCGCCTCTTAGCGGCAGACAGTGTGTAGTGAACGCTGGGCGCTGTACGCAAAACCACATTTATGAAAGTGAATCTGGTTAGCGACTCTAACAGCATCATGTAGCGTCCGGTTCATTATTGAAGGTGGCTCAGCGTATAGCGCTGGTGCTCTAGCTTCCAGAGCGCCAGGTATTACCTGACGCTATCTGTCACTCTCCCATACATTTCAATAGGCGTTCCCTTTCTTCAGTTTAAACAGGGTTTTATTTTATTTTTTTTTCTCTCAAATAATTGTGGGACCTCTCCTGGCCTAGAAAAAGTCATTTTTGAAAACTTTTTCGATTTTTTTGTTTTTTATGCAGAATTGTCATTACAGGTCTGGCATTAAAGTGTTAATGTCACAATGTTACAACAATGTCATTCCATGTGTTTTCGCTTTGTTACTGGTGGATATGTGTTCAAAAACAGACTTTAATCACACAGCACCTGGCGCTCTATGCTATAGCGACCAGATCAAGAGCACCAACACTGTGTGTATGTAGTTTTTTGTTAAGTATGTTGTGAGTCGCGGAGAGTCGGTTGCACTGAGCTGGCGCTACATTTCACTCCCTGCATCGCTGTACTGGTATTACAGGGCCCAACATACATCACATTCATCAATGCCGGCCAGGTTACTACAGTGACTGAGGCGCTCTGTTACAGCGCCCAATACCCGCTTACTGCGTATACTCGCTCTATAAGTGCCGCTATACAGATGCTCATATGCCGATACCTGGAGTTAGTAATGAATAAGCCTCCACGTTATACAAACCGTAAAGTAATATGTGGGAGTGGAGAGTAATATTCACTAAAATCTTTGAAAATAAATTAATTTCAGTTTACTTTTGGCAGTATTGAAAATTAATTTAATGCACATCAAAACAGATTTAAAAAAAAAATAAATTTATATTTTGAAGATTTAAAAAAATCACCTGTGCTTTACGTCTAGTATCTGATTTTTACATAGAGAAATCTAAATGCATTTCCTGCCGTCCTACAGATACAGGTTAAACTGTTGACACATTATTACCATCCAATACAGGATGACAGAGTAATAGCTCAATAAATTCTGTATACGTGATATACAGGTCACCAGAATAAGTGATGATTAGGTTTACAAACATAGCAAACATGGCATTCAGGCAGTATGCTAATCCTTGAATAAGAGGGACCAGAGACTCCCGAAACGTACATCGTGTATGTGAATTCTGCTCAGTACCTAGGTAACGGCACAGCTAGCCAATTATTCTGCCAACTTATTATTTGCAATAATGTATACAGATATATTGAGCTATTACTTTGTTATCCTGTATTTGATGGTAATACTGTGAAGTGTCAACAGTTTAACCTGTATCTATCAAAAAGCACTGTCCAGGGGAAATACATTCAGATTTGTCTATGTATGATCAGATACAATATCTACAGTTGACAGTTCAGTGTTATTACCATGTGGATCTAGAGACTGTGAATTTATAGTGACTTTTAGGGATGAGCGAACCGGTTTGGACGAACCGGAATTCGCTCCGAATTTCAGGGAAAATTCGATTCGGCACGAACCCGAATTTTTTTTGGTTCGTGCCGATCGAATTTTCCCTGAAAAAAAAAAAAATGCCGGCATGGTGGGAGCGGGCAGGCCGGCTACGCTGTCAGTGGGCAGCTGACAGCGTAGCCGGCCTGCCCGCTCCCACCATGCAGGCATTTTTTTAAAAAGCAAACTCTTACCTGCATGGTCAGAGCGTGGAGGCCGGCGCCGCCCTCAGGCGCCCTCTGATGACGCGCCCTCTGATGACGCGCCCTCTGATGACAGCTGAGAGCGGCGCCGGCCTGCCCGCTCCCACCATGCCGGCATTTTTTTTTTCAGATGAGCGATTCGTGAAAGTTCGATTCGGGCGAACCCGAATTTCTTGGGGAAATTCGGCGAATCGTCCGAATCGAACTTTCAAGAAGTTTGCTCATCTCTAGTGACTTTGTATAAAATATATTTTTACCTTTTCAAAATATAAATTGACTTTAAAGCATTTTCCAAACGTATTTTAGTGTGCACTATATACATTTTAGTTACTAAATATTTTCTTGCCTGCGTAGGGACACACCTATAGTATGGCAGCACCCACATTTGGCTTTTAGATACATTTATACTGGTGGGCTGGGTACTCTAATGCTGGGTTTACATGAGCATGAACTGGCTGTTCAACAAATTATCTGCAACGGAATGACTGTGTTCAGACAACACACTTCAAAAACAATTTTTTTTAGGGCGACTTCTGCTTACACATTCTATCCCTCAACCGATGAACGAGAATTTTGTAGTTCAGGAGCGATGCTTTGTTTAGAAAAGTACCAACCATTAGGCTACTTTAACACCAAGGCAAACGGGCAGGCTGATTCATCACTAACGCCAGGTAGCGACAGATGAGCGTCTGTAGCAGGCATTTTCAGTGTGCCCACTAGTACGTAGTCGCTGTGCTCAGCCGTGGGTCGCTACTTCATAGCGACTCAGTCGCTGTTCAGTAATGTTGAATACATTGTGAGGAGTCACTATTTGACCAGTACAGCGCTGTATGGGAGTGCATGTTAGCGACTGCTCATAGCGACCGACTCACACCATATTCAGCAAAAAAACAGCCTCACAAATCTCTGGCGCAGAAAAATGCTTATTTGAAGCCCAGAGCGCAGGAGGCGGTGTGTTTAAAGGCTGTTTTTTCAGCATCTATCCACTAGTAACAAAGCGAAAACATATGGAATTACATTGTAACAACATTGTAACATGAACACTTTAATGGCAGACCTGTAATGTCATTTCTGAAGTAATATATAAAAAATGAACAAAATTGTGAAAAAACTGCTTTTTCAATGCCAGAAGAGGTCACAGAAACAAAAACAAATACCCCGTTTCAAGAGAAGAAAAGGTTCGTCCATTGAAATGTATGGGAGAGCGACAGGTAGCGAGAGGTCATACCTGGCGCTGTGTAAGGCTGAACGCCGGCGCTGTTCACTGAGGCTGTGAAAATTATGAATCACACGCTACATGGCGCTATCCCAGTCGCTAAACAGATTCTGCTTGATAAATGTGTAATTGCGTGCTGTGTCCGGCGTTCACCAGTCGCTACCTATCGCTACCTCTCATTAACCAGCCACTACCTGACGCTATCACTTCATGAATAAGGGCCACAATCTCTTTGGTGATTGCAATGTCTTTGATTAGTGATTGCGATTCCGCTTCATGAGGGTGTGTGAAATAAGCCACTTCAAAGCAATTTATTTAAATACCCTGTGTATTCTAAGCAAAGCAACTCTCTGGTTTAAGTTAATGGCTAAACTGGAAAGGGCATGTCATCAGAAACAGCTGTGGGACCACTGTGACTTGCCATGCTCACTTGTATTAAGAGCACCACTTGTGCTGAGAAAGAATTACCAAAGATAAAAAATTTGATATTTATGTTCTAAGTCATTACGTTTAGAGAGTTATAAACAAAAATCCAAAAAACAGCTCATACTGTAGTTCTAACTTGTCTCCTTTATGGAGGACCTACCTACATACTGTTTATGTAGCACAATATGCAATCATTGAGTAAACTCCATATACAGTGCCTTATATAACTGTTCTGCACACAAAGTGAACCATTTGGACATCAAGGGCTCGATTCAACAAAGTTTGTAACTAAAAATTCTGTTTGACAAAAAAAAATATTACATTTTTAGCCTTTTTAAATTCTTGTGATTAAAAAAAAAAAACTATTTTTTTTACCTGGTCTCTCTCATAAAATGGAAAAAAGTTCCTAAGTAAAAAACAAATACAACTGAATGTTACAATTGTAATTCAGCAATGTTTTGACTCTAGTTTTTTTAACTAATTATTTACAGCTGCACAGAGTAGGTATAAAAAATTCTCAGCACATTCCCTTATGTTTTTTTACCCAAAAAAGCCAGGTTAGTAACTGCAGTATTTTTTTTATCAGTGTAAAAGACATGCAAAATTAACTTTATATTTTTTATGACTGTTGTAATTTAAAAATGCTGACATTCCAGGCAACGCACCAAACCTGGGCCAAAGTTGCCAGGAACAGACTGGTGCACTAACCTGGTAATTTGGAGGGAGGGGCCATGATTCTTTTTTTATTTTAATTAAAAAAGGAATAAATAAATAAATAAATAAATAAATACATAAAAAGTTAACTCCAATAAGTCTGCAGGAATAAATATATGCAATTGCAATAGCTGTTTTTCCCAGCTGCCCATCTGCCTTTCCCAATAGGCAATGTTGCGTTCACACATATATCCAGTGGGATAAATTACAAATATGTGGAGCAAAAGAAAACAGCAAGTCCAGTTGTCTTGATCTATTACTCAGTACATCTCTTTATTAGTTATTTTTTTAATTAGTTAATTTTTTAAATTACTGTTTGAATTAAATATATAAAAGCCAACACCCCAGGACAAGTGCTAAACCTTGGCCAAAGGGCCATGGGGCTGGAAAGTTGCTATTGGCAGGCTGTGCGTCTTTTTGACCCTGGGCTTACTATGCCTGGTGCACCAGTCTGTTATCTGGAGGAAGGGCCATGATTCTTCTTTCATTTTATTTGAAACAGTTACAAAATAAATACATAAATAAGGTTAACTCCTGCATATCTATAGAAGCAAATCTATGCAACTGCAATAGTGTTTTTTCATCCAGCTGCATTTCCTAATAGTGGGATGAATAACAAAACATATAAAGCAAAAAAAAAACACCAGTTGCCTTAATCTATTACTAAATGCATATTTAGCATTTCATGGATGAATGTGATCCTTCATAAAAAAAAGACTAGTTGCACAAGTGCATTAAAAAACAATTGTCCCAAATTCACTGAGATATATTACAAAGGGACGTCACCTGATCATTTTGAAGCTGTGTGAAATATAGAAAACAAATGCACCATGTGGGGCAAAGACTTCTCAGCACCAGAGATGCTTTCAGAGATTTATGATTTTCAACTGGAAAATTCGAGCGACATTTTTGCAGTTTTTTGCATGCAATCCAATTTTTTTCTATGTTTGTCGAATCAAGCACTAAATCTCTAATTTAGTGCTGTCTATCATTGGCAGCCTCAGAACAGTAGGCGGCAACAAAGCCCGATAAGCCCCTCTGTGCAGACAGCAACTTCTGGGGCCGCAGTTGCAGAACTATCTGGTGTGAAGCCCATCACTTTCAAGGAATCAGGAATCATGGAATCAAGGAATCAGGAAGGAATCATGACTGAAGGAGAGATACACAGGCACTGTGAGCAGGGGGCCATGGAGGATGAGGCTCACTTCCTGTTACACAGCAGCAAATATTCATCCATGAGGGCCACTTACTTCTACAGATTCTTCTCTCTCATCCCAGATTTAACCACCATAGATGAGCAGAAGAAACACCACATGCTAAGTGGAGCCACCACCCTGGACAATGAGATTCCATGGACCCCTTTGCCCCTATACCCTACCCCACCCCAATACTGCCACCAACTGGGAACACCTGAGACACTGTGAATTGTTGAACCCCCTATTCTGCCCCATTAACATTGCATTCCCTCTCTTTAATTCCCAAATCAACCCCCAACACCTTATCCACCTTTGCTTTGGTAATGTTAAATTATTTGGGATCTGTAAATAAAGCTTTCTGAATGTGAATTTTATAAAGATAGCAGATTAATAGCAGAAAGGTGCAGTTTACAGCTTTCCAAACTCACTAAAGAGAGAAGTATTCTGGACTGAAAATATGTATGGAGGGGTATAGGTCCATAATATAATTGTGTCAAAGCATAATGGTCTAGTGTAGTCCTTGCTTCTTTGCAGGAAATGAAACTCAAAGTGCAAATAACCTGTAAATTAAGGATGGTTGCTGCTTTAAACTGCATTATTACTGCAGATTTTCATTGACTAATGCATTTATTGTTACAAGAGCAATGAAGTTCCTACAGTAGGCCGAACACATGTCTCTGGTGACCTTTAACTCGGCAGCAGTCTGTCAAGCGCTAATGTGGTTCCAACATCAAAAAACAAGTTCATTTTCCCATTAATATCCTCCAGCAAGGACGTTTTATATACACATCCTGTCATTTAATCTATAAACACAACCAAACTGTCTGGCTGAAGGGTATTGTTTACAGTGAGGCCTCGCTACTTCCATAGGAGCACTTTATCTTGAGTGTTAAACGGAAAGGCTTTTTAAGCCAGTGGGATGCTAATCTGAGAGATGAATTTTGACCTTCTATTATTCTCCCGCTGACATGAAAATCCTTTTATAGACATGCAGCTTTTATGCTGATTCCATCAAACGGGTTGGCTATCTGTAAAGATAAAGTGAAAGGGTGACTTTGTAGCAAGACATGAATAGATTTATTCTCCAACCTGAGCTGAAGTTCTACCCCTGGGTTTTGGAAGACTGGAAGAATTTGGGAAAGTCTATTTTAAACACGTGAAACTGATGGCCTTTCATATTGCACATCTGCGTTATTGCGTTCACACCAAGTGTATGTGCTGTTACGAAATTCATCGACACCACTTAACCCTAAATCCATCCAGACTAAACAAGGAGTCAGCTGCTTACACTGATATTCAATGAAAGCCTTTTTCTTTGAACACCCTTTTCACCTGGCTAATAATTTGCTTCCTTTCTATCTGTCCAGCTTCCAGGTTTCATTGTGAAGTTTGACTTATGTAAAGGCCAGGGCATAGACCCTTATTTTAAATAGTTCATATTGTTTTTGTTTGTGTCAATATCTCGTGTAGAAGCTTAAAAATAAAATATTGGTAATTTGACAGGGGGGGATAGGGCAGTGGTCACCACTAAGTAGTCTTTTAGTATTGCTTCAATGCCTATAAAGATTATTTGCCTGCTTGAGAGATTTCTGTTTTATTTTCATAGAATTTTATATAGTGCCAGTGGTTCAGCCTGGGGTGTAGGCACCAGGGGATTAACAGAAAGGGGCAGGTATTATCCCTTCCAACCACGTTGCTAAACGTCCAGGGTGCTTCAAGACAAGGGTGTGTGGTGATGAGAGTTGAACAAGGCAAGTGTTAGCTCCTGGGCAACACTTTGTTGTAAATGTGTGTTGCTACCTGTCACTCTAAGAAAACTGATTGAATTCCACTGTGCTGAAATGATTGCTTGCTGCTGTTCATTTATGAACAATTGTGTTTCGCTGGATTAAGCCACTATCTCTACCTGCCACATATTTCATGGAGGAAACCTATACCTCCTCAGGCTGTCCGCTTTTATCACCACCACGAGCCGAATGGTGCGTAAGCATGTAAAATATGTCAGCACACTGAGCTTACCAAGGGTGATGGAGATCTGTGCCAGCACTCATGCGTCACCATGGTTGCTGACACTAAGATCAGGCCCAGGCCCACCCAGCCCCTCGCGCATCACAAGTGAGGAAGGGCCCACTGGCTGACAGAGTGCCACATAGGTTCCAGGCAGAGAGGGCATCAGACAAGCCAATACACTGACTGCCATTAAGCTTAAGGCGGGACCAGCGATGGTGAAAAAAAGCCTTAACAGTCTTATTATCCTAACAGTAATAAGGTATATATATATTTTTTTTTAACAATAATTTTTATTACACATTAAAAGGAAATTATACGGAAAAAGTCAAAATCCAAAACTTTTGTTCATAAAATAAGACAAAGACATCAAGGAATGCCAGATGTACAAAAACCAAAATCCTCTGTCAAATAGTTGTCACTTAATATATGATGACATTAATCTCAAAGTGACTACTCCATAAGTCCTTTTATCATGATTAACAATGGCATGTGATTTTCCAAAGGGCTATACAATCAATGAGCTTCTATGAGGGTGTCCTCACCACGTCCTTCTCAGTAATTAATGCTTAGTGATGCAATTCAAATGTATACAGTAGATACTGGATTATAAACGATGAAGATTCATTGCACATGAGTACAAGTTTTGCACAGGTATTGCATGAAATTAATATACTTACCTAACATCAAATGTACTAAAAACTATCATGACAATGTTACCAAATGAAAGTTACACACATTTATTCTAATCTCTTCTCTCTCCTTATAAGGGCATTGAGAAAGCCAAAAAGAGTGGCGAAACATGTCTGCCCAACATTGAGATAGTCTGAGGAGGAACTTTATGTAACAGAAATGAGAGAGTGTGAGAGTGAAGAGCAATTCTAGAGTTGTATGTAGTATCATGATCATGGACCATTGCAATTTATCTGATGTAATGAAATTGCATTTTTAAAACTATGAAATAAAATGTGAAATGTGAAATTTAATCCACAAGAGAGTGTGGTCATAATCAAATGCTCATCGACCAGGCCGGGGGAGGCCTTAACCCGGAAATAGTAATGCCTCTGTAAAATGACCATAACATACAACCAATAGTAAAAAGAACCAATCAAAGGGTAGCACGGAGGGAAGAGCCAAAGAAGAAGGAAAAGAGTGAAAAAAGGGAAAAAAAAAAAAAGAGAAAGAGATGGGTACCAGCCCTCCACCCAACCAAGAAGAACAACCGGGTTAGCACTCTAAATCGTAACGATATCTCGGTCAAAATATCTCGGTTGGAAGTGGGCAATCCAACCCTCCCAGGTGGCTAAGAAGGGAGAAAAATCACCCTGCATAGAGGCCGCCATTTTCTCGAAAAACATCACCCTCCCCCTCATTGACTCAAGTATTAAGGCTCCCAGTAGGTGTCAGGCTTCTTTCAAGATTGCGCAATGATCAACTTGGCTGCTGTCGCAATATGTCTAATGAGCTCAAACTGAGCCTTTGGGCAGCCTGGAAGCTTCAAATTGAGAAGGTTCGACGGAGAAGGGGTCAACTGCATCCCGGTGGCCTTCTTTATGACATAAAACACTTTGGCCCAAAACTGTCTAACCACCCTGCACTCCCACCAAATATGAATATGTGTTCCAGAGAGCTGACATGTAATAAGGTATATTTTATCTAAAAAATTAATTAACAAAAAGATCATGATATGTGGAATACATATAAAGACTTCTCTAATATATACAATATTCATTTACAATTGATACATGCTGCAAAAAGGGGAGGGGGAAAGAATGGTAAAGGGGAGAGTGAAAGAGTAAGAGACAGAAAAACTGGAACATGGCGCTGAGTAAAGCAACTTGAAAAATACTGAAATCTAATGCAAAAATTTTGGCCTCATGCCTGAATAGTCACTAATCTGAAGTTATCCATCCGGACCAGGTGGGCTTTTTGCAAGGTTCATAGGGTGTACGACAGAATTTCCCTACTACAAAATAAATGGGATGGAGATAAGGGGGGAAAAGGCAATAGTTTTATCAGTAGATCTCTGTAAAGCCTTTGATTCTTTAGTATGGGGATACTTACAAGCAGTCCTTAAATGGGCTTTGGAGAACTTTTTCAAGGTTTAATCCAAAGCCTCTGTTCAAATCCTAAGGCACCAGTAAGGGTGGGAGGACTCGGGACTGAGGAATTCTCTGTTGCCAGTGAAAAAAGATAGGGTCGGTTCCTCCTGGCGATAGAGCCCCTGGCGGAAAAATGACATCAAGTAATAGGTTTGAAGAGGTCAAATGTGGAATCACGGAGCACAAAATTTGCCCTCTTTGTTGACAACCTGCTACTATTTATTGGTGAACCAGCAAAATTAATTCCAGTAATTACACAAATTTTGATGACTTATGAGGAGGAGTTGGGCCTGCAATAAATGTCAGTAAGTTGGCAGCTCTCAATAAAAACCTGGACCTATCCACGGCTGACAAACTATGGCATAGATACAACATTCAATGGCTAGATGAGACCATTGAATATTTAGCAGTGAAATTAACAGCAGATATGAACAAGCACTACAAAGCTAACTACCCACCTCTATATAAAAAATCCATAAGAATATCACGATATTGGAGACACGCCCCTTGCCCCTACTGGGGAGAATGGCAAGATAGGTATGCCTCCTAAGGTCCTATATTATTTTTTTGCCCAAACAATAATAATTGCTAAGGGAGAGCTGTATAAGATAAGATTCGAAACTTTATTTGGAAGGGCAAACAAAGCTGGATTAATAGACAAATAGCCCAAGCCATTAAAAGGCATGGAGCGCTGCTGAATCTATGAAATATTATTATGTGTGAAGACTAGCCCAGTTAATAAAATTACTGGGCTGTGAGAATGGATCGAATTGGGCTGAGATGGAACAAGAGGCAATAAAGGCCTGGTCATTGGCCTCAATATTCTGCTCCCTAAAAAGCTGATTCCAGAGACTGAGTGCCCAGTCTTGGCAAAATCAATAAAGCTGTGGTTAAAAATTAACCGACATTACCCGTTAAATTTAAAACATACCCCTGGAGTTTCCCCCAGGCCTGATAAAGGGGTTTGAATTGTGGGAAGCGAATGGATTACGAAGGAACGGTCACTTTTGTTACAAAGGCCACAGTGTTACAATGCATTTTGATGAGTGCCATGCGATACCAATGAAGGAGAAATTTAGAGCCTACCTGATTTTACACTTCCTACAGATGCAAGAGAGGAGGACAGGGAAAGCATTGGTAAGAATTGGTAAAATTGAGAAATACTGTATGAGATCCTCAGGAAGTACTGGAATTATCTCGATAATATACTCACCACTGATTACATCTCACACGAAACTACCATATATGATTGCATGGGAAAGAAATCTAGAGAAGACTTACCCGAAGTAATGGTGGGATAGAGTGGCGGATAGAGTAAGGATGAGGTTTAGGTGATATAAACCTGGTTGAAGCAAATATGAAGATCATACGGAGATGACACATGGTCCTAACTAGAACATATCCAGGGGCTCCCTCAAATTGTTTTAGAGGATGCAAAGTTAGAGGTGACATGTGGCACACATGGTGGCTGTGTCCTATTGTTAAAATCTTGTGGCCCAGGGTGTATAAATAGTTGGAAGAGGTTTTGGGAAAAGAGATAGAATTAGACCCTACAGAAGCCTTATTGGTGGTTCCCAAATTCAAGGGGGGCAGGCATCAGAGTACATTAATAGCATATATGCTGGGAGAGGCGTGAATCACTATAGCAGCAGCATGGAAGAAGAAGGGAATATCCCTGATTGATGTTAAGAGGAGAATCAATTGGATAAAGATTAATGAAAAGGTTCTTAGTATCCAGGAAGACAGGAAGACAGGAAACATACTATGGTTTGGTCGTCCTGGCTGAACTTTAGAAACCTGAATTATGAGATGCATAGTAATTGAACTTTTGAGATTAAGATCAGTTGTAACCCTGAAACCACCTGATTCGCTATATCACCATGTTTTTCCTTCTTTCCTTTTTTTTCTTCTCTGCAAATTAATGATATTGAATAAAAGCAAATAAGTTAGATAACTTAAGCTAATGTTATGTTAACACTGCAGCCACCCTTAAAAGCACCAAAGAGTGAGTCGGTATCCCAATCTTGTTGTGTGCATTGGTAAATGTTTAAAGTGATGTAGTGCTCTGTGCACTATATCCATTTTTTACTAAAACAAAATATTTATAACTTTGGGGTACTCCCCCCCCTTATAGTGGACCAATCACCAGGATTTTGGGATGCCCCGCTCTGTGAAAACCCCCAGATCACCCACTCTGCTCACCTTTCCTCTGTTTCCACAGCTCATGCGTGAGCGTTCGTCCAATCCCCGCTTATATAAAGCTGTTAATTTGAATGGTCGGCTTGTCGGCATATGGAGTGGCTGCACGTGTTTACCCAGCTCCCCTGTGGATTGCACGCTCCCACCGCCCCTCCCGCGCTCCCATGCTCCCACTGCTGCACCCCTCGACATCACTGCAGTTGACAGGCTGGGCGCGGGAGCGTACAGATGCAGTGATTCCAGGGATGCGGCAGTGGTCAGCGATCAAGGCAAGGTACAATCTAACAATACTACAATGAAAAACTGGGACCACACTCCACTGTGATCCCCTACTCCAAAATTACTCTGTACATATAACATAGGGCCTCCTTCACTGAATACTTAATTCCCAGAGTAGCTTGGCATTTTTTTATTTGTATTTAGCCAGGTGAACTCGTGGGGGCTGGGGTCTATCCAACACTAGAAGGCTATGACCCTTTCACTGTGTAGTGCACCGAATGGTCAGCAGCTCCCGATAAGTAGCGCTGCATTTTACTAGCTGCAGTACATATCCCAACTATGAGGCTCATATACATAAGGGTCGATTCAAAGAAACATGTAACAGCTTGGATTTTGGTGCCGATCATCCTATTTTTCCCGTACGCTCGTGCGTTCGTATGAACTTGCGAGTGATTCTATAAGCAAATACGTTTCTATCCTAAAATGTACGTCCGTTCGTATGGCAGTTCGGGAATCAGACCTATGTCAGTTTCCATCCTGAATTTTCCGTTTCATTTCTCAGGTTGCAACATTGGTTTTGCCCTTTTTCCTTTTTTGTCTGGACGTAAATCCTTCTGATCTTGCGGCTGCGCACTACAAACTTACCTCATTAAAGTGCATTCTAAATATTTGGTCTTTTATTTTTCTTTATTTCTTTCATTTTGTAGTAACCAACCATTAATGAATGCATTTGCATAAGTAAATCTTACTTTGTTTAATTTTTAGTTAACTTGCATTTTTTACTTGTGGATTTAATTTTAATATTTTGGCTTCAAATGGTACAACTTAAAATTTTGTGTGTGGTTACCCACACCCTCTCCATACAGATTGCTCTCAAATATAAAAAAACACCCAGCAACTTCTGCATGTTATGAGTCTAGAAACAGCCAAGATGGCGGGTCAGGTATTATCGGGCAGCCTGCAAACAGAAAGGGCCTTGTGACTGTGTTGCTCTGCATTCTTTGATTTCTGACCATTCCGTGCCCCCAGCTCTGCTGTGTCTGTGCAAAATACAGCAGTAACCCACATCCTGCACTTTATCCCGCTCTCCTCTCCTCAGTAAGTGTGATGCATCTGACCAAAGATGAGCTTAAATAATTAAACAAAGCAAAGGTAAACAACTACACCAATAAATTCAATCTAAAAATATTATTCTAGTACATCAATTTAAAAATAAATAACAAAGGACATAAGTTTCTTTAATTAACGCAAATATATTGCAAAATAAAGGTTTACATGCAAAGGACTAATTAAGGTCCACATTAAAATGCTTTTATAAGGCATACATGAATCAGGTATGCATTGCCATACAATTTATGGCCTCGGCCATGCTGATACATGCAGTTCATTGGAGCTCAAGACGCGCAGACTCCTCCACATAGCCAAAAAACCTGTTCAAGAACAGCAATACGACTGCTAAAAGGTGTCGGCAGTGGCTTTCTTTTAAAACGTCTTTAGAGGTTTGAAAACTGTTCTCTGAATCACACCTAAACCCATTCGATTATCCTAAGTTTTACGTTTTGATCCTAAGTTTTAGGATTTGATCCTATGTTTTACGTTTTGATCCTAAAATTTAGGAACGAACTTGCGATGATCGTAAGAGCATATACGCATTAGTACGTAGGCTTGTGCGAGTCGGAAATGGCCAAAAAAACAGGAAAAAATGACTAACACCCACCCAAACTTACGATTCTCGATCCGAAATCAATTAACTTTTGCTCTTTGAATCGAGGGGATAGAGTAGGGACCACACTAACACAGAGTGTGAGTGAGTCCTGTTATACCAGAACTTGGGTTCAGAGTGTTCCCTTATACAACAACTTGCTGTAAAGACTGGGGTGAGTGTGATCCCTTATACTACAACTTTATGGGAACTTTAGGTGCATCTTCCTGCAATTTTTTTATTTGTCCATTTTGAGCCACTGTAACAGCAGGTGTCTAACAATTCAGAAAGTAGCAAATAAGGGACAGGGGCGTGGCCATGGTGGTTCTTCTCCTGTTGCTGCTGGTAAAGGAACTGGTGCTCATACGGTTGCTGGTGCTGTAGGGAGCGGAAGTCTTCCATCCTTCCTTGCTACACCTTACTCTGGTGCAAGCAAACGCCAGGGTTTGGAGCACATTTATGTAGGCCCCAACACTGATGGTTGAGGTCCTAGACCCAATGTGGACTGAAGGCCATCAAAGTTCAGAGGAAGAGGTGCTGGTCACATGGCCCCAGGCAGCCAGTAGAAGGAGAAGAAGGGCGTAAACCACCAGCGGTCTGCCCATTGCGTCTCCTGGTCACCAAACCCATGGATTGAGCACACCAAAGCTGCCTCAGAGGATCTCACCAGCAGACGTTTCTTCAAGCAATCCACAGTGGACAAGACAGAGGTAATTTGCAAGTTGTGCCAACAGTCGCTGAAGTGAGGGAAAAATGCTAATCTTCTCTGCACCTAGTGCATTACCAGGCATCTGCAAGCAAAACATGAGTTGTAGTGGCAGAACTATCAGAAAAACCTGCAAACAGGTGAGTTCCCCTCTGTCTCAGCCTTCAGCTCCGCCCTAACAACAAGGCCACCAGTCTCCCCCCAAAGGGAGAATATGGGAACCCCACCACCTCCAGCAGCAACAGCACCACTAACACAAGCCGGTCCCCATCATCCCAGGAAACCATTCAGCTTTTTATCCAGCAAACTTTGGAAAGAAAGCAGAAGAAGCTCTCTCCCATGAGCCCTGGCCCTGAATGCATGGTGCTGCACCCCCCCCCCCCCTTTGTCTTCTATAATGCTTTTCATCCACACAGGACATCACAAACTGATCTGCTGACAGACCTCTTGGTAGCCAGAAAATCAGGCAGAAATCTCACCAGATTTGCTACAGCACATGCATGGCCAAGCAGGGAACCCTACTGGTTGCAGGCAGAGCAGTGGACAAGAAAGCAGATAGGTTAGTATTTTTTACTTAGCAAATGACCATCCTGATTTGGGATGCCTGAAGTGCCTTATTCCTGTGACCCCCCCCAATTCTCATGAGCCACATAGATCACAGAGAAGTAATGTTTTCCTTGCACTGCTTCATTGTACAGACTCAAATTTTGACTTTATTAGTTGGAGCAGCAAAAGCAAATGGTAAGTATGGAGGCTTGCAGGTGATGGCAGGAGATAGATTACATGTTTAGATCTAGTTTAAACTGGACATCAGAAATGCCAGATGAACCACACGCCCTCTGACACTCATTGTGGAGATAGAGAGTGTGTAATAAAAGGTGGGCCCCATAAATTACTTCCGTTGGTGGGCCCAAGATACTCGATACGACTGTATATGTGTATGTGTTGATAAGGGCAAGACTGCCAAATTAATCCAAGTGGGGGGGTGGGGGCTCATGAAATGTGTATGTGCATGGAGGGACTGCCAAACAAATCTGTGTATGACAGGGGTCCCCAACAATCCTCCTCATATAATCCCCAACGACAGGTCATGTTTTGTGGATCTCCACATAGCTGCATCTATAGCTCTGCTGCTGCACTTACTCCACCTGTGCATCTGTGTGGAGATTCACAAAACTTGCCCTGCTAACAGGCTTTGAGGAGGGGGGATGGAGACCCCTGGTGTGCGGGGGAGTGTTTGTGTGCATGGAGTTACTGTTAAATTAATCTGTAGGGGGGAGTAGGGGGAAGTCCAGTCTCATTGTAATCTACTGCCCTGACACCTCCCACAAGGCAGGACAGGGTTACAAAAAATGCACCACTTTAGCTTTTTTCCCGTCACCTTGGGCATTGGGTGAAGCAATCTTGGTGTGGCTGCTCTGAGTTGGGGTGGGACAGGTGTGCACACAGAGCAGGGACTGGCAGCAAGTTCCCTACTGTTTGTTACTTGGTATAGAGCCAAGCTTGTGACTGCTATACATTGCCGCAAGACTGGTGCCTTGTTGTGATACTAAGTATATCAGCAACAAGCCTACTATTCAGATGGAAACAGCTTATAGCTAACTCCCAGCTGACTGTTCTTTGTGAGCCACTTCTCCAACGTGCTGGAGAGATCACCCCGAAAAATGCTGTATCTGTAGACATAATCTTGCGCCTAATGGGAAATAAAACACATGATGTCTAAACCAGGGTGGGGAGGTGGCAAAAAAGAATTATAGTAGGACAAACACACACCTGAATTTATTGATCTGTGGTTGTATAAGGTCTTGACATTTACAGCAAGCAGTGAGTGCAGCCTAGCCCTAAATAAAGAGCAGAAATCTAGTTATTGGCTCATGCTTACAAGCTTGCAAATACCGGAATTGAGCAACTCAGCGAGTTGAAGCCTAATTTGTGAAATTGGTTAATGTTAATCTAGTTGTATGTTTACAAATATTTTTAGTTTAAAAAAACAGTCATATTTTATTTGGCTCCTCTGGAGATATTTTAACCTTCTCAATTCAGCTGACATATGTTTAAGCGTTATGGTTGTTGGCAAAGCAAGTCCAACATTTACCAGGCTTTCTCAGGCCATGCTGCACCCATGAGCTGCGGATTACATGGTGAGCCAACCGTGAATGTTTTGTGTTCTGAGAGCGGCCTTGTGATTCTTCAGAGGACCTGCATGTTCATCAAGGACGTTGGCAATAATCTGGGTCTGTTACTTAAATATCTATATAAAATGTATGTTTTTTTAGCAAATTTTTCCAGAAAATTAGAAAATTATTTTGTATTAGGAAGATTTTATGTGGAAGGGTTGGAAACGACTTAGTGATCTTTCTGCTGTCTCAGATGCCACTTTTGCCACTGTTTGATCACCGATGAAGTCTGCCACTGTTTGATCACCGATGATCACATGAAGTCCAGTCTGCATCTAAACTCTTACTGGCAGCATTCAGACAGGCACAGCATTTCTCTATGCTCGAGCCATTTTATACAGTTGAGCTCCCCTCACTTTCTAACTAAAAAGCACTCCTCTGTACTTTAAACTTGCTAAAAATTCCTGTTTAGCAGCACCGTTTATGCTTTTCAATCTCAATATGAGACTTTCACTCTTTGGGCCTGGTCTTTCCCAGTTTATCTCTATTTCAAACAGAGCTTATCTCTGGATCAGGGCACTCTCCAGTCTTCAGTCTGATGCTTTAGCACAGCCCAGCTGGGGGAGAAATTAATAATTGGGGTAGAGGGGGGCAAGAGTGACTGCAGAGAGAAAGACAGATTGATTTTTAGGGGACAGAAAAAGATGGGTGGAGAAATAGGAGGGGGGGTGACTTAGTGGATAAGGATCCATGTGTTACAAAAAGAAAAAATCAACTCTACTTAAACTGATGTGTAAAACTGGATGGTAACTTGAAGTGTATATTCCAAATGCCAGAAGTCTGGCAAGTAAAGTGGGGGAACTTGAGGCTACTACAGGAGTTGATTGACATCATTGGTGTGGCTTAGACAAGGCTGGGCTCCACTCATGACTGGGCAGTCAAAATGTACAGTAATTAATGCACATGTTATTAAAGGAATATTATCTAAATCTTGTGAGGATGTTGAATTCTTGTGGGTAGAAGTGCGGGGCAATGTAAACAATGCTAAAATAATTTTTGATGTAATCTATAGACCACCCAAACATAACTGAGGAAATAGAGGGTCAGCAGAATAAACAAAGTGAGCATGCAGCACAAGCTGGTACAGTGGTGGTAATAGAAGATTTTAACTACCCAGCTATTGACTGGGGTCGTGGTTCTGCTTCAGCTGCAAGGGAGACAACATTCCTCAGCTTGCAACAAGATAACTGTATGAGGGGTGCATACTAGAGGTGATGCTCGATTGGATCTAGTAATATCAAATGATTAAGAACTTGTAGGGACTGTAACAGTCTATGAAAACCTTTGTAACAAGTATAAGCAACTAAATTGAAATCCCTCCTGGCAGGCAATTAAAAAGACAATAAAGCAATGCAAAATTGCAATTAGTGCTGGGCTTTCAACATTAACCTTTGAAAATGATAAATCAGTTAATAAAGGCTGTAAAAAGAGATAAAGCTGACAAAAGCACAAATTATAAAAGACATGACCAAAGATAGTAAGACCAACCCGAAACATTCCTTTAAACACATAAATAAAATCAGAACAAGTAGGTGCCCTAACCAATGGTAATGGGGAATTGGTATCCAGAGATCAAGAGAGGTGGAGCTGCTAAATGGGCTCTTTAGCTCTGTGTGCAACGTGCCAATATAGACAATGCCACTCCTGGCAATGTCCTAATCCAAATTCCTAAATGACTCAATGTTCATATCATCCAAGAAAGGTTAATCATCTGAATGTGAACAAGACTTGAGGACTGGATGGACTTCGTCAAGAAGTTAAGAACTCAGCTCCAATATTTATTCACCCCTGTTCATAATCTTTAAAGACTTACTAATAACTAGTATTGTGCCAATTATGAATAAGCGAACCCGGACTGTAAAGTTTAGAGCATGTATGGCACAAAAGGTGTTTGGGTATCCAAACATGAACCTAGACTTCTCCAGGAAGTCTGGGGTCCTGTTTGGAGTTTGGAAGACGAAATGGGGACCGCTGGCAAAATGCAGTGGGCGATGAAGTGGTCCCTTCTGGAATCTGAGCCACCCGAGGTGGGCCTGATCCAGGAGTGGTTAGGACCTACCCTGAGTAACTGAGAAACTAGATCCCTCTATAACTTTTAATGTGATGGCTGGGTCCTTACTGTAGTTTCCCCTGTCCCCAAGGCAGCCAGGTTTACCTCATTATTCAGGCCATTAAGGAAACTGACAATCAGACTAGGGGCCCAGCCATCACAGTATAGATTATGGGGGGCCTATATTGCATATCTCCATTTGGGCTGGTGGGTGCAGGGACCCTTTTAGGCTTCTGTGGTCCACTCTCAGTATAGATGCATGTTCCAGAGCTGGGTCCGCAACTATAACACATAGGGCTCCCTATCCCTCACAATGGCTACTTTACAGACCTTTTACATAATCAGAGTTAAAGTTCACATTTACTACTTACTAGAGTCAAGTTCTGGTCAGGATCTGGTCTCACATTGACATCTATCAGGGAAATTAAGGACTTTAGGGTTAGAAAATACAGTTTGCAGTTGGATTGAAATTTGCTGAAGAGAGATTTGAGTTGTGGTTTATCATACCTACTCTAAATGACCCCCAGTTGTAAGTGGTGTGTCCCAGGGTTCAGGACTTGGCCCACTATTATTCAACTTGTTTATAAATTATATAGATCAGCTGTTCCCCGAGACCTCTATTTTGTGCCTGCTCCCTACTATCCAGGAGGCACTGACCTGTTCCTCCTGTTTCCCCAATGGCCTTTCCTCTAGCTGTGACTCAGCTTTTGTATGCGCACTCCACATTATCTCTCACCTTGATCTACGCCCTGCCTCCTCAGATGGTTTAAGATTTTAGAACCTCTTCTAGCTGTCTGATCCCCCTTTGTATATACCTCAGCTCTTCCCAGGGACAGCGCTGTTGCCATAATCTGCCTATCAGAGGGCCTTGTGACTCTAATATTGCTTTCTGCCTTTGATGTCTCCTTGCTTTTCTCATAATAAACGTATAACATTACAATAAAGTGGAACAGATTTAATTTTATAATTCCTGTCCATTCCTTATCCTATATTGATTTTGAATAACTAATTAAATGTTTTCTTTCAGCACTACTCAGGAACTCTGAGAGGGGCTAATCCCATAATGCCATAAACTCTCCACCCCAGCCCTCTCATTCTCCTCATTAAAGAGTCAAACAGGGGAGGTTAAAACCTCTGCCAAACCTCACCGATTTGCCCCCCCCCCTTCCAATTTTACCATAGGGTATCCTTTACTCACCTCACCAAGGGATCTATCTTCTAGGTCCCTCAGTTTCCCTGTGAACTTCCCACGAGTGGTGCCATCTTGCAGCCCATAAGGCACTGCATGAGAAGGGAGGGACAGATACTAGAGGGCAGGGAACACAAAACAGAAAACCGGGGGAAAGCTACATAAATACAACAGACAGGTGGCTCAACAGGGAGAGCAGTGGACTTGGAGCGATAACAGACTCTATTAGACCCCATAATGCCAGTCCTCAAAATATTCGTTTATATGCTTGATTAGGCAATAAAGGCATCTAGAGATGAGCGAACTTTTGAAAAATTCGATTTGACTAATTCACTGAATTTTCTGACAAAAATCGATTCGACCCGAATGTATTCGCGACGAATCGCTATTGAAAACGGCTATTTCTGAGCCTCCTAGAGCCTCAATAGGGTTGTAAACCATTCTGCCTTGCTGTAACACGCATAGGATGCGTGCTGGGTTAGTGAAATAATACTGTAAATAATGATCACATGCAGATCAGAGGCATCGCTAATAGAATCGCAGAGCGGCACAATTGCAGAGAGTTGAAGTGGCATTACTATGAGGGGCCCCTATAGTGCCTGAAAAACACACCCTGGAGCTGGCAGCAGCAGGAGCCCAAAAATTAGCTGAATCACACCCTGGAGTTGCAAGCAGCAGCAGCAGCTGCAGGAGCCCAAACATTGCTTTAAAGAGACACTGGAGTTGGCTGCAGGAGGCCAAAAATTGGATGAATCACACCCTGGAGTTGCAAGCAGCAGCAGCAGGAGCCCAAACATTGCTTGAAAGAGACACTGGAGTTGGCTGCAGGAGCCCAAAAATTGGATGAATCACACCCTGGAGTTGCAAGCAGCAGCAGCAGCAGGAGCCCAAACATAGCTTGAAATAGACACTGGAGTTGGCTGCAGGAGGCCAAAAATTGGATGAATCACACCCTGAAGTTGCAAGCAGCAGGAGCCCAAACATTGCGTGAAAGAGACACTGGAGTTGGCTGCAGGAGCCCAAAAATTGGATGAATCACACCCTGAAGTTGGCAGCAGCAGGAGCACAAACATAGCTTGAAAGAGACACTGGAGTTGGCTGCAGGAGACCAAAAATTGGATGAATCACACCCTGGAGTTGCAAGCAGCAGCAGCAGCAGCCCAAACATAGCTTGAAAGAGACACTGGAGTTGGCAGCAGGAGCCCAAAAATTGGCTGAATGACACCCTGGAGTCGCAAGCATCAACAGCAGGAGCCCAAGCATTGCTTAAAAGAGACACTGGAGTTGGCAGCAGGAGCCCAAAAGTTGGCTGAATCACACCCTGGAGTTGCAAGCAGCAGCAGCAGGAGCAGGAGCACAAACATTGCTTGAAAGAGACACTGGAGTTGGCAGCAGGAGCCCAAAAATTAGCTGAATGACACCCTGAAGTTGCAAGCAGCAGGAGCAGGAGCCCAAACATTGCTTGAAAGACACACTGGAGTTGGCAGCAGGTGCCCAAAAAGTGGCCTAAAGACACACTGGAGTTGCAAGCAGCAGCAACAGGAGCCCAAAATTGCCAGAAAGACACACCCTGGAGTTGGCAGCAGCATGAAGAGAACATATACAGATTTTCGGCACATATATCTTATCCAAAGAATATTAATAAAAAGTAAAAGTAACGTAAAGCATTTTCTCAATAATTACTTGTGGTCTGTTGCGGAGGAATGTCTGTAACTGGAGAGCAGCGCCTTAAATCTGTTTTGCATGATCCTTATTTCTTTAGTGTTGGTCTGGCCCCATGATCAATCTACTCTAATGCATCAGGCATTGGTAGGTGGAAATCTTGGCTGATCCATGCCCGATTCTTTTCCACGCAGGCCAGTCTCTCAAAAAAAAAAAATGGAGAGTGACAGATTAGTAACATATTAGTAACATAGTAACATATTAGTAACATAGTAACATATAAGGCCTCATTTCATCAAACAGAGGTCTCTGCAGAATAGGGGTGAGTGGCAACAGGAGTCTCAGTGAGAGGCCTGATCTCCCGGGATCAGCTAGCGGTCGTGTCTTGACCAGCAACCCATCTGCCGTCATCCATTGGTTAACACGATCATCCACTGCATCACAAGTGACATCTGACACCCCCAGTCAACTGTTGTATGTTATGCTTTGGGTTCAGCTCCACTATTCAGTGAGGACGATCTGATAATCAGAAAAATCAGCAGCTACTGCCCAGCCAAGAAGTGGAGGAGACACTCGCCGCTTCTTCCACTAGGCGGGCAAGTAGTGATGAGGAGAGTGTCGTGGGAGGAGGTGTTGCAAGCGTTTTGGCTCCTTAAGCAGACACTGATGAGGAACCTGAGGAGGACATCATTGAGTTTTGAGAGCACTTTTAAAGGCTTCGGGTGATGGAGAGTGACAGATTTAGCGGCCAGCATGGTGGCAGAAGGGGAAAGTATGGAGGCAAATGTGCTCGGGGTAGACCACTTGCGCTGCAGGCTATCTACCCAGTAGGTAGTGGAAGAGGGTCCCTGGAGTTGGCGGCGGCGGCAGCAGCAGTGAGTTATTGCGGACTGTTGGTAGGAAAAATCAGCTACTCAGTGATGCGGCAGTTTTTCATCAAGCATCCGCAGGAGGTTAACATGACTATATGAAAGATGTGTAGGCAGAAGGTGAAGTGTGGCCAGGGTCCCAATGTTGGACCCACAGCCCTGCGTCAACATTTGCAGCGTCACCATAAAGCGGCCTGGGAGAGTTGGCTCCAAAGTGGTGGTCCAGCCTGCTACATTACCCAGTGGCACGCCGCTCTCTGATCCAGCCAGCCAAGGCTCCACCACCTCCTGTGTGTCATACCCATGCTCTGTCGCTCCAGATGCTCCTCCTCCTCTTAATCCGAGTCAGTCATTCCCCCCAGCAATCCATTGGCCAAGCCAGGTCCAAGAGACAAAAGTATGTGCCCACTCATCCAACGCGCAGAAGCTAAATGTGCTCCTGTATAAGTTGCTGGTGCTGCAGTCCCTCCATTTTGAGTTGGTGGACCTTTCAGAGAACTGATGGCTTGTGCCGAGCCGAGGTGGAGAGTCCCATGCTGTCATTTCTTTGCGAAGAAGGCAGCACCAGCCCTGTACAATTTTGTTGAACAGAAGGTGGGCCAGTCCTTTATCCTGTCAGTGTGTACCAAAGTGCACAGCAGTGCCTACGTCTGGAGCTGTAACTATGGCCATGGACAATACATATCCTTTTAGGCCCACTGGGTGATTGTGGTTCCTGCACAACCACAACAGCAACTTGGACAGGTCCCTCCACTGTGGCCTCCACGCTCCTAGGCCTTTGTGCCTGTGACAGTGCACTTGCACTTAGCAATGGTGTCACAGAAAAAAGTGGCTAATTGTCAATTACATATTAATACTTAACATTTATCTTATTTGAACATATTTATAGTAATAACATATAATAACATCTAACATAGCAACAATAACATATAACATAATACCAGTAACATATAAAATGTCTCAAAATTTTGTTTTTTTGGTTAATTTTGTATTTTTATATATATATATATATATATATATATATATATATATATATATATATATATAATTTTTTTAATATTTTGTATTTTTTTAAAACATATATATATTTTTTTTATATTTTTTTTCCATTGCCTTTTAATATTTTGTGAATTTTTGTACGAATTATTTTTATAATTTTTACATTTTTTTTTACTTTGTTTTTTCTAAATATTTATTTTTTCTCTTTTTTTTTTAATTTATTTTTTTCCCAGTGCCCTTCCAGCCTACCATGTGTGCAGGACACGGCGGTTTCACGCTGTTCTTCACATGGTTTGCCTTGAGCAACAGAGTCACACATGGCAGGAACTGCTAAAAATGAGAATTCAATACATGAAATCCTGGCTTACTCCATGAAAACTGCAAATGGGACCCATGGTGACTGACACTGGGAAGAACATCTTGCCTGAGCCATGCGTCCTGCCATGGCACACGTGTTCAATCTAGTTGTCAATCGTTTTCTGAAGTCTTCCCCCCATCTGAAAGACATCCTAACAACGGGAAGGAAACTTTGCATGCACTTCAGGTACTCCTACACCACCAAGCACACCCTTCTTGAGCTTCAACGTCAGAACGGTATCCCCCAAGGTAGTCTGATTTGCGATGTTTCCACCCGTTGGAATTCTACCCTCTATATGCAGGATCAACTATAGGAACCGAGAAAAGCCATCACGGATTTCTTGATGATCCAAACGGATAGGGGAACTCCCCTGTGTAACTTCATTGTAAACCAGTGGCAGCTCATACGTGACACCTGCCGTTTGCTCAGGCCCTTTGAGGAAGCTACTTTATTAGTCAGTCGCCAGGACTATGAGATGAACGATGAGATTCCACTGCTTCATGTACTACAACACATGTTGGAAACCATGGCTGGTCAGGGCACTGGAGACATGGCGCATTCATTTCACAGCCACATGAAGCCTGTGGGGGCTGAAGTGGATGAGGAGAAGGGGGTGGGGCACAGCGAAGCACAGTTTAGGTTTGACAAAATGACCATTTTATCTAGACATCTGACAGGAGAGGAGGAGCAGGAGCAGCCACAGGAGCTAGAGGGTTGTGAGGAAGGCGAGACAGAGGACCCAGACACACTGTGGCAGTTTACAGTGGAGATGGAGACAGGTAATCCCTCCGAGTCACTTGCACAAATGGCACGATGCATGCTCACATGCTTGCGTAGTGACCGCAGAATTGTCTCCATTTGTCAGCGGGATGACTTCTGGCTCTCCACCTTATTGGACCCTCGCTTCCGGCACTAAATGGGGGCATTTTTTACACCCACTGAGATGGAGGACATACTGAACTACTACAGAGACATCCTACTTAGTCAGTTGGCCGATGTCTGTCTGCGCCATGGACCATACTGTGATGCCCAGCGGGAAACCAGCCTTCTGTAAGCAGGCAACCCCCAATCTCCACCGCCGCTTCTGCCTATATTCAAGCCCCATTTGCTGGGACGCTAGGTACGCCTCACCATACACGGTTGCCCCCAGGTCTTAATAGGCGCAAAGTATGGCTGCTTACGGTGAAGGCCGATGAACCACGAGGGTATCCCGAAGCCGAGCTCCTTCACAGGTAGTCAATCCGGAGGGTGCGTCAGAGTACAGGGATGAGACAGGTGCGTAGTCAGGAGTAGCCAAAGGGGCAAGCCAGGAGGTCAGAGACCGCGGGGTATCCAGAGGGGCAGGCAGCTTCGTGGTCAGACAAAGCAGAGGTCAGTACAGGCAGCAGACAGGAATGGTCGATCAAGCCGTGTCGGAACTGAACCGGCACAAAATGGGGGCATTTTTTAAAGCCGCCGAGAGGGAGGACAAACTGACCTACTACAAAGACATTCTACGTAGTTAGTTTGCCGATGCCTATCTGCGCCATAGTCCATACTCCCGCAGGTCTGACTCGGGGGGACCTCTGCGATCACCTTCCACTGCCATGGCTGCTGGGGGGGATGAACAACGCTTATTTAGTATAACAGATAGGGTGCTACGTGCAGGTTTGGGATACCCTGTGGCCTAATGTTTTGGCAGCAGACCAAAAACCAATTCAAAATGCAATAGCTTGATTAAGCTGAGGCTGAACAACGCTTATTTAGTATAACAGATAGGGTGACATATGCTGGTTTGGGATGCCCATGTGGGCTGGTGTATTTAAACCAGACAAAAACCAATTCAAAATGCAATTGCTTGATTAAAATGAGGCTGAACAACGCTTATTTAGTATAACAGATAGGGTGACATGTGCTGGTTTGGGATGCCCATGTGGGCTGGTGTATTTAAACCAGACAAAAAACAATTCAAAATGCAATAGCTTGATTAAGCTGAGGCTGAACAACGCTTATTTAGTATAACAGATAGGGTGCTACGTGCAGGTTTGGGATACCCTGCGGCCTGGAGTTTTTTTGACAGCAGGACAAAAAGCAATTCAAAATGCAATAGCTTGATTAAGCTGAGGATGAACAACGCTTATTTAGTATAACAGATATGGTGCTACGTGCAGGTTTGGGATACCCTGCGGCCTAGTGTTTTGGCAGCAGACCAAAAACCAATTCAAAATGCAATAGCTTGATTAAGCTGAGGATGAACAACGCTTATTTAGTATAACAGATAGGGTGTTACGTGCAGGTTTGGGATACCCTGCGGCCTAGTGTTTTGGCAGCAGACCAAAATCCAATTCAAAATGCAATAGCTTGATTAAGCTGAGGATGAACAACGCTTATTTAAAAAAAATGTAAACTAATCGAGTTATAAGAAATGCTTGTGTGTAACAGATAGGGTTAAATATGCCACTGCCAACATGGCATGCACAGTGGCAAGGAATTTTTACAGCACAAACAAAAGCAATTTAAAACTGATCTGGCAAATGAAGTGAAATGAAAATAAAAAAAGCCTTTCCCTGTCACTTTCTCTGCTGTCCCTGCCTCGATCTTTCCCGATTTTTCCCTATCTTTCCCTGGTTCTGTCTGGCACTCTGTGGGTCTCCCTGACTCTCCCTGACTCTCTCTTAGTCTTTCCCTGTCTCTAAACAGCTCCGTTGTGGCCGCAATGCAAGGCTGAAATGCGCAAGAGGGCCATCGTTTATATGGCACTGTGACGTCACCGGGGCTCCTGGCTGCTGATAGGCTGCATGTGACCTTCCCATGATATCTTGCCCCAGGGGATATGTCCAGACATGTCCATCCACCATTTTTCAATGCCTGTAATTGAAGTAAATGGAGTTGAAAGGAAAACTTCGATCTATCGAATCGCGGGGAAATTCGGATTCGTTCAGAATCGAATATTTCCTGAAATTCGGAACGAATTCGGCTTTGTCCGGATCGATTCACTCCTCCCTAAAGACATCCAAATGCAGTGTATTGGTTTCTAGTAACTGGCATCGCCAAGGGCTACATTATAAGCTGTAAAGCCTGGGAAAAGAAGAGGAACGCCACCCACTGCTGCTGCAATATAATACACTTGGTCCATTGGCAGCAATCTTCTGATGGTCGACCCTGGTTCCCTCACAAGTACAGTTTTTGCCTCCTGCACAGCTTAGGCTTCCAGATGTTGGCCAACTGCAATATCTTTTCTCACCTGCCCAACTTGCTTTCTCCTTTCCTCTCAAAGTTCGAGACCTACTTAAAAAAAGGTCTCCTTCCGCTCATGCAACATTGTTTTTTTACATTTGGCTCATGTCATGTTGCCCATGCTTGACATTGCTGGTCCAAGTGAGTACCTAGAGTATCTAGAGCTCTTTTCTTTATCAGACTTTGTATTCCCAATGCAGCTACTACCATGGTCTAGCCATCTTCTGGTTGTCTCACTGAGTCTAGGAATAGCAACACTATTTACCAAGAGATGTCCCACTGCCTCAGACAGGTACTTGACCCCCTGATTCCTGCGTAGCCTTGGTATTCTATCACTTGGGGCCTTGACTGTCCCAATCTCCCTTTTAAGCAATATCAATCTAAGGATCCCCACAAATCTATTTGCGGGTTAAATGTGGGTCATCCAAAATTCCATAAGACAGGGGGCCAAATTTATGAAACCTGAAAGGTCTGGAAATGAATAAACATTTGAAAAGCAAACCCAATCCTATTGCCCTCAGATATCAATGGCTGGATTTAGTGGTTTAATGAAAGCAATCACATGGATGTTCCCACAAATGTAATAACCTCATTAAATGAGTCAGGCATGATAACGCATGGTTTCTTTCACCATGTGGTCATTTGTTTTCTGCAGTCACTTTTCTTACCATAATGTTAAATAAGTTAACACAAAGCAGCATGTGTTTCTGAAGATGCTTCTTTCAAGCATAGCTCATAGCTGCCAACACAGTTATTATGATAAAATGTTCTCTCTGGAAGCCTTCCTTCTGCACTTGGAGGTGGCCTATATCTAAATTTGCTGTTGATTAAAAACCTGAAGCAATTCAAATTTCCATTTCTACGTTTTCCTGACTTTACAATAGCCAGTGACCATGAAATGTCATTTTTTATGTTAGATCTTTTGAAGTCAATTTTCTGTAGCAGAAGCAACTGTTGAAAAGGGGCCTTCCGGAATGCTGCAAAGCTTCACAGCCCAACACGTGGAATGTTTACTGACCAGCAATGTGTTATTAATGTGTCAATAAATCTCTTCCACGTATATTTTCTCATGGCTGCAGAAGAATACTTTTGTGCTAGAAAACTTTAGTGTGGTTAACCAGTGATGGGAACATTTTATGTGGGATAATGTTATATTCATAAATACAGGTGTTCCTAAATACAAAAAGTTGCATGCTGCAACTTGCCAGACTTCAAAAATGTTGGTGTCAAAATTTGACTTTCCTGGGCTTAGTTCTGTTCCTCCGAATTGGCATGCCCCGCTGTGTGAACCCCCCCAGGAAGCCAGTATTTACTCATGTTACCTAGGTCCAACGGCCCATGCGCAGGCTGTCATCCAATGAAAGCGATGCCAAGACAATGTCATTCGGCAAACAGCTCCCATAGGCTTCAATGGGGAGCAAGAGCGGGCACATCCCCAGCAGAATGTGCCTATCTAATTGGCTGGGGTTGGAGCACACACAGCCGAATGCGGCCACTCTTGCTCCCCGCTGAAAACAATGAGAGGCAAGGCAAGATTTTGGTTGGCCACCCCTTGTTTTAAGGGACTTGTATTATATCCGCATTTCTCTGCTGAGGTCCCTGAATGTTTGTTTCAGCTTGTTGAAGCAATAAAGCTCACCTATGGCTGGAAAGGTACAGCGATTAGCTGGGTGCATTAACAGAGTTTTTAATTAAGTGATTTACTACCATCAAGTAATAAAATATTTAACTTTGTACAGGTGGATAATAGTATTGAATGGGACAGTTACCTCACTTCCGTAAAAAGGGCAGTTTTCTTGTTTGTAAAGATAAAAATACATGTCTAAAGTTTATTTGGCAGAACAAGATGGGCAGGCTGATTCATTACTAACGCCAGATAGCGACAGATAAGCATCTGTAGCTCGGATTTCAGAGCGACCGCTAGAAGTCACTGGGCTCGGCCATGGTTCTTTCAGAGTCGCCTCAGTCGCTGGCCAGCATTGATGAATATGATGTGTGAGTCGCAGTGCTACGCTTTACTGGAATTACTTTGGCCCTTTGCCAAATGGCATAAAGGCTGATAGACTTGCAGGGTCAGAGGCCTGATCTTGACACTATCCAGGTCTGGCCAGACTGGACCGAATGTGCAAGGTTGGATGTTACACAGACTCAAATTTCTATTTCAACTACTTGTAAACAGATAAGAGGTTCCCATCAGCCAGAAGGAGTGCAGGAAAAACCTGGTGTCAATCTGCATGAGCCCAGGGTTCTTCCATAGGTGCTTCATGTACCCCTGGAAAAACAGTGGACCTTTGCCAAAGGGCATAAAGGCTGGTTAACTTGCAAGGTTAGAGGTCTGATTTGGACACTATCTAGGTCTGGTCAGATTAGACCAAATGGGCAAAATCCAGGTTGATTTTAACAAAGTCCCAGATAAAGAAAAGCATTATTCTAGATCAGAAAATGTTAGTCAAAAATCACCTTTGTTGAGTGATACTTTCAGTATAGCCAAAGTGGCTAGAAGATACATAGGGTTATACATATTTGAAAGGTATTACTCAAAAAGCATAAACATTTGACGAAGTCTGGGAATAATTTACGAGTGTTATAATACTTACATACAAATGTTCATAAATTCTCAGATAAAGATTGGGAAACGCCCTAGATTACTTGGTATGGTCAGACATCCTGCCAAAGAAAGCTATTAAAGAGATGTTAAAAAATAGAAATATGGAACTTTTGGCCAATACTGCAGGTCTTGTCTTTTAGAGGAATGATATTGAGGGTGTACAACTATATATCAACACCAAAATCCTGCCAAATGATAATATTAAGTGCAGACCAGTGCATTATGGGTAGGTAAGAGATAGCAGATCTTTCACATTGTCTATGAAAGTGTTAGAAACGTACCCACTCCTGGAGTCCTTCACTGCCTCGTGGCCACTGCCAGCCCTGGGTGGCATGATGTGTCCGTCTCAGGTGTGCTGCCAGCGGTACAGCCTTTAGGAGCCAATGCTCCTGGTGCAAGTACATCACTCAAAGAAGGCGCCACACCCATTGGGGGCAGGTATGAATGTGCCAATGAGCACACTGCACTTGTCTGGGCCATTGAAACCCCTTAAGTAGTCCAGTTCCAGGTGGTCTAGGCCAACTGGACCTGGGATTGTGTGGCTCATGGCCATCCTCTTGCCTTCCTGTTACAATACGGTTGTGGGAACACTGAGGAAAGCAGAATGACAGCATAAGATCAAGGATTGTTTTATATTGCAAGTTAAGATAATTTGATGAGTGCTTTCAAAAAGGGATTCTGGTACGTGCAATTTGTTGCTGGTGGTTGGGCTTCACAGTGGTTTTATTGAAGCACTGGTGGTGAAACAACCTGAATTGAAATTGAAGAGGATTATTTAACCCTGTATTTCCCGCAGAGTTTATCCTATGCCCTGCATAGTTTGGTTGTTACTATTAGATTTAACTGGACTGACACAGTTTTCTAAACTCCTTGCAATGGATTTTATTTGAAAGTAGATTTTAAGATTGTGAAACCTATTTAAAATGTGTGTCTAAAGAAACTGTAGCATGGCTTCTGAATAGAGGAAAGAGAGGGGGAGACAAAATCTCTTTGATCTAGCCCTCCCTTGACTCATTGGTTTGCAAAAAATAAGCTTACCTCTATCCTTTTTCCAGCGCCAGGATATGTCTTCATTCTCCCTCACCCCACAGTTTTTTTTTTTCATTTTTAAGGCTTTACCCCCTAAAAGTAAAAAAAATGTCATGGAGTCCCCAATTGATAGACCAAGGCTACCATCCTGCATAGCCCATAGGCTGTGGGCTCCGCTGCCCCCCCCTCCCCGAGCATTGGGGAGGTAGGTAATGGGGCCGGGAGTTAATGACGAGTCACCTGTTGGACAGCGAGAGAGCAGTTGAGTAGTAGGCAAAGTTCATGGCCATTGAGCTAATTGGGACTTTCCCATGCTACGCATCCCTTCTAGCTGATTACAATAGGGTTAAAAAGAACAAGGCAATTTTGCTTACTCTTAAAGTCTGAAGATAACCAAGGTCAAGGGCCATCAATATATCTATCTTGCTTGACTGAGAGTATTATCTTTTTTGGCAGGCTCTATCACTTTAGAGCTTTCCAGCGCCATGGGGGGGGGGACAATAAACTATGAACGTCATAATGCAACATGTGTTGGAATTACTAATAATACAGCTGCATTTTATGGTGTTTACTCCTCACAGAGCATCCAGTATGACCAAGTGATGACAGAAAAACAACAAGATATGGAAATATAAAGCCAGATGATTGGCTCTAGTATGGACAGAGTTACGTATATCAGTCACGGGTTTCTGTGGTCATTGCATTGCTTCATTTGGGGATATACAGCAAATGTGCTGTAAAATGATTGCCTGATATGGTTACCATGCGTATTGTTAAATACAAAAATAATAACAAAGTAAATCATTTTAAATCCTAACAACATTACTATTTAAATGTCTTTAGTGTGTAAATGTACACTGTCTATTGAGTAAGAGCATCACACACAAAACGGTGGGGTTACACCTGAGCGATTGCCCAGCACAGAATGTGGTAGGAAAAGTATTCCAAATATTCAGACAAAACATGTATAAATAAATAAATACATAAATAAATTAGTATAAATGAATAAGTAGTACATGTTTTACCGGTGTCAGAGGTCCGAATGGAGAGGAGGAGGTGGATGTGGCGGTGTAAGGGGAAGAGACAGATAAGCTAAATGTGGTGGTATAGGTGGAAGAGGTGGAGACGGTAGCAAACACTTCAACCACTCACTCAAGAGCTGGCACTACCAAGTCCCATGGGATCCATACATGGTTCATCTGAAGGAATGTAAGGATGTCCATGTTGGATGTAGATAGGTTAATCCTCCTGTCAGTGATGACACCCCGTGTGATGCTGAACACCCTTACTGATAGGACAATTGCCATGGAGCAGGCCAGGACCACCACTGGAGCATGTGGCTCATGTGAGCTTCAAGAAGCTGTCCTCATTGTCTGGTGTCTCCTCCTCTTGCTCCTCCCTCCAGCCACACTTCAGCTTCTCTGCATGCCACCCTGCTGCGATAGAAAGTCCTCCTCTCTCTCCCCCTCCAAATCTTTTGAATCTTCCAAAACTGTCCGCTGGCCGGACAGTGAAGGACCTGGCTGCTGTCAGCCCAGCAACCCACCCTGTGAGTTATTTGTGCGCTGCCATGACACCTGGGAAATGGACCTTCCTCTTCCTCTTCTGCTTTGCCCTGAGCCACCATCACATCCTCCATCATGGCCTGAAGGGTTTTTTCAAGCATCAAAAGGATGGGGAATGTAACACTGATGATGGTGTCATCAGCACTGACACTATTGGTGGCATACTGGAAGCACAGCAGCATGGCACAAATGTCTCTCATGGAGGCCCACTCATTGGAAGTGAAGTCTCTCAGGCATTTTGGAGCTGGAACTCCACTATTGCCTACTGCTGCTCACACACTCTTTCCAGCATATACACATTCACCTGGTTGACAAGTCACAAATGAGGCGGTCCGAAGTCCGAAGTTTCTCTGCAGTGCATATAGGTGAGCTGGGTGCAGGGTGGGAATGCCGAAAGTGCATGATTTATGCAAAAGCTCCGCCATGTTTGGATAATGGGCCAGGAAGCTCTGCACCACCAAGATGAGCACATGTGTCATTCAAGGGATGTGCATCAACCCGGCTCGGACCAAGGCTGTTACAATGTTATGTCCATTGTCTCGTACCACCTTGTGGGGCTTCGGTGCTCAAATTGGTGGTGCAGGGCCTGTGCAGAAGGAGGTGGTGACAGGAGGCATCGACTGATGTCCAGCAATCCTGGATGGTGGAGGCATATGCATCAAAGTGCTTCCCACTTGCCACTACATTGACCCAGTGGGCAGTTAGAGAGCTGTTATGTCCTGCCCATGCTTACTTACTTTCTCTTTAAAGTTTGAGGGATGAAAAGCTTAATGCTTCCCTGGGTGGCTGTGGACACGTTTGGTGATGGGGATATGGTCTTACATATCCCCTTTGGGGGGAGAAAGGTGGCCTTGTTGTCGGGGAGGCAGAGCTAAAGGCTGAGCCAACCGAAGAAGCAAAGGGAGACTCATGTGTTTGCATGTTCTTTAGGTGTTTCTGCCACTGCAGCTCATGTTTGTATTGAAGGTGCCAGGTCATGCATAAAGTGCTGAGATTATCACACATGACCTGTGTCTTGTCATCTTGTCATCTGTGCACTGCTTGAAATATTGCCATGTTAGTGAGATCCTTTGAGGCAGATTTTTCATGCTCAGTCCCTGGGTGTGGTGGGCAGTAGTAGCAACAGCCTGACCGCTGACGGTTTGCATTCTCCCTCTTCTGCTGGCTGCCTAGGGCTATGTGACCACCACGTCTATTAACCTTCAGTCAACATTGGGTCTAGGAACTTAACTTCATCCCTGGCATCATGTTCTACCCACTCCTCCCTGCTAGCTTTCTTCTCTGCTAGTTGGCACTAGGGTTTCATTATCATCGTAGGTGTCTTCCAATAGTCCACTGGTCACATCCTCATCCTCCAACATAAGTTGTTGGGCATCTGGGAACCCTAGGTCTGCAACTGCATCCCAGCTTCTGGCTGGGACGGCCTTGCTGATTTGAAGTGGGTGAGCACTCTTGGCAGAGATGAAACATGTCCTCTCAATGTAAGGATGTCCATGTTGGATGTAGATAGGTTAATCCTCCTGTCAGTGATGACACCCCGTGTGATGCTGAACACCCTTACTGATAGGACAATTGCCACGGAGCAGGCCAGGACCACCACTGGAGCATGTGGCTCATGTGAGCTTCAAGAAGCTTTCCTCATTGTCTGGTGTCTCCTCCTCTTGCTCCTCCCTCCAGCCACACTTCAGCTTCTCTGCATGCCACCCTGCTGCGATAGAAAGTCCTCCTCTCTCTCCCCCTCCAAATCTTTTGAATCTTCCAAAACTGTCCGCTGGCCGGACAGTGAAGGACCTGGCTGCTGTCAGCCCAGCAACCCACCCTGTGAGTTATTTGTGCGCTGCCATGACACCTGGGAAATGGACCTTCCTCTTCCTCTTCTGCTTTGCCCTGAGCCACCATCACATCCTCCATCATGGCCTGAAGGGTTTTTTCAAGCATCAAAAGGATGGGGAATGTAACACTGATGATGGTGTCATCAGCACTGACACTATTGGTGGCATACTGGAAGCACAGCAGCATGGCACAAATGTCTCTCATGGAGGCCCACTCATTGGAAGTGAAGTCTCTCAGGCATTTTGGAGCTGGAACTCCACTATTGCCTACTGCTGCTCACACACTCTTTCCAGCATATACACATTCACCTGGTTGACAAGTCACAAATGAGGCGGTCCGAAGTCCGAAGTTTCTCTGCAGTGCATATAGGTGAGCTGGGTGCAGGGTGGGAATGCCGAAAGTGCATGATTTATGCAAAAGCTCCGCCATGTTTGGATAATGGGCCAGGAAGCTCTGCACCACCAAGTTGAGCACATGTGTCATTCAAGGGATGTGCATCAACCCGGCTCGGACCAAGGCTGTTACAATGTTATGTCCATTGTCTCGTACCACCTTGTGGGGCTTCGGTGCTCAAATTGGTGGTGCAGGGCCTGTGCAGAAGGAGGTGGTGACAGGAGGCATCGACTGATGTCCAGCAATCCTGTATGGTGGAAGCATATGCATCAAAGTGCTTCCCACTTGCCACTACATTGACCCAGTGGGCAGTTAGAGAGCTGTTATGTCCTGCCCATGCTTACTTACTTTCTCTTTAAAGTTTGAGGGATGAAAAGCTTAATGCTTCCCTGGGTGGCTGTGGAAACGTTTGGTGATGGGGATATGGTCTTACATATCCCCTTTGGGGGGAGAAAGGTGGCCTTGTTGTCAGGGAGGCAGAGCTAAAGGCTGAGCCAACCGAAGAAGCAAAGGGAGACTCATGTGTTTGCATGTTCTTTAGGTGTTTCTGCCACTGCAGCTCATGTTTGTATTGAAGGTGCCAGGTCATGCATAAAGTGCTGAGATTATCACACATGACCTGTGTCTTGTCATCTTGTCATCTGTGCACTGCTTGAAATATTGCCATGTTAGTGAGATCCTTTGAGGCAGATTTTTCATGCTCAGTCCCTGGGTGTGGTGGGCAGTAGTAGCAACAGCCTGACCGCTGACGGTTTGCATTCTCCCTCTTCTGCTGGCTGCCTAGGGCTATGTGACCACCACGTCTATTAACCTTCAGTCAACATTGGGTCTAGGAACTTAACTTCACCCCTGGCATCATGTTCTACCCACTCCTCCCTGCTAGCTTTCTTCTCTGCTAGTTGGCACTAGGGTTTCATTATCATCGTAGGTGTCTTCCAATAGTCCACTGGTCACATCCTCATCCTCCAACATAAGTTGTTGGGCATCTGGGAACCCTAGGTCTGCAACTGCATCCCAGCTTCTGGCTGGGACGGCCTTGCTGATTTGAAGTGGGTGAGCACTCTTGGCAGAGATGAAACATGTCCTCTCCATGCAGCAACAGCTCCATCACCCCCACCAGCAGCAGGGGTGGCACAGATATGTCCCAGTCCCTTATATGCTGCTTTCTGCATTGTTATATACCTTCAGTTAAGAAGAAGTGAAGAGTCTATTAATATTTGATATTAAACTGCAATGACCCCTAAGTGGCCTGAGCAAGTGGACTCTCTACTACTATTTGTTATCAAACAGCAATGGCCCTTAAGTGGCCTGAGCAAGTGGACACTCCACTAATATTTGTAATTAAACAGCAATGACCCTTAATTGGCCTAAGCAAGTGGACACCCAACTAATATTTGTTATTAAACAGCAAAGATCTAAAGTGTCCTGACCAAGTGAACACTCAACTACTATTTTTATTAAACAGCAATGATCCTTAATTGGCCTGAACATATTTTTAATTAAACAGCAATTAACCCCAAGTGGCCTGAACAAGTGGACACTACATTTTCTATCCAATGGCCCTCACATGACCTGAACTAGTGGACACTCAATTACTATTTGTAATTAAACAGCAATGACCCTTATAGAGCACTGTCATGAAACAGTGTAATATTAAAAACCCATATAAACACATTGCTAATGGGAGGAGAGGTCCCTTATACAACCGAACTGAATAAAACTCCTGCCAAGCTTGTAGTTTTCTTCTCCTAATAGAAATAAAATCCAGGGGTGACAGGTTTAGTGTATTAGGGGTGACAGAACCTGTCATACGATTTCCTCTTCCATCCATTAAAAAAAATTACAAATAAGTCTGGTGGCTATTTCTTGTGGGGGTGTATAAGTGACCCCTTCTCCCGCCATACTGCATATTTATATGAATTTTTATTATTGGCCTATTTTTTCATGATAGTACTGCTTCAAGTGACTTTAGTAAGTGGACACTGAGCTATAATTTGTTATTAAAAAACAATGACCCTTAGGTGGCCTGAACAAGTGGACACCCAACCACTATATGTTATCAAACAGCAATGACCCCTAAGTGGTCTGGACAAGGGGACATGCAACTACTCTTTGTTATTAAAAATCAATGACCCTTAACTGGCTTGAACAAGTGGACACTCAACTACTATATGTAATTAAACAGCAATGACCCTTAAGTGGTCTGAACAAGGACTCTCAACCACTATATGTTATTAACCATCTGCCTGGAGATTTTGTCACCCTCTTTTGCCATACCATTTTTCACTATTTTGCGCTACAATGACCCCTAAGTGGTCTGGACAAGGGGACACGCAACTACTATTTGCTATTAAAAATCAATGACCCATTAGTGGCTTGAACAAGTGGACACTCAACTACTATATGTTATTAAACAGAAATGATGCTTAAGTGGTCTGAACAAGGACACTCAACTACTATATGTTATTAACCAGTCTGCCTGGAGATTTTGTCACCCTCTGTTGCCATACAATTATTCATTATTTTGCGCTACACATGTTCAGCTATGATTTTAAAAGGATTTCCCAGAAAAGTTTTATATTGTTTGTTATTTATATATTGTTATAGTTTTTTCAGCAAAAATTAATTTAAGCCCAGCTGTCTTGTGGTAATCCCTTGATGAATTATTTGATTGCACAGGGCTTCCCTAAAAAAATAATAAAAAAGCAGAACCAAGGTCACAATTTTCTAAAAAAATAATATGCAAACAAGAAAAAGCAAGTTAAATTACGTTTCAGCAATGTCTGGGCTTTAACATGAAATGTATTGTTGTCTTGTGATTTTTTTTTTGTGTGTTCTCAATATTTTTAGGTGAAATATGTGCAATAACATTGTAAAAAAGCAATTTTTTTACAAATTGTAGTTTTTTTTTTGTACTAAAAGGACTTCCCCAAACTTAAACAGCACTTTAGGAGATTTTCAGATAGAATACAACTTCTATGCGCACCTTGCAGTTTTCAAGAAAAACAACCCTTTTCATTTGACCCCCCCACAAACTACATATTCTTTGAAAGTACACACCTCAAACTTTCTAGGTGTACAAGGCTTCTTGACTGAGCACAGCTGGCTTGAAGTAATCCATTGATGAATTATTTGTTTGCACAGGGTTTCCCTAAAAAAATAATAAAAAAACAGAATCAAGGTTACATTTGTTCAAAAAAAATAGCATGCCTACAAGAAAAAACAAGTTAAATCTGAAAAAGCATGGTTCCTCTAAATAGAACAATACCCAACATGCATGGGTGCTGCAAAGAGAAGAGTTGTCAAACACCCCAAAGTAATGCATGTGTGCAAGGGTAATGTTACTTGAAAATATCAGCTCTGCAGACAAAGTGCGCACTTTGCCCTTTTTCTACCAAAATGACCCTTAACATTTGAAGTACCCTCACAAAACATATATTCCCTCAAAGTACATACAATAAGCTTTCTATGCATACACAGCTTGTTGTAGTGGCATCTTTGAATTCTTTGATTGCCCAGGGTTTCTCTAAAACAATTATAAAAAGCAGAATAGTCTAGTTTATTTTAAATAAAACATTGATTCCATTAAAGAAAACCATATTGCATGTGAAATCCCCATTTCTCCCAATCACAATGGTACCAGATATGTATTGGTAGCCCCCTGTTCCGCCAGGAGACCCCCAAACTCATAAGAGCATTTTATAACTTAACATACAAATAAAATACAACTACTATCCACTTACCTTACCGATCCATTACCATGCCTACCACTCTGGTTTCTGCTGTCTTGCTGGAAGCCTTGTATAACTGCTGGCCACAGGAGACAAATGGTTAACCCCATTGGTGGCTTTGATCGCCCCCTGCCCTGCAGGCTACAAGCCCACACAGCCTAAATGCCCCCCCCACCCGGATTTTAGGGGCAGGAAATGTGGGGGGCTTGGGGTTTAATGCTAGCCGCAGGTGACTTGCTAGCCCCCCAAGCCTTGTGAAATGGTTTAGGAGTCTCAAGGATCCCTTACCAGTTCACAATGGGTTAAATGTAAAAAACACACCACACACAGAATAAATTGCGTTTATTTATTTTTTCTTTACTTACCTCCAATCTACCGCTGTCCCCCGGCAATCCTGTCCCATGAAGCTCCAATGACAGACGCCAGGTGATCGCCAGGAGTGTATTCGGGTGGGTGCAGGATGATGTAACAGATTACATCATCTGCCCCCGTCTACAAAATGTGGGGTTAGCAGCGAAAATGGAGGAAGTGGGTAGAGGGCCTATTTCAGTCATTCTACTCACCACAAAAGAGCCTGTGGGAGATCGCCCCCAAGTCCCCCGGGTGAAGAGGAGACCCAGCAGGAGGAATGGCAGCTGAGCCGAAGTGGGGGATCTTCTATTAAAACTGTGGGGGATAAGATGCCCCCCGCCCCTGGCTCAAGAGAAGACCAAGGTGGATTGATTGAGGGATCAGTGAATATTCCCTCACGTGGCCTGAACAAGTGGACACTCAACTACTCTCTGTTATTGACAGATTTGCACTTATCTTAATTCTGTGGAAAAAAGGTAAGTGGTAAGTGTGGGAGAAAATGGAAGGATATTTAGTGCGGGTGAGTTAGAGTTGAGATGTGCTCGTGGTGTGGAAACTCTTTACATCTTTCTTCTATGAAACAGCTCATGAAGGGAACAGGTATGAAGAAAAAAAGTATAAGCAGAAACACTGCCCCACTAATGACTCCTTGAGACTCGGGAAAGCTTAAAGCCAAACAAAAACCCGCAGCTGCCAACCTGGAATCCCTCACTGTCGCAGTATATGAAGGGCGCCTGCCGGAGAAAGATGTAAAGAGTTTCCACACCACGAGCACATCTCAACTCTAACTCACCCGCACTAAAGAACCTTCCATTCTCTCCCACAGCGCACCTACCACTTACCTTTTTTCCACAGAATTAAGATAAGTGCAAATCTGTCCAAACTACCCAAGGGACCCAGGTTCTCCCTAGCAGGTGCAGCTACCAAATCCTCTACCTTCTGCGCTGAGTTTCCTAAACAAATCTCTACTCTCTGTTATTGAACACAAATGACCTCGAATAGCCTGAACAAGTGGGCACTCAGCTACTATCTGTTATTGAATAAAAATGACCCCCAAGTGGCCTGAGCAAGTGGACACTCAACTACTATCTGTTATAAAACAAATGTCCATTACGTGGCCTGAACAAGTGAACAGTCAACTACTATCTGTTATTAAACAACAATGACCTCCAAGTGGCCAAATTAAGTGGACACTCAGCTACTATTTGTTGCTAAACACAAATGACCCTCACGTGGCATGAGCAAGTGGACACTCGACTACTATCTCTTATTAAACACAAATGATCCTCATGTGGCCTCAACTACAATGACCCTCACTGTTCCTCACTCCAGCCTCTGCCCCTTATTAACTGCCCTAAAAAAGACAATTTAGTTTGTAAAAAGAACTTCCTTAAGTCACGTACATGCAACAGGCATAAGACACTAATCCCAATATTGTATTTAACAAAGGTTTCCCATGAATTTAGGGACCCCAGGGTATACACAGTGCCTATGGGCTAACAGAATCATTTTACACTTTTCCAACAGAGTTGCGGCACGAAGCCCCCCCCCACAGTGTCTATTATTCTTTTCAGTGTTCAAAGACTCCATGATCGCCACGACACACCCCACAACCTTGGTTTTAGTCCTATCAGCTGTGTTCAGTGGAGTACAGGACCAGGTTCAAACACAAATAAAGAATAATGGAAGCATTGTTTTGGGCATGTACCTCTGGAGAATAATGCACACCTCATTCTGGGCTCATGCATCTTGAGGCCAGAACCAGAACTGCAGGATTCGGCAGGAAATTCACCAAATCTCTATGCCCTGAGAAGAATGTTAGATGCCGATGGAGTGGCTGCAGGTAAGTAGGGGAGCATTGTGCTACACCTCTGGTTTTGTCTTTTGGGGAAGTCCATCGTGGAGTTTCCCTTTTAAAGAGTCACCATGTTTTTTTTAACTACTGTTTGAGCTGTTTGTAGGAAGACCCTATATGACCTCCCTGGTGCTGCCATAGCTCTTCAGATCATTCTTTTTAGTGCTGGCCTCCATGTGGCAACTCCCAGCACAAAATAATAAGTATAGGCTGAGCAGGCATCATTTTGGCAGCGATCAGCAGGCCACAACAGTGCAATCAAAACATTAAGAAACTTTAGTCTGTCCCCAAGATTTTCCCTTGCACTTATCTGTTTCAAAACCCACTAAAGAAAAAAGGTGTAGGTTTAAGCCAAAAAGGACACATGTAACGCTACACTCACATCTGTCTTCACCGAGGTGCAGAAATAACAAAAAAAAAGGATCCAAGACTCCGTCCCCTTCTTTCAGTGTGAAACGAGTTATGACATTGCATTCCAATCTGATTAAACCCATCTCTTAACAAGTAAAAACAACAGCAAAATAATACTCAGCATTTAAGAGGAGGGCTGCTCAAATTAATTACTAATACACAGCGGACATGTCATATGAGCTGCGCGGTCGTGAAGTAGATCCCAAAATATAATTTCCTGCATCAGCTGCAAAAGGGAACATAAAGTTCAGGTTAGGGACATAGAGGAGTTTAGTGGGTTAGAAACATTTACAGTACACACCAGGCAAGTTCTGACCATTGGAATAGGAATACATGCCAGGGCTTTATAAATGATCTATAGGCAGTTTATGTTTTTGTGTAGATACTGCTTGAACAGACTATAATGTGTAACATCCTGAAATGCTTACCACTGGAAACATTTAATCCTGACATTTTTACTCTAGTAAGCTTCATAAACGATTCCTGGGTCTCTAATTCATGGCCATGTCCAATCTGGTAAGTAGAGAAGGTGGGCCACCTGAGAGAGTGGGTTGTTGTCCATGGATGAGTAGGAGCAGGGCCGGATTATGAGAGGGGCCTCCACCACTTGCCCTGCACAGGGGGCCTCCACCAACCTTTGGGTTATGGTCTGGTTCAGAAGGATTTTCAGTCTTTGGTCTGAAGGGCAATGGGGTCAGCAACAAAGCTATTGGCGGCAGTGCCCCCTCCCCCCGTGTCTGGGCGAGCCTTTTTTGTTTTTGCAAAACTACAGCCATAGCCACCACAGGACAGGATGGAGAGTCTAGAGCAGCAAAGCCGCCAGCATAAACGCTACAGTGATGGGTGCATGCAGAGCTGTTACTGCACATAAGCCACCAAGCACAGCCACTGACAGCTCAATGCTGGGAACTGTTTTCTGTTGGACCAGTTGGGCGACTACACCCCCCCTGCCCAGAATGGCAAAGCAGGAGTTCCCGAGCAGGACGCACCCACACAAGGGTGGCACAAGGGATTCGATCTGACATTCCAGTAAGTAGGCGGGTGCCAGACAACCACCAATCTATTACTTGGCTGGACTATTATTTTTAAGGTGTGTGGGGTCTAGGCTGTATTGCAAGGTCTTTGACCCTTCCACCCTATGGCTTGCACTTGAGAGGTTTAGGGCAACCTCAGGTAAGCCTGCTCCCAATTTATCTATTGCACTGTATGTCCTAAATGGGCTCTCAGAGATTAGAGTTAGGACTGCACCCCACAGAGGCACTTTGGCGTAGTGGTGCAGCTTAAGCACACTTCTGCAGATGTGTGTGACCGAGTCCTCTGTTTTTAACCAAGTTTAGAGACAGATTGTAGGTTGGCCTGCAAGCTAACAGGGTTGAGTGCTGTGGCTCCTTTAAGACTTTTATTTTTAAGGCGAAAAACATTCTGTATCTGGGGCCTTCACAAGATTTTGTGCCCAGGGTCCTCCACCACACTTAATCCGGCCCTGAGTAGGAGCAATGACCTGGTCAGTGTGTGCCGATGTGGTGTACACAGGCAGGTTGCGCTGTCCCCCGGTGTGTTTGCCAGTGGTCATTTTGGTGAAGACCTGGTAGCTGCTTGCAATGAGAGCAGTTGAGAACGGATGGCATTGGCCGATTGGTGTGAGTAAGTGAGAGTTAAATCAGACTGTAAGAGTGCAGGTGTGAAATGGAAGAGGAGCTGGCAATCTAGAGGAGGGAAAGAGACTAGCCAATAGAAATAAAAATGAAATGAAATAAAAGGAAGTGCTTCCCTCTATCAAACAGCTCCCAAGTTTGACCCAAGTGAGGTGAATGCAAGCAGAAGAAGCTATTCTGAGATGTGATATTGTGATATATGTGATATGGTTTGATATTGTACTGTACTCACTTCCTAAATCGTCTTGCATTTTAAAGTGTAGACAAGTGGGGTGGATCCCCCCTCCTGCATTACCAAATATATTTAATAGCCCACTGTTGTTTGCTCTTTTGAAGGTATTAGTGAAAGAATTTTATCATGCAAGCCATCTCTGAGGTTTCTCTATTTGCACTCCTTACACTGACCTCAGACACACATATACCATATCAGTGGCAGATTTAAAGTCACTGTCCAAGCCCACACTAACTTTCTACCAGCTCATTGCCCCTGGGAATAGTAAATAAATACAATTCCAAAGCACTTTAAAATCTCAAGATTGTATGTAAATATCCTATGTATTCTAGGTGAAACAATTTCTGGATTGTAGCTGGGAAGGACATGTCATGGTCCAGCTTTATGTGTTTTGAACATGCTTTGGTGTGGGGCCACTTTGGCTTGCCATGCTCACTCACTCTGAGAGCATCAAGGGACAAAATATATCCACCCATACATCCACTTTTTTTTTTTTTGCGTGGTCCTGGAACTGGTCCCTGGCCCTGATTAAATTGAAAAAAAATTTGAATCCCTACTACTGCTTCTACCCAACACTGCCAGAAACGAAGAAGGGGTACATGGGACAGGCACCAGTTAAGCTGCTTGCTGGCTGATTATTGCTATTTGGTTTACAGTCCCCTTAAAAGTATAACAGTTTTAAAGAAAAGCCCTGCTGAACTGCTATGACTGTACTACTGTATTCATGAAATGTGGGGTTTCAATCCCACAGATCTATTGCAGTGCAATCTAATCTACTACTGGGAATCTAGTATTCTATTTAATAGTCATCTGACTGGGTTGGACCTCACTGCCAATGATCTATGTGTGTAATCCTGCAGCTACTGACTTAAAGTGGACCAACACCCAGGATTTTGACTATCCTGGGTTTTGGTCCACTTCAGGGGGGCACCCCGCTGTGTAAAACCCCCCAGAAACCCCCAAACTCACCTCACCACGCTCCCACGGACAAGCGGCGGACAAGGCAGCGCGTCCGCCGCCGCCTCCCGCGCGCACTGTCAGAGGGGGTTCACAAACGGCCGGCGCGGGCGCGCGCACGGCTAGAGGAGCGCGCGGGAGGCGGCGGCGGCCGCTGCCGACGACGATCAGGTGAGTTCTTTTGGGGTTTTGGGGGGGACCCTCACCGCGGGACATCCCGATCTCGGATGTCCCGCGGTGAGGGGGGTGATCGGCCCGGGAATCTTATAGATTCCCGGGCCGATCACCCATGGGTGATGGTCCACTTTAACTCTGAGCAACCATATTGCAATTGCCCTCTAAATATGTCCCTGACAACCCACTACTGCCCCCCACTGTAAACTGACAACCTACTTCTTTAGTGTGCCAAAACTGAAAATGAAAGCGGGTCAGTTAAATTGTTCTTATCCATGGTATGGCACCTCACTTTACTATTGGTTATATGTACAGCATTAGATTGACAGGTTGGAGTATGCCCTGACAGACAGGTTATTAAAAATAAATATTTGAGGGAACCATTAGTATTTACAATCTACAATCTTCTTTGTAGATCTATCTGAAGGGAAAAATTTGGGAAAAGTGAGTTTTTATGGGTAACCTGGGTGGATTCTGTTGGCAGCAGATTGTACATGACACTCTTTCAGCGTGCAGGAACAATCAGGAACATAAATGCAAGCATGATGCATCAACAATACGTCTCCGATATGAAGCAAAGAATACAGCTCCATTCTGTTAGCAGGTTGAACACACTGTGCATACAGCCACATGGTCTGCCTAAGATTTCCTGTTTTTTTCTTTTGAACTAACTTTATCAATAGCATAACAAGTCACATACAGAATGTAGTTGTTGCATTAAAACAATTCCAGTGGTTTCACACAGCAGGGCATCTTAAATCGGGATGCTCCAGGGACGAGGTCCACTTTAACATTACTTGCTGCTACCCATTGCAATTTTTCAGCCATGTAACAACAGAGCAACGCCCAAATTGCCCAGGCCTGAAACATTCAAAATGCATAAATAAATCATGACCACATAAGGTTTTAAGCTCCTGGAGGATATCATATTCCAATATCTCTATGCTAGGAAGCTGCCAACACTTTTTTAAGCAGCGCTTCTTGTGAAACTTGTGACACAAGTGACACTATACTAATAAAAATAAATGAGTATAAGCAGATAGTATACGAAGTGGTAGAAATACAAAGCTAGAGTAGTGAGGTAATTTGTATCTACCTCAAGGAAAAACCACTAAATTGTAGCACAACCCACTCAGAGATTATAGATATATAAATATCATATTTTAGGCAACACATTCTAACATAAACAAAAGTACATTAAAAAACAGCAAGCAAAAGGGTGGGAGGGAGAGGGGAATGTTAACTATGCCAGCAGTCGCCATAAAAAGTAGGATAAGTAATGATAAGAGACCCCGTAGATGTTCAGGTTTGACAAGTTCATCCGAATTTGCAGCTAAAGTTTAGTTCAGGTACTCAAGCTCGATCCAAAAGTGAAACTCCATAGAAGTCAACGGGGACCCGAACTTAGGGGGCAAAAATGGCTGTTTCTTTTACGAGTGACAGAGGCCAAATCAGTGGGTAACACCAGGGAGATTGCCCTTATATAAATAAAATATTATTTTTCTCATTGGTGTTCTGACTCATTTTGGGGGTAACATTGGGACGATTTCCCTACACAAAAGGGGCTAGGGAAAGTATTTAAAATAATAATAATAATAACAGAAAACTAAAAAATGAGAGAATATGTATTGTTTTTTCTTTAATCTTTTTTTTCTCATTTAAATAAAGAAAAGGTTTTATCTGGTGACAAGAAGAGTAAGGGGGGGTCAATTTCCAAAGCTAACTCTCCATTTCATTGCCCTTCCAGGGACAGTTAGGGAAAAAAGAACCTCAGCTAATTGTCCTTTTCAGGGCACTTCCAGGGACAGGCTGCTCATATACTGAGGGGGGATCTGCTAATTGTCCTTTATAGGCCACTTCCAGGGACAGGTGGCTGATATATTGAGGGGGACAGGTCAGTGTCAGTAACTCCAAAAATTAAGAAATCAGCAAATAAGGGACAGGGACATGGCTGTGGTGCCGCTGTTCCTGATGGTAATGGAGCTGGTGCTGCAGCGAGAGGACTTTTACATCCGTGCCTGGTACAACTTCCTCTAGTGCCAGCAGGTGCCAGGCTTTGCAGTGTATTCTTGCAGTTCCCAATACCACTGCCAGAATGGTGAGGCCAGACTAGATTAATAGATTAGATGGCACAAGTTTCACTTCACCAGAGACCTGAAAAGCAAATAAAAAATCATTATTATTATTTGTTTTTTGTTTTGTTTAGTTAAAGAGATGAGCGAACTTTTGAAAAATTCAATTCGACTGATTCGCTGAATTTTCCTACAAAAATCGTTCCGACCCGAATTTATTCGCGACGAATCGCTATTAAAAACGGCTATTTCTGAGCCTCCTAGAGCCTCAATACGGTTGTAAACCATTCTGCCTTGCTGTAACACGCATAGGATGCATGCTGTAAATAATTATGACATGCAGATCAGAGGCATCACTATTAGAATCGCAGAGTGGCACAATTACAGAGAGTTGAGGTGGCATCACTATGAGGGGCCCCTATATTGCCTGAAAAACACACCCTGGAGCTGGCAGCAGCAGGAGCCCAAATATTGGCTGAAAGACATCCTGGAGTTAGCAGCAGGAGCCCAAAAATTGGCCTGAAGACACACACTGGAGTTGGCAGCAGGAGCCCAAACATTGGCTGAAAGAGACACTGGAGTTGGCAGCAGGAGCCCAAAAATTGGCCTAAAGACACACTGGAGTTGGCAGCAGCAGGAGCCCAAACATAGACTGAAAGAGACACTGGAGTTGGCAGCAGCAGCAACAGCAGGAGCCAAAAAATGATTGAGAGACACACCCTGGAATTGCAAGCAGTAGCAACAGCAGCAGTGGCAGGAGTCCAAACATTGCTTGAAAGAGACACTGGAGTTGGCAGCAGGAGCAGCAGGAGCCCAAACATTGCTTGAAAAACACACTGGAGTTGGCAGCAGGAGCAGCAAGAGCCCAAACATTGCTTGAAAGACACACTGGAGTTGGCAGCAGGAGCATCAGGAGCCCAAACATTGCTTGAAAGACACACTGGAGTTGGTAGCAGCAGGAGCCCAAACATTGGCTCAAAGAGACACTTGAGTTGGCAGCAGGAGCCCAAACATTGCTTGAAAGACACACTGGAGTTGGCAGCAGGAGCAGCAGGAGCCCAAACATTGCTTGAAAGAGACACTGGAGTTGGCAGCAGTAGCAGGAGCCTAAAATTGGCTGAATGACACCCTGGAGTTGCAAGCAGCAGCAGCAGCAGGAGCCCAAACATTGCTTGAAAGAGACACTGGAGTTTGCAGCAAGAGCACAAACATTGCTTAAAAAGACACACTGGAGTTGGCAGCAGGAGCAGCAGGAGCCCAAACATTGCTTGAAAGTGACACTGGAGTTGGCAGCAGGAGCCCAAAAATTGGCTGAATGACACCCTGGAATTGCAAGCAGCAGCAGCAGGAGCCCAAAAATTGCTTGAAAGAGACACTGGAGTTGGTAGCAGGAGCAGCAGGAGCCCAAACATTGCTTGAAAGACACACTTGAGTTGGCAGCAGGAGCAGCAGGGGCCCAAACATTGCTTGAAAGAGACACTGGAGTTGGCAGCAGGAGCAGCAGGAGCCCAAACATTGCTTGAAAGACGCACTGGAGTTGGCAGCAGGAGCAGCAGGAGCCCAAACATTGCTTGAAAGACACACTGGAGTTGGAAGCAGGAGCAGCAGGAGCCCAAACATTGCTTGAAAGACACACTGGAGTTGGCAGCAGGAGCAGCAGGAGGCCAAAATTGCTTGAAAGACACACTGGAGTTGGCAGCAGCAGCAGCAGGAGCCCAAACATTGCTTGAAAGAAACACTGGAGTTGGCAGCAGGAGCCCAAACATTGCTTGAAAGAGACACTGGAGTTGGCAGCAGGAGCCCAAACATTACTTGAAAGAGACATTGGAGTTGGCAGCAGGAGCAGCAGGACTCCCAACATTGTTTGAAAGACACACTGGAGTTGGCAACAGCAGCAGCAGGAGCCCAAACATTGCTTGAAAGACACACTGGAGTTGGCAGCAGGAGCAGCAGAAGCCCAAACATTGCTTGAAAGAGACACTGGAGTTGGCAGCAGCAGCAGCAGGAGCCCAAACATTGCTTGAAAGACACACTGGAGTTGGCAGCAGAAGCCCAAACATTGCTTGAAAGACACACTGGAGTTGGCAGCAGGAGCAGCAGGAGCCCAAACATTGCTTGAAAGACACACTGGAGTTGGCAGCAGGAGCAGCAGGAGCCCAAACATTGCTTGAAAGAGACACTGGAGTTGGCAGCAGGAGCCCAAACATTGCTTGAAAGAGACACTGGAGTTGGCAGCAGCAGTAGGAGCCCAAACATTGGCTGAATGTCACCCTGGAGTTGAAAGCAGCAGCAGCAGGAGCCCAAACATTGCTTGAAAGAGACATTGGAGTTGGCAGCAGGAGCCCAAACATTGCTTGAAAGAGACACTGGAGTTGGCAGCCGGAGTCCAAACATTGCTTGAAAGAGACACTGGAGATGGCAGCAGGAGCCCAAACATTGCTTGAAAGAGACACTGGAGTTGGCAGCAGCAGGAGGCCAAACATTGCTTGAAAGAGACACTGGAGTTGGCAGCAGGAGCCCAAACATTGCTTGAAAGAGACACTCGAGTTGGCAGCCGGAGCCCAAACATTGCTTGAAAGAGACACTGGAGTTGGCAGCAGGAGCAGCAGGAGCCCAAATATTGCTTGAAAGAGACATTGGAGTTGGCAGCAGCAGGAGGCCAAACATTACTTGAAAGAGACACTGGAGTTGGCAGCAGGAGCAGCAGGAGCCCAAACATTGCTTGAAAGATACACTGGAGTTGGCAGCAGGAGCAGCAGGAGCCCAAACATTGCTTGAAAGAGACACTGGAGTTGGCAGCAGCAGCAGCAGGAGGGCAAAAATTGGCTGAATGACACCCTGGAGTTGCAAGCAGCAGCAGCAGGAGCCCAAAATTGCTTGAAAGACATACTGGAGTTGGCAGCAGCAGCAGGAGCCCAAACATTGCTTGAAAGACACACTGGAGTTTGCAGCAGGAGCCCAAACATTGCTTGAAAGAGACACTGGAGTTGGCAGCAGCAGCAGGAGGGCAAAAATTGGCTGAATGACACACTGGAGTTGCAAGCAGCAGCAGCAGGAGCCCAAAATTGCCAGAAAGACACACCCTGGAGTTGGCAGCAGCATTAAAACATATACAGATTTTCGGCACAGATATCTTATCCGAAGAATATTAATAAAAAGTAAGAGTAACGTAAAGCATTTTCTCAATAATTACTTGTGGTCTGATGTGGAGGAATGTCTGTAACTGGAGAGCAGCGCCTTAAATCTGTTTTGCACGATCCATATTTCTTTAGTGTTGGTCTGGCCCCATGACCAATCTACTCTAATGCATCAGGCATTGGTGGGTGGAAATCTTGGCTGATCCATGCCCGATTCATTTCCACGCAGGCCAGTCTCTGAAAAAAAAACATTTTTGAAGCATACTGGAGCACATTGAATTGCTCTCATCAGAGCATCATTTACGCACATCTAAGACCATAGATAGTTACACACCTGCTGCTCTTATCGACAAATCCTGTTTTAAGTGTAGTGTAGCGTTTTGTCCTCCCCTCATATACGCACTAAGTATGTCAGGCAGTGAAGTGGCAGGATGGGCACAGATACGTTGCAGAGGCCTAAATTCATCAAGCAGAGGTTGCAGCAGACTAGGGGTGAGTGGCAGCAGGAGTCTCAGGGAGAGGCCTGATCTCCCGGGATCAGCTAGCGGTCGTATCTTGACCAGCAACCCATCTGCCATCATCCATTGGTTAACACGATCATCCACTGCATCACAAGTGACATCTGACACCCCCAGTCAACTGTCGGTTATGTCTTATGCTTTGGGTTCAGCTCCACTATTCAGTGAGGACGATCTGATAATCAGAAAAATCAGCAGCTACTGCCCAGCCAAGAAGTGGAGGAGACACTCGCCGCTTCTTCCACTAGGCGGCCAAGTAGTGATGAGAAGAGTGGCATGGGAGGTGGTGTTGCAAGCATTTTGGCTTCTTAAGCAGACACTGTTGAGGAACCTGAGGAGGACATCAGTGAGTTTTGAGGGCACTTTTAAAGGCTTTTTTTTTCCATATTTTGTATTTTTTAAAAACATATATATATGTTTTTATTTTTTTTTTTTGAATGTGTGCAGGACACGGCGGTTTCACACTGTTCTTCAAATGGTTTGCCTTGAGATACAGTGCCACACATGGGAGGAATTGCTAAAAATGAGAACTCAATAAATTAAATCATGGCTTACTCCACGAAAACTGCAAATGGGACCCATGGTGACTGACACTGGGAAGAACATCTTGTCTGCGCTGTGGCAAGGAAGCCTGAGCCATGCGTCCTGCCATGGCACACGTGTTCAATCTAGTTGTGAAGCGTTTTCTGAAGTCTTCCCCCCATCTGCAAGACATCCTAACAATGGAAAGGAAACTTTGCATGCACTTCAGCCACTCCTACACCGCCAAGCACACACTTCTTGAGCTTCAGTGTCAGAACGGTATCCCCAAACATAGTCTGATTTGCGATGTATCCACCCGCTGGAATTCCACCCTCCATATGCAGGATCGACTATAGGAACAGAGAAAAGCCATCACGGATTTCTTGATGATCCAAACGAATAGGGGGACTCCCCTGTGTAACTTCAATGTAAACCAGTGGCAGCTCATACGTGACACCTGCCGTTTGCTCAGGCCCTTTGAGGAAGCTACTTTATTAGTCAGTCGCCAGGACTATGAGATGAACGATGTGATTCCACCGCTTCATGTACTACAACACATGTTGGAAACCATGGCTGGTCAGGGCACTGGAGACATGGCGCATACATTTCACAGCCACATGAAGCCTGTGGGTGCTGAAGTGGAGAAGGATGAGGGGCACAGCGAAGCACAATTTAGGTTTGACAAAATGGCAATTTTATCTAGTCATCTGACAGGAGAGGAGGAGCAGCCACAGGAGCTAGAGGGTTGTGAGGAAGGTGAGACAGAGGACCCAGACACACCGTGGCAGTTTTCAGTGGAGATGGAGACAGGTAGTCCCTCCGAGTCACTTGCACAAATGGCACGATGCCTGCTCACGTGCTTGCGTAGTGACCGCAGAATTGTTTCCATTTGTCAGCGGGATGACTTCTGGCTCTCCACCTTATTGGGCCCTCGCTTAGAGCACAAAATGGGGGCATTTTTTACACCCACTGAGAGGGAGGGCAAACTGACCTACTACAGAGACATCCTACGTAGTCAGTTGGGCGATTCCTATCTGCGCCATGGTCCATACTGTGATGCCCAGCGGGACACCAGCCTTCTGTAAGAAGGCAACCCCCAATCTCCACCGCCGCTTCTGCCTATAGTCAAGCCCCCGTTTGCCGGGACGCTAGGTACGCCTCACCGGACACGGTTGCCCCCAGGTCTTAATAGGCGCAAAGGATGGCTGCTTACGGTGAAGGCCGATGAACCACAAGGGTATCCCGAAGCCGAGCTCATTCATAGGTAGTCAATCCTGAGGGTGCGTCAGAGTACAGGGATGAGACAGGTGCGTAGTCAGGAGTAGCCAAAGGGTCAAGCCAGGAGGTCAGAGATAGCAGGGTATCCAGAGGGGCAGGCAGCTTCGTGGTCAGACAAAGCAGAGATCAGTACAGGCAGCAGACAGGAATGGTCGATCAAGCCGTGTCGGAACTGAACCGGCACAAAATGGGGGCATTTTTTAAACCCGCTGAGAGGGAGGACAAACTGACCTACTACAAAGACATTCTACGTAGTCAGTTGGCCGATGCCTATCTGCGCCATGGTCCATACTCTCGCAGGTCTGACTCGGGGGGACCTCTGCGATCAACTTCCACTGCCATGGCTGCTGGGGGGGTGGAAGGAGAAGCAGCAGCAGCTCCATCAGCAGCAGCCTCAGTCTTCAGTCGCTAATGAGTAGCTTTCTACACTCCCTCTACTCATGAGCAGCATGACGACCTGGAGCAGGACCTGAACCAGCAGGTAGTCTCATACCTTGACATGACCATGCCAACACACCTTGAGGATCCGCTGGACTTCTGGGCAGCCAAACTTGACTTGTGGCCGCAACTAGCAGAGTTTGCCCTGGAAAAGCTGTTCTGCCCGGCCAGTAGCGTGCCATCTGAGCGGGTGTTTAGTGCGGCAGGGGCCATAGTCATGCCAAGGAGAACTTGTCTGTCCACGAATAATGTGGAGAGACTCACCTTTGTGAACATGAATCAGGCATAGTTCAACCAGGATTTCCAGCCAACAATGGCTGATCCATGGTAGTAGCTGATGCATGGTAGCTCCTTATGCTTCTGCCAACTCCAGGGTATGTCTTTCAGGCAATATATGGGCTCCCTATGCTGCTGCCAACTCCTGGGTGTGTCTTTCAGACAATATATGGGCTCCCTATGCTGCTGCCAACTCCTGGGTGTGTCTTTCAGGCAATATATAGGCTCCCTATGCTGCTGCTACCCGCTCATATGTGTGTCTTTCAGGCAATAAATGGGCTCCTAATGCTGCTGCTGCGAACTCCAATGTGAGCACTCTTAAAAGATGCATGCTAGCATATTTGGGATGCCCCCCGGTTAAAGGCAATGGCTGCTGGCAATTTGACAACCAGTTAATAGACAGGTACTCTTGAAATATTACTGCTAGTGTTTGGGATGCCCCCTCCTCACATACAGAGGAGGCCTCCCTTGATTGTGGAAAAGTGACGTTAATTATAAAATGCAAGCAGTTATTAGACAGGTAGTCTTGAGTTATTTATGCTAGTGTTTGGGATGCCCATGTGGGCTGGGGTTTTCACAGCAGACACAAAAACAATTCAAACTGCAATATACTTATGAGAAATAGCCTTTAAAAGCTGCTTTAGTGTAACAGATAGGGTCAAATGTGCAGGTTTGAGATACCGTGCGGCCTGGTGTTTTTACAGCACACACAAAAAGAATTCAAACTGCAATATATTTATGAGAAATAGCCTTTAAAAGCTGCCTTTGTGTAACAGATAGGGTCAAATGTGCAGGTTTCAGATACCCTGCGACCTGGTGTTTTTACAGCAGGACAAAAACCAATTCAAAATGCAATAGCTTGATTCAGCTGAGGATGAACAACGCTTATTTAGTATAACAGATAGGGTGCTACGTGCAGGTTTGGGATATCCTGCAGCCTAGTGTTTTGGCAGCAGGAAAAAACCCAATTCAAAATGCAATAGCTTAATAAAAATGAGGCTGAACAATGCTTATTTAGTATAACAGATAGGGTGCTTCGTGCAGGTTTGGGATACCCTGCGGCCTAGTGTTTTGGCAGCAGGAAAAAACCCCATTCAAAATGCAATAGCTTAATAAAGATGAGGCTGAACAACGCTTATTTAGTATAACAGATAGGGTGCTACGTGCAGGTTTGGGATACCCTGCGGCCTAGTGTTTTGGCAGCAGGACAAAACCCAATTCAAAATGCAATAGGTTGATTAAGCTGAGGATGAACAACGCTTATTTAGTATAACAGATAGGGCGCTACGTGCAGGTTTGGGATACCCTGCGGCCTAGTGTTTTGGCAGCAGGACAAAACCCAATTCAAAATGCAATAGCTTAATAAAAATGAGGCTGAACAACGCTTATTTAGTATAACAGATAGGGTGCTACGTGCAGGTTTGGGATACCCTGCGGCCTAGTGTTTTGGCAGCAGGAAAAAACCCAATTGAAAATGCAATAGCTTAATTAAAATGAGGCTGAACAATGCTTATTTAGTATAACAGATAGGGTGCTACGTGCAGGTTTGGGATACCCTGCGGCCTAGTGTTTTGACAGCAGGACAAAAACCAATTCAAAATGCAATAGCTTAATTAAAATAAGGCTGAACAACGCTTGTTTAATATAAAAGATAGGGTGCTACGTGCAGGTTTGGGATACCCTGCAGCCTAGTGGTTGGGCAGCAGGACAAAAAACAATTCAAAATGCAATAGCTTGATTAAGCTGAGGATGAACAACGCTTATTTAGTATAACAGATAGGGTGCTACGTGCAGGTCTGGAATACCCTGCGGCCTAGTGTTTTGGCAGCAGGACAAAACCCAATTCAAAATGCAAAAGCGTAATTAAAATGAGGCTGAACAACGCTTATTTAGTATAACAGATAGGGTGCTACGTGCAGGTTTAGGATACCCTGCAGCCTAGTGTTTTGGCAGCAGGACAAAACCCAATTCAAAATGCAATAGCTTGATTAAGCTGAGGATGAACAACGCTTATTTAGTATAACAGATAGGGCGCTACGTCCAGGTTTGGGATACCCTGCGGCCTAGTGTTTTGGCAGCAGGACAAACCCCAATTCAAAATGCAATAGCTTAATTAAAATGAGGCTGAACAACGCTTATTTAGTATAACAGATAGGGTGCTACGTGCAGGTTTGGGATACCCTGCGGCCTAGTGTTTTGGCAGCAGGACAAAAAACAATTCAAAATGCAATAGCTTAATTAAAATGAGGCTGAACAACGCTTATTTATTATAACAGATAGGGTGACATGTGCTGGTTTGGGATGCCCATGTGGGCTGTTGTATTTAAAGCATACAAACCCCAATTCAAAATGCAACAGCTTAATTAAAATGAGGCTAAACAACGCTTATTTAGTATAACAGATAGGGTGCTACATGCAGGTTTGGGATACCCTGCGGCCTAGTGTTTTGGCAGCAGGACAAAAACCAATTCAAAATGCAATAGCTTAATTAAAATGAGGCTGAACAACCCTTATTTAGTATAACAGATAGGGTGCTACGTGCAGGTTTGGGATACCCTGTGGCCTAGTGTTTTCGCAGCAGGACAAAACCCAATTCAAAATGCAATATCTTGATTAAGCTGAGGATGAACAACGCTTATTTTTTATAACAGATAGGGTGCTACGTGCAGGTTTGGGATACCCTGCGGCCTAGTGTTTTGGCAGCAGGACAAAAACCAATTCAAAATGCAATAGCTTTATTAAAATGAGGCTGAACAACGCTTATTTAGTATAACAGATAGGGTGCTACGTGCAGGTTTGGGATACCCTGCAGCCTAGTGTTTTGGCAGCAGGACAAAAACCAATTCAAAATGCAGTAGCTTAATTAAAATGAGGCTGAACAACGCTTATTTAGTATAACATATAAAAGAAAAGAGACCGCACCAACAAAATGTGATGGTGTGCTATACTATGCAGGGTGTACAGAAGAACTGTTACCACATACACCCAAAGACGGGGGATCTCACACATCCACCCAACCCTGACACAGAAGCACCACTAAACAATAATAGCTATACAAAAATATCAAATGTATTATTACATATAGCTACCTACATTATATACACACTACCATATGACAATTTTAAAAACATATTAAAAAACATGTAAGACAAACTACATTGAGGAGGGGGCACAAAAAAGAAAGGGGGGGAGGGCCAATATGACCCAATGACAACGCTGCTATGAATTCCTATCTAATGACAAAGACTAACCTTTGCTATAAGTAGCTATATGTAATAATAAATTTGATATTTTTGTATAGCTATTATTGTTTAGTGGTGCTTCTGTGTCAGGGTTGGGTGGATGTGTGGGATCCCCCGTCTTTGGGTGTATTTAGTATAACAGATAAGGTGACATGTGCTGGTTTGGGATGCCCATGTGGGCTGGTGTATTTAAAGCAGACAAAGCCCAAAATAAAATGCAATAGATTAATTAAAATGAGGCTGAACAACGCTTATTTAGTATAACAGATAGGGTGACATGTGCTGGTTTGGGATGCCCATGTGCGCTGGTGTATTTAAACCAGACAAAAAAATATTAAATCTAATCCAGTTATGAGAAATGCTTGTGTGCAACAGATAGCGTTAAATAAGCCACTGCATAGATGGGATGCACAGTGGCAAGGCAGGTTTACAGCACAAAGAACTGAAATTGAATTGAATAATGATCTGGCTAATGAAAATAAAAAAAAAAATTCCCTGTCACTTCAATGCTGTCCCTGCCTGGATCGTTCCGGTTTTTCCCTATCTTTCACTATCTTTCCCTGGCTCTGTCTACCTTTCTTTCTGCCTCTCTGTCGGTCTCTCTGACTCTCCCTACCTATCTCTAACTCTGTCCCTGTCTGTAACCAGCTCTGCTCTGGCCGCAATACAACGCTGAACTGCACACAAGGAAAATGGCCGCCGGTTTATATAGCACGGTGACGTCACCGGGCTTCCTGGCTGCTCATAGGCTGCATGTGACTTTCCCATGATACCTTGCCCCAGGGGATGTCTGGACATGTTCATCCACCATTTTAGAATGCCTGTAATTGAAATAAATGGAGTTTAAAGGAAAACTTCGATCGATCGAATCGCGGGGAAATTCGGATTCGTTCAGAATCGAATTTTTCCTGAAATTTGGAACGAATTCGGTTCGTCCGGATCGATTCGCTCATCCCTATTTAGTTATTGAAATGTTTATTTATGGAATGTTATTGTATTCCGTTGCACTGTACAGACTAAAAATTACTGGATGGTGGGGCACTGAATAATCTTCATTACATATATGGCCAGGAACCTGCAAAGCAAACAGAAAAACATGGTTAGCATTATTTTTTGACTCCACTCATTGCCTCCTGTTGCCTCCTACTCTGCTTCCGCCTCTCCTGCCTCCTTATCCAGTGAATACGTCACCTGCAGCACCATTTTAGCCAGGTGGTGCTAAAACTTGTCTGTCTGGGCGAAACACCACACTCTGCCCAGAAGCTGTGGACTGACATCCAAAAAGAAAAGATGAAGCCCAGCAAGGTGATGTGCAATAATGAGCAGAACCTAGTAGCAGCCTTGGGCTGAGCTGGGTTGAGCCACATCCATTGGTTGGCACATGTGCTCAATAGTGGAGTTCCAGCTACATAATGCCCGGGTGAGGCAAGGTGCAGACCAGCAGCACTTCACCACCAATCAATAGGCCTCCCTGAGGGACATTTGTGCCATCCTTTACCCGCTAGAAAAAAACTTCAGGCCATGATGAAGAATGTAATATTGCCAAAGGATGAAGCAGAGGAGGAAGAGGAAGGCACATTTACAAGGAATGGTTTTGTAGGCTTTGGAGGAGGACTTTTCCTCACAGCAGGGTGGCACCCAGCGCAGTTCAAGGGCATAACTGGAGTGTGGCTGGGGGGATGGGGAGGAGGAGACACCTCCCACTGAGGACAGCTTCTCCTTGACTCAGGGCAACCTGGATCACATGAGCCCCTACATGCGCCAGTGCCTGCAGACTGACCGCAGAGTTACCCACATAGTCACCAGTGCCAATTACTGGGTGGCCACCCTGCTGGATCTCCACTGTAAAGATAACATCACATCCTTGATTCCACCACTGGTGCATGATAGAAAAATTAGAGAGTACAAAAGCAACCTGACTGAGGAGTTCCCAATTGACTTACTCCTCCAACGAAAAGAGAGCTAGGAGAGGTTGTTGGCAGCCTAATTGTGAAGCAAGTGGAATTTGCCTAGGAATATGGCTCAAAAAGGACAGACATGTTAATTCAACTTGGACAAGCATGTTAAATTTAAAGTGAAAGCCAAACTTCATAAAGTTTGATGGTGATTTCCATATTTATGTCTATGATTTGGTTAAGACCTCCTCCTCCAAGTGATGTTCTTGAACTTTGCCAAGGATGTGAGGCTACCAAGTATAATATTGATAGAAAATTCATCTTTCCGATTATAATTTTGTATTCCTGCAAATTATTGCATTTAATGAAGTAAAGAGAATATGAGAAGGAATGTTTGGATTACATCAATTCATTCTTCCTTACATACGAATGGAATTCATAAGACTGCTGATAATGGAAGTTATTCTTAAGCACTCATTCCTTACCTTCAAAGCACTGTTTTGGTATATATAATCCCCCTACTGTGCCTCCTTGAGTATCACCTTACAAAAAAAAATGATGATGAGATGGACAGTGACAGTAGATTAACACGCATCACAACATCCATGCAGCTCAAAATGTGAAAGCATATGTATTACTACACAAACATGACTTTTTAATTGTTTTTTTAAATCTAAGCTGGAACAGGATGTGTGGGCCACATCTTAACTGTGCGAAAAGTATTTTCAGTGTTACCTCTGTCTTAAAACATGTAAACTGTACTGGCTATTGTTTTTGCTATCACTTAATATAAAGGAATGTTTATATTTTGGGTGGTCCACTTTTAAAACTATAAATGTGTGGCCAGGCGAGTTTATCAAAGCCCAAAAGGGTCTAATGCAAGGTGTGCAAACAAGTAACTAGTTTATCAAAGCCCAAGTGGGTCTAATGCAAAGCTTGCCCTTAAACGCTTGGTGCACTTGATCATATAAGATGATATGTAATAATAAAATGGCTGTAAAAGAGGCCAGGCACATATATAAAAATGCAGGCAGACATCTATATTATAAAATTCAGTAGTAAGGCAAGCCTATACAAATGGAGGGGGGTGACCAGTTATGACTTTAATGTCCTGGGACGGAAGAGGTGAGCTGTCTTTTCTGGAGAGTAGAAAGACCCCCCCAAAAACAAGGACCAGCCCCTGTCCCACATGCCTCTCTGTTGCTTTCTACCTCAGCTAAGGTAACTGATATTTTATCTGCACATTCGGATTGTAACTGCTCACTTGTGTTTGCCTTCTGACCTATGCTGCATCTACTTGTTTTATTTATATAGTTTGTTTGTGTGTTCTTAAATCTTGCGTTGCTTTATTATCTTGATTCAAAAATCCATATGGCTGTGTTTTCCAGGTCATTTCACTTGCTACCAGGCTGGTTTATGGCTTGATATAATCCCGCTAACAGACGGGGCTATGTCAAACAGCTGGTGGCATTTAAACTGGGCTAGCTGGTTAGGATCATTCGGACCTGTATTAATGAAAACATACTGCATTATTTCAGTGACAATGATGTCAGCCAGTGGCCAGCAGGTAGAGGGTTTATCACAAAGAGATAACACCTTAGGTAATAATCTAGTAGCTTCACATATAGTTTCCAACCCCAGCTTACCCCAAGTATTAAAACAAGGAAGCATTGGATATCCAGTAGGCATGAATGGTGTATGTGAGAACAAGCTAATCAGCAAAGAAAGTTTAGGATGTCTGTGGCAAAATCAGGGGACAAGTTATTGATGTGTTTCCCTTGATGGTGCTGCTCTAGAGTCTTGAGAAGTAAGAATAGAACATGAAAATATTCTTTTATTCATCGTCCTTGTTTTGCTACACCACATTCCCTAAATCCCATGCCACTAAGAATTTGGATCCGAGCTCAGATTCCTGGAGATTCTTTGGGGGGTAGATGTCAGAACTGGCCAAAAATATAAGTGAAACCTGATGACAGAATGAGACATTAATCAGCTCTGCAGTATGTTCTACCCAGCAGGCTTCTTCAAATAAATCAAAGGCCTGCAAATCTACACAGGGATTTAACCATTAGAGAGAAATCATTCACTGTGGTCCACGGCACTTTCCCCTTGTGATAAATGTAACATTTAATCCATTTGAACAAGTATCGAGTAAAGTTTTATAAATACATTTACATGTAATGTGAACAGGGAGCAGGTTGCTGCTTTCTGTATGTATGCAGGGGTTTGGATTATTTATTTGGCAATTGACAAGGCTGGATTCTTGTGCAGGAATACATTAATAGCATTAATGAAAAGAGGTGATTTACGACTTAAAGCAGACCCACACCATTGGGTCAAATCAGAGTAAGCCTGCCCATCAGCAGCCCATTCATCCTCCTATGCCATGGAATACCTCATATAGCCTTTCCTGGGAGACCAGAAGTTCTAAACAGGAGGAACAAGGAGTGCGTTGCAGGTTTTGCTCTTTCAACACAGAGTAGTACCCATTCTGGATAAGAAATTAATCAAAGTCTGTCCTGCCTAATTCATACCCAAATGCCATACCAGCACATGAGTCTTAGCTTTTTACTCCATTATGGCGATCAGCCAGAAGCACCTCTACCAACTTTCTTGTGAAAGAGCACTGGAGAAAGGTTGTAGAACCCCAACACAGACTGCATGCAGGAAGAGGCTTTTTAGGGAAAGCCTGTATCTTGGAAATCGGGAAGCAATGCTGGTACAATTATTCTTGTAAAAAGGAAAAGGGAGTTATGTAGATGATGTGAACCTCTGATTTTCCACCACCCGCTCCTTTGGGGGGCCCACATATATTGTGTAACCTAGGTTTAGTGATTTCTGGCACCAAGTGATTTAAAGAGCCCCCTCCAATATTTTATCCGTAGAAAGGGTATAAATTGGTAAGCTTCCCAACATTAAAAGCCCAGCATGAAAGACTTAAAAATTCTTAAATGGGTTTGCAGTTGAGGAGCTTTTCTATTCAGCAGCTTAAAGTAAAACAAATGATTTCAGTAGACTTCTCCATGTGTACAAGATTCCCCAGTATTGATGAGTATAATGTGATCAGACACAAGGACCTGATATGAATACTGTATAATGATGAACATTGGTTTATTTGATTCCGTTTATCTAAAAGCAGGCTTAAACCAGACCAACAGCCTTGTACAGTTAAAAAAAGACTTCCCAAAACTCTCTTGCCTCATCTGCATGATACTGAACCATTGTCTGCACTTCCATTTGCTCCTGCATTCCCTCAAAGCTGAAATGCCTCCTCACCAATTTTCACTTGGTTGGGACCATCTTGAAGCTCCCCAGAGACTTCCTTTCCCATCTTCACAGCTGTGCTGCTGCCTGGATTTAACTGACATACTGTAACCAACAATGCACAGGGGCAGGAAACCCTGCACTTTCTCTTTGCAGCTCCACGAGACAACATTTTGGTGCTAAAATTGACCATGGCACAAGTTGCAAAAAGGTAAATGAATATTTATGTGCAGCAATCTGAATTGCCCTGGAAAGGGATGCATATGAGTAGAGATGAGCGAACTTTTGAAAAATTCGATTCGACTGATTCGCCGAATTTTCCGACAAAAATAGTTTCGACCCAAATTTATTCGCGACAAATCGCTATTAAAAACGGCTATTTCTGAGCCTCCTAGAGCCTCAATAGGGTTGTAAACCATTCTGCCTTGCTGTAACACGCACAGGATGCGTGCTGGGTTAGTTAAATAATACTTTGAATAAATATCACATGCAGATCAGAGGCATCGCTAATAGAATCGCAGAGCGGCACAATTGCAGAGAGTTGAAGTGGCATCACTATGAGGGGCAGGAGCCCAAACATTGCTTTAAAGAGACACTGGAGTTGGCAGCAGCAGGAGCCCAAAAATTAGATGAATCACACCCTGGAGTTGCAAGCAGCAGCAGGAGCCCAAACATTGGCTGAAAGAGACACTGGAGTTGGCTGCAGGAGCCCAAAAATGGAATGAATCACACCCTGGAGTTTGAAGCAGCAGCAGGTGCCCAAACATAGCTTGAAAGAGACACTGGAGTTGGCTGCAGGAGCCCAAAGATTGGATGAATCACACCCTACAGTGAGCCCAAATATTACTTTAAATAGACACTGGATTTGGCAGCAGGAGCCCAAAATTGGATGAATCCCACCCTGGAGTTGGCAGCAGCAGCAGGAGCCCAAACATTACTTTAAAGAGACACTGGGGTTGGCTTCAGGAGCCCAAAAACTGGATGAATCACACCCTGGAGTTGGCAGCAGCAGCAGGAGCCCAAACATTACTTTAAAGAAACACTGAAGTTGGCTTCAGGAGCCCAAAATTGGATGATTCACACCCTGGAGTTGGCAGCAGCAGCAGGAGCCCAAACATTACTTTAAAGAGACACTGGGGTTGGCTTCAGGAGCCCAAAAATTGGATGAATCACACCCTGGAGTTGGCAGCAGCAGCAGGAGCCCAAACATTACTTTAAAGAGACACTGGGGTCGGCTTCAGGAGCCCAAAAATTGGATGATTCACACCCTGGAGTTGGCAGCAGCAGCAGGAGCCCAAACATTACTTTAAAGAGACACTGGGATTGGCTTCAGGAGCCCAAAAATTGGATGAATCACACCCTGGAGCTGGCAGAAGCAGCAGCAGCAGGAGCCCAAACATTACTTTAAAGAGACACTGGAGTTGGCTTCAGGAGCCCAAAAATTGGATGATTCACTCCCTGGAGTTGGCAGCAGCAGCAGCAGGAGCCCAAACATTACTTTAAAGAGACACTGGGGTTGGCTTCAGGAGCCCAAAAATTGGATGAATCACACCCTGGAGTTGGCAGCAGCAGCAGCAGGAGCCCAAATATTACTTTAAAGAGACACTGGAGTTGGCTTCAGGAGCCCAAAAATTGGATGAATCACACCCTGGAGTTGGCAGCAGCAGCAGCAGGAGCCCAAATATTACTTTAAAGAGACACTGGGGTTGGCTTCAGGAGCCCAAAAATTGGATGATTCACACCCTGGGGTTGGCAGCAGCAGCAGCAGGAGCCCAAACATTACTTTAAAGAGACACTGGAGTTGGCTTCAGGAGCCCAAAAATTGGATGATTCACACCCTGGAGTTGGCAGCAGCTGCAGGAGCCCAAACATTACTTTAAAGAGACACTGGGGTTGGCTTCATGAGCCCAAAAATTGGATGAATCACACCCTGGAGTTGGCAGCAGCAGGAGCCCAAATATTACTTTAAAGAGACACTGGAGTTGGCTTCAGGAGCCCAAAAATTGGATGAATCACACCCTGGAGTTGGCAGCAGCAGCAGGAGCCCAAACATTACTTTAAAGAGACACTGGGGTTGGCTTCAGGAGCCCAAAAATTGGATGAATCACACCCTGAAGTTGACAGCAGCAGCAGCAGGAGCCCAAATATTACTTTAAAGAGACACTGGAGTTGGCTTCAGGAGCCCAAAAATTGGATGAATCACACCCTGGAGTTGGCAGCAGCAGCAGGAGCCCAAACATTACTTTAAAGAGACACTGGGGTTGGCTTCAGGAGCCCAAACATTGGATGAATCACACCCTGGAGTTGGCAGCAGCAGCAGGAGCCCAAACATTACTTTAAAGAGACACTGGAGTTGGCTTCAGGAGCCCAAAAATTGGATGATTCACACCCTGGAGTTGGCAGCAGCTGCAGGAGCCCAAACATTACTTTAAAGAGACACTGGGGTTGGCTTCAGGAGCCCAAAAATTGGATGAATCACACCCTGGAGTTGGCAGCAGCAGCAGCAGGAGCCCAAATATTACTTTAAAGAGACACTGGAGTTGGCTTCAGGAGCCCAAAAATTGGATGAATCACACCCTGGAGTTGGCAGCAGCAGCAGAAGCCCAAACATTACTTTAAAGAGACACTGGGGTTGGCTTCAGGAGCCCAAAAATTGGATGAATCACACCCTGGAGCTGGCAGAAGCAGCAGCAGCAGGAGCCCAAACATTACTTTAAAGAGACACTGGAGTTGGCTTCAGGAGCCCAAAAATTGGATGATTCACTCCCTGGAGTTGGCAGCAGCAGCAGCAGGAGCCCAAATATTACTTTAAAGAGACACTGGGGTTGGCTTCAGGAGCCCAAAAATTGGATGAATCACACCCTGGAGTTGGCAGCAGCAGCAGCAGGAGCCCAAATATTACTTTAAAGAGACACTGGAGTTGGCTTCAGGAGCCCAAAAATTGGATGAATCACACCCTGGAGTTGGCAGCAGCAGCAGCAGGAGCCCAAATATTACTTTAAAGAGACACTGGGGTTGGCTTCAGGAGCCCAAAAATTGGATGATTCACACCCTGGAGTTGGCAGCAGCAGCAGCAGCAGGAGCCCAAACATTACTTTAAAGAGACACTGGAGTTGGCTTCAGGAGCCCAAAAATTGGATGATTCACACCCTGGAGTTGGCAGCAGCTGCAGGAGCCCAAACATTACTTTAAAGAGACACTGGGGTTGGCTTCAGGAGCCCAAAAATTGGATGAATCACACCCTGGAGTTGGCAGCAGCAGCAGCAGGAGCCCAAATATTACTTTAAAGAGACACTGGAGTTGGCTTCAGGAGCCCAAAAATTGGATGAATCACACCCTGGAGTTGGCAGCAGCAGCAGGAGCCCAAACATTACTTTAAAGAGACACTGGGGTTGGCTTCAGGAGCCCAAAAATTGGATGAATCACACCCTGGAGTTGGCAGCAGCAGCAGCAGGAGCCCAAATATTACTTTAAAGAGACACTGGAGTTGGCTTCAGGAGCCCAAAAATTGGATGAATCACACCCTGGAGTTGGCAGCAGCAGCAGGAGCCCAAACATTACTTTAAAGAGACACTGGGGTTGGCTTCAGGAGCCCAAAAATTGGATGAATCACACCCTGGAGTTGGCAGCAGCAGCAGCAGGAGCCCAAATATTACTTTAAAGAGACACTGGAGTTGGCTTCAGGAGCCCAAAAATTGGATGAATCACACCCTGGAGTTGGCAGCAGCAGTAGGAGCCCAAACATTACTTTAAAGAGACACTGGGGTTGGCTTCAGGAGCCCAAAAATTGGATGAATCACACCCTGGAGTTGGCAGCAGCAGCAGGAGCCCAAATATTACTTTAAAGAGACACTGGAGTTGGCTTCAGGAGCCCAAAAATTGGATGAATCACACCCTGGAGTTGGCAGCAGCAGCAGGAGCCCAAACATTACTTTAAAGAGACACTGGGGTTGGCTTCAGGAGCCCAAAAATTGGATGAATCACACCCTGGAGTTGGCAGCAGCAGCAGGAGCCCAAACATTACTTTAAAGAGACACTGGAGTTGGCTTCAGGAGCCCAAAAATTATATGATTCACACCCTGGAGTTGGCAGCAGCAGCAGGAGCCCAAACATTACTTTAAAGAGACACTGGAGTTGGCTTCAGGAGCCCAAAAATTAGATGATTCACACCCTGGAGTTGGCAGCAGCAGCAGGAGCCCGAACATTACTTTAAAGAGACACTGGGGTTGGCTTCAGGAGCCCAAAAATTGGATGAATCACACCCTGGAGTTGGCAGCAGCAGCAGGAGCCCAAACATTACTTTAAAGAGACACTGGGGTTGGCATCAGGAGCCCAAAAATTGGATGAATCACACCCTGTAGTTGGCAGCAGCAGCAGCAGGAGCCCAAACATTACTTTAAAGAGACACTGGGGTTGGCATCAGGAGCCCAAAAATTGGATGAATCACACCCTGGTGTTGGCAGCAGCAGCAGGAGCCCAAACATTACTTTAAAGAGACACTGGAGTTGGCTTCAGGAGCCCAAAAATTGGATGATTCACACCCTGGAGTTGGCAGCAGCAGCAGGAGCCCAAACATTACTTTAAAGAGACACTGGGGTTGGCTTCAGGAGCCCAAAAATTGGATGAATCACACCCTGGAGTTGGCAACAGCAGCAGGAGCCCAAACATTACTTTAAAGAGACACTGGAGTTGGCTTCAGGAGCCCAAAAATTAGATGATTCACAGCCTGGAGTTGGCAGCAGCAGCAGGAGCCCAAACATTACTTTAAAGAGACACTGGAGTTGGCTTCAGGAGCCCAAAAATTAGATGATTCACACCCTGGAGTTGGCAGCAGCAGCAGGAGCCCAAACATTACTTTAAATAGACACTGGGGTTGGCTTCAGGAGCCCAAAAATTGGATGAATCACACCCTGGAGTTGGCAGCAGCAGCAGGAGCCCAAACATTACATTAAAGAGACACTGGGGTTGGCTTCAGGAGCCCAAAAATTGGATGAATCACACCCTGTAGTTGGCAGCAGCAGGAGCCCAAACATTACTTTAAAGAGACACTGGGGTTGGCTTCAGGAGCCCAAAAATTGGATGAATCACACCCTGGAGTTGGCAGCAGCAGCAGGAGCCCAAACATTACTTTAAAGAGACACTGGAGTTGGCTTCAGGAGCCCAAAAATTGGATGATTCACACCCTGGAGTTGGCAGCAGCAGCAGCAGGAGCCCAAACATTACTTTAAAGAGACACTGGGGTTGGCTTCAGGAGCCCAAAAATTGGATGAATCACACCCTGGAGTTGGCAGCAGCAGCAGCAGGAGCCCAAATATTACTTTAAAGAGACACTGGAGTTGGCTTCAGGAGCCCAAAAATTGGATGAATCACACCCTGGAGTTGGCAGCAGCAGCAGCAGAAGCCCAAATATTACTTTAAAGAGACACTGGGGTTGGCTTCAGGAGCCCAAAAATTGGATGATTCACACCCTGGAGTTCGCAGCAGCAGGAGCCCAAACATTACTTTAAAGAGATACTGGAGTTGGTTTCAGGAGCCCAAAAATTGGATGATTCACACCCTGGAGTTGGCAGCAGCTGCAGGAGCCCAAACATTACTTTAAAGAGACACTGGGGTTGGCTTCAGGAGCCCAAAAATTGGATGAATCACACCCTGGAGTTGGCAGCAGCAGCAGCAGGAGCCCAAATATTACTTTAAAGAGACACTGGAGTTGGCTTCAGGAGCCCAAAAATTGGATGAATCACACCCTGGAGTTGGCAGCAGCAGCAGGAGCCCAAACATTACTTTAAAGAGACACTGGGGTTGGCTTCAGGAGCCCAAAAATTGGATGAATCACACCCTGGAGTTGGCAGCAGCAGCAGCAGGAGCCCAAATATTACTTTAAAGAGACACTGGAGTTGGCTTCAGGAGCCCAAAAATTGGATGAATCACACCCTGGAGTTGGCAGCAGCAGCAGGAGCCCAAACATTACTTTAAAGAGACACTGGGGTTCGCTTCAGGAGCCCAAACATTGGATGAATCACACCCTGGAGTTGGCAGCAGCAGCAGGAGCCCAAACATTACTTTAAAGAGACACTGGAGTTGGCTTCAGGAGCCCAAAAATTAGATGATTCACACCCTGGAGTTGGCAGCAGCAGCAGGAGCCCAAACATTACTTTAAAGAGACACTGGAGTTGGCTTCAGGAGCCCAAAAATTAGATGATTCACACCCTGGAGTTGGCAGCAGCAGCAGGAGCCCAAACATTACTTTAAAGAGACACTGGGGTTGGCTTCAGGAGCCCAAAAATTGGATGAATCACACCCTGGAGTTGGCAGCAGCAGCAGGAGCCCAAACATTACTTTAAAGAGACACTGGGGTTGGCTTCAGGAGCCCAAAAATTGGATGAATCACACCCTGGAGTTGGCAGCAGCAGCAGGAGCCCAAACATTACTTTAAAGAGACACTGGGGTTGGCTTCAGGAGCCCAAAAATTGGATAAATCACACCCTGGAGTTGGCAGCAGCAGCAGGAGCCAAAACATTACTTTAAAGAGACACTGGAGTTGGCTTCAGGAGCCCAAAAATTGGATGATTCACACCCTGGAGTTGGCAGCAGCAGCAGGAGCCCAAACATTACTTTAAAGAGACACTGGGGTTGGCTTCAGGAGCCCAAAAATTGGATGAATCACACCCTGGAGTTGGCAACAGCAGCAGGAGCCCAAACATTACTTTAAAGAGACACTGGGGTTGGCTTCAGGAGCCTAAAAATTGGATGAATCACTCCCTGGAGTTGGCAGCAGCAGCAGCAGGAGCCCAAACATTACTTTAAAGAGACACTGGAGTTGGCTTCAGGAGCCCAAAAATTGGATGAATCACACCCTGGAGTTGGCAGCAGCAGCAGCAGGAGCCCAAATATTACTTTAAAGAGACACTGGGGTCGGCTTCAGGAGCCCAAAAATTGGATGATTCACACTCTGGAGTTGGCAGCAGCAGCAGGAGCCCAAACATTACTTTAAAGAGACACTGGGGTTGGCTTCAGGAGCCCAAAAATTGGATGAATCACACCCTGGAGTTGACAGCAGCAGCAGCAGGATCCCAAACATTACTTTAAAGAGACACTGGAGTTGGCTTCAGGAGCCCAAAAATTGGATGAATCACACCCTGGAGTTGGCAGCAGCAGCAGGAGCCCAAACATTACTTTAAAGAGACACTGGGGTTGGCTTCAGGAGCCCAAAAATTGGATGATTCACACCCTGGAGTTCGCAGCAGCAGGAGCCCAAACATTACTTTAAAGAGAGACTGGAGTTGGCCTCAGGAGCCCAAAAATTGGATGAATCACACCCTGGAGTTGGCAGCAGCAGGAGCCCAAATATTACTTTAAAGGGACACTGGGGTTGGCTTCAGGAGCCCAAAAATTGGATGATTCACACTCTGGAGTTGGCAGCAGCAGCAGCAGGAGCCCAAACATTACTTTAAAGAGACACTGGAGTTGGCTTCAGGAGTCCAAAAATTGGATGAATCACACCCTGGAGTTGACAGCAGCAGGAGCCCAAACATTACTTTAAAGAGACACTGAAGTTGGCTTCAGGAGCCCAAAAATTGGATGAATCACACCCTGGAGTTGGCAGCAGCAGCAGGAGCCCAAATATTACTTTAAAGAGACACTGGAGTTGGCTTCAGGAGCCCAAAAATTGGATGAATCATACCCTGGAGTTGGCAGCAGCAGCAGCAGGAGCCCAAATATTACTTTAAAGAGACACTGGAGTTGGCTTCAGGAGCCCAAAAATTGGATGAATCACACCCTGGAGTTGGCAGCAGCAGCAGGAGCCCAAACATTACTTTAAAGAGACACTGGAGTTGGCTTCAGGAGCCCAAAAATTGGATGATTCACACCCTGGAGTTGGCAGCAGCAGCAGGAGCCCAAACATTACTTTAAAGAGACACTGGGGTTGGCTTCAGGAGCCCAAAAATTGGATGAATCACACCCTGGAGTTGGCAGCAGCAGCAGGAGCCCAAACATTACTTTAAAGAGACACTGGGGTTGGCTTCAGGAGCCCAAAAATTGGATGAATCACACCCTGTAGTTGGCAGCAGCAGCAGGAGCCCAAACATTACTTTAAAGAGACACTGGGGTTGGCTTCAGGAGCCCAAAAATTGGATGAATCACACCCTGGAGTTGGCAGCAGCAGCAGGAGCCAAAACATTACTTTAAAGAGACACTGGAGTTTGCTTCAGGAGCCCAAAAATTGGATGATTCACACCCTGGAGTTGGCAGCAGCAGCAGGAGCCCAAACATTACTTTAAAGAGACACTGGGGTTGGCTTCAGGAGCCCAAAAATTGGATGAATCACACCCTGGAGTTGGCAACAGCAGCAGGAGCCCAAACATTACTTTAAAGAGACACTGGGGTTGGCTTCAGGAGCCCAAAAATTGGCTGAATCACATCCTGGAGTTGGCAGCAGCAGCAGCAGGAGCCCAAACATTACTTTAAAGAGACACTGGAGTTGGCTTCAGGAGCCCAAAAATTGGATGAATCACACCCTGGAGTTGGCAGCAGCAGCAGCAGGAGCCCAAATATTACTTTAAAGAGACACTGGGGTTGGCTTCAGGAGCCCAAAAATTGGATGATTCTCACTCTGGAGTTGGCAGCAGCAGCAGGAGCCCAAACATTACTTTAAAGAGACACTGGAGTTGGCTTCAGGAGCCCAAAAATTGGATGATTCACACCCTGGAGTTGGCAGCAGCAGCAGGAGCCCAAACATTACTTTAAAGAGACACTGGGGTTGGCTTCAGGAGCCCAAAAATTGGATGAATCACACCCTGGAGTTGGCAGCAGCAGCAGCAGGATCCCAAACATTACTTTAAAGAGACACTGGAGTTGGCTTCAGGAGCCCAAAAATTGGATGAATCACACCCTGGAGTTGGCAGCAGCAGCAGGAGCCCAAACATTACTTTAAAGAGACACTGGGGTTGGCTTCAGGAGCCCAAAAATTGGATGAATCACACCCTGGATTTGGCAGCAGCAGCAGCAGGAGCCCAAACATTACTTTAAAGAGACACTGGAGTTGGCCTCAGGAGCCCAAAAATTGGATGAATCACACCCTGGAGTTGGCAGCAGCAGCAGCAGGAGCCCAAATATTACTTTAAAGGGACACTGGGGTTGGCTTCAGGAGCCCAAAAATTGGATGATTCACACTCTGGAGTTGGCAGCAGCAGCAGCAGGAGCCCAAACATTACTTTAAAGAGACACTGGAGTTGGCTTCAGGTGTCCAAAAATTGGATGAATCACACCCTGGAGTTGACAGCAGCAGGAGCCCAAACATTACTTTAAAGAGACACTGAAGTTGGCTTCAGGAGCCCAAAAATTGGATGAATCACACCCTGGAGTTGGCAGCAGCAGGAGCCCAAATATTACTTTAAAGGGACACTGGGGTTGGCTTCAGGAGCCCAAAAATTGGATGATTCACACTCTGGAGTTGGCAGCAGCAGCAGCAGGAGCCCAAACATTACTTTAAAGAGACACTGGAGTTGGCTTCAGGAGTCCAAAAATTGGATGAATCACACCCTGGAGTTGACAGCAGCAGGAGCCCAAACATTACTTTAAAGAGACACTGAAGTTGGCTTCAGGAGCCCAAAAATTGGATGAATCACACCCTGGAGTTGGCAGCAGCAGCAGGAGCCCAAACATTACTTTAAAGAGACACTGGGGTTGGCTTCAGGAGCCCAAAAATTGGATGAATCACACCCTGGAGTTTGCAGCAGCAGCAGGAGCCCAAACATTACTTTAAAGAGACACTGGGGTTGGCTTCAGGAGCCCAAAAATTGGATGAATCACACCCTGGAGTTGGCAGCAGCAGCAGCAGGAGCCCAAATATTACTTTAAAGAGACACTGGAGTTGGCTTCAGGAGCCCAAAAATTGGATGAATCATACCCTGGAGTTGGCAGCAGCAGCAGCAGGAGCCCAAATATTACTTTAAAGAGACACTGGAGTTGGCTTCAGGAGCCCAAAAATTGGATGAATCACACCCTGGAGTTGGCAGCAGCAGCAGCAGGAGCCCAAATATTACTTTAAAGAGACACTGGAGTTGGCTTCAGGAGCCCAAAAATTGGATGAATCACACCCTGGAGTTGGCAGCAGCAGCAGGAGCCCAAACATTACTTTAAAGAGACACTGGGGTTCGCTTCAGGAGCCCAAACATTGGATGAATCACACCCTGGAGTTGGCAGCAGCAGCAGGAGCCCAAACATTACTTTAAAGAGACACTGGAGTTGGCTTCAGGAGCCCAAAAATTAGATGATTCACACCCTGGAGTTGGCAGCAGCAGCAGGAGCCCAAACATTACTTTAAAGAGACACTGGAGTTGGCTTCAGGAGCCCAAAAATTAGATGATTCACACCCTGGAGTTGGCAGCAGCAGCAGGAGCCCAAACATTACTTTAAAGAGACACTGGGGTTGGCTTCAGGAGCCCAAAAATTGGATGAATCACACCCTGGAGTTGGCAGCAGCAGCAGGAGCCCAAACATTACTTTAAAGAGACACTGGGGTTGGCTTCAGGAGCCCAAAAATTGGATAAATCACACCCTGGAGTTGGCAGCAGCAGCAGGAGCCAAAACATTACTTTAAAGAGACACTGGAGTTTGCTTCAGGAGCCCAAAAATTGGATGATTCACACCCTGGAGTTGGCAGCAGCAGCAGGAGCCCAAACATTACTTTAAAGAGACACTGGGGTTGGCTTCAGGAGCCCAAAAATTGGATGAATCACACCCTGGAGTTGGCAACAGCAGCAGGAGCCCAAACATTACTTTAAAGAGACACTGGGGTTGGCTTCAGGAGCCCAAAAATTGGATGAATCACTCCCTGGAGTTGGCAGCAGCAGCAGCAGGATCCCAAACATTACTTTAAAGAGACACTGGAGTTGGCTTCAGGAGCCCAAAAATTGGATGAATCACACCCTGGAGTTGGCAGCAGCAGCAGCAGGAGCCCAAACATTACTTTAAAGAGACACTGGGGTCGGCTTCAGGAGCCCAAAAATTGGATGATTCACACTCTGGAGTTGGCAGCAGCAGCAGGAGCCCAAACATTACTTTAAAGAGACACTGGGGTTGGCTTCAGGAGCCCAAAAATTGGATGAATCACACCCTGGAGTTGACAGCAGCAGCAGCAGGATCCCAAACATTACTTTAAAGAGACACTGGAGTTGGCTTCAGGAGCCCAAAAATTGGATGAATCACACCCTGGAGTTGGCAGCAGCAGCAGGAGCCCAAACATTACTTTAAAGAGACACTGGGGTTGGCTTCAGGAGCCCAAAAATTGGATGATTCACACCCTGGAGTTCGCAGCAGCAGGAGCCCAAACATTACTTTAAAGAGACACTGGAGTTGGCCTCAGGAGCCCAAAAATTGGATGAATCACACCCTGGAGTTGGCAGCAGCAGGAGCCCAAATATTACTTTAAAGGGACACTGGGGTTGGCTTCAGGAGCCCAAAAATTGGATGATTCACACTCTGGAGTTGGCAGCAGCAGCAGCAGGAGCCCAAACATTACTTTAAAGAGACACTGGAGTTGGCTTCAGGAGCCCAAAAATTGGATGATTCACACCCTGGAGTTGGCAGCAGCAGCAGGAGCCCAAACATTACTTTAAAGAGACACTGGGGTTGGCTTCAGGAGCCCAAAAATTGGATGAATCACACCCTGGAGTTGGCAGCAGCAGCAGGAGCCCAAACATTACTTTAAAGAGACACTGGGGTTGGCTTCAGGAGCCCAAAAATTGGATGAATCACACCCTGGAGTTGGCAGCAGCAGCAGGAGCCAAAACATTACTTTAAAGAGACACTGGAGTTTGCTTCAGGAGCCCAAAAATTGGATGATTCACACCCTGGAGTTGGCAGCAGCAGCAGGAGCCCAAACATTACTTTAAACAGACACTGGGGTTGGCTTCAGGAGCCCAAAAATTGGATGAATCACACCCTGGAGTTGGCAACAGCAGCAGGAGCCCAAACATTACTTTAAAGAGACACTGGGGTTGGCTTCAGGAGCCCAAAAATTGGCTGAATCACATCCTGGAGTTGGCAGCAGCAGCAGCAGGAGCCCAAACATTACTTTAAAGAGACACTGGAGTTGGCTTCAGGAGCCCAAAAATTGGATGAATCACACCCTGGAGTTGGCAGCAGCAGCAGCAGGAGCCCAAATATTACTTTAAAGAGACACTGGGGTTGGCTTCAGGAGCCCAAAAATTGGATGATTCTCACTCTGGAGTTGGCAGCAGCAGCAGGAGCCCAAACATTACTTTAAAGAGACACTGGAGTTGGCTTCAGGAGCCCAAAAATTGGATGATTCACACCCTGGAGTTGGCAGCAGCAGCAGGAGCCCAACCATTACTTTAAAGAGACACTGGGGTTGGCTTCAGGAGCCCAAAAATTGGATGAATCACACCCTGGAGTTGGCAGCAGCAGCAGCAGGATCCCAAACATTACTTTAAAGAGACACTGGAGTTGGCTTCAGGAGCCCAAAAATTGGATGAATCACACCCTGGAGTTGGCAGCAGCAGCAGCAGGAGCCCAAATATTACTTTAAAGGGACACTGGGGTTGGCTTCAGGAGCCCAAAAATTGGATGATTCACACTCTGGAGTTGGCAGCAGCAGCAGCAGGAGCCCAAACATTACTTTAAAGAGACACTGGAGTTGGCTTCAGGAGTCCAAAAATTGGATGAATCACACCCTGGAGTTGACAGCAGCAGGAGCCCAAACATTACTTTAAAGAGACACTGAAGTTGGCTTCAGGAGCCCAAAAATTGGATGAATCACACCCTGGAGTTGGCAGCAGCAGGAGCCCAAATATTACTTTAAAGGGACACTGGGGTTGGCTTCAGGAGCCCAAAAATTGGATGATTCACACTCTGGAGTTGGCAGCAGCAGCAGCAGGAGCCCAAACATTACTTTAAAGAGACACTGGAGTTGGCTTCAGGAGTCCAAAAATTGGATGAATCACACCCTGGAGTTGACAGCAGCAGGAGCCCAAACATTACTTTAAAGAGACACTGAAGTTGGCTTCAGGAGCCCAAAAATTGGATGAATCACACCCTGGAGTTGGCAGCAGCAGCAGGAGCCCAAACATTACTTTAAAGAGACACTGGGGTTGGCTTCAGGAGCCCAAAAATTGGATGAATCACACCCTGGAGTTTGCAGCAGCAGCAGGAGCCAAAACATTACTTTAAAGAGACACTGGGGTTGGCTTCAGGAGCCCAAAAATTGGATGAATCACACCCTGGAGTTGGCAGCAGCAGCAGCAGGAGCCCAAATATTACTTTAAAGAGACACTGGAGTTGGCTTCAGGAGCCCAAAAATTGGATGAATCATACCCTGGAGTTGGCAGCAGCAGCAGCAGGAGCCCAAATATTACTTTAAAGAGACACTGGAGTTGGCTTCAGGAGCCCAAAAATTGGATGAATCACACCCTGGAGTTGGCAGCAGCAGCAGGAGCCCAAACATTACTTTAAAGAGACACTGGAGTTGGCTTCAGGAGCCCAAAAATTGGATGATTCACACCCTGGAGTTGGCAGCAGCAGCAGGAGCCCAAACATTACTTTAAAGAGACACTGGGGTTGGCTTCAGGAGCCCAAAAATTGGATGAATCACACCCTGGAGTTGGCAGCAGCAGCAGGAGCCCAAACATTACTTTAAAGAGACACTGGGGTTGGCTTCAGGAGCCCAAAAATTGGATGAATCACACCCTGTAGTTGGCAGCAGCAGCAGGAGCCCAAACATTACTTTAAAGAGACACTGGGGTTGGCTTCAGGAGCCCAAACATTGGATGAATCACACCCTGGAGTTGGCAGCAGCAGCAGGAGCCAAAACATTACTTTAAAGAGACACTGGAGTTTGCTTCAGGAGCCCAAAAATTGGATGATTCACACCCTGGAGTTGGCAGCAGCAGCAGGAGCCCAAACATTACTTTAAAGAGACACTGGGGTTGGCTTCAGGAGCCCAAAAATTGGATGAATCACACCCTGGAGTTGGCAACAGCAGCAGGAGCCCAAACATTACTTTAAAGAGACACTGGGGTTGGCTTCAGGAGCCCAAAAATTGGCTGAATCACATCCTGGAGTTGGCAGCAGCAGCAGCAGGAGCCCAAACATTACTTTAAAGAGACACTGGAGTTGGCTTCAGGAGCCCAAAAATTGGATGAATCACACCCTGGAGTTGGCAGCAGCAGCAGCAGGAGCCCAAATATTACTTTAAAGAGACACTGGGGTTGGCTTCAGGAGCCCAAAAATTGGATGATTCTCACTCTGGAGTTGGCAGCAGCAGCAGGAGCCCAAACATTACTTTAAAGAGACACTGGAGTTGGCTTCAGGAGCCCAAAAATTGGATGATTCACACCCTGGAGTTGGCAGCAGCAGGAGCCCAAACATTACTTTAAAGAGACACTGGGGTTGGCTTCAGGAGCCCAAAAATTGGATGAATCACACCCTGGAGTTGGCAGCAGCAGCAGCAGGATCCCAAACATTACTTTAAAGAGACACTGGAGTTGGCTTCAGGAGCCCAAAAATTGGATGAATCACACCCTGGAGTTGGCAGCAGCAGCAGGAGCCCAAACATTACTTTAAAGAGACACTGGGGTTGGCTTCAGGAGCCCAAAAATTGGATGAATCACACCCTGGATTTGGCAGCAGCAGCAGCAGGAGCCCAAACATTACTTTAAAGAGACACTGGAGTTGGCCTCAGGAGCCCAAAAATTGGATGAATCACACCCTGGAGTTGGCAGCAGCAGCAGCAGGAGCCCAAATATTACTTTAAAGGGACACTGGGGTTGGCTTCAGGAGCCCAAAAATTGGATGATTCACACTCTGGAGTTGGCAGCAGCAGCAGCAGGAGCCCAAACATTACTTTAAAGAGACACTGGAGTTGGCTTCAGGAGTCCAAAAATTGGATGAATCACACCCTGGAGTTGACAGCAGCAGGAGCCCAAACATTACTTTAAAGAGACACTGGGGTTGGCTTCCGGAGCCCAAAAATTGGATTAATCACACCCTGGAGTTGGCAGCAGCAGCAGGAGCCCAAAAATTGGCCTAAAGACATAAATATGTTTTGCACCATTTGGAAAGTGTAAAACGTGGCACCATGCTGAATCTAGTCGCATGCATCAGGCATTGGTGGGTGGAAATCCTGGCTGATCCATCCCTGATTCATTTTGACAAAGGTGAGTCTCTCCACATTTTTAGTTGACAGACGAGTTCTCCTCGCCGCAACTATGGCCCCCGCCTCACTAAACACCCGCTCAGATGGCACGCTACTTGCCGGGCAGGACAGCTTTTCCAGGGCAAACTCTGCTAGTTGCGGCCACAAATCAAGTTTGGCTGCCCAGAAGTCCAGCGGATCCTCAAGGTGTGTTGGCATGGTCATGTCAAAGTATGACATGACCTGCTGGTTCAGGTCCTGCTCCAGGTCTTCCTGCTGCTCATGAGTAGCCTCACTATGCGGGTGTAGAAAGCTACTCATTAGCGACTGAAGACTGAGGCTGCTGCTGATGGAGCTGCTGACTGTCCTCTATCTGATCGTCCTCCTCACTAAAGAGTGGAGCTGAACCCAAAGCATAGGATACGTCGCTGGGGGAGGGAACGGCGTAGGACAGAGGCAATGGGAGGACAGGGACTACTCTCGGGCCATGCCAACTCAGGGTTGTGTCAGAGGAACCTACCGACCCTAGACTGGGGATCTCAGACGTAAGTTGTGATGATGTTGTTGATGAGCGCGTCAACCAACCTACCACGGCAGATGCGGTACTGGTGGAGACCCAACCGCTAGCAGATACTGGCAGATTAGGTCTCTCAGCGTGACTCCTGCTGCTACTGGCCCCCAGTCTGCTGCGACCTCTGCCTGCGGAATCTTGGCCTCTGCCACTCCTCTTTTCACTTCCAGGCACTTGTCTGCCCGACATAGTCTAACTGGCGTGGTAGTAGGTGATATTTTAAGAACCCCCAGGCAGCAGTGGGTCTATATGAAACAGAATATAATGCACACCAAAAGTGAGCAGTAACACTCAGCCTCCAACAGGCCTGCTTAGTGTAAATAAGAGAGCTGCTTAGTGTAAATGAAGAGGGGTATGGTATGTTACAGAATGGGATGCCCCAACAGGAGTGCACCTGTGAGCAGTAGTACTATGCACAGCAAAAGTGTGTTTATCAGGCCAAATTTCTATTAGAATAAGTGCAACCGGTTATAGTAGTAAATAGAGGCTGGTGTAGTCACAGAATGGGATGCCCCAACAGCCAGCAGTGCACCTGGCAGCAGTAGTACTATGCACAGCAAAAGTGTGTTTATCAGGCCAAATTTCTATTAGAATAAGTGCAAACGGTTATAGTAGTAAATAGAGGCTGGTGTAGTCACAGAATGGGATGCTCCAACAGCCAGCAGTGCACCTGGCAGCAGTACTACTATGCACAGCAAAAGTGTCTTTATCAGGCCAAATTTCTATTAGAATAAGTGCAAAGGGTTATAGTAAAGAGAGGCTTGTGTAGTCACAGAATGGGATGCCCCAACAGCCAGCAGTGCACCTGGCAGCAGTACTACTATGCACAGCAAAAGTGTTTTTATCAGGCCAAATTTCTATTAGAATAAGTGCAAAGGGTTATAGTAAATAGAGGCTTGTGTAGTCACAGAATGGGATGCCCCAACAGCCAGAGAGCACCTGTGAGCAGTACTACTATGCACAGCAAAAGTGTCTTTATCAGGCCAAATGACTTTTAGAATAAGTGCAAAGGGTTATAGTAAATAGAGGCTTGTGTAGTCACAGAATGGGATGCCCCAACAGCCAGCAGTGCACCTGGCAGCAGTACTACTATGCACAGCAAAAGTGTCTTTATCAGGCCAAATTTCTATTAGAATAAGTGCAAAGGGTTATAGTAAATAGAGGCTTGTGTAGTAACAGAATGGGATGCCCCAACAGCCAGCAGTGCACCTGGCAGCAGTACTACTATGCACAGCAAAAGTGTCTTTATCAGGCCTAATTTCTATTAGAATAAGTGCAAAGGGTTATAGTAAAGAGAGGCTTGTGTAGTCACAGAATGGGATGCCAAAACAGCCAGCAGTGCACCTGGCAGCAGTACTACTATGCACAGCAAAAGTGTTTTTATCAGGCCAAATTTCTATTAGAATAAGTGCAAACGGTTATAGTAGTAAATAGAGGCTGGTGTAGTCACAGAATGGGATGCCCCAACAGCCAGCAGTGCACCTGGCAGCAGTACTACTATGCACAGCAAAAGTGTCTTTATCAGGCCAAATTTCTATTAGAATAAGTGCAAAGGGTTATAGTAAAGAGAGGCTTGTGTAGTCACAGAATGGGATGCCCCAACAGCCAGCAGAGCACCTGGCAGCAGTACTACTATGCACAGCAAAAGTGTTTTTATCAGGCCAAATTTCTATTAGAATAAGTGCAAAGGGTTATAGTAAATAGAGGCTTGTGTAGTCACAGAATGGGATGCCCCAACAGCCAGAGAGCACCTGTGAGCAGTACTACTATGCACAGCAAAAGTGTCTTTATCAGGCCAAATGACTTTTAGAATAAGTGCAAAGGGTTATAGTAAATAGAGGCTTGTGTAGTCACAGAATGGGATGCCCCAACAGCCAGCAGTGCACCTGGCAGCAGTACTACTATGCACAGCAAAAGTGTCTTTATCAGGCCAAATTTCTATTAGAATAAGTGCAAAGGGTTATAGTAAATAGAGGCTTGTGTAGTAACAGAATGGGATGCCCCAACAGCCAGCAGTGCACCTGGCAGCAGTACTACTATGCACAGCAAAAGTGTCTTTATCAGGCCTAATTTCTATTAGAATAAGTGCAAAGGGTTATAGTATTAAATAGAGGCTGGTGTAGTCACAGAATGGGATGCCCCAACAACCAGAGAGCACCTATGAGCAGTACTACTATGCACAGCAAAAGTGTCTTTATCAGGCCAAATTTCTATTAGAATAAGTGCAAAGGGTTATAGTATTAAATAGAGGCAGGTGCAGTCACACAATGGGATGCCCCAACAACCAGAGAGCACATGTGAGCAGTACTACTATGCACAGCAAAAGTGTCTTCATCAGGCCTAATTTCTATTAGAATAAGTGCAAAGGGTTATAGTATTAAATAGAGGCTGGTGTAGTCAAAGAATGGGATGCCCCAACAACCAGAGAGCACCTGTGAGCAGTACTACTATGCACAGCAAAAGTGTCTTTATCAGGCCTAATTTCTATTAGAATAAGTGCAAAGGGTTATAGTATTAAATAGAGGCTGGTGTAGTCACAGAATGGGATGTCCCAACAACCAGAGAGCACCTGTGAGCAGTACTACTATGCACAGCAAAAGTGTCTTTATCAGGCCTAATTTCTATTAGAATAAGTGCAAAGGGTTATAGTATTAAATAGAGGCTGGTGTAGTCACAGAATGGGATGCCCCAACAACCAGAGAGCACCTGTGAGCAGTACTACTATGCACAGCAAAAGTGTCTTTATCAGGCCTAATTTCTATTAGAATAAGTGCAAAGGGTTATAGTATTAAATAGAGGCAGGTGTAGTCACTGAATGGGATGCCCCAACAGCCAGCAGTGCACCTGGCAGCAGTACTACTATGCACAGCAAACGTGTCTTTATCAGGCCAAATTTCTATTAGAATAAGTGCAAAGGGTTATAGAATTAAATAGAGGCTGGTGTAGTCACAGAATGGGATGCCCCAACAACCAGAGAGCACCTGTGAGCAGTACTACTATGCACAGCAAAAGTGTCTTTATCAGGCCTAATTTCTATTAGAATAAGTGCAAAGGGTTATAGTATTAAATAGAGGCAGGTGCAGTCACAGAATGGGATGCCCCAACAACCAGAGAGCACCTGTGAGCAGTACTACTATGCACAGCAAAAGTGTCTTTATCAGGCCTAATTTCTATTAGAATAAGTGCAAAGGGTTATAGTATTAAATAGAGGCTGGTGTAGTCACAGAATGGGATGCCCCAACAACCAGAGAGCACCTGTGAGCAGTACTACTATGCACAGCAAAAGTGTCTTTATCGGGCCTAATTTCTATTAGAATAAGAGCAAAGGGTTATAGTATTAAATAGAGGCTGCTGTAGTCACAGAATGGGATGCCCCAACAACCAGAGAGCACCTGTGAGCAGTACTACTATGCACAGCAAAAGTGTCTTTATCAGGCCTAATTTCTATTAGAATAAGTGCAAAGGGTTATAGTATTAAATAGAGGCTGGTGTAGTCACAGAATGGGATGCCCCAACAACCAGAGAGCACCTGTGAGCAGTACTACTATGCACAGCAAAAGTGTCTTTATCAGGCCTAATTTCTATTAGAATAAGTGCAAAGGGTTATAGTATTAAATAGAGGCTGGTGTAGTCACAGAATGGGATGCCCCAACAACCAGAGAGCACCTGTGAGCAGTACTACTATGCACAGCAAAAGTGTCTTTATCAGGCCTAATTTCTATTAGAATAAGTGCAAAGGGTTATAGTATTAAATAGAGGCAGGTGTAGTCACAGAATGGGATGCCCCAACAGCCAGCAGTGCACCTGGCAGCAGTACTACTATGCACAGCAAAAGTGTCTTTATCAGGCCAAATTTCTATTAGAATAAGTGCAAAGGGTTATAGTATTAAATAGAGGCTGGTGTAGTCACAGAATGGGATGCCCCAACAACCAGAGAGCACCTGTGAGCAGTACTACTATGCACAGCAAAAGTGTCTTTATCGGGCCTAATTTCTATTAGAATAAGTGCAAAGGGTTATAGTATTAAATAGAGGCTGGTGTAGTCACAGAATGGGATGCCCCAACAACCAGAGAGCACCTGTGAGCAGTACTACTATGCACAGCAAAAGTGTCTTTATCAGGCTTAATTTCTATTAGAATAAGTGCAAAGGGTTATAGTATTAAATAGAGGCTGGTGTAGTCACAGAATGGGATGCCCCAACAACCAGAGAGCACCTGTGAGCAGTACTACTATGCACAGCAAAAGTGTCTTTATCAGGCCAAATTTCTATTAGAATAAGTGCAAAGGGTTATAGTAAATAGAGGCTTGTGTAGTAACAGAATGGGATGCCCCAACAGCCAGCAGTGCACCTGGCAGCAGTACTACTATGCACAGCAAAAGTGTCTTTATCAGGCCTAATTTCTATTAGAATAAGTGCAAATGGTTATAGTAAAGAGAGGCTTGTGTAGTCACAGAATGGGATGCCAAAACAGCCAGCAGTGCACCTGGCAGCAGTACTACTATGCACAGCAAAAGTGTTTTTATCAGGCCAAATTTCTATTAGAATAAGTGCAAACGGTTATAGTAGTAAATAGAGGCTGGTGTAGTCACAGAATGGGATGCCCCAACAGCCAGCAGTGCACCTGGCAGCAGTACTACTATGCACAGCAAAAGTGTCTTTATCAGGCCAAATTTCTATTAGAATAAGTGCAAAGGGTTATAGTAAAGAGAGGCTTGTGTAGTCACAGAATGGGATGCCCCAACAGCCAGCAGAGCACCTGGCAGCAGTACTACTATGCACAGCAAAAGTGTTTTTATCAGGCCAAATTTCTATTAGAATAAGTGCAAAGGGTTATAGTAAATAGAGGCTTGTGTAGTCACAGAATGGGATGCCCCAACAGCCAGAGAGCACCTGTGAGCAGTACTACTATGCACAGCAAAAGTGTCTTTATCAGGCCAAATGACTTTTAGAATAAGTGCAAAGGGTTATAGTAAATAGAGGCTTGTGTAGTCACAGAATGGGATGCCCCAACAGCCAGCAGTGCACCTGGCAGCAGTACTACTATGCACAGCAAAAGTGTCTTTATCAGGCCAAATTTCTATTAGAATAAGTGCAAAGGGTTATAGTAAATAGAGGCTTGTGTAGTAACAGAATGGGATGCCCCAACAGCCAGCAGTGCACCTGGCAGCAGTACTACTATGCACAGCAAAAGTGTCTTTATCAGGCCTAATTTCTATTAGAATAAGTGCAAAGGGTTATAGTATTAAATAGAGGCTGGTGTAGTCACAGAATGGGATGCCCCAACAACCAGAGAGCACCTATGAGCAGTACTACTATGCACAGCAAAAGTGTCTTTATCAGGCCAAATTTCTATTAGAATAAGTGCAAAGGGTTATAGTATTAAATAGAGGCAGGTGCAGTCACACAATGGGATGCCCCAACAACCAGAGAGCACCTGTGAGCAGTACTACTATGCACAGCAAAAGTGTCTTCATCAGGCCTAATTTCTATTAGAATAAGTGCAAAGGGTTATAGTATTAAATAGAGGCTGGTGTAGTCAAAGAATGGGATGCCCCAACAACCAGAGAGCACCTGTGAGCAGTACTACTATGCACAGCAAAAGTGTCTTTATCAGGCCTAATTTCTATTAGAATAAGTGCAAAGGGTTATAGTATTAAATAGAGGCTGGTGTAGTCACAGAATGGGATGTCCCAACAACCAGAGAGCACCTGTGAGCAGTACTACTATGCACAGCAAAAGTGTCTTTATCAGGCCTAATTTCTATTAGAATAAGTGCAAAGGGTTATAGTATTAAATAGAGGCTGGTGTAGTCACAGAATGGGATGCCCCAACAACCAGAGAGCACCTGTGAGCAGTACTACTATGCACAGCAAAAGTGTCTTTATCAGGCCTAATTTCTATTAGAATAAGTGCAAAGGGTTATAGTATTAAATAGAGGCAGGTGTAGTCACTGAATGGGATGCCCCAACAGCCAGCAGTGCACCTGGCAGCAGTACTACTATGCACAGCAAACGTGTCTTTATCAGGCCAAATTTCTATTAGAATAAGTGCAAAGGGTTATAGAATTAAATAGAGGCTGGTGTAGTCACAGAATGGGATGCCCCAACAACCAGAGAGCACCTGTGAGCAGTACTACTATGCACAGCAAAAGTGTCTTTATCAGGCCTAATTTCTATTAGAATAAGTGCAAAGGGTTATAGTATTAAATAGAGGCAGGTGCAGTCACAGAATGGGATGCCCCAACAACCAGAGAGCACCTGTGAGCAGTACTACTATGCACAGCAAAGGTGTCTTTATCAGGCCAAATTTCTATTAGAATAAGTGCAAAGGGTTATAGTATTAAATAGAGGCTGGTGTAGTCACAGAATGGGATGCCCCAACAACCAGAGAGCACCTGTGAGCAGTACTACTATGCACAGCAAAAGTGTCTTTATCGGGCCTAATTTCTATTAGAATAAGAGCAAAGGGTTATAGTATTAAATAGAGGCTGCTGTAGTCACAGAATGGGATGCCCCAACAACCAGAGAGCACCTGTGAGCAGTACTACTATGCACAGCAAAAGTGTCTTTATCAGGCCTAATTTCTATTAGAATAAGTGCAAAGGGTTATAGTATTAAATAGAGGCTGGTGTAGTCACAGAATGGGATGCCCCAACAACCAGAGAGCACCTGTGAGCAGTACTACTATGCACAGCAAAAGTGTCTTTATCAGGCCTAATTTCTATTAGAATAAGTGCAAAGGGTTATAGTATTAAATAGAGGCTGGTGTAGTCACAGAATGGGATGCCCCAACAACCAGAGAGCACCTGTGAGCAGTACTACTATGCACAGCAAAAGTGTCTTTATCAGGCCTAATTTCTATTAGAATAAGTGCAAAGGGTTATAGTATTAAATAGAGGCAGGTGTAGTCACAGAATGGGATGCCCCAACAGCCAGCAGTGCACCTGGCAGCAGTACTACTATGCACAGCAAAAGTGTCTTTATCAGGCCAAATTTCTATTAGAATAAGTGCAAAGGGTTATAGTATTAAATAGAGGCTGGTGTAGTCACAGAATGGGATGCCCCAACAACCAGAGAGCACCTGTGAGCAGTACTACTATGCACAGCAAAAGTGTCTTTATCGGGCCTAATTTCTATTAGAATAAGTGCAAAGGGTTATAGTATTAAATAGAGGCTGGTGTAGTCACAGAATGGGATGCCCCAACAACCAGAGAGCACCTGTGAGCAGTACTACTATGCACAGCAAAAGTGTCTTTATCAGGCTTAATTTCTATTAGAATAAGTGCAAAGGGTTATAGTATTAAATAGAGGCTGGTGTAGTCACAGAATGGGATGCCCCAACAACCAGAGAGCACCTGTGAGCAGTACTACTATGCACAGCAAAAGTGTCTTTATCAGGCCAAATTTCTATTAGAATAAGTGCAAAGGGTTATAGTAAATAGAGGCTTGTGTAGTAACAGAATGGGATGCCCCAACAGCCAGCAGTGCACCTGGCAGCAGTACTACTATGCACAGCAAAAGTGTCTTTATCAGGCCTAATTTCTATTAGAATAAGTGCAAAGGGTTATAGTAAAGAGAGGCTTGTGTAGTCACAGAATGGGATGCCAAAACAGCCAGCAGTGCACCTGGCAGCAGTACTACTATGCACAGCAAAAGTGTTTTTATCAGGCCAAATTTCTATTAGAATAAGTGCAAACGGTTATAGTAGTAAATAGAGGCTGGTGTAGTCACAGAATGGGATGCCCCAACAGCCAGCAGTGCACCTGGCAGCAGTACTACTATGCACAGCAAAAGTGTCTTTATCAGGCCAAATTTCTATTAGAATAAGTGCAAAGGGTTATAGTAAAGAGAGGCTTGTGTAGTCACAGAATGGGATGCCCCAACAGCCAGCAGAGCACCTGGCAGCAGTACTACTATGCACAGCAAAAGTGTTTTTATCAGGCCAAATTTCTATTAGAATAAGTGCAAAGGGTTATAGTAAATAGAGGCTTGTGTAGTCACAGAATGGGATGCCCCAACAGCCAGAGAGCACCTGTGAGCAGTACTACTATGCACAGCAAAAGTGTCTTTATCAGGCCAAATGACTTTTAGAATAAGTGCAAAGGGTTATAGTAAATAGAGGCTTGTGTAGTCACAGAATGGGATGCCCCAACAGCCAGCAGTGCACCTGGCAGCAGTACTACTATGCACAGCAAAAGTGTCTTTATCAGGCCAAATTTCTATTAGAATAAGTGCAAAGGGTTATAGTAAATAGAGGCTTGTGTAGTAACAGAATGGGATGCCCCAACAGCCAGCAGTGCACCTGGCAGCAGTACTACTATGCACAGCAAAAGTGTCTTTATCAGGCCTAATTTCTATTAGAATAAGTGCAAAGGGTTATAGTATTAAATAGAGGCTGGTGTAGTCACAGAATGGGATGCCCCAACAACCAGAGAGCACCTATGAGCAGTACTACTATGCACAGCAAAAGTGTCTTTATCAGGCCAAATTTCTATTAGAATAAGTGCAAAGGGTTATAGTATTAAATAGAGGCAGGTGCAGTCACACAATGGGATGCCCCAACAACCAGAGAGCACCTGTGAGCAGTACTACTATGCACAGCAAAAGTGTCTTCATCAGGCCTAATTTCTATTAGAATAAGTGCAAAGGGTTATAGTATTAAATAGAGGCTGGTGTAGTCAAAGAATGGGATGCCCCAACAACCAGAGAGCACCTGTGAGCAGTACTACTATGCACAGCAAAAGTGTCTTTATCAGGCCTAATTTCTATTAGAATAAGTGCAAAGGGTTATAGTATTAAATAGAGGCTGGTGTAGTCACAGAATGGGATGTCCCAACAACCAGAGAGCACCTGTGAGCAGTACTACTATGCACAGCAAAAGTGTCTTTATCAGGCCTAATTTCTATTAGAATAAGTGCAAAGGGTTATAGTATTAAATAGAGGCTGGTGTAGTCACAGAATGGGATGCCCCAACAACCAGAGAGCACCTGTGAGCAGTACTACTATGCACAGCAAAAGTGTCTTTATCAGGCCTAATTTCTATTAGAATAAGTGCAAAGGGTTATAGTATTAAATAAAGGCAGGTGTAGTCACTGAATGGGATGCCCCAACAGCCAGCAGTGCACCTGGCAGCAGTACTACTATGCACAGCAAACGTGTCTTTATCAGGCCAAATTTCTATTAGAATAAGTGCAAAGGGTTATAGAATTAAATAGAGGCTGGTGTAGTCACAGAATGGGATGCCCCAACAACCAGAGAGCACCTGTGAGCAGTACTACTATGCACAGCAAAAGTGTCTTTATCAGGCCTAATTTCTATTAGAATAAGTGCAAAGGGTTATAGTATTAAATAGAGGCAGGTGCAGTCACAGAATGGGATGCCCCAACAACCAGAGAGCACCTGTGAGCAGTACTACTATGCACAGCAAAGGTGTCTTTATCAGGCCAAATTTCTATTAGAATAAGTGCAAAGGGTTATAGTATTAAATAGAGGCTGGTGTAGTCACAGAATGGGATGCCCCAACAACCAGAGAGCACCTGTGAGCAGTACTACTATGCACAGCAAAAGTGTCTTTATCAGGCCTAATTTCTATTAGAATAAGTGCAAAGGGTTATAGTATTAAATAGAGGCTGGTGTAGTCACAGAATGGGATGCCCCAACAACCAGAGAGCACCTGTGAGCAGTACTACTATGCACAGCAAAAGTGTCTTTATCGGGCCTAATTTCTATTAGAATAAGAGCAAAGGGTTATAGTATTAAATAGAGGCTGCTGTAGTCACAGAATGGGATGCCCCAACAACCAGAGAGCACCTGTGAGCAGTACTACTATGCACAGCAAAAGTGTCTTTATCAGGCCTAATTTCTATTAGAATAAGTGCAAAGGGTTATAGTATTAAATAGAGGCTGGTGTAGTCACAGAATGGGATGCCCCAACAACCAGAGAGCACCTGTGAGCAGTACTACTATGCACAGCAAAAGTGTCTTTATCAGGCCTAATTTCTATTAGAATAAGTGCAAAGGGTTATAGTATTAAATAGAGGCTGGTGTAGTCACAGAATGGGATGCCCCAACAACCAGAGAGCACCTGTGAGCAGTACTACTATGCACAGCAAAAGTGTCTTTATCAGGCCTAATTTCTATTAGAATAAGTGCAAAGGGTTATAGTATTAAATAGAGGCAGGTGTAGTCACAGAATGGGATGCCCCAACAGCCAGCAGTGCACCTGGCAGCAGTACTACTATGCACAGCAAAAGTGTCTTTATCAGGCCAAATTTCTATTAGAATAAGTGCAAAGGGTTATAGTATTAAATAGAGGCTGGTGTAGTCACAGAATGGGATGCCCCAACAACCAGAGAGCACCTGTGAGCAGTACTACTATGCACAGCAAAAGTGTCTTTATCGGGCCTAATTTCTATTAGAATAAGTGCAAAGGGTTATAGTATTAAATAGAGGCTGGTGTAGTCACAGAATGGGATGCCCCAACAACCAGAGAGCACCTGTGAGCAGTACTACTATGCACAGCAAAAGTGTCTTTATCAGGCTTAATTTCTATTAGAATAAGTGCAAAGGGTTATAGTATTAAATAGAGGCTGGTGTAGTCACAGAATGGGATGCCCCAACAACCAGAGAGCACCTGTGAGCAGTACTACTATGCACAGCAAAAGTGTCTTTATCAGGCCTAATTTCTATTAGAATAAGTGCAAAGGGTTATAGTATTAAATAGAGACTGGTGTAGTCACAGAATGGGATGCCCCAACAACCAGAGAGCACCTATGAGCAGTACTACTATGCACAGCAAAAGTGTCTTTATCAGGCCAAATTTCTATTAGAATAAGTGCAAAGGGTTATAGTATTAAATAGAGGCTGGTGTAGTCACAGAATGGGATGCCCCAACAACCAGAGAGCACCTGTGAGCAGTACTACTATGCACAGCAAAAGTGTCTTTATCAGGCCAAATTTCTATTAGAATAAGTGCAAAGGGTTATAGTATTAAATAGAGGCTGGTGTAGTCACAGAATGGGATGCCTCACAGCAGACTTGAGATCAGTTCAGTATATATGCACAGTAAGTGTATAAGCAGCCTGAAAACGCTAACAAAGCCAGTCAGCCAGCCAGTAACACACAGGCTGGATGAAAAATAAAAAAAATCTCCCTGTGACTGCCTCCGATTTTTCCTAACTTTCCCTTCTTCTCGCTGACTTCCTGCCTTTCTCCTGCCTGTCTTCTGTCTGTCCCTGTCTGTCCCTGGCTCTCTGTCTCTCCCTCACTACAGCAGCATCCTGTCTCTCACGAATGCAATAGAGAAATGAGGAAAAGCAAGATGTCCACCGCCTTAAATAGCGCTGTGACGTCACCGGGCTTGCTGGCTGCTGATAGGCTGCATGTGACTGCCCCAGCTTGCACTGGCGCGGGGTAGATGTCTGGACATGTCCCGTCCGCCATCTTAGAATGCCTGTAATGTAAATGAATGGATGTTAAAGGAAAACTTCGAGCAATCGAATCGCGGGGAAATTCGGATTCGATCCGAATCGAATTTTTCATGAAATTCGGATCGAATCCGGGTTCGTCCGGATCGATTCGCTCATCCCTACATATGAGCATTGCTTCTAGTAAGTGTGTTGGTCTGGTTTAAAGTTTAGGACATTTTAAAAAACCAAACCCAGCACCGAATGGGGGGAATCTGGCAGCAGGGTCTAGTAGGATTTTTTAAATATCCCAAATTAAAAAACACCTGCAGCAGTATCATACAGTATCATACAACCCATACCTAATATTCCTACTGGGTTAAAAAAAGCTGTGTAAGGTTCCAAAGACAGCCCCTGTGGTACCTGGTGCCGGGCCGCCTGAGCTGGATGTTCCCGGGACGAACCAGGATGTGCTTTAGGGGCTGCAGTGCGGAGGGGGACTTCCTGCATACATGGTGGATTTGTCCCATGTTAGCCCGCTTCTGGAACCAGGTATATAGGCTGGCTAATGGTTTTCCAAACCAGTATGAGAAAAGACCACTGGGTCGCCCTTTTGCACTGCAAGCCCCCGGAGCTCACCAGCAAACAGCACAGACTTTTTTCTACCTCCTCCTAGAGGCTAAACAGGCCATAGCCTGGAAAAAACAATTCACCCCAATCTCTGAGGTGTCGGCTAGAATGAACGGGTTCCTCATCAACGAAAGATTATCCAGTATTCTGACTGACTCCCACAATAAATTCCTCGCAATATGGGAGCCCTGGGTAAGATTCACTTGGCCTGGCGAGCCCCTGCAGAGGCTGTAGTGACCATACACGTTGGCTGGCGGAGTACGGGACACCTTGATCCTTCTTCCCCCCCCCCGATCCCTCCCCTCCTTCCCCCCTCAACCTTCTCCCCTCTCCCCCCTGTTTTTGTTTTTCCTCCCTTTAAAATATGATCCTAATAGGTTTACAGCATCTCTTTCCCGTCAGCACGCTTGACCATGCCTGATAGTCCTGCGGACCTGTCATGAGGCCGTGGGACAGCGGGCGTACAGGTGGTGGTGCAGGCCGTGGGATCTGGGATCCCGCGACCTGCATGGTCTCAGGTTGGACACAAACATGCCTCAGGTCAAGTTGGTCGTGGTAAGATGTTGAGTGTCCTTCACTTTGCCATTTTCTTCTTCGCTCTGTGTGTATTATGGATTGTTAAAACATTTGTATGATCTGTGTGTAAACTCATGCAATATAGCATGTTAATTTTTCCCTTTACCTCACCTGCGTGGGATGGCACTATAATGCATAAGCTTCATACCTGTACTGTTGAAAACTCCAATAAAAATATTGAAACAAAGACAGCCACTGTGTATGTCTGTAGTGAACCTGGTTTCACCCCAGATGACTTTGCCAGGTCAATTGCGGCTGAACAGGTACGTATACCTACCAACTTTATATGGTGGCAAAGAGGGACATTTTTTCAATTAGGCCACACCCCTTCATTGAGGGTTAGATAGAAGATAGGTTGTAACAGTTAAAACAATAGAACCACTTAAAATACTCAAATGAATCATATAGTGATGCAGATCTGCATGTTACACCTCAAAGAGGGAGAAATGAAAACAATGAGAGACAGGGGGACATGTACTGAAAAGAGAGACAGTCTCTCCAAACTCGGGAGGTATGTGTATGTAGGAAGGTTTCTGGTAATCTTTATTTTAATAGCAGAAAGGTAATGTACACTCTTAACAACAAGTAAAAAGATTTGTATTTTGACAGAGCATCAGAGCTAGGCTACAACAGCAGAACAGGGACAAACTAAACAGCACTATGGGGGTTATTTAAGAAAGGATAGCGCCAGGTAGTGGCTCGTAGCGGCAGGCAGTGTCTGGTGAAAGCTGGTCGCTGTACGCAATACCACATTTATGGAAGCGAATCTGGTCAGCGACTCTAACAGTGCCATGTAGCATCACATGTATTATTACAGGCAGCTCAGCGTATAGCGCCGGTGCTTTAGCTTCCAGAGCGCCAGGTATTACCTTTCGCTCAGTGTCACTCTCCCATACATTTCAATGGTCGTTCATTTGCTTCGGTTTAAACAGCGTGTTTGACATTTTTTTTTCTCAAATCATTGTGTGACCTCTCCCGACTGCAAACAAACATTTCTAGAAACTTCTTTTGACTTTTTCATTACAATTGTGTGACATTAAAACTAAAGTGTTAATGTCACAGTGTAAAAACAATGTCATTCCATGTGTTTTCGCTTTGTTACAGGTGTATATGTGTTCAAAAACAGACTTTAATCACACAGCGTCTGGCGCTCTATGCTACAGCGCTCAGATTTAGAGTGCCAACGCTGTTGGTGTGTCCTTTTTTGATGAGTATGGTGTGGAGCGCCAACAGTCGGTAGCACTAAGCTGGAGCTATCTTTCGTTTCCTGTAGCGCTGTACTGATTTTAGAGCGCGCAACATACATCACATTCATCAATTCATCAGGTTACTACAGCGACTGAGGCACTATGTTACAGCACTCGATACCTGCTTACAGCGTCTAATAGCGGTCACTCTAAGAGCCGCTATACAGATACTCATCTGCCAATACCTGGTGTTAGTAATGAATCAGCCTCCACGTAAACAACCTGTATAACAGACTGAATAACAGAAGTCATGAGACATAACGTGTAGTACAGTGCCACTCACCTCTGATTTACTATTCAAAGGCACAACCAATCAACTAACCAATAGATTCCAATAGTTTCGAGTTACACTTTAATCCCCAAAATACTTGTTATTTCCTTGTTATAAGTGAGGGGGGATGCTTTAATATATAATCACCACCTGGGGTATATTTAGTTTCAACTTGTGACCCATCCATGCAATCCATCTCTGTTGCTGAACCATATAAGATAGTTTTTATAATTTCTATGGGTATAGTGTTTTTCCCCTAAAACTGAAGTCGTCCATAAATGATCAATCATGTTTGGAACAATAAAAACACAGTTACATGGAGATTCATTTATCAAGCTGCACCTCAGAAATTCATGTTCTTTCTTTAGAACATCCAGTTGAGTTAAAAACACCAACTCCCAGGACGCTGTCATATTAAAATTATTAAATTAAATAGCAAAGCAGTTTGTGGTGCCAAGGCTACCTATGTGAATTATCACAGCGTGACATGAACTCAAATATTGTTCCTGAAACTCAACCAATGATAATAAGAGACTTTTTTTGGAGTTACGTTCAACTTCGGCGCACACAGCGATCTCCATCAGTATTGCAATATTATTTATGCCGCTGCTTCCCTATATTGATTTCTTTATGGGGTTTGGAAGCCAAGGTTCACAAGTTTTCAGAACTCTCAGTGCAACATGAACTGATTTTAATCTGTCTCTTCCCGCCGAGCGCTCATGGCTGCTGACTGGAGATATTCAATGAAAGAACTAAAAGCAAGTAGAAATACTATTGGTTTCAGTATAAGTACAGCACAGTAAAAATGAGGACTGGCTATTTATGGCTGATTTAGGTATTAAATGGTTAGAAGAGTGGAGCGATGTATGGGTGACTGTCAAACAATGTGTCACTGTTTTATGAATTAAAGCAAAATGTTCTAGAGGCCCATACACTTTTGGAGCTAAATTAGCATCCTGTTTATTTGGATGTAACATTGGTAAGAGTGTTCTATATGTAGAAAGGGCTTCATTTTGTAGGATCTCCAACACCAAATACCTACCATAAAAGATTCAAAAATTCCTGACTGGGTTTTGTAGTTGAGGAGCTCTTCTATTCAGCTCCTTATAGAGGAAAAAAACCCAGGAATGTTCCTCTTAGGGCGTCTCCATTTGGCCCTGAATGCCCACAATTAACCCTAAAAACTCCCCGTCCTGGCGTTCCCACGATCCAGGTGTGGATTAAACTGAGTGTGCTGATAGGTTGAGTGGCCGAATAAAGCCGAGCAGAGTTTAGTGCACCGCTGGCCATATCCCTGCTCAGTGGCCCATGATAGGAAGTTACAAAACAGGTAATTCCCCCAGGGTCCCATCCCAAAAGGTGCCCCTGCGTTTATCACTGTAAGTTTGCCCAAGATGTATGGTGCAGTGTAAAATTAATTGATTTCCATACAAAAAATGTCCTCTATGGCAACTGCACTAGCTTTAGTAGACATCTTTTTATGAGCATAGATCCTTTATGCTGTCCCTATAGTCTTTCTCTTCTGCAGTGTCCTTCTTCATACTCTACCACCTCCTCCGACATATTTATTGAATGTAAGTGTGTTTTTGGTACAATACTTTGGGCTCCACTTTTAGTTTTGCCCATGGGTCACATTTTGTCTACAACTGGCCAGAGTTCCGGTAAAAGGCATTTACAGTGTTTAGGGTTCAGGTTATGACTATCGGATAAAACCCAACACACTGCCTTTTAGCATTGCAGATGAGCACCACCTATTTTAGTGACTATTTGAGGGCTTCTCAATTCACCACAGGCCAAGCTGTCAATTGAAATGCAGATGCAGAGGTGCAGAAACAGAACCATAAGATCAGTGTGTTAAATAAATTGTTGAAAATAATGAACTGCCTAGTAATACAGTAAAGAAAAACATAAACATCAAAATATGATTAAGGCAATCCTTGGACACAGGTTTTATACCATGAACATACTAAGGGCCCACAATGGGGCCATGAAACCACCAATAAAGACAGAGGACCTCTAGTAAAAAAAGTTTATTACATTGCTCCCCTAACCCCACCACCACGTTCAGCGGCACATGCTCTTTGAGAGGGCCTAATGCCATGATGTTGGAATGTGGAATATATTTGCAGATACTGTGCTCCAATAGTCATATTGTTCCACACCTGACAGCCCTGCTTACACATGGGCATGGGTGGTGGGAGCTGTACCGGCAGCAGCCCACACCACCATATATGCCTAAAAAACATGAGGCAGCATCTCTGTCTTGCTGCACACACACACTGAATCAACAGCTGCTGGAAGAAAGGATTGTTGTGTGAGAGGGAAGCTATGTAACTTTGTAGCTCACAGCTGCAGAGCACTTATACAGTTTAAACAATGTTGGTAGGAGATTTCTACTCTGAGTGGACGATTCATTATAGCAGATAGTTTTCTACTTCTGGCTGATGATAAGGGGTTATTGATCAGAGGTTTAAGGCAATTTTGACTGTGGAACTGGGTTTTTCAGAAGCAGGACTGTCAATTTTTTAGCAATATAGCCGCTCCCATGCAGTTCAGGAGCACATCTGCATTCATAACACAACGTCTGCATGGGGTTAAGCCCTCTCAAATAGCTTATGCCACTTCTCTCCTCTTCTCTTGGTGTACAGTTGCCAATAGCAACATGTTGCAGCTAGTGAAAACTTTTCCTTTAAACATGTATTTGCTATCATAAGAAAAGCAAATACTAAATATGCTCAGCACCTTGAGGGCATTAATTTGGCATAAAATAATATACACTTTATCTATAACTATACCAAAAGTGTACACTACCTTTCACTGTCCTCAGGACAATCCACATCTCACTGGCTGAGCTTTCCTCTTCAGCTGGAATTTCCCTCTTTACCACTCTCTACAGGTCCTCACAGGAACACTTACACTTACTTACAGTGAGTTTTTTTTAGGTCTCATTTTCCCTTTTTGTGTGTGAGCTGTGGTTTCTCAGTCATTCGCTGGAGCTGGACTAAGTCCGGGTGTGCTGATTTTGAAGCATCTGTCTCTAAATCATGGAAGTTCTTGCCTCAGCATGCCCAGAAATATAGGCTCTGATCTTGAAAAGTCCCACAACTACTAGTAAGGCAGCTACTTAGGCTTTGCAGTAACTGCCAGTTGGTGATAGGTTGTAGAGTTGACTGCATGCAGCAACCTCGGCATAGATACACACAATACATTGAGGGTCAAGAACCCCCCCACCCCCCTTCATGAGAAACGATTTAATCTGAAGGGGGTCCCAAAAACTTTTGCCCATGGCCTGTCCCTGCAATGCTTTAGTCTCAGCTACGGAGCAGATACTTTGACCAGCCAGGATACACATTGGGAGGCTCAGTCTGGATTTCACAGCATGGCCATAGTCTCGCCGGGCAGGTAAAATCCCCCTTTCACCCCTGAGTATAGGTGTGTCACTGGGTTTTTAGATGCTCACATTCCTTTTCACAGTACAATAATCTACAAAAGTTGAAACTCGTTTCCTTACTTCCCTCTAGAAATTGACAGCGCTATCAACCTAATGTGTCTCTTTCATCTCTGTCTCTCCCAGCTTTTAAATATGGCGGAAATGATTGGAATTCAAGTAAAATGCAAAGATGTTTATTTTTATATGTCCTGCTCACTTTTATCCAATGCCAGTGGCTCCCTAGAAGATGCCAAAGAAGCAAGAAAACAAAACATGAGATAGTTTGAAGAGATGTTGTAGAACTTCAAAGAGCCCATGGCAGCTTTAGCAGAGACTTTCCAGACAGCATCATTATGCTCAACACTGACAAGTTAAATACTTTTTGAATGTGGGCTAAATACAATGCGCACAATCTATGTGCTTGTCTTCTGCTGGAGAGGAGATGAAAAGGATTGCATAGCAAACCCCGTGGAAAAACAAAAAGTTGTGTTTTGCCTTATAGAAGATTAGGCAACCTGGCTAGAGACTGAACCTGAGACCGATGGCTGACAAGTACGTGCATCTACGAATAAAACCTTCCAGTGTAAAAAAGGTAGACATGGCATGTATCAAGTAGCCATGTAGCCATGTGTCAATCCTGGTGTGTTAGTGGAGGAGTGTTGTCTCATCAGGTGTTGAAATAAGGCTATTACAAAGAGAATGTAAGTGTTTTCTGACTGATGTATGATTGATAAGCTCTGTGGATACCAACCATAATGGGTAGTGCATGTGGTTGGTAGCCTAAGGACAGGGTGCACACCTTTGTTTAACAGTCAAAAAAAACATTTAATTTTCTTTTTTTCCTCTTCCAGGGAGTTTCCCCCTGTGTGATCACCTCTTAGATGTATCCTCTTCCTGTTCTCTTTCTTCATCAGTTTAGTACATCCTGTGACCCACCTCACAGGACCGCTGAATCAACCCTTTAGTCTCCCCCCGTATCCATTGGAGTCTAAGCTCTTTCAATACCATTACATCTCACTCATAATACCCTGTGCATCATAAGTTTCACTTCTGGTGTGTTGGTGGAGAAGGATGGCAAGGAAAGGCTAATATGAAAAGAATGTAAATGTATAATTGATTATAAGCCCTGGAGATATTAAACCTAATGCTTGGCTCGTAGCCTCAGGAGGGGGTCATGCTTTATGTAAAGAGTAAAGAAAGAAAGAAAAGTGATGTCCAAATAGATTACACTGCCTTGCAATTTTGATTATTTTGTGAATTATTTGAACTCTATGAAGAGGAGGGCTGTTTTGCTTTTCTCATTATTTCTGTCATGCCTGGAGTTCCTCCTTAGTTTTCAGCTGCTCCTTTCTGTGACTTTTCTCTGCTGTATGCAGCTTGACCAGCAGATGGCGCTGTTCTGCAGAGTTCCTGGAAATCAGCTTGCACCTGTGACATTACCTGGCCTATGTAAGCTGATCCACACATGCCCTCAGTGGATCAGCATTAAATCTGTCTTCTGCACTATCTACCCGGATGTTGTCTTTGGACTCCTGAACCTGAACCTTAATCTGAATCTGAACCTGTATCTTGTATGTATGCACTCTGACTCCACATGTATAGATATATACAGCAGCCTGTTTGATGTGTGTGTGGTTCACTGCTTGCTTATCACAATTAAACACAGTTTGCTGCATATTCATAGTCTCTCTGTCTCAAAGTTCTCAAATTTCTGGTCACTCTGACAATTTCATTGTCTATCTCAATATGAATTCCAGAGGGCATGGGAATAGAGCCCTGAGGAGTGGCGACCATGTAGAGCCAAGGTACTGAGACATGGTGTGTCGAGGTCTGGCTGGAACTGAGAGCGAAGTTTTGGCATTACAGTGTGCCTGGGGTCGCTGTGGCGAGGGGCAGGTAAAGTGCACCCCTGGAGTGTAGTTGCTGAAGATCCTGTGGAGTGGATGCTCAGAGCTCTAGTGTTCAGGACTCCTGGAGAGAGGTACAGAATAGTGGATACCCCAACAGCAATGCTCAGTGAGATCCCTGAAGTGGGATGGATGAAGACTTAGGCCCTAGTGTTTGGTGCCCCTGTTGAGTCTTCACTGAACCTGGAAGTTAAAGGTCACAGGAAGGTTCCCCTGGAGTGAGGCTTGTTGGGATTCCAGGTCGGGATTCCCGGAGAAGGGAGAGAACAGGAGAAGACCACATTGAGAGGTACTGGGGAATAAACTGCGTTTTTCTATTGAACCGTGACTAACAAGAATGTGCTGGAAAAGGAATAGTGTTTAATAAAAAATGTGCATCCTGTAAAGAGAACTGTGTGCTTACTATTTGTGCCGTGCTGTGCTATGGAGGGTTGTTGTGACCATCATTCCATGGCCTATGTGAATACAATGCACCATCCCTAGCCAACCCCCTCGACACAATTTGAAGAACTTTAACCCTTTTTAGCAGGGCATCCCCAAGTGCATACACCAACCTCCACATGTTGTATACAGTGTTTATCACACAGTGTAAATGTGAAAGGGTAGAACACACTCCTCAGAAAGCCTTATGTGGTCCTGTAGTCCTACAATGGATGGTGAAGTCATAACAATTTTCAGTTATGTGCTTTATTGAATCTTAAAGTACAATGTTTCAGGATCACAAAGGACCACTTAATCAGGATACAAGTTTCAGACTGAAAATCAGAAATAACATGTAAGGGTTATACTATTATAGGGTCACCCAACTGAGCAAAGGTCAGGAAATACTGCTTTGGGTTTTCAAAAGTTGACCACTATCACAAAGTGGGTAAATTAGTAATTAGTTAACAAAGCAAATCTATGTCAAGGAAACTGGGGCTTTGAGTTTACAATTGCTAGAAATTCTAAACATCTGTTGGTGGAACCCCCTCCTCATAGGACATGAAGGAGCATAAAGTTCATATTAGGCTGTAGTAAGTGGGCACACACAGCAGGAATCTCCATAAAGTCACATCCCACAATTTACAGCCTAGTAATTGTTCAATATGCTGGAAACACGGGTGCACAGTACAAATCTTATTTTTGTCTGCCCTTCTTTGTGAAACGCAAATGAACAAAAGACATCAATTATTGGCAGAACCTTGTATATGGCACCAAACAACAACCACAAAGCAATAGATGAAATCTGAGAGAGGTTATTATTATGACAGGACTATTCTCCGCTGCAATTCACACAGCGGTAATATTAGAAATATGCTGTTTGTTTCCTTGCATTGTTCCCCTGCTCAACCCCCTGCCATGAAAATAATACATGATTTCACTGGTGTTTAGCTCTAATTTGCTTCATCTCAGCTCTCGCTACAGAAGAAACATTGAAACAATTAAAAAGTTATAATAATACATGGAAAACAAGAGTAATGCCTCATCTTGAGGAGACAACACAATGTAAATATGCCCAAATGTCTAACCTTATATCACATTTTATTAGATGTGAGATTTTGAAAATAATATTTGGAACATCAAGGGAACAGCATATGCATCCATACTTGTAACTAGCAGGAAAATGAGAATGCCAAACTGGTGCCAAGCCAAAGAAGAGGTGAAAGAGGCACCTGCCATAGCTTCATGGTAGCAGGGGCTGAAATTTTTACCTGCCTGGTGGTGGTCTGTTAGAGAAATGGATACTCTTTAAACAAGCTCACACATACTCTTAGCAGGCTGCCAAGTTTGCTTGGGCTCCAAATGCAAATCTGGGCAAATTTCACATTCTGAAGGCAAAAGGAACCAAGGCTGCCAATTCCAGTGAAGAACTTCATAAGACGTAACATTTATTCCAACGGTTAAAAGTGAGTTCCAATATCACACTAATCCACACATCACAATGTTTTTCGGGGGACTATTGTATCCCCTTAGTCATGACTAATAGTCCCCTGAATTGCACTAAAGTAACATGTGAGCTTGCTTTTAGCCATTGGAATACATTTTACGTTCTATGTTTAGTTGTTCAATGGAATTGGCAGCCGGGGTTCCTTTTGCTTTCTCATTTGCATTTAGAGGGCAGAGGCTTTCCTGAGCTGTTCCAGATGAGCATTTCAGTATTTTACAAGGGTTAAGCTGTAATCTTCTTTTTTTTATTACATTTCACATGTAATTTCCCCCGAGAGCGGCTTTCCACCAATAGGCTGGAGAGAAGTTCTCAGCATAAGGGTATACCTTCTATCCCTCAGGCAGTTTTCTATATAAAAGTGCACTGGTCAATGGCAATTCACCACCACCCCCTTCCTCCCATGAGATAAAACATCTGCATGGAAGCTTGGCCCTGTTTCATACATGCCAATAAGCTAAGAGCTAATCAGCTTATCACAGCTGCAGTAGTGCCATAGCTGTAGGACCTCCAGTGACGGTGGGTCACTGTTGGTCCTACAGCTATGGAGCTATTGATGGCATTATTAATATTTTGGAAAATAATAATTTATGGAGGCATGGGATATGGAATAAACTGCATTCATGGCCACTTCATTATAGAAAAGGGCAAACATTTCTGAGAGATCCCCAGTTACTCCCTAAACCAGGACAACCAAGGTCTGTTCAAAGGACGCCATCAATCAGTCGCAAGCCTGTTTTGAGTGTACTGATTGGGATGTTTTCTACTCCCAATCTATAGAGCAATGGACTGACACTGTGCTGTCTTACATTACTTTTTGTGAGGATACAATTGTACCAGCTAAAACCTTCAGGAACTTACACAAGTCATGGTTTACCAACAGCATAAGGCAGTTACGTAAACAGATGGAGTCTGCACACAGAGAAGAGCACATTCTTATGTTCAAGAAATTGAGGAATTCCTTGTCCAAGGGGATCAGGGCTGCCAAGAGAGGCTATGCTAGAAAAGCAGTTCTCCTACAGTAACCCCAGAGAGGCCTGGCAGGGGTTTCGTCATCTTACCAACCAACGGTCCACCCAGGTCCTGAACCCTAGCAGGCAGCAGGCGGAGGAACTTAACAGTGTCTACTGCAGATTTGATTCATGTATGAGCATCTGGATAACCCAGACACTTATGTCAGAATTCTCTTTGTGGATTTTAGTTCGGCATTTAACACCATACGTCCGAACCTGCTGGTGAAAAAAAAAGTCTAAACTCAACATTCCCAAAAACATCTGCGCATGGATAGGAAGCTTCCTAATGGATAGATCCCAAATAGTTAGACATGGACCGCTGCAGTCCAGTGTCAGGCACACTAAGACCGGTGCACCTCAAGGCTGAGTTCTGTGTCCTGTTATCCATCTACCCCAACGACTGCACCTCCTTGGCTAATGCTGTGAAAATTGTAAAGTTGGCGATGACACAACCGTTATAGGTCTTGTCAAAAATGGTACTGAGGAAATCTACAGAGGAGTAGTGGAGGAGATAGTCAGTTGGTATGGTAGATCACAATCTGGTAATAAACCCATCAAAAACTCTAGAGATGGTAGTGGACTTCAGGAGGAATCCTGTGCCCGTGTCACCCCTATTCGTCAATGGTGTAGAAATTAAAAAAGCAAGAGAGACAAAGTTTCCTGGCTTGATCACCGACCCGGCTTGATCGATCACCCTGGCTGTACTAAGGAAAACACCAGAGAAGCTGTTTTTCCTAAGGCAGCTGGAGGAGACTGGCAAAAAGGATGTTAGTGCTCTTCTCATAGGTTCCGTACTAAGCATTTCCCTTTCTGTCTGGTTTGCGGGAGCAACTAAAAGAGACAAGTGTAGATTCCAAAAAACAATCAACATTGCAGAAAAAGAATTGGAGCTGCCTTACCATCCCTGCATGAACTGCACATACTAAGAACAAAGTCACACTCGGCAAAGATTTTTTGGGACCCCTCTCATCCTAGACAGGCCCTATTCCAGTATTTACCATCTTGCGGTACCAGCTTTCAGGACTTCTAGATCTTTGGCTATCTGCACCCTTAACAAAAGTCATTTGTCATAGGCCCAGGCTAAATGGAGTTTGTATTAGCCTGTATTAGCCTGTATCACTTGCACTATGTAAGAGCAACTGTATCTCTGTATTCAATGTAGTTTGTATCTCTTGTATTCAATTTCTATGTAAACTGTAACTATCTGTTGCACTGTGTATATGCCAAAAAGAATTCCGTGCTCATCTCATGATGTACTTGGCGAACAATAGAATTGAATTGAATCTAAATATACAATATAGGCACTTTGTCATCTTTGGAAGGTAAAGGACCACATTCCTTTACTTCTTCCACCCCCCATCCCTGGGTGCAGTTACTCTATATGGTCTCCCAAACCATTTGCTGCCCCATCCCCTCCTAGTAATGGTACCTAAAGCTGACTTTACCTCAAATCTCTCTTGCTTGTCTACATGTATACAACTCCATAGTTCCCAGGATGTATTTTCATATCCTTGCTGTTCACTGCTTGGTTTATCTTCGTGCTGTTCACACATGTTTAGACTTCTCTACCTGGAAGTCTGATGGATTGGTCTGGGTTTGGTGACTGCCAGGAGAGTAGGGATAATGCTATTGGTCATGCTGGAACAGAAAATGGCCTTACCCAAACGGTTCTCCCAAAGTTAGAAGCACTAGGTATAGAAGGGAGTCCAGTGCACCAAATGATGTTTCATCTAAAATAAGAGGTGACTCAAGATGATTAAATAGACCAAAAGTCAAAAAAATAATGTTTAGTAAATTGCTCCCCCAAAACCCCCCTCTGGCAACTATCTGAGAGGGCTTAACTCTATCCAGATGAACAGCAGGCTGATTCTTTTCTGCAGAGTTGTATGGGAGCGGCCATCTTGTCACACATATAAGCATCAGCAGCCCACACTAAACTGAGAGAGATTAATGCCTCAGAAACATGGGTAGCTTGTGTATTATGTTAAAATAAACACACACTGAATAACCAGCAACTAGAGGGATTGTGTGTGTGAGGGGAAAGCTGCAACAATGTTTTCTTAATCACTGTTTACTGGGGGATCTCGATTTACCACACCATTCAGTCATTGTAAACATACGTATCTTCTAAAATGTTACAATTCTTTCAGTTGTGCAGCAGAGCAATGAGTCATCACAGCTGATGGCTTTCTACTAGAAAAAAAGGAGGATTGCACTGATATGTGAAGCACTTTGACTGTGGGATTGGGTTTTCAGAAGCTGGATGTATGTGGCAAGATGGCCACTCTCATGCAGTTAGGCAGCATAGAATATGCCTGCTATTCCACAACAACTGCATGTCACTGATTGTTTTAGCCCTAGGGATGGACCCCTTAGTCGTGCATGTGGACTCCCTTCTACAACTGTGTAAGGCCTTATTCTGTTGCAGTAGGACTCGCTTTTTAATCAGGCCACTGGGTCCATCTTCTGGTCACTGGCTGTTTGGCGAACAATGAGCCGTGGGGAGGGCTCCCTACCATTGCCATGATGCTCGTGATAGCTGTAGCTTAGGGTGTGCATTAGATTACTATTTCTATTGTCTTTCATGTATTACCCAGATTGCTCTTTGACCTTGCTTTGCAACTCCTCTGTTGTGACCTCTGAACTTGTGACCTCAAACTCCTCGACCTCGCCACTCTGCCTTGATGCTAGTTTGAACTGATTATCGGTGAATGATCTTTGCTACGTCTGACTTCCTATGAAACACTCATGAGTGCTTAACCATTGTTTGTGTTATTAAGTCCTGGGAGCAACAGTGTCCAGCGAGGTCTACCTTGCATCCTGGCAAATGGGGGCTTGTCAAAGGTGAAGCTAGTGGTGGACATTACTCACTGAACTGGACTTTCTTTCCCTTGTTTCCTTTCCATTTTCTATGTCAATGCACCAAATATGGTCACATGGTCACTGCTGTCCCTGAGTGAGGCAGACAAGCATGTCCACCATGGACAGGGACAGGAGCAGCCATGCAACCACATTTGGACATGGAACAATAAAAAGGAGAGTAAGGGAGAACTGCTACGGCATATCGAGCAGGAATTGGAGGAGAGGAAAATGGAACAGGTTTCAGGTGAGCTCTTTGCTGCCTTATTACTGCCATTTCCTGACTCTTTAACCTTCAGTAAATGCATCATCCACTGTTTCATTCCCAGTCAAGGAAAATTTGGAGAACATTTGTTTTTTCCCTGTCAGCTTGGCAGTTCTTTCCCAGGAACACCAGACTCAATACTAATCGATTGATTTTAATTGATGATAAAGCTGACTCCTGCATTCCATGAGAGTGATGTATATTCTTATAGCACAGGCTTACTCCTGGAATTCCACCACTGGTTTTCTGACCATTCCCACTGATAAGTCCAATTCGCTCATGGATTAACTGACCACTGAGGGCCAGATGCGTGTGCTTTGGGGTGCTGAGCAGAAGCAGAGTTGATTGTTTTTGTTCTTACCCAAATAAATTACTATATGTAAAGGTCCTTAGTCCTCCAGGTAATGGACAGCACATATGTAGAAATGAGCCAAACCAGCCAGACACAACAGACATCATCACCATCATCTTCATGACATGCCTTCATTATAGTTTCTATTTTTGTGGTTTTCTTTTTACGTTTTCTACTATCAAAAATGATTAATGTACTACTGTAGCCAGCGCTATTAATTATGTCAGCCTAGACATAAACATGCTTAGCATTTAAAGCATGGGAAGAAAACACCGAATATATTTGTATGTATTGGAACTAATAGGCATTTTGTGGGAAAGTTTTGCTTGCATTGGTTTTTCACCAAATGAAATCTATTCTTCCTCCAAATTAATATTCTACTCCCAACTTATATTTGTTTCCATAATATGTTTTTTATAGAGCTAGTGGGCCTCATGTATCAAATTCTAAGTAAATATTGGTACAACATTTCTCTATTTACAATGTAATGAAAAGTCTGGCAATTCTGAGATCGGATAAAATGGGATTTAAATACTTGTATTTTGTATTACCCATTACTCTAATAACAAAGTTACAGGGGGTGTCGAAGCAATAATCACCCTGGTGTCCATGGAAGCTTCCATTATGTTTGTACTTAAAAGAACTATTCTACCATTGGAAATAAATTCAATATACACTGAAAATACACTGGCTTTGGCAGAGCTATGCAAATTCAAATATAAATGATAGTCATTCTTAATGTTACAATTTCTGAATGAAACCCACAAGGTTAGTTTGCATTGATGCCGGCTGCGCCAGGACATAGATTATCTAGATTGCAATGACAGAATACCAGCTCTATCGTTCTTTTGATAAGCCTATGTAAATGACCCGGTGAGCTGCCCAAACCAGAGCCCCCTCAGATATTTCCATTTCAGTTTTACACAGCCAGACATGAATAGCAGCAATATTTGGGTAAAATTGTTTGGCCCATTTTATAATAAAACCAAGTGTTTCCTCCCCAAGCCACTCAGTGGCTCACGGTCACATGGAGCGGAGTCTCTAGAGGTATAAAAATCCTTCTTAAAAGCCATATTCCCTGTCTGCCCAGCATTCCCCATGGTGGAGTGTTAGGTTAGAAAGATGTGGGACCTTTGTTCCTGTCAGCAGAATGCCAGCAGTGGAAGTCATGATCGCTAATGCCAGCAGAAGCCAGGAGCAACAAGAAAAATGTCTGTCATTGGATGAAGGATAGTGAACGCCGCACTCCTACCATGGGCAACAGTTAATAGTTGTGGGTGCACGGTCTGCGGAGACACCGCATGTCCAGCCATTCAAAAAAAGACCATCACTCCAAGACAATTTTCTCAATCAAATACCATGTACTAGTTCTAAACATCAAATAGTCAGTCGACGTTTCGGGGGCCCGTATGCCCCTCTTCCTCAGGACCAAATTGGATACAATGTTTAATGTTTGGAATCTAATACACTGTATTTGATTGAGAAAATTGTCTTTTTCGAATGGTTGCTATTAGATGAAGATAAAGGTGAGTATAGATAAAGGGATCCCACATCCGTCATTACAAGTATTGCTTTCCTAATAGGAAGTAGGCTTTTTGCATCTGAGGCCTTCTCTATTTCAGCCTATGTCCTGTTGATGGGCAGAAGTCATGGTCTCTGTCTGGCACAATGCAATCTGGGAGAGAAATAATCTCCTAGTTTGCATTTTGTTTAGCCATGCATCCCCAGCATTGTGAGTCCGGCTGATACTGGGACGCACACTGTGAACGGCATAGGGGGATGCAAGTGCGACCCGGGGCTGTGTACTGTAAAGAGAAGCCTCTATGGACGTTCCACCGAAAATCAGAGATGAGTTGATAGGCATGCCCATTCAGGCACTGTAGGGAGGGGAAGAGCTAGTGTCACCTCTGCTTAAATAGCATTGATCGTGGCCGAGACCATGGGAGGATTGTGGGATAGGTACACCTCCCGGCTGATCCAAGATGATGCTGAGGAGCGCAGAAACTACAAACCAGAGCCTGAGAACAGGTGGGGGGGGGGGCATTTCAAATCTTTGCCCCAGGTGCCAGAAAGCCTAGCTACTCCTTTGAGTGTAGGCACCACACTTTACTCTGATCTATCATCTCTGTCACCTCCTATATTCAATTGCTTTCCAGCTCATGCCGTCTGCACCTCAGAAACATCCGTCCCTTTCTTACAGTGGAAACTTACAATGACCTGATCTATTCTCGTCTTGATTACTGTAACTTATTACTAATGGGTCTTCCCCCCACTAATCTCCCCCCTCTCCAATCCATCCTGGATGCAGCAGTCTGGCTCATCTATCTGTCTAACCGCTCCTCCCTCTGCCAGTCATTGCATTGGTTACCCATAAAGTATAGGATACAGTTAAAATAGCTCATTCTCACCCACAAACAGTACAATGTCTGTCTACCTCCCTACCCATGCTCTATGCTCAAGGAACGGTCTTATCATTTCTGGGGTCCCATTTAAAGTTGAGTCTGGGGGGCCCTAATCAAAGACAAATTTTGTATAGCGAAATACAATATTAACGCACCTCATCAGGGATGTAGCTACGGCCTGCTCATTTTTACATAGAAGGGCATGCTGGAATTGTCCGTCCATGGCATGGGAAATTGTCCTTGAATTGCCCATATGGCCGTCCCACTGTGTGAAACTCCATTAAATGGCAGCCGTTTGTGATTGCCGACCCGAGCACATCCCCAGGCAGTGTACAGTGGCTTTCTATCTGCTGCACACTCTGTATCGTGTTAAAGGGCTCCCCTCACTCGCCACAGGCCGCCCACCGAGTGTACTTTTTTAAACAAAAAATTGCCACTGATCTGACCCTGCCTCTATATGACATTAGATAACACCAATGGTGAGGCTACAGGGCTAGCCCTCCTATGTCCTCAAATATAAGGCTGCACACACCTTAGAAAATTAATTAGAAGTTTATTGCTCACATGGATCTTTAAATGTACAGACAACATAAATCTTGACAAAACACTCTATAAAAAACATATAATTAAAAACCAACAGTGGGGAGGAGCATTAGGGCTAATTTCATGACACCAGTATAATGATGTGTCTAAATCATTAGATCAATTTATATAATGCCTGCTGTATACATGCATATGCGGATGTCCACGTGATGAGATACTAATAAAAAAGTGAAATATGTATATAAAATCTATAGAATCCTTATAGGGGAGTCATCAACTCCACAAACTATGAACAATATTGTGCAAACTACATATAAAGTGCCTACAAAGTGCAAAGTGCAAAGGTGCTCATCTCTATAATAAATAAATAGTGCCACTACTCATCTCCATGAGCATCCGCCATATCAAGTATCAAAAACCGCAGAATTAGTACATATTCAATAATATAAATGCTGAACACCCTATTTTCCTCCCCACCTGCCTCTATATGACCCTGTCTCTTGGCAGATGGGGGCCCCATGCATTTGCTTAATTTGGGTGGTGGGTAAGCACGCCACTGCCTATGCTCTGCAAATGATCTACAACTAACATCCACCTTAGTCCAATCCTCCCATTCCCAACTACAAGACGTTTCCCGAGCTCCGCCAATTCTCTGGAATAAAAAAGGGTTAAGTGAATGACCATTTCATTATTTAATTTAAATAAAACATAAGGTTAAAATAAGTTGTGATTCAAAAGGCAAAAGAATGTTACATAGCATAAATGCTTAGGTACACAATTGCCAGTTAAGCACCTACAACTTTTACTTCTTACTCCTGTCCTTAATTTCAAGAGATATTTTAAAACAATTTTCTGAATTGTGGCTATAGTTTTTATATTCGATCAGCTCAGAAGACACAGAATTCTCTGTTTTATAGTAAAAATAATTTTGAACCTGTAAAAAACACCTCTACCCTGGGGCAATAAAAAGATATAAGCCATATCACTTCACTTCCTGTTTGTTGGGTTCCCACATAGCAATGGCAAACTTCTTTGAGTTTTTTTTTTTTTTTTTACTTCTATAAGGACACCTGGCACCTTTTATCTGCTCTTCCATCAGCACATTTGAGGGAGGACTGGATAATTTAATGCTCCGCCGAGACATACAGAGGAGAAAAATGACTACTTATAAAGAGTGAGACATGTAAGTTGGAGAGTGGACAAGAAATATAAACTTTTTTTCAATCTTTCCCAGGTTTTGAAAAGCTGGCCATAGGATGCTGATCTCATCTCATCCAAGTGTAAAAAGTAATAGTAAAGAATTTTACTTTTCCTTCGATACACAGCAAAGCTTTAGAGTTTTACATACTGACAGCATTGTATGGAAAGCTGCCACTGATTTGTTTTTTATGGAGCTGGGAACAGTTAGGACCTCTGTCTGCAATTTACAGGGTATAGAGTAAAGTCTGTGGGGCCAAAACTAGGTTTCTCAACCTTTTTTGACGTGGACCAAAATCAACACCTGATGCCCTATCCCCAGGGGCTGATAACCTGATATGCTTATCAGCAAAATCAGGTTACCAATGAGCCCACGGTGCATGCGCGGCCACCAGGGGCATTATTCACATCTCTCTCGGACTGTGCGAGGCCACGCTCGCCATAACTGAGTGGCTGGCATGGCCACTCACAGCCAAAGGATGTGAGTGATGCCACTCCGCGTTTGCTAGCGATCCATTCATCTTCTCCAGCCACAGATTAATGTGTGCGGCTGGAGAAGCTAATTAAGAGTGGTGGGGTTTCACGCTGACAGGGTTTCACGTAGTAGGGCATCCCAATTCAGGATGCCCCAGTGGACAGATCAAAACCTGGAATGATGAAGATCCTGGTTTTTGGTCCACTATTAAAAGTACTACTTTTCCATTTTCAAATGCACTAATCATTGGTTATTATCTAAGGATTTAAAAAGGATCAATACCAGCGCCTCAGTCGCTGTATTAACCTGGCGGGCATTGATGAATGAGATGTATGTTGGGCATTCTTACAGCAGTACAGCATTGCAGCGAGTGAAAAGTAGCGCCAGCTCAGTGCGACCGACTCTCAACGACTCACACCATATTCAACAAAAAAACAGACTCACACACGCTGTGTGAATAACTTCTGTTTTTGAACACATATTCACCAGTAACAAAGCAAAAATATAATAAAAAAACACTGTTTAAACAGAAGAAAAGGAACGTCCATTGAAATGTATGGGAGAGCAACAGGTAGCGACAGGTAATACCTGTCGCTCTGGAAGCTAGAGTGCCGGCGCTATATGCTGAGCCGCCTGTAATGATGAATCGGACGCTACATGGCACTGTTAGAGACGCTCACCAGATTCTCTTTTATAAATGTGGTTTTGCATACAGCGCCCAGCATTCACCAGACGCTGCCTGCCACTACGAGGCACTACCTGGCTCTATCCCTTGATGAAAAAAACCCATAGTTACATAGTTAAAATGGTTGAAAAAAAGACATATGTTAATGAAGTTCAACCAAGGGTTGAGGTTGGGGAAATCGATTTTTTAAACATTTTTTAATAAATTCATATTGTGTGTAAAAGCCCCATTTCTACCACTTACAATGGTACCACATATGTATTGGTAGATACCCTTTCGTGCCCAGAAGACTCCCCCAAACTGAAACAGCGCTTTAGGAGATTTTCAGATAAAATACTACTGCTATGCGCACCTTGCAATTTTTCAAGAAAAACAATCTTTTACATTTAAACCCACCAACCCCCAACAAAAATTCTCTGGTACAGACCTAAAGCTTTCTAGGCATACGGCCATTTTAAATGAATTTTTGCAGTCATTTTCAGGTAAATTATATATTGTTTTTCTTCTGTGTGGGCTTTAACATGACATTTCTTGTTTAATATTTTCCATTCTTTAATAATAATCTTGTGTAAAATTGTAAATAAATATAAAATAAAAATAATTATTTTTTTTGTTTTTATTAAATATTTTTTTTAAGTAAACCATGTTGCATTTAAAAGCCCTATTCTTCACGATTACAACAGTACTTCATTTTTTAATTTTAAGGGTTAAAACCACTAAACATTTTTCAAAAAATGGGGTCACCCCTACCCAGCATAACCAACTCAGGCACCAGCTATGGGGACTTTTAGACCAGAGTGCGGAGGCCAGCCTCGGGGGCCTCTGGCCCTAAACCTACAAGCCCACATAGCCTATATGGGCCACAGCCTATTCTGTCCCCCCTCCCGGGCTTTGGGAACGCAGGAAGTGGGGGGCTGGGGGTTAATGGCAAGTCACCCCCTTTCCGCAGGTACCTTGCCAGACCCTGAGCCTTGTGAACTGATATAAGAGTCTCATAACCCCTTACCAGTTCACAGAGAGTTAACTGTCACACACACAGCAAGAGAAAATATTTTATTATTTATAGTTACCTCCAATCTATTCCCGATTATTGGCCCACACCAATCACTTTGGCTTCTGCTCATCCGCTGCTGGAAGCCAAGTCTTTCATACCTGCCGAGTGACAGGACTTAAAAGGTTAATTAGAAAAAAAAATTAAATAGGGTCCCCCCCTCTTGGGGGGGCAATTTTTAAGGTGATTTTTAATGTTTAAAAACCCACAAAAATCCAAAAAATGGCATGGGGTCCCCCCTACCCAGCATAGGTTGCCCGGGCACCAGCTATGGGGGCTTGTAGACCAGGGCGCGGAGGACAGTCTCGATGGCCTCAGTCCCTAAAGGATAAAAGCCTGCATAGCCTATATGCGCCGTGGGCTCTTCTGCCCTCCGGGCTTTGGGGGGCAGGTAATGGGGGGCTGGGAGCTAATGGCAAGTCACCCGCTAGCTGCAAGTGACTTACCAGACCTTGAGCCTTGGGAACTGATATAGGGGTCTCATGGATTATGGATTAACAGTTCACAAAGGGTTAAGAGTGAAAAAACATAACACCCACACTGCTGAGTAAAATGTCATTTATTAAAAATAAAAAAGCATTTTTTTTCTCTACTCACCTCTGATCCTACGCCACTGTGTCCTACGCTGTGACGATCTCTGATGACAGCTGGCCGCTGATCAGCAGCAGCCGGGTGCGGAAGGCAAGGGGGGTGCCCCCGCACCCGATCACTACTGATCACTGACCACTTTTGACAGCCAAGTGATCTGGAAGGATCAGGATGACTTCATCCCATTCTACCTTAACAACCTTAACAACCTGCATCACTAGATGACGAGCGTAGCTAACAGAAGCCAGGGGGAGCACCAGAACGGGCCCTCTGGCATCACGACCCCGCAGCCCCAATTTTCGCAGCGGGCGTTTAAAAGTAGTAGAGGCTCCAAGTCTATGTCCTGCAGTGCAACCCTGATCCTGGGGAAGTTGGCCTGTTTGTGTTTTTGCCCTCCCAGACAGAAAATGTTTCTTACAGTTTATGTAGAATACAGCTTTATTGTGGTCACTGTTACCAAGATTTTTATGGACTGTTACTGTCCCTACTAGGTCATCATCATTTGATATTACCAGATTCAAAAGAGCATCACCCCTAGTAGGGGCCCCCACAAAATGATTCATATAGTTATCTGGTAGCAAGCTGAGGAACGCTCTCCCCCCTAGTAGATGAAGCAGAACCATGTGTCCAGTCGATACCTGGGTACTTGAAGTCCCCTATCACCACTGCTCTATCTTTTTAAGCAGCTGACCTTTATTTTCTCAGTTATGTTTGGGGCTCTATAGATTACGCCAATTGTATTTTAGCATTGTTTACTTCGCCCCGCATTTCTACCCTCAAGGAATCTACATCGTCACAATCCTCTGCTAATATCCCCTCATTAATATATGCTTTGAATTCTTGTTTTACATAGAGACACATGTCGCTCCCTTTACTATTTGCTCTGTCTTTCTGAAAGAGAGTAAAACCTTGAAGATTGTCAGTCCAGTCACGTCTCAGCCACACCAATAATATCAATGTTTTCTTCCAGTACCCAAGCCTCAAGCTCCCCCACTTACTTGCCAGACCTCTGGCATTTGTGAACATACACGTTGGTAAGTTTCCATCCAGTTTTACACATTGAGCTTTAGTATCACTAGCCTCTGCAATATTGTGTCCCCCTAATTTTTCACTGCTGGTTTGCAACACATGGAACGCCTTATCCATCATAGCAGTCCTCCCCCCTTCTATTTCTCCACCCACCATCATAAGTAAGCCTGTCTTCCCCTTTGTTTTCACTCTTGCCCTCCCCCATCATCTCTAGTTTAAATACCCCTCCACCTCTTCTAGTATCCCCTTACCTAGCACATCAGCCCCCCTTACATTCAGATTTATTCAATATCTGTAGAATACAGTTTGTACCCCAATGAAAAGTCAACCCAAATCCTTCTGCCATACACCAGAACTCTCTAAACTCCCGCAGTCGTTCCTTGGGAGTTCACAGCACGGGCAGTATGCCAGAGGATACTTGGGGTCATCCCTAGTCCCGTCCTAGGCGATGAGCCCTGGTAAATTATCCTGGCACCAGGATCCTGGCACCAGGGAGACAGCAAGCTCATCTGAGCCCTGGTAATTTTTCCGAACCCTGACACAGAGACAGCAAACCATTTGGTTTAAACGGTCTTGGTGACAAATTTTTCAGTCCATCAGTCCATCTGATAATTGAATCCCCTATGACCACTAACTCTCTAGTCCTACCTGCAACCCCAACCACCCAATTACTAGCGGGTCTGTCCTTCCAGCTGTTTGGGAGAGAAGTATCTGGTAGTGTTGCCATCTCTGAGACTGACACTCTTGCATCATTACCCAACTTGGAAATTTTGCTAGGGTGCACAGACCCAGGTTTGGCCTTCCTTTTCTGTTCTCCCTTTCTACTCCCTCTATCTACATTTATCCAGCTACTTAACCTCTCCTGAACCATTACTCCAGCCTCTATTTCTACCCCACTTACTGCTCGCTCAGTGAGCAGAATGCCCCTTTCAAGATTGTCTTCCTCAGTGTTGCATTTTGTAACCTCCAGATCTCTAACCCAAGCTTCCAAGGTTGCAATATGCTCACATTTATCACAGCCTGGAAATGCTGCTCCAGTAGTGTATACATATGACAAATTGTGCACTGAAGTAGACCTCCAAAGTTGCTAGCCATTATCCCAATTACAAGAGCAGTAACAAATACACAATTTTAGTACTTACAGTTGCAGCAACTTCAGCTCTTAACTTCTTAAGCTCTAAAACACTTAAGCAACAACAACTGCCAAGCAAGGCAAAAAAAAATCAAGCTCTTAAGCAAACACTTAAAGGGTAATTCCACTTTTGATGGTATTATTAAAAGTTTCCAATCTAGTGTGCCAATATAACGCACTGAAGGTGCTGCGTTTATAATTTTTTTCTTTTATATTTTTTTGCAACTTCATGTTTTAAAATAAACCAGTTCTCCATAGCTACAATGTGTTGACCTACCTACGTACACCAAAGTCGTGTTCAGATGCTTACTCAGAAGCTTACTCACCCCGGTTTGCTAATCATCTGATTGGCCGAGGCAGACATGACAAAATGTACCCACATTTGCATAATTTCAATCTCTTCAGGTAGGATGAATCCGTCAAGAAGCTAAAGGGTTACTAGAAGCGTTCTCAGGTGGAAAGGGTGATTGCTGCTACTTTGTTTAGCCAAAGCTGCTAATAAACACACCTGTTACAGTTAAAGGATTCTGGGATTTGTAGTGAGATAAGGATACTAGAAGCTTTACTGAGAAGTAAGAAAGCCAAACCTACTTTACTAATACAAGTCCCACAAGTGTTTATTTTACATCCCGGAGGAGAACAATAAGGCAAAACAAAAAAAGGAATTTTCCTTTAACCCTTTAACTGCCAGCCTACCTTGAGATTTTGTCACCCTTTGTTGCCAGATTATTTTGCCCTATTTTGCGCTCCCCATGTTCAACTGTGATTTTTGAAGGGATTTCCAGGGATTTCCCAGGAAAGTGATATATTGTTTTTTTCAGCGGAGCCTGGGCTTTAACATGAAATGTCTTGTTTGTCATTTTCTAAGTGTATTCTCAATATTTTTGGGTGAAAATTGTGCAAAAAAAAAAAACTATTTTTTACAATTTGTAGTGTTTTTTTGTAATAAAAAAGTTTGTCAATAAAATCTTATTGCGTGTGAAACTCCAATTTCTCCCGGTTACAGCGGTACCACATATGTATAGGTAGACACCCTTTCCTGCCCAGGAGACTCCCCCAAATTGAAACAACGCTTTAGGGGATTTTCAGATAAAATACAACTATGCTATGCAATATGCGCACCTTGCAGTTTTTCAAGAAAAACAACCCTTTACATTTGAAATACCCCCCACAAACTATATATTCCCTAGAAGTACACACCTCAAGCTTTCTAGGCGTACCAGGCTTGTTGACATGGGTGCAGTTTTCTGGAAGTAATCCCTCAATGTATTCTTTGGTTGCACAGGGTTTCCCTAAAAATGAATAAAAAAGCAGAATCAAAACCACATTTTCCTAAAAAAACCTATATGCAAACCAGAAAAAAACAGAAAATCTGAAAAAGCAACATCCCCTGAACAGAACGATACCCAACATGCATAGGTTCTGTCAAGGAAAGAGTTGCCAAACACACCAAAGTAAAGCATGCGCATAGCTGTAGTTTTACTTCAGATTTTCAGCTCTGCAGACAAAGTGCGCACCTTGTGCTTTTTCTACCAAAACAACCCTTTACATTTGGAATATCCCCCATAAACCATATATTCCCTGAAAGTACACATGTTAAGCTTTCTAAGCGTACCCAGCTTGTTGTAGTGGGCTCATCTTTCTGGAAGTAATATCTCGAAGAATTCTTAGGTTGCACAGGGTTTTACAAAAAAATGTATAAAAAAGCAGAATAAAAAACACCTTTTCTTAAAATATCAATATGCAAATAAGAAAAAACAAGGTAAATCTGAAAGCACAAGGTCCCCCGAGCAGAACAATACCCAACATGCATAGGTACCTGTAACCTTTTGACTGCCAGTCTACTTGAGATTTTGTCACCCTCTCCTGACAGGATATTTTTCACCATTTTGCGTGATGTTTAACTGTGATTTTTGCAGGAATTTCCAAGAAAATGGCATATTTTCTTTTTGTGGCAGAGTTTAGGCTTTAACATGAAATGTCTTGTTTGTATTTTTTCTACTTTTTTAAATATTTTTAAATAAATAAAAAAATAAAAAAAATATATATTTTTTAAATCGTCTCCTTTATTTTAAACAAAAACATTTATTTTATTAAAGAAAACCATATTGCATGTGAAAGCCCCATTTCTCCCGATTACAATGATACCACATATGTATCGGTAGCCCCCCGTTCCTGTCCAGGTGATCCCATAAACTGAAAAGAGCATTTTATAACATTTACAAATAAAATACAACTACTATCCACATAATAAAGGGTTAAATAAAAAAAAAATGGTGTGGGGTCCCCCTTCACGGGGGGGGGGGGGGGTCCACCATTTCTTGGGGGAATTTTAAGGTTTTTTTGGGAGGCAGGTAATGGGGGGTCTCACTAGCCGCAGGTGACTTGCCAGACCCCCGAGCCCTGTGAACTGGTATAGGGGTCACATGGACCCCTTACCAGTTCACAAAGGGTTAAAAGTTAAAAAAAACACACAGACACACTTTTAAAAAAAAATCTTTATTAAAATAAAATAAATGTTTTTTAATATTTTTTTTAATACTTACCTCCCATCCATCCCTGTGTCCCACGCTGATCACTTAGGCTTCTGCTCTCCTGCTGCTGCTGGAAGCCTTTTATACCTACTGGGCTACAGGTAACAAAGGGTTAATAAAAAAAAAAATGACATAGGGTCCCCCCCCCCCCCCCGAAGGGAGGGGGACCCCATTTTTTTTGGGATTTTTAAGGGTTAAAACCCTTAAAAATCCAAAAAAAAAATGGCGTGAGGTCCCCCCTACCCAGCGTAACCAGCCTGTGACCAGCTATGGGGGCTTGTAGAACAGGGCGCAGGGGCCAGCTTTAGTGGCCCCTGGCCCTGCGGCTACAAGCCGTCATAGCCTAGGGCCACGGCTCTTCTGCCCCCCCCCTGGGCTTTGGGGAGGCAGGTAATTTGGGGGGCCAGGGGTTAATGGCAAGTCACCCGCTAGCGCAGGTGACTTGCCAGACCCCCGAGCCCTGTGAACTGGTATAAGGGGTCACATGGACCCCTTACCAGTTCACAAAGGGTTAAAAGTAAAAAAAACACACAGACACACTTATTTAAAAATATCTTTATTAAAAAAAATAAATGTTTTTTAATATTTTTTTTTAATACTTACCTCCGATCCATCCCTGTGTCCCACGCTGATCACTTAGGCTTCTGCTCTCCTGCTGCTGCTGGGAAGCCTTTTATACCTACTGGGTTACAAGTAAGAAAGGGTTAATTAAAAAAAAAATGACATAGGGTCCCCCCTCGAAGGGAGGGGGACCCCATTTTTTTTTTGGATTTTTAAGGGTTAAAACCCTTAAAAATCCCAAAAAAAAATGGCGTGAGGTCCCCCCTACCCAGCGTAACCAGCCTGTGACCAGCTATGGGGGCTTGTAGAACAGGGCGCAGGGGCCAGCTTTAGTGGCCCCTGGCCCTGCGGCTACAAGCCGTCATAGCCTAGGGCCACGGCTCTTCTGCCCCCCCCTGGGCTTTGGGGAGGCAGGTAATTTGGGGGGCCAGGGGTTAATGGCAAGTCACCCGCTTGCGCAGGTGACTTGCCAGACCCCCGAGCCCTGTGAACTGGTATAAGGGGTCACATGGACCCCTTACCAGTTCACAAAGGGTTAAAGTAAAAAAAAAAGACAGACACTTTTTTTTTAATTACTTTATAAAAAAAAAAAAACTTTTTTTACTTTACTCACCTCCGATCTTCATTTCCTGTGTCCCGCGGCGATCTGCTGTCAGTGACGGCTGGGCAGAGAAGGGGGGAGGCAGGCGATCGGATGATCGCCTACCTCCCTCCTCCTCTGTCCAGCCGTCACCGGCATCTGAAGGCTGAACTGCCGGGTGCCCCGATGACACCCGGCCGTGACGTCATCGGCCCCTCCCCCGAAGGTGCGGGGCCAGAATCCAAGATGGCGGCCGCCATCGGAAGAGGTAAAGGGAGGAGGGCTGTTATGCCCTCCTCCAGAAGACGGAAGAGCCGGGGGGGTGATCGGAGCCCCCCCCCATGAAGAGGAGAGGCGGCGGGAGCCGGCGGGAGCGGAGGTGAGTAACTGTCATTTTTTTTTTTTTTTTTTTTGCAGGCAAATGCCGGCGGCTGCTGAAACGGGGGGGGGCACCCTATTCCGGGCCCTCCCCTGCAGCCGGAGGAGCCCCAATCGGCGATCGGAGCCCCTCTTGCTGAAGAGGAGACCCGGATGAATCAAACAAGGGGTCAGGTAAGTGATATTTTTTTATACTTTTTATTTTATTACTGGGGAAAATCAGGCACGTAAATTTGACGTGGCTGGCGTTTAACGGTTGGAGAGGCAGCCACGTAAAATTTACGTGGCTGGCAATAGAAGGGTTAAAGTCCCCCAATATAAAGTCCCCTAATGAAAACTCGAAAATTCCACTCACTTATTATACAACCTCACTTGAAACTGGTAACTTGCAAAAGCTCCTAAACTTGTTTTAAAAATGTTATTTATAGCAAAGCAATACCCCCCTTTACCAGTGTCAGTCTCGATATATTTTGGCAGAACCATGCTTCATATTGTAAAACTGACCAAAGCTCTGCATTTTTCAACTCCCCCTGCCATGTCAATGCAGTAAGTGCTTATTATACCAGTACAGAGGCCTGATCGGAAACCAGGGTTTCACTACAAGCGAGTCGGAAGCTATTGCCCAAAACCCAACACTCAACCCAATAGCAGGGAATCTAAGAACAAACTTTGTCTTCACTAGAGCCCATCATAAGGAAGGGAGGATAGGTTGTGCCTCAGGTAGAGTTACTGGGAAATAGAGATAGACAAGCAGTAATTTCCTGGCATGTTGGACTGGCAGGAGCTGGATGGGCAACAGGTGGGAAGCAATTTCAGACATGAGCCAAGGTCATAGACAGGCAGCAAGAAGTCAAAATCAGTAGCAAAGGTCATGGCCAAGCAAAAGGTATCAAAGTCAATTATACAAAATCAGAGTCACAAGGTGGAGAAAAGAGGACATAGGCAAGTATTCATGCAAGGAGTCGGCAACGGTCAGACAATCAGAAACAGAAACTATCCACGAACTAAAACAAGAGATTGTCAAATAAAGATCTTCTGGTGCTTCATTGCTCTATTTAAAAGCATTTGTGCGGACCCATGACGTTGCTGTAGATTGCCAATTTCATCGATGTGGAAGTTCTGGAATTTTACCCAGTGGGGCATTACAATTCCCCCTAGGGAAAGGTTTATGTTGTAACTAGTTTATTTTATTATCTAAGTCCGGTGATTGTCTTCTTTAAGTACACCCATTTCAATAAGACTCCACTAGGAAAGTGTAGGTCATCTGCCCAACCAATCTCGGTGATTCAAGCTCTTCTGCTCTAAATGCAGGCATCCAAAATGCTGCAGAAGGCTCAATGCTATTGTTGTCCACAGACAATGGTAAAGAAAAATTTAGCTTGTACAAGTTCTAACTCTATAGTGCACTAATATTAGCAAAATCCTGGTGAATAAATATTTAAGTGGAACAAAATCCACCAACGGCTGGCCTAGAATCTAAAAGATTCCAGGTCCAGTCACTGGCCTTCTCCTAGCGCACCCCGAATCGGGATGCTCCGCTGTGTGAAATTTTCCAGGACGCCATTAATAACGCACCTTTTCCTGGTTCAATGGCGCATGCGCAGGCTCTCGTCCTATCAGAGCCGTTTGTCTTTTGATGTGATCAACCGAGCAATTGTAAGATGGTAAAGCGGGCAGTGGTATTTATTCTCCAACCCCACAATTTCCCCACACCATCCACACACATGTTTAGAAAAATATAGTGGACTACTGCTTTAAATATCATTTATAAAATATTTAAACTGTATGAAAAAAATATCGAAAGTAGCTCATAACTAAGTATTTTTGGCCAGTATTTTATAAAGAAATTGTAACAGGAAAAGAGAATATGGAACTTGATAGGCAGTAATAGCACACTTTGCACTCAGGAATCTTGAGACTTACTCATGTTTTCCATCTGTTGTTACAAAAAATATCTGACACTGATAACGGAAACATTATTGCCTTATTTTCATATTGGCTATTATTTTATGTAACCGCCAAACTGGCAAATGTCCCACAGAAATGTTATCTTTCTGGATAAGCCTATAACCACAACTTGCCAGTTCACATTTTACAGATTAGGGTCATCAGTTATTAATGTTTCTCCCTCAATTACAATTACAGAAGTAAGACAACTTTGGATGCAGTATTGGCAAGGATATTGACAAAAACACTATAAGTTAGTAACAGAGTGATAACTCCCAGGCAAGTAAAACATTTCACAACAATATTATAGATGCCATTTTATGGGGGCCAAATAAGTTGGCCAAACATGTGGGCCCTGGCCTAGCCCCAAATTGCAGCTCTTTTAGATATTTAAAGTCATCACAAGTGTTTCTGATTAGAAAGAGCTTTGAAAAAAAATGTTTCTACTGCAGTGGTCTTTTTGTAGAGCAATTGTTTCCAAAGCATGACTGTCCCATGTGCTCTCTGAGCATATTTGACTTAGAATTTTTCTTACAAAGGTGTAGGGCAGTTTTGGGGGGGTGACCCCACTCAAGACAGGCTATGGCACTAACTTGTTGGTAACAAAGAGAAGATCAGCCTTCGCTGAGTGGAAGAGTGGGTTAAAGTGGACCAAAATCCACCACGAAGATTCCTGGGCCAATCGAATTCCCTCCCCAGGGGCATCCAAAATCAGGATGTCCCACTGTGTGAAACCCCCCCAGTTCGCCCCATACACTTGCCTTGTTTTCCTGTCCAATGGTGCATGCGTGAGACACAGCCGTCCCTCTAGCAGGGTACATGCTCGCACCAGGCATTTGTGAATGGCCTTCTCCCTGGTAACCGGGGGATGCGGCTGCCAACGCGCTGGAATCCGCTGGCCTTAGACAAAAGCTTAGACAACATGATATCAGTGGCTCCGAGCATGCTGATTGGATGAGTGGCCGCACATGAGCCATAGGACCGGGAAGAGGTGGGTTGGCATCGGCGATCTGGGGGGTTTCACACAGCAGTGCACCCCCGATCGGGGTTCCCCTGGGGGAAAGGACCAAAACCCAGGTGTGAGGAATAGGTCAAATATTATATTGCACCGTATCGCTGATGTCGGCTTTAAGAAACCCCACCTATCCCAGGTTAGAGTTTCCTTTAATCCCCCTGTTCTAAATGCACACGTCCTTAGCTCTATTCAGGAAGAAATAATTAGCATGTATGTGCTGAATAGCTCAGAGGACAGACCTTCACACCCTCCGCTGGTCTTGTCACACCTTAGGCTGGGAAGTTGCCGGCCAGTCTGTAGCTGGCTCGACCCCTGGCTGTGAATTTGTCATAGCAAGGATTAAATCGCAGACTATCGGCACCAACAGAAATTGCTCCATAACTGTGCGTCCATGTGTCGCAGCGCCAAACCAGTTGCAAAATCAGTTCAGTACCGGTTCACAAAACCGCACATGGGGATAGGTTATGAGGGAATAGGAAATACAGGAATGCCCCGTAAACGGAGATCTAAGGTTCTGGTCAGCGTAGGAACCCAATTTCTGGACTCATTGCGAGCACGGCATCCAGCCCGATAGTTTGGTACTGCTTCCAAGGCCATACAACCCCCCTGCTCCAAGTTATAACCTCTAAAGGGTTTTAGGGCAAAAACACACGCCAGAACCATAGGAGGTGACGGCCCATCCCACAGAGGGGAGGGGGGCAGAGAGCCCTTGCAGCATAAATAGGGTGGTCTGGAGCCAGGTAATTGTCACTCATCTGGAGCGGCTATGCGGTCAGCATACTGGGGGTGGCCATCATCATCGATAAGCTCTTGACACACCCCTTGGGAAGAGCTCCCCATCATCACTACTACTCTGCAACTGCATACTAAGGTAACTGCTTATTGTTTCTCTGTGTAATGTGCTCAATCCTTTAACCATCTCAGAATAGCATAATTGTATCATCTGTATCATATTATATTACATCATAGTTAAATGCTTGTTATCAGTGCCTAGTGTGCTTATAGCATTAAAACTTACATTTTAACTTGAGTGATCTGTTTGCCTTAAACCAAGAATCTGTGTGTCCGTGGCTTCGGGCCTTGTATCCCTGGTAGGAGGGGTCGGACAAAGGGTTTTGGGGAACGCGGTCTGTGTTTACGGAGGTCCCTGGTTTGTAGTGGGACCACGTGACCGCGGTTCCCTGACACCAGGATAGTCAAAATCTGTGGTTTTGGTCCACTTTAAATGTTTGGTGTGACAGTGTCTCCACCCAGAATAGGGCCCTTGCATCTAATAGAGGACACCTTTCTGGAAAATGGATCAAGTTGTCTAAGCAAAAGAATACATTCAGAGCAGAGGGACTACTGCTCCCAGCAACCATTTACCTAAATAACTCACTGACACAGTCAAGAATAACAATCCTAGGAACTGTATGTAGTAAAGGTTAACCTGCAAGTATAAATGGACCACACACAGTATAACAACACAATAAAAGGCCCAGCTGGAGCTTTAGTTAGTCTGTTCACACGTACCCAGGTATATAGATAGTCTATAGCTAAATTACTCTTTGGTGGGTAGCCTATTCAAGGTTACCCCGGTATATGTGACCCTTCCCTAGGTTGGTATATGGTCAGGCTATCTTACATCTCCACTTTTTCCGGGTTTAGGCTATTCCCGGCTTGCACATCACACGCCTTTGACCATAACCGCACTTTTTATATGCAAAATATTTTATTTATATGCAAACAATTTAAAAGGAAATTCATCCACATTAAAAAGATATTTGTTAAGGTAATTTCAAAAATTACAAATTCATTGTATGTTGCTATGTTGTACATCCATTGTGGTTAAAAGTATGTCAATGAACATTACAGTGCTTGTATTACATTACATGCTCCCCATTGGGTTCTGAGTGGATCCAATTATTCATTGGGGACTCTTATCGGGCAGACATGTTTCGCCTATTGCTCTGGCTTCCTCAATGCCCTCATATAGTGAATCCAGGGATATTTCTTAATATGCTTTCATTGGTGGTACAAGATAGTAATGTGCAACCATGATTTAATGATTGTTCACTTCCCGAGAGGAACGTGGTACAGGCACCGTTATTTTATGTATATATGAGCATTTAAAGCTGGCCCTAGTAATGATGACATATGATTTTCATACGCGACCTCACTTGTGGCCAGTATGATAGCAGTTTCAACCTGTGTTTTGCGCTGTGCGCGTTATCTGCAGATGTGGCGTAATGATCGATCCCCTCTGAGCTGCTCCCGCCTCCGTCAGGAATCCCTGTTTGCATCAGATGGTATGCTCATCAGTCTAGTCAGTCTATAGCTAAATACCTCCAGGAGAAAGTCGACACAGGATGCAAGCTGCAGGGGCTTGCACCCTGTGTTGACTCGAAAAGATGATTCACTCTTGACATGCAGAAGGTGATGAGGAGATATAAAGCAGCAGTAGCAGATAGATCCTCCACATGGTAGGTTAACAGGCAGGAGGTAATGAACAAGTTTGGGAGCAGCAACAGAAGATCCGTCATGTGACACCAGCAGCTGGACACACAGGTGAACAGTGTAGCAGTCTGATCCAGGCTCCACTTTCAGGCTATATATGTAGGTTTCAGCAGCACGGCTCCTGGTAGCAAGCCATGTGCTCAGCTCTCCTCAGCATACATGAGGTCTGTCCTGTATATATAGTCTTTGATACCTGCAGCTAGGGGCAAACCCAAACTTGTAGGAGCAGGAAGTGTATCATCAACAGCTAGAGCGAGAGAGTGATCTGCAGCAAGCCCTCTTCTCTATGATCTCCAGAAGGCATGTAATGTAATGTAACTGAGCACTTCCCTACGTTAGATAACAATACTAATAAAATGAGTATCGCTAACATAATATGACATGGTTTAACACAGGCTAGTGTGGTAAAGTGGCAGACACTAAACTGAACTGAAAGTATTTTTCTCTATGCGATCTAGAGTATATTTTAAGCTAAAACCTGGAATTAGGGCCTGGTCTTCAATGTCTGACAGGCCTAGTTTTGAGATGTCTACTAATTAACCAGGCTGCTGCTGTGGGGAGAAAGACCTGGAGCGCAGATAGTTTGGGCCCAACCTGGGGAGACCATGAAGACTGAACTGCAGAACACCATGATAGTTAAGAACTGGTGTTGTTTATGTTGCAGAGTGTAAGTCAAATCCAAATAGACATTTGGTGTAACAGGAACTGGTTTACTGGAACATGAGTGCAGTAAGAGAAGGTCACCTGAGATGGTGGATATCACACACATGAAAAAGAAGTTACAGAGATCACCTCACTGTACAGGAGACACGACATGCAGTGGACGGCACATAGGTATATGTAAGCACCATCTACTGTCATAACTGTAAAACTGCATTAACCCAGCAATATAGATGTAGATCACATACAGAGACAAGCTGAAAGCTGTTGCACAGTATCTCCAACAGTTTAGTTAGTGCCAGAGAGGCTTAGTATTTCCTATACAGTAAGCTGAGACTGTAACAGACTATTTAAATAGTTTTATTCTTTATTTATAAATCTCTACCAACCTCTGTAGTGCTGTACAAAGCAATGATTACCAACAGGTTAGAACATACAGTACATAGACTATTACAAATGTGCTGTTACAGAGTTCACAAAGAATATTCTGATTACAAGATACAATAGGAAAGAGAGCCCTGCCCTTTTGCGAGCTTACAGTCTAAAGGATAAGGGGTGGAAACAAAGTGGAAGGATCACAAACCAGCAATATTGAGTTTTGTAGCATGTGCCCTTTATAGAGAATTGTTTAAAGGAGAACTATCACAAAATTGTGTAATATAAAAAATCCATAGAAACTCGTTAACTAATGAGAGGAACGGTCACTTATACACCCCAGGGGTGACATCAAGATAAAAAATTCTAAATATTTCTTGATGCAGGGTGCATAAGTGACCTCTCCTCCCGCCATCCAGCATATCTATATGGGTTTTTATCATGGGGCCATTTTTCGTGATAGTGCTCCTTTAAACCAGGTTGTACAGTATACTTTTCTGAATAAGTGAGTTTTCAGGGCACCTTAAAAAGCTTGGAGGGTTGGGCAGTGTTGATTCCAGAAGATTTAAGTGACACATGAGAATCCTATAGGTGAGCATGAATGAAGTGAACCAGGGTGGAGGGCAGGAGAAGGAAGCAGAGGCTGTGTCTAATGATACTGCTAAATTAGAGATGAGGATGAATCTGGCTGGAGAGAGCTTTGTAGTTTACAGTTAGAGTTTTAAACACGATTTGCTGTGGGACTGGCAGACAGGGGAAGAACTGACGAGAGTATGCCTCTATGGGCATGCTTTGTCACCCACCACTTTCGAGATCAACCAGTCAACAATCTCAAATTAGCCCAAGATGGCCAATTAACAAAAACAGGGTGGGGTGGGGAGGGCTGTGTGCTAGGCGGGCATTAGGAGTGGCAAACTTGGTAACTTTCTAAGGCCCCTATCGTTAAAGGACTCCGGAGAATTTTTTTTATGAGCATCAGTGATCTTCAGCTCTGCCTGTCTCTTCTGCAGTGTCCTACTTCTCACTCTCCTCCATTTTGTGCTCTCTCCTCCTTCCCTCTGTTTGATATTAGCCATTCTGCTACTGAGAAAAGCCTGGGCTGCTTAAAGACATTTTGCGGCCACTCACCTTTTGTCCCACTTCTAGTCCAAGGCTCCAGCTCTTACCCGATAGCTGTAACCCTGTGCCGTTTCACCGTTGACTCGTCTCTTCCATTTCCTCCAGGAGACACCCCTGGCCTTCAATCACTGTGAGCTGGCACTCCTCCTCCATTTACTGAAATGGAAAGGGGCATGTTAGGTCTTCCCACACCCCTTTCCATTGCATCAGATATTGGGAACTTCATAATAGACCTAGACACAGGAGGAAAATATCAGGGACTAGATACATGGGGGATGATGTCAGGAACTGGATATACAGGGAGGAAGATGAGGACTGAGCACAGGGTTTTTAAACAAATAGTAGTAATAGTAATGTAGCAGGCGCATGCCTGGCCAATGGCACATGCTCTGAGGAGCGAGGGGGGTTCTTGGATCTAGGGTAGGGCGACTCAGGTTGATGTGGCATGTGTGGGGTGGAGGTGCACTTACTGATTCAGTCGTCGCTGGTCTCCAATCATGAAACTCCTTGATGCAAACAACAGGGTCTTTATTTGAGGGCTTCCATCCATGTTAAACAGCATATTCAGTACAGGCAATATCCATTGGCAGTCACAGCAAACAGTCTTTACAGCTTCCAGTTACTTCCACGGGCTCCTTCCCTCACTGTTGCTCAGCTCCTCCACTACATTAACACGTCCCCTCTTCAAACCTAAGCAGTACTTAGAAGAATTTAGAAGAACACACTAGAAGGGTTGGGTTCTCCCTTATATAACCTCTGAAATGTTGCCTTAACCATCTATGTTGCTAGGCTCAACCAATGGCAGGGCAGATGATGTTGCCAATGCCACCTGTTTCTATTTACTTACTTTAATGGGTACGCTAGACTAATATTATCTATGTTTATTTCTTAGGCAACACTGCCATCATGTGGATTCATGATGCAATGGCACCTAAGTTCTGCATTTAACTATTATTATTTAAGTTCCTATCACTATCAGGGCCTATCCCACTGACCGGTCTCTAACCTTTCCTAAGTGTAGTGTTGACCACCGTTTCACCCGTCACAGTAATAACACTAAAAGTGGCCATTGTGTACTTAGACACACATGAAATTTTACCTCCGCATTTTGCCACCCGTCCTCTTGTGGACAGCACACTTCTGTTAACACAGCAATGAGTAAACACTATATTAGTGACTAAACACAAGTGAAATGCGCACAGTGGACCACACCAGTGAATAAATATTTACTAAATGCAGCTGCATTGCTGATACAATTCTTTAGAACTTGGGGCACTGCTTTTGATTTTGCTCAAGGCCACGCTTTTTTAAAACCGACCCTGGTTGAATGCTACATCCAGCCCAATACCTTGGCGGATCAGATATCTGAGTGGTTAGAGATATTACAGCTTCTATAAATAAGGGTAGTCTGAAAGCAATGTATGAATCGTCCCCATGGTTCTGCCTGCAAAGGAAAATAAGAAAAAAAGGCAGTCAGTGGGCATTTAACTGCTTGAAGTCTCCCTTTGATTAAAGTGTCTCTTTTACCCCCCAAGCCTTGACAGCAGTTGTAAGATTTGACTGTAACCGGATTCCAGATTCCAGCCGGGAGTTTCACGCAGCTTTTTGAAGGATTAAAATCTTCCCACTGTACTTGAGCAAACATGGTGTCAGCTTGGCTAATATCACCTAATCTACTTATTTATGAAGGACAGTGCTAGTGTTATTTTTTGGGAGTGTGGATGACAGGCCATCTCCCTCACATGGCTCGGAAAGGATTTAATGTGTCAGAAGCAGGAAAAGGAGCCTGAAGAGGTAATCTGAGCAACACCTGAGCGTGTGATTTGTTATTTTAGCATTCCAGTTACTGGTCGCCACTCGCTGAAGGCCTGGCTGCTCGTCATCGCGGCCCTAGTACAAAAAAAGATCAGTAACTGACATCACTGACACAGTGACATCAGATCTTTAGAAGTGGATACTTTGATAAATCACCGCTGTACAGTTAGTGGCCAGGTGGGGTACACAATAAGAAGCATGTGTGAGTGTGGGCCAATCCCCCTGGCGCTCCATCAGCTGCTCTCTCACGCTCATAGATGACTGTCATTCCCCCTCTGAAACAGATACAGGGACAGCAGAGAGTACAACAAATGGAAAAATCATTTGAGATTGAGTTTATGATTTTACCAGAGAGGTTCTCACTTACTGCATTCACCCTATGAAGGTGATGAATATTCATTGTCATGTCTGATGGTCCCTGGCTCATGCCCAAGTCATGGACGTACATTTTTATGGGTGATCTTCCTTACTATTTCCTCTTGTCATTACCACGATAGAGACCAATCTCCAACCAATCCAGTCTGGTTGCCTTAGGGCCAAATATTTGCTCGTTCCTCTTGTCATTGCCATAATAGAGACCAATCTCCAACCAATCCAGTCTGGTTGCCTTAGGGCCAACTATTTCCTCTTGTCATTGCCATGATAGAGACCAATCTCCAACCAATCCAGTCTGGCTGCCTTAGGGCCAACTATTTCCTCTTGTAATTGCCATGATAGAGCCCAATCTCCAACCAATCCAGTCTGGTTGCCTTAGGGCCAACTATTTAGCAAACTGAAGTTCATACTAGGGGCCCAGCCACTTTGTATGCTGTATAGAGTATAGAGTTACCTATGATTGATGGCTGGCCCCCTAGATTGAACTGGGCTCCAAGACAAGCCAGTCTTACTAAGGGCCCAGCTATCACATACAGGTTATGGGGAGTGTTTATTTCAGTATCCTATATAGTCTGAATATTGGGGTGAGCATGGTTGCCTTGGGACTCAGTTCAAATAAGAGTGACAGCTATCTAATATAGGTTATGGAGGTGGAGTAGACTCTATACAACCTATAATGATTAAAATTCATTTTCTTATATTGTCTGAATCTTGAGCTGAACCTGGTTACCTTGGTGGCAGAGGCCCGGTTCAAACTAGATTCCATGCCATCAATGGCCCAGATAATATTTTTGAATTTGAACTAAAAAATCCTGATGGTGTTTCTGAACATCATCACTGCTCCAGGTTGATTTTTTATTTTAACATACATTACATTTTTTACTGTAAATGGCCATGACTACCTTACTGCTTGTTGAAGCCTTTTCATACAATTTATAGTTCTAGAGGGGGCCAATTTTTATTTAACTGTGCTCAGGTGGCAAAGAAGTTTAAATTAGCTGCACTTATTTTAGAGAGCTTTGTTCCATTTTAGGACTTGTTTCAGCCTAGCCTGTTCACTGTTTCTACAAGTGACAAATGCCACTGTGCTCTATAGGCAAAAAATGTGTTCACCATTTGAGCAAGGCATGTAATTCAATGTATGTACTGTATTTAAAATGTTATTGACCCATTTTAGCTCGGTCATGTCAACATTTTTGCCAGTTATACAGTTAAAACCAAATCCTAACAGCAGAGGCACTCTTATCATATAGTCCGGTTGGGTGCCATGGCTAGTGGTGGCACCACATATCCAAGAAAGATGAAAAGCCCGCACTCCAAAAAGTCAGCTCTATTGCAATCAATCCACATCAAAAAAGTCCACAAATATATATATATATATATATATATACCTCGCACATCATGTATTGTTCATACAGTTGTCCAATGTTTCAGGGCTCAAACGCACCTTCCTCAGAGACAGACAGAGCAGAAGTCCACCAATCCTGTGAGGGTTAAATACCTAAATGAAAAAACCCTGGAACTGCTGAACCCTGAGCCCCTTCGGGCTCTCACTGCCACCAGGGCAGCAACCAGTAGGAGGGAGGTGACACTGGAAACGGCAAAGCCCACTATTGATTTGGTGCTGCGAGTAGATAGGGTGAGAGAGACGCCGTGAGCAGTTGTGACACAGAGCCAGTGAATTAATTTTGTCATTGGCTCTCGGGGGCTCTGATATCATCTGTCAATGGGCAGGTTTCCAGGCCCTCCTGGCGGGGATGTCTTCCCCCGACACAGGCAGAGGGACGGCAACCCGACCACCAGGCAACTGGCAGTGACACGACCACCGCTTATCGCGGGACTACGTCCAAGTGGTGCAATGTGGAGGGACAATAGGCACAGCAGTTCCATGATGCTGTACGTCAATTTGAGCGGCAGATTTATGCCATTATTTTTGTTTTGGTGACCTGCTAATGTCATTGATGACGTCAGGTGGGATTTTTTCATGACCTTGAGGTATTTAACTCTCACGGGATGTGTGGTCTCCTTTGTCTGTCTCTGAGTAAGAGGCGTTTGAGCCCCGAAACTTTGGACTACTGTATGGACAATGAATGATATGTGTGATATATATATTTGTGGACTTTTTTGATGTGGATTAATTGCAATAGAGCTGACTTTTTGGAGTGCTGGCTTTTCTTCTTTCTAAGATATACAGTTATTATCCATACACTAATATGTTAAGAGTTTCTTTTAAATGTTTCTGACCTTGCGAATCAAGACTATAGTGTACATTTTACATTATTATGCAATAGCAACAAATACAAAATAGATATTTAAGTGGCGGAAATTAGAAGTAATATAAATTATATGTGGTCAAGCACCAGTTTTAGTTCCTCAAACCAAGCCCCACCTTCTGTTAGTGAGTGATGAAGGATGCCTCATACATGGCTCCTAAGCTAACTGGTCTCCCATTCACACATGTTTGACCTTGCCTCCAGTGTTGGACCAATGTCACCTGAGGTGGTCAAACCATATACTGTATTTTCAAGTATGCCGAGTGTAACCACCACACTTCACCCCTACTAATCACGATTAAGATATTGGAATAGAAAAGAATCTCACCTGATCCCTATAAACTGCCCAGTCCCCCACAAAAGGCTGAGCATTCTAGACTACTCACATGTGTTAGGAAAAATGACACCTCTCACACTCTGATTAAGAGATATTTTGAATGAGATCTGGCTAATACTGAAATAAACAGGGAATGTCTATGAAGAGTGACAGTTGAGCACTGTGGCGGGATCTTGCCTCAAGGCACTGAATAGGAAATGATGGGATCTTCCCATATTTCTTGGAAGAAGGCACAATTCTTCCTCAACATGTTCCTCTTTTAGGCCCTGTTTAAATGGTTTAGCCCTTGTAATAAATTTTCATGCAACGTAATGTAAGATCAGACCCGTAAATAAGTCCCAGTTGAGCTGAAAATGGATCAAAGGCAGTCTTGTGATTTTCTTTTTTTATATTACATCAACCTAAGTAAAAAGTAAAAACAACAGCAGAACTAAATATAACAGTGATAGATTTATTAATTCTAAATCTTTATTTACAGGAGTTGAGTGGAAACTAAGGTAATAAAAGATTTTGGAACAATAGGATATTATAAATTGCAGTGGATGTTCAAAAGGTTTGAAGTCTTACTTAATTCAATGATGTAGTTATTATATTGGTCACAGTCGGGTCAGCTCTAGGGCTAAAATGAATCAGCAAAGACATCAAAAGATGAGTTCTCCCAGGAAATCAATCAGTTAATGACCATTTGTGACAACTACTTAGAGCTGGGAATGGCTTAGATCCTCTTGTATAAAAGTGATTGTCCAGGAACACTCAAAACTATTCCTATTAAGTAGAGCAACACATGGCAATGTTCTCATGTTTTTATGGCACCCATGTGCCAGGGCTGAAGCATCTTTAGACTCTGGAAGCTTAAAATCTGTCAATCAAAAGTAGGTTAATGCAGAACAAAAAACATTTGGTCCACTTTAGCGGGGTATCCCAATTTGGGATTTCTTGCTGTGTGAAACCCCTGAGTTCGTCAGATTAGTTAGTATAGCTGGAAAACCCAGGGGTTTCATGCAATTCAATTTTTGCCCTATGAGCACAGTTTTACAGTCTTCAGAACTTCCCCATAAATTTGCATACCTTCAAACACACCTATTTACCTGACTTGCCAACTTACTTTACAGTCTTGTCATCCTTTGGCGCACTTACCACCATGTTTGGCACATACTGTTTGTTACCCAACCTTGTGTTTCCTCCCTTATCCTTTAGAATGTAAGCTTGCAGCTTTCATGAGCAGGACCATCTTCCTAATGTCCTCCTTGTATCAATGTGTTTTTGTTGCATTTATAAAAATAATAACCTTTATTTATATAGCACCAACATATTCGGCAATGGGATGTACAGAGCAATAAAAATATTGAAATAACAGGAATGAGACCCCTGCTCGTAAGCTTACAATCTAAGAGGAGAATGGGACACAAAAGGTAACAAAGTTCTTTGTACCATGGTCCAGCCCAGGGCTAGTGTGAGCACCCGGCAAGGTAGGGAAGCTGCCGGGGCCCCCAGACCCCACGGGGGCTGGCACAATGTGGTGTAAAAAACAAACACTTTTTTTGGAATCTACTGATTTTATATGGGGACCGCAGTATAAAGGATGAGGTGGACGCTCCGATGTGGTCCATTTTCCATCACTTGCCCAAGATACATAAAGGGGATCTCCCACCCAAGGGCAGGCTCATTGTGGCTGGGATTAGTTCCCTGAATGAATATGTTGCAGCCACTAGTATGACGCCTCCCAGTGTTCATTAGGGATTCCAAGGAAGTGATCTCACAATTACAAACAGTGTCTTGGCTGAGTGGTGGGATGTGGTGCACATCGGATGTGTCTTCCCTGTACTCCATACCTCATGACCGGGCCCTCAGGGCATCCAATTCCACATGGATAGGTATTCTAATTATGGAGAAGATTTAAAGTTATTCATAATTATGGTGACAGATTATCTTTTGATGCATAATTTTTTCATGTGTTATGGGGGTTTCTATCTCCAGAGGTGCGGGGCCTCCATGGGGGCCACATTTTCTCCTTCCCTCGCCAACCTATATATGGGTTGGTGGGAGGAGGAGTATATCTTTGGAGATCGAAACCCCTTCAACTCATATATAAAATGATATGGTCGCTACATTGATAATCTGGTATGGATATGGACGGGGGGGGGAACTGTTACCCCTGTTCATAGAACATATCAATACTATTGATGACAATTTGCATTTTACATGCAAGAAAAGATCAAAATAACCTATTTGGATTTAATGTTGGAGGTAGATTTGGATCTCAACAGAATTATGACTAGTTCATACCGGAAAAAAATAACGGGTAACACTATTTTACATGCCCACAGCTTCCACCCCAGGCACACTATTCTTGGTTTGCCTGTGGTTGAAATGGTAAGAGCACGCCGGAATTGCACCAAGGATGAAGATTATCAGAGGGAGGTGCAGAGTATTCGTAGTCGCTTACAGCAACAGGGGTATCAGAGATGGGTTTTGGACAGAGCTGAGGGGAGGGTTCGATATAAAACTCAGCAGGAGACCCTAAATAAGGAACAGGACAGAAAATGTATGCTTAATCCCATTAGATTTATAACGTCATTTTCATCAGATTTCAATGAGGTGAAAAAAATCATATATAGGAATCTACTGATTTTATATGGGGACCGCGGTATAAAGGATGTGTTACAAGATGGGGGAAAAGTTATTAGTAAAAGGTTACCAAGTACAAAACTGTCCCCAAGTCTAATTCAAAGCAAAAGATCAAAGTGAGATAAAAATTGGCTTTCCATTATGGGGACCTATAGATGTGGATTGAACAGATGTCAATACAAGTCTTAAAGGAGCCACAGCACTCAACCCTGTTAGCTTGCGGGCCAGCCTATAATCTGTCTCTAAACTTGGTTAAAAACAGAGGACTCGGTCACACACATCTGCAGAGGTATGCTTACGCTGCACCACTACGCCAACAGGGTTGAGTGCTGTGGCTCCTTTAAGACTTGTGTGTACTAATTGCCCTGCTAACGTGCACCTCCCAGGTTAGTTATAAAATGGTCTGAGCGGCTGCCACCCCCCTTTGTTTCTTTTGAACAGATGTCAATGTTGTACGTACATTGATCAGGGGAGTACAATACAAGCTATGAGCACAGGGGAAGTCTTTGAGAGCAGACAGGTAAGTAATTGTAGCACCCGCAATGTAATATACTGTGCTTTATGTGTTACATACAAATGCCAATATGTAAAATATACAACTAGAAAGTTGAAAGTAAGAATTGCAGAGCATGTCTATGGAGCAAAAATAGATACTACAAACAGTAGAAAGATAATACCGCACTGCTCAAAAGATGAAAGTATAGCTCAACGTGTAATACAAAGGGTTCCTCACCTTAAACAAATAATTCAAATAACCAAAGAGAAAGGCACAGAGCTAATAAATGTCCACAGTGATGAAAATAAATCCACACGTGTCTTCCACAAACTGAAAAATCCACCACCAATAGTACAAGCTTCTTACCAGATGGCCAATGTAAAAGTGCAAAAAATAGATACTAATTTGAGGAGTATTTCTAACCTTTCAAGACACTTTAAGGAGGCCCATGGTGGGGGAGTACAGACTTTAATGGTAAAAGTCCTGGAAAGGGTGACTTTAGATCCCCGAGGAGGAGATATTACAAAGAAATTGGCTAGGGAGACATTCTGGATTTTTTAAATGCATACAAGGATCCCGAAAGAGATGAATGATAGATGGGATGTCTCCCTGTGCACAAGGATTTAGCACAATTATTGAATTATGTGAAATGTAGGATAGAAGGAAAATTAAATGATAAGTCATATCCATACTGGTAGAAAAAAATGGGGCGGGGTGTAATCTAGAACATGGATTAAAACATAAGATTAATTGCATCATCAATTTTCAGATCACCTTTCAGATCATGTTAAATAATTCTTGTGTTTTAATCATTTAAGCTATAAATATACCGTATTGTTCGCCCTATAAGACGCTCCTGCTTATAAGACGCACCTAGGATTTTGGGGAGGAAAATAAGAAAAATAATATTTTTAACCAAATAATAGGCAAAGTGCAGTATCCTCCAATTATGGTAATCCCCCTCCCATTCCCAATAGCCGGTGTGTCATTCCCCCTTCCCATAGGCAGAGTGGAATTCCCCCCTATCCCATTCCTCATATAGGCAGTGTGGCATCCCCCCCTCCCATTCCCCATATAGGCAGTGTGGCATCCCCCCTCCCATTCCCCATATAGGCAGTGTGGCATCCCCCCTCCCATTCCCCATATTGGCAGTGTGGCATCACCCCCCCCCCCCCCGTTCCCCATAGGCACACAATAACGAGAAAAAAAAAATTAAACTCACATGTTACTGTCGCGCTCCCGCGCTGCAGATGGAGGCACGTCCCCGCCGATGCTCCTTCCTGGCCGGGCCGCGCAGACACCCGGCCCCGTTATCGTTCTATGGAGCCGGGTGTCTGCGGGGCCCGGCCAGTAGGAAGGAGCGGCGGGGACAGTGACAGCCACTCCTTCCTCTCCTTCGCATCTTCTGCGCTGCCTCTTCCGGCAAGGGCAGGAGTGGACAGCCGGGTCCGTGCAGCGGGTGGGCGTGGCCTGCACCTACGCGGGGCAGGCCACGCCCACCCGCTGCACGGACCCGGCTGTTCACTCCTGCCCTTGTCGGAAGAGGCAGCAGCTGGAGAGCAGGAGATGATGGCAGAGCGGCAGGCGCTGCCTCCGTCCCTGCCACTGCTATCGCTGCCGCAGCAATAGCAGCAGCGGGGACGGGGACAGAGCCCGCCGCTCTTCTGTCTTCTTCTGCCCCCCCCCCCCCCTGCGGCAGGCAACGCTGGAGCGCCGGTAAAGTGTGAGTTTAATTTTTTTTTAAATTTTTTTTTGTTTTTTTTTTTTTACATACGCCCGATAAGGCACACTGACATTTTCCCCCCACTTTTGGGGGAAAATAGGTGCGTCTTATAGGGCGAAAAATCTGGTAATTTTAATGTTGTATTGTTGTTGGTGGAGGACCATGCCCTATCTTCCTTCCCTTGATCCCGTGGTTTGTAACATCTATGGCCATTGCAGTTTCCCCCCCCCCCCCCGGTGGTGGGGCCCTCTTAGTTTGGAATGGCCGGAAACAGGGTGGGGGGAGTGGGAGGGTGTGGTCCATCACCGGCTTTATCTGAGACAGGCTGTATTGTAGATACATGCATGACTAAGGAGTGAGTGATTTATTGAATTGAAACTTGCCACCTGTAAGGCTCTTTTTAAATATTTTTTTAAATAAAGTACAAATTTTAACTGGATGCTGGCTTTATCTAAAACACGGCAGCAACTGTGATCTGCCATGAGATGAGCAGGTGAGTCTTTTTTAATTTTAAAACTCCAAATCAGGCTTAGCGCTGGGAATGAGAACTACGTTCTGACCCCCTAATGCTCCCCTGCCTTCCAACTCCATTCTCCATAATCTAAAGCAGTAACATACCAGCAATTTGTAACGGTGCTACTGGTCACATGAAATCCTGAAGCTTCAATGTAAGGAGGCAACCACTTTAATACCAATGCAGAACCCAATTCATAGGTGCTTGGCTATTATGTCCATGGCAGTTTTTTTTTTATTAAGAAATGGTAGGTATATTTTAAATTTCCTAATATTTTACAGAATATTATTAGAGATGAGCGAACTTTTGAAAAGTTCGATTCGGCCGATTCGCCGAATTTCACAAAGAAATTCGGGTTCGGCCGAATCGAACTTTTACGAAGTTCCCCATCATAAATGCCGGCATGGTGGGAGCGGGCCAGCCGGTTCCGCTGTCAGCGGGCCGGCCGGCGGGCCGGTAAAGCCGGCCGGCCCGCTCCCACCATGCCGGTGTCACGCTCCGGGTACTACAGCAACCCACTTGGATAACTCCAGCCCTCCCAGTAAGACCTCAACCCCCAATCTCCGCAGCCAGCTTCACCTTTAGGAGCCCCCGCTTGCCGGGACGCAGAGAACGCCTGCCCGGGATCGGTTGCCCCCAGGACTTCAATGGCTCAAAGATTGGAGTCTTACTGTTCTGAGGCCTGGAGAACCCGCGGCTGGAAGTGGCGCCGAGCAGCCCTATTGCTGAGCGTGTAACGGAAGTCCAACAGGCTAAGGGTCAGCAACGGAAGATCAGAAATGGCAGCGGTACAAAGGATTGGACAAGACGTGGTCGAGGATCAAGCAGAGGTCGGCAACAGGAGATCAGATCGAGGATAGTCAAGACAGGCGGTGGTCGGCAACGGGAGTTCAGCGTAAACACTAGAGACAAGCTGCTAACAGGGTACTAGGCACTATAACAGGCAATGACACACTGCAGTGGAAATCCCTTTATAGTGGGAAAACCGGCAGGATTGGACAGAGAGACAGTGGCTGGGATTGGTGCATTTAGGATCTGACAGCAGATTGGAGCACTGGCCCTGTAGTCTGATTGGTGAGCTCTGGGCTGATTGCTCCAGCTGAGCTTCCCAGGCAGACTGCTCAGAGCTGCACCTTCTAGACTTTGTTCTCTTAAACAGCCTCCGGTGGCCATTCTGAGTATTGCACCCTCGGAAGACATGAGCTGACTGTATAGGCCAGCAAGCACAAGCTGAGTGACAATGGGCAAGGGGGGAGGACTTACTCGGTGGCACACGCGCCGCTGGGGATGGCACCCGAGGCAGAAGCGGCTGCTGGGCAGGAGAAACCTGAACTCGTTGCCTAGGGACACCACGGGCACGGGTAGAAGGCAAGTCATTCCTGACAGCCGGCATTTAAAAAAAAAAAAAAAAAAAAAAAAAGCATTTTTGCCGGCATGGTGGGAGCGGGCCGGCCCGCTCCGCTGTAAGCAGAACCGGCCGGCCCGCTCCGCTGTCAGCGGAACCGGCCGGCCCGCTCCCACCATGCCGGCATTTCAAAAAAAAGCAAACACTTACCTGCAGGTCCGGAGCATGGAGGCCGGCGCCGCTCTCAGCTGTCATCTGAGGGCGCGTCATCAGAGGGCGCTCTGATGACGCGCCCTCAGATGACAGCTGAGAGCGGCGCCGGCCTCCACGCTCCGGACCTGCAGGTAAGTGTTTGCTTTTTTTTGAAATGCCGGCATGGTGGGAGCGGGCCGGCCGGTTCCGCTGACAGCGGAGCCGGCCGGCCCGCTCCCACCATGCCGGCAAAAATGCTTTTTTTTTTTTTTTTTTTTTTAAATGCCGGCATGGTGGGAGCGGGCCGTCCGGCTTTACCGGCCCGCCGGCCGGCTCCGCTCCCACCATGCCGGCATTTTTTTTTTTTTAATTTCAGGAAAAATTCGATCGGCACGAACCACAAAATATTCGGGTTCGTGCCGAATCGAATATTTCCTGAAATTCGGAGCGAATTCCGGTTCGTCCGAACCGGTTCGCTCATCTCTAAATATTATCATTTAAAGTCAAGACACCTTTATTATACACCAACAGGCTTACAATTGTAAGTGGGAGAGATGTGTTTCAACTCCTTGGCTGCAATCGCCTTTATTTATGGTGGATGTGAGAACCTGTCCGAGCGCCCAGATTCATGTACGGTAGTTCCCCATATGATTTTTTTCTCAAACATTCTTTTAGACTATCAGACTGTTAAGCTATTTGATGTGAAAGTATTTATGGATCGTTAATTACAGAACGTCATGCTTCTTGTTTGACTTTAGTCTGAAGGTTTTTTTTCTTTTGTGCATAAATACATCAGTCTATATTAAAAGCAGAAGTGCGGCCACCCTAGGGATGCCGTGAATATATGTCCCTGTGGTCTCTTCATTATCATTAAAAAGAAAAATAAATGATTTATATGAGTTTATGTTTGAGGCTTCTGTTTTACATGTGCTAGCATTTAGACTGTATTTTTCTGGCATGGATGAAACTTTTTTATGTTTCTGATTTATAATCTTTACCATTTCATTTTTGGAACATCAGTCTTTTTTTTTTGTAATGCAAAATTCCGAGGACACCATTTCCTGGTGCAGCTGTCTGAAGTTTCCAGGTTTCTTACATTTCTTGTATTTTAAAGAGTAACTCCACGCATGCTGAAGAAAAAAGGCTGGGGCGGGGTAAATCCAGACCCCTAAAAATGGTCTGGAATCCATTAGACACTTATTTTATTATCAATCCATTATTAATAAATGGCAGTTTAGCTAGTGGCTTCCAGTTACGGGCCTATAAAGTGTCAGTGGCGCAGACAAGGGACAACTTGTGTGTGTATATGTACAATGAATAACCTGCATCTTAGGATCCAATGTGGTTGCTCTTGAAGAAGTGTGCCATAATGTACAGGTAATAACTGAAGATTTGTATTTGCAGAAAGGTATCATTATATTTGCAATGTTTATATGGTGCTTTTTTTTAAAAAAAAAGGAGAGCCTTCAAGCCACATTACCACCCTACCTTCCAGGATGGGTGCAGGGGCAGCATGACTAGGGGAGGACGCTGCAGAGAGTGGTCAGTTGGAAATGGGGGTGATAGGGAGATAGGAGAGGGTTAACAATAGAAAGGAAGGGAAGAGGTATGGAGAAAGTGCCAAGAAGGGAAGTATAAGAGGCCTTCATAACTCCCTCTTTTTCCTGGGATAACAAGTAGGCAGTAGTTGGCAGCTGGGTTTACCCTAGTTGGTTGGCTGCATTGGCGGAAATCCAGGTAATCGGAGTAAAAAGAATGAAGTTGGTAGCCGGTTTCAACTTGATAAAACTTTCACATTTATTACATTTCCATTAAAATCCAGCAAGGATCCATTTTAAAGTCATAGCACGAATTGCAGAAACAGTCCAGACAACCCAATACACTGTTACTGTTTACGCACCACCGCAGTTTGAATATGGCTTCCAGAATTGTTTACGTAAGTGGAGGATCTTTCCTGTTTGTGACGGTCCGAGTTTGGAGGTGTAGGCTAAACATCGCAGCTGTGGCTGCCCTCCTCTCGGGATGTGGGTGCCACACACGGTTGATCGCTGCATGTTATTTAGATCTGCCATGGGTCTACTTTAAGATTCTTCTACTTTGAGGCAGGCTTTATTGTTTTGTTGCTCATACCTGTGTAATTATGAACAGCTAATGATTGGTAATGATTAGTATTTAGATTGTTTCTGCTATTTATGCTATGATTTTATTATGTATCCCTGCTGGATTTCAATAGAAATTTAATAAACATGAAAGTTTTATCGAATTGAAGCCGGCTGCTCCATTCTTTGGATTATATGCATTGACCGTGGGCAGATCCTCACACACCAAGCTAGTAGATTTGCAGATTGAGCCGGTCATTTCTTCTGCCTTAAGAAAGAAAAAGTCAGAGTTTTCTTGGTGTTGCTCACCAGAGTGGAAAGCCCAAGTATCCTCCTGGGTCAGGTGGTATGGCTGGTGGACAAGATAGGCTTCTGTGAAGAACTCCAGGGCTTGGTTAATGTTGCTAAAATGTTAAAGAGGAACACTGGAGGCCTTGGAGTCTAAAAGACCCCAGAGCCATCCGAGTTCCACTCCTTGGGGTATCCTGATATAGGATGCCCCGTTGTGTAACTTTCCCCCCGAAGCCCCATTTCACTCACCTTGTCCTGCCCTTGCAGCGCCTCTACGTCGTGTCCCCATCCCGGCTCACCTCGAGCCGTGCATGCACCCGTGCCTGGTCTTTCTGAATGGGTGGCTCGTGCACAAGGCGGCTAGGAGGATGGAGGTTTTTTTCCTGCCTTACCACTTCCAACCTCATCTCAATCCACACCACTTTCTCCTGTCTGACCCCACTCATTTCTTTCCACCTCACCTCTGCTCTCCTTGCCTTAGTCCCCCTCACCTCTGTCCCCTTTTTTTCACCACACGCCCTTTACACCTCAGCCCACCTACGTTTTTTCGCTCCTTTCCACCACACATCCTTATGCCAAAAATTCCTGATGGTGGCCCTGGAAATAAGTACCGCCAAGTTAGCAAAAAGTAGGCAAACCCTCCAACCTGCACTCAGGTAATTCAGGACCTTAAAGGGATTTCCCAGTTAAACCTTAAAATCATTTATAAAACATCTACTCCCGCAGTACTGATAATATTCCATTTTATGTATCCATAATCCAACTAATCTTAGAACTAAACCCTCAAAACCTGGTGGTGGCTGTGGTGTTGGATAAATTGATGGGTCAACTCTGGATACATCAAAGCAGAGGCCAGATGAGGGATCTCTAGTTGAAGTTTGGAGGTTATATGACCCAGGGGAGAGGAACTACACCTGTTTCTCAAAATCACACAAAACCCATTCAAGCTTCAACTTACTGTTGGCAGGTGAAGACCTTCTCCCACATATGACCAATCCGACTATTGGCAACACCGTAGTATAAGATTATGCCCCAATATCCATAAACAAATCTTTAAAGTGCCCTTTTAGAAAACCAGGCGATGGATGTTCCCAACTTACCTATAAAGACTGCTGTCATTCAGAGAGAAACGCAGGCTGGACTATGGAAATTTCATAGACGATTTAGAACACAATTTAGAACATCGGGACAATCCTATTTTGATGTGATCAACCACCAAAGCAGTAAAGAGGGGCTCAATAATCTCACAAACTATACTATACTACAGGCAATTAAACATCCTATCACAAAGGCACGCTTAAGTCAGCAAAGTTTCGAGCAGTAAGTCAAAAAATGTTAGTCCAGTAAGGTGGGGGAGCAGCCCCTCTAGCACTCCACTTTGCATAAAATTAAGCTACAAAGAATAACCCAAGCTCAATCTCAACTGTTAAATTAATACATTAGGGTCCTGGAAATCCAAAAGGCCATCAAAAACCTGCCTAACAACAAGGTACCTGGTCCCAACAGAATTCTCTAAACTACTCATCCTGGGGCCGCAGTCCACCTTGCAGAGGCATACTCCCTTATTATGATGCAAAACACCCCGTTCCCCTAATTTTAATGAGGCCACCACGGCTATGTTACTGAAAGCGGACATAAACCCTAAACAGATATCCTCTTACCGCCCCATAGCACTTTAAAATAAGGACTATAAAATCTTGGCAAAAATAATGGCTGATAGACTTCAATCTTTTCTGTCCTCTGTCCTAACCTCCCACAAGCTGGGCTCCCTCAAAGAGAAACACTCTATGATCAGTATACGCATGACCCTGGCTGTAGTGGTGGCCTCCTCTCTTACTTCACAATGCTGAAAAAGCTCTTGACACAGTGGAGTGGTCCTGGCTATTCCAGATATTGGGCTTCGGGGAACCCTTTACCACCATAATAAAATACATATACCACAGACCCATTACCAACCTCTGGATCAACAAAACGCATTCCTCGACTCTCCGCATATCCCACAGGATGAGACAAGGCTGCCCCCTGTCACTGCTCTTCTTCAATATCACTGTAAGATTCCCGGGTTCGGCTGATGCCCGACTGGTGGCTGGCATTATTTATCACCCCGTCTGCAGTTCTCTCAGCCACCAGTGGGTGTCAGCAGAGACCTGGCTGCTCTCTCTCCCCATCTTCTGCTGCAACTGGTTTGAGGGCCGGCTCCGGCCTTCACCTGGTGCAGCAGGATTTTTTTTTGTTTGTTGGTTTGCTTTGGTGATCCAATTGGGCCGGTTCATGCTGTACCTGAACCTTCGTGGAGTCTTGTGGCAAACAGGCCTCTCCCTGGCTTCCCTGAGGCTGCTGGGCCATTTACAATCCTTGCAGCAGGCCTCCTATCAGCTTCTGGAGGCTGCTGGCCCCTGTAGTGGGCCCTGGGGTGAATGCACCAGCACCTTAGGTTCTCCTTTGGTTTCCTTACAAGTTATCTTGTTAGTTAGCCTTGTTTCTTGTTCCTTTGTTGTTGTATCTGAATCGAAGATCTTTTTGTTTCCTTTGCCTTTATTAATAAAACCCTTGTTAGAGCATTTCCTTTGTTCCTGTGTCTTTGCTCTGGCCAAACAATCTGCTCCCCTGCGGAGAGTTCATATTGGGGAACTCTCCTGCCTGACACCCTCCTAAAATAGCTTGATAACTTACCTAGCTCTAAACCTAGCTCTAAAGGGATTTGAACAGGACACACAGTGGTAAAAATCACAGCATTTGCTGATGATATACTACTGTGTTATGGGAATCCACATGAGGCCCTACTGTACATTCTGAGTTGTAGCAGCTCAGTGGGAGGACTAGCAGGTTTCAAGATCAAAGTAAGACTGAAGTGATCTTACTGGACAAATGAACTCAACCACCCTGAGCTAGAAACTATCATTTTTACTGGCGGAAACACTATTTAACCTACCTGGGTATAAACATACCTAAAAACCCTTCTTCACTCCATAAATATAATATCCCCCAGGTTCTAAGGCAGAGTGGGAATTAAAGAAATGGTCCAAACTACAGTTGTCTTAATTGGGAGGAATTAAGCTCCTTAAAATAGTTACTTAGAGACATATCAAAAATTTTAAAAATCTTCATTCAGTTACAACAATCCAAAGGAAATGGGGAGGGGGGGTAAACCTACCAGACATTGAGCGATATAACCTAGCAACTAGGTACATTAAAGACTGGATGCATCAAAATAGAGATAGATAGAGATAGATCAAAATTTAATTCCCCACACGAACATACATTACATGTTGCACATACACAGAGAGATCTTGTGTGAACGGGTAAGTAACCCTTTTCTATACTCAGCCTGGCAAACATAGCATAGATTAAAGAAGAACCATTCTAAACGGTCTCGCTTCCTGGGTATCCAGCCAACTGTTTTATCAGGCATTACAGCACAAGGGGGCAGCAACAATCGAGATGTCCCCCTGGCGGGGATCAACACTCATTTTGTTAAAAAAAAGGTGTTGCTCTGGTTTGAGATATCAGCTAGACGTTATTTCTACATGTCTTTATATGGAGCATCAGTTCTTTCTAATGCATACAATGTGTCTACAATCACACAGTCTGTCTGTGACTTCCTAGTGAGTTTTCTTTTTTGTTCTAAATCTATTCTAAACAGCCTAGCAAGCAAATATCCATAGACAGGAATGTGGTTCTTGCACTAAATATATTCCAACTCCAGCTGGGGCTACAAAGAGATGCACTGCAGCTGGTGCCAGAAGTGTACTCACTCATGGGAACCGACAGCCATCTTTTTGTAGCCCCGGCTAGGGCCCAATTGAAACGCTTCTGCTGCCACTCTATCACCGTTGCTGATAAAGCGGATTGGGGCTGAGGTGAGTTAATTGATGGGTCACTAGGCCGGCATCTAGCCTGCATGAATTGCTGTGAAAGAGTGACCTAGTGACCCACTTTCACAGTAACTGCAGGCGTCACACAATTACACACTACCATAACTATCTCCTGTTTCCACTGCACTACAGCTGACACCAGAAGTGTCCTCACTCATGGGAACCAACAGCCATCTTTTTGTAGCCCCCGCTGGGGCCAAATTGAAACGCCGTTGCTACCACTCGCCACAGCCACCCACCCCCCAAAGTTCAGGTCCCCATTGATTTCAACTTTGGTGGGTTCGTCTATCCCCACTTTTATACTCTTTAACTACAATTCATGCAGGCTAGATGCCGGCCTAGTGACCCACTTCCACACTAACTGCAGGTCTCACACAGTTACACACTACCATAATAATCTGACTACTATTTCAGATTTACCTTATATTATGTAAACCAGAGAAAATATATATTACACTAATTAATCAAGGCACTCAGCACTGGAGCAAGCACACCTCCCAACTTCTCAAGATGGGAAAAAGGAACCTTTGGATAGGCGTGTGTAATTAAGCCACACCCCTAGCAATGCCCACGCTAGGAGTGTGAAATTGAGCCACACCCCCAGTCACGTCCATAGCACACCTTTTAACTATGACAAGCTCAAATTGAATAGTGTTCCTCAGGCTCCACTTAAAGGGGACAAACAGTAGTATAAAATGACTGTGGGGCTGAATGGAGGGAGGACGGAGCTGAATGAGAGGCATCTCAGTTGGATTTAGAATGCCATTTTGTGCATAAACTGGCAGCAAGCATGATACCAGGCATAGGAATTTACTCATTTCTGTGTTTCTTCACCACCAGCTGCTGGTTCACCGCCCCACCTGACCACCCACAAGAGGCGGTGACTTGGGGGCATTTGGCAAGGCAATGTCTGATATCAGCCTTGCTGCTGGAGGTGAGTAGACCAGCAGTCATTAGTCTGTTTTAACTCCTCCTCAACCAACAAACTACTTTGGTAGAGCAGAGGGGAGTGTGGCACCCCCCTCTCCTTAGATCCAACAAATTGTGCACTCCCAGCAGCTCCATTGAATGTTCTACCCTCAAAAAAACACAGAAAATAGCACCCTAACCTCATTCCAGGACCCACACAATTATTGTCTCCAGCCCCAAAAAAGATTGGAGCAGGCACATGGCGCCCCCAAGACCATACAAAAGTTGTGTTCTATAGCAACCAGTAAATTCCCTACCGCCCAAACAATTATGTTGTAGAGTTTAGAAGAGCCCCCCACAATCCAGCCTAAAAGAACCAGCAGTAGTGCAGTACATGAACACTTACCACATGGCACATACATGGCCCTCGCCTGGCATTCCCACTCTGCATGCACTGCACACCCAGCAGACCTATATGCCTGCTGGCAGGAGGCACTCAGGGATGCCATGTATTGTGGAATCCTGGATTGAGGTGAGCGCACCGGGACCCTGGGGAGTTTCACACTGAAGGGCATCCCAGGTCGGGATTCCACTAGGACAAACTGGTTTTGGTCTTCTTAAACAGTTAAAACTGACGTTTGATCGAATGATCAATTTAATAAAAGTCAAAGGCTTTTGACAGGGTTCCCTACTGTGTACATCCCACCAGGAAGCCCAACACTGGACAGCCAAAACTCACACCTTCTGCACCCCCTCAATGGCTGCCATTCATGTGACCTCCAGCTGCCAATTAGATGCAAAGTGATGTGCAAGCCTACTAGGCGAACCCATTAGGCTGCTGGTGATTACGTGGGAAGCTAAACTATACTGCAACTTATGAGAGGTATGTAAGGGCTTCCTGGTCTCAAAGATCTTGGTGGGAAAATTAGCATCCAAATCAGGAAACTTCCCACAGCCCAAACTGCATACCCCCATCCTTCCAGGATCCTGTGCTGCTCAAAACTGGTATCAAAGAGTGCAAATTAAGGAAATGGAGGCCTGGGTGAGAACATTTTTACACCACTCAGTACCAAGACATGCACCCATTCTCCCAGGACCGCGTTCCAGCGCTTAGAACCCAGTACTGTCCCATCAGAATTGTGACCCTTCGGAGGGTTAGGTGCAGCTGTCAAATAAGAAAACAAGGGAAACATTTCTCCCTTCCCACACGTTTATCCCTATCAGTGATGAGCAACATAACTGGCAAGAATAAATAACACATCTTCTAAACCAAGGACATGGACCAAGCAACCTCTTGCCGTGGATGTGAGTGTTCGCTAAGTGTTTTTTTTTTTTTTTTTTTTATTTTACTGCCCTTTTTGGCTCTGTCGAGGAGTGGGAGGAGAGGGTGGGCTGTGTGGTGTTTGGACATCCGCATTAGGGCAAACCTCAGAGTGGGGAGTTACACTTTAATCTAAATAGAAACCCTATAGGGATCAACTCATCTGTTTCAAGTGGACCAAAACCCACGCCCTGATGGTCTAGATTCCGTTACCCCAGGGAAGCCAGAATCGGGATGCCCCACTGTGTGACACCCTCCAGGTCGCTCGGAAACTCACCTTCTTTCCCGGTCCAAAGGTGCATGCGTGAGCAACGGTTGCATACTCACTATCCCTATAGCAGGGCACGTGCCTGCGCCAGGCATGGCTGGCGCAGGCACACTCCCTGTTAGAGGGTAGTGGGGGATGCGGCCACCACCATGCTTGGATCCGCTCGCCTTAGACAAGCTATTAGATGAAGGGGCAGGAGCGGATCCGAGCGCACTGATTGGACGAGTGGCTGCGCATGCACCATAGGACCGGAGAAGGGTAAATCAGAATGGGTGGCCTGGGGGGTTTCACACAGCAGGACATGCCCGATCGAGGATTGGGGATGGGTTTTGGTTTTTGGTCAGCTTTAAAAAGGGTTTAATTAAAATGGTAAAATATAAAAGGCAGAATACAATGTAAACATTACAGTTGCAAAGTAAAAAATTTAATTTAAGAGGTCTAGTTTCTTTATCTCGTTTTCATTTTGTGTTCTGGTTTGCTCTTGTTCTTGTTTCAAAGCTTTTTTCAGTTGTTGAATCTATATTTTGATTGAGAACGGATTTTCTTCTTCCATTTCACTGATATGTACCTTTTTGCAGCATACATCACTAGATGGGTCGTTGTCTTCACCAGTGGTGTGTAAATTGGAACAAACATTTTGCTTGATCATACCTGATATCCTCATTGTAACATCTATTAATAAGGTCATGATGATTTTCCAGAACCTGCTGATGGTGGGACATTGCTACCACAGATATGGATAGCTGTGGTGAGGTTGGAACTGCACCACCAGCACTTTATTTTCCCTATATTTTTGTTGTGCTGGTCAAATTAGCACTGTATATTTGATATTTGTCTCAATGTGGACATGCCAGCCACATGAAGTTTAATAGCCTTAGAAAACTTACCCCTTGAGACAAATTATGAGCACCATTAACCCAATGGAAACTTCTCAGGTCAAGTTAGGATTCATATTGTAAAAGACTCATTTTGTTCCAGGCTAAAGCCTAACAAAATATTAGCCAAAGCCCAACACGCACCCAAGGGGTTGGAATCTGTTTTCCAGCCCCTCGGAATCTACATAAATCCATTGGGGAGAAATTGTTTGTCACATGCAGGTGATCCATTTCTGTATTAACCCATAGACTGATGGCACCTAATCTATTGTTTGATTGTGAAATTGTATCTAATCATATAGTGTAACAATGGTGAATGACTGACAATTAACTTTAAGTGCTGCATGGTACCTGTTAGAGATGAGCGAACTTTTGAAAAATTCGATTCGGCCTTTTCGCAGAATTTTCCGGAAAAATTTGTTTCAGTCCGAATTTATTCACGACGAATCGCTATTAAAATCGGCTATTTCTGGGCTTCCGAGAGCCTCTATAGGGTTGCAGAACGTTTTGCTTGGCTGTAACATGCATAGGATGCATGCTGGGTTAGTGAAATAATATTGTAAAGAAGTATGACATGCAGATCAGAGGCGTCACTATTAGATTCGCTGTCGCAGATTGGCACAATTAGAGAGCCTTGAGGTGGCATGATGAGCCCATATATTGCCTGAAAGACACACTCTGGACTTGGCAGCAGCATAGGGAGCCCATATATTGCCTGAAAAACACACCCAGGAGTTGGCAGCAGCATTAGGAGCCCATATATTGCCTGAAAAACACATTGGAGTTGGCAGCAGCATTAGGAGCCCATATATTGCCTGAAAAACACATTGGAATTGGCAGCAGCATTAGGAGCCCATATATTGCCTGAAAGACACACAGTGGAGTTGGCAGCAGCATAGGGAGCCCATATATTGCCTGAAAAACACACCCTGGAGTTGGCAGCAGCACAGGGAGCCTATATATTGACTGAAAATCACATTGGAGTTGGCAGCAGCATTAGGAGCCCATATATTGCCTGAAAAACACACCCTGGAGTTGGCAACAGCATTAGGAGCCCATATATTGCCTGAAATACACACCCTGGAGTTGGCAGCAGCATGAAGAGAACATATACAGATTTTGGGCACATATATCTTATCCTAAGAATAATAATAAAAATTAAGATTAACGTAAAGCATTTCCTCAATAATTACTTGTGGTCTGATGCGGAGGAATGTCTGTAACTGGAGAGCAGTGCCTTAAATCTGTTTTGCACTATCCATATTTCTTGGTGTTGGTCTGGCACCATGATCAATCTACTCTGATGCATCAGGCATTAGTGGGTGGAAATCTTGGCTAATCCATGCCCGATTCATTTTCACGCAGGCCAGTCTCTCAAAAAAACATTTTTCAAGAGTACTTCAGCACATTGAATTGCCCTCATCAGAGCATCACATTTGCATATCTAAGAGTTTCATCACTTTGTTCCTGTAAAAGTCTTCAGGGCCTAGTTACTACTTAGTGAAAGGCCATAGATAGTTACACACCTGCTGCTGTTATCGACAAATCTTGTTTTAAGTGTAGTGTAGCGTTTTGTCCTCCCCTCATATACTCACTAAGTATGTCAGGCAGAGAAGTGCCAGGATGGGCACAGAGAAGTTGCAGAGGCCTAAATTCATCAAGCAGAGGTCGCAGCAGACTAGGGGTGAGTGGCAGCAGGAGTCAGTGAGAGGCCTGATCTCCCGGTATCAGCTAGCGGTCGTGTCTCAACCATATGTCTCCATATGTTGGATCGACTATACGAACAGAGAAAAGCCATCACTGATTTCTTAATGATCCAAGCGGATAGGGGGACTCCCCTGTGTAACTTCAATGTAAACCAGTGGCAGCTCATACGTGACACCTGTCGTTTGCTCAGGCCCTTTGAGGAAGCCAATTATTAGTCAGTTGCCAGGACTACGGAATGAACAATGTGATTCCACTGCTTCATGTACTACAACACATGTTGTAAACCATGGCTGGTCAGGGCACTTGAGACATGGCGCCTACATTTCAGATCCACATGAAGCCTGTGGGGGCTTAAGTGGAGGAGGAGGAGGAGGGGGTGGGGCATAGTGAAGCACAGTTTAGGTTTGACAAAATGGCCATTTTTTCTAGTCATCTGACAGGAGAAGAGGAGCAGGAGCAGCCAGAGGAGCTAGAGGGTTGTGAGGAAGGCGAGACAGAGGACCCAGACACACCGTGGCAGTATGCAGTGGAGATGGAGACAGGTAGTCCCTCCGAGTCACTTGCACAAATGGCACGATGCATTCTCACATGCTTGCGTAGTGACCACAGCATTGTCTCCACTTGCCAGCGGGACGACTTCTGGCTCTCCACCTTATTGGACCCTCGCTACCTGCACAATATGGGATTTTTTTACACCCACTGAGAGGGAGGAAAAATTGACCTACTACAGAGACATTCTACGTATTCAGTTGGCCGATGCCTATCTGGTATGGTCCATACTCTCACAGGTCTGACTCGGGGGGACCTCTGCGCTCACCTTTCACTGCCATGGCTGCTGGGGGGGGGGGGGTGGCAGGAGCAGCAGCAGCTCCATCAGCAGCAGTCTGAGTCTTCAGTCGCTAATGAGTAGCTTTCTTCACCCGCATAGTGAGGCTAATCATGAGCAGCAGAAAGACCTGGAGCAGGCCCTGAACCAGCAGGTAGTGTCATACCTTGACATGACCATGCCAACACACCTTGAGGACCCGCTGGACTTCTGGGCAGCCAAACTTGACTTGTGGCCGCAACTGGCAAGCTGTCCTGCCCGGCGAGTAGTGTGCCATCTGAGCGGGTGTTTAGTGCCATAGTCATGCCAAGGAGAACTCGTCTGTCAACGAAATATGTGGAGAGACTCACCTTTGTGAAGATGAATCAGGCATGGATCAGCCAGGATTTCCAGCCACCAATAGCTGATCCATGGTAGTAGCTGATGCACGGTAGCTCCTTATGCTGCTGTCAACTCCAGGGTGTGTCTTTCAGGCAATATATGGGCTCCCTATGCTGCTGCTGCCAGCTCCAATGTGTGTCTTTCAGGCAATATATGGGCTCCCTATGCTGCTGCTGCCAACTCCAATGTGTGTACCTTTAAAAGACACATGCTAGCATATTTGGGATGCCCCCCGGTTAAATGCAATGGCTGCTGGCAATTTGACAACGTGACTTTCTTTAAAAAATGCAACTAGTTAGCAGACAGGTACTCTTGAAATATTTATGCTAGTATTTGGGATGCCCCCTCTTCAAATACAAAGGCTGGCTGCATTTACAGTGGAAAAGTGACTTTCTTTACAAAATGCAACCAGTTAGTAGACAGGTACTCTTGATATATTTATGCTAGTATTTGGATGCCCCCTCTTCAAATACATAGGCTGGCTGCTTTTACAGTCGAAAAGTGACTTTCATTACAAAATGCAACCAGTTAGTAGACAGGTACTCTTGAAATATTTATGCTAGCATGCTTTTTAAAGAATGACACCAGGAAAAGGAAAAGCTAAATAGGCAGGTGTGGTATTAACACTAAATAGGCTTGAAAGCTAATGCAAACACTTTAAACTTTCCCTGTCTTTCTCTGTCACTGTCACAGCCTCTCTCCTTCTCTATCTGTCCCTCGCTTCTTCTGTTCTTTGTTCTATCTATCTCTCCCTTGCTGTATTTATCAATCTATCTATCTATCTATCTATCTATCTATCCCATGCTCTCTCCCTGCCTGATCTGCTCTGGCCGCAATATAGTGTCAGAATGAGCTTCTGCAAAATGGCCGCCACTTATATAAGTCTGTGACATCATCGGTAAGCCTGTCTGCTGATAGGTAGCATGTGACGCCTACCCAGGATTCCTTGCCCCATGGGACATGTCCTGACATGTGGATCCACCATTTCAGATGGGCTGGATAGCAGTAAATGGAGTTTTAAGGAAGCGATTCGAGCGATCGAATCGCGGCAATATTCGGAATCGTTACGAATCGAATTTTTCCTGAAATTTGTAACAAATTCGGGTTCGTCAGATTCGATTCGCTCATCTCTAGTACCTGTGTGTGAGCTAGCAGACGACTGCATGCTGATTGTATCTAATCATTCGACAGCAGAACTGATCAGACTCTCATTGGAGTACCGTAAGTGTGGGATGGAGTCAGTGTGGATTTTCTGTTCCCTGCTTTTATGTGGAGAGGTGTGCGGTGGCTGTCACCAGCAGAGTTTAATCAGAAGGTGATTAGGGTTCCACTGACATATAATCATTTAAAACGAACCAACAGTAAAAAATGACTTTAACCAGACCAACACAACAAACAATGCTCATATGCACCCCTCCCCAGGGCAATTTAGATTGCTGCACATAAAAATTATTTGACCTTTTTCCGAATCTTGCTGTGGTAAATTTTCAAAACAAGATGGGGGCTCATGTATTTGCAGCTGCAAACAGGAAGTGCTGCTGGGCTTCCTGTTACTGTGCATTGTCAGTTATGTCAGTTGAATCTAGGCAGCAGCATGGCTGAGATGCTGGGAGAGGAAGCTCCAAAATGTCCACTACCTTTCCTTTCCAACTGTGCCAGGCTGTTGGTCCAGTTTAAGTGTAGTTAACAGTGGTGGTGGCAGCTAATTGTATTTGTGTGTGGTTTATGATGTGATTACACTCTCCGCGGGAAACAGCCTGCACACATCACAGATCGATTGATCAAACAGGTTTAAGACTGTTGCATTTATTTGTTAAGTAAAAGCCTGGTATTCACCTATGATTTAAGCCTCATATATAGTTAAATTCAAATGTTCCTTAGTGCGTATCTCTGTCCTGCATAATCATATAGGCCTCAGCTTTCTTTTGTGCACAACAGTGAGCAGTCTGCACTGCCATCTAGGGACCTCTTAATTTATTGCATCTCTAAACCTAATAATTTGTTTGCCCTGGCTTTCAGTGTAGTTAGGCTTGATACGTCCTGGAATGCTGGCAGCCGCAAATGCCTGGTGCAGACTTGTAGACACCAGCGCCGCTCTTGGTTCACTTTAATTTGCTATCACGAACGCCATACAGTTTATATCCTTCTTAGAAAGATGGGGTGTGGGCTGTCTAGTAAGACCTGTATTCGCCAAAAATGACAATTTTTCTACAAAGAAAGGCCATTCTGTCAGCTGCCCAAAAGATTACAGATATCTTGGATATTTTATTGGATTTTTGGACATTTATGGTTATTATATGCTTGCGCACACATAGGAACTTGGCAGCTGCCCTATGAACGGTTCCCAGGGAGAAGTTGGTGGGTTAGGTAGGTCCTTTAACCACTAGGCCATGACTGTCCCCTTATCATAACTGATGGTTCTAGAGTTCTTACATAATTTTCAAAAGAAGAAAGGTTCCCCTGGCATGCCATTTACTACTATTCCTTTTGCTTTTATGTTTCATACCAAATTGAGTGAAACTATTGGAGGCAAAACAACTACATCTACAAGGGCCCCCAAAGGCCAATGATACAGCTTCAAGCAAGACAGAAGGTAGTGGGACTCAGGAGGGCCAGGCTTACCGAGATATTAGGGAGAAGACTTGAAACTTTATACTTCTAGATGTGAAACTTAATAGATGACATAAATAAGGACATCTATCAAAATATCATTATATGTAAAAGTTACCATGTTCTTTTCTGCTTTGCAGTTGCTACAACTTTTTATGTGTTCATATGTTTTAGAAACCACATTCTTGATCAAAAGTATTAGTTTTTCCCTCAGCACCACCCTGATGCTGCTCCTAATCTTGAAATCTGAAATGCTTTTCAAAAGCTCCTTTCTGATATATCACAATGGAATGAGCTGGGATGTGACGGTTAACGATTGCTACATCTGTAATTTTGATTTGTTCTGGAACGTTGCGGGTCTTACCAATCCCTCATAGTCCCTGTACTCAGCCAGGAGCCTTGCATCTCCTGCCACACGGAGGGCCATGTCCACTCCATTCACTACAATGGAGGGGTGTAAAAGTCTTAAAAGAGCCACAGCACTCAACCCTGTTAGCTTGCAGACCAACCTTAAATCTGTCTCTAAATCTGGTTAAAAACAGAGGACACACATCTGCAGAAGTATGCTGAAGCTGCACTACCAAGTGTCAAGTTGCCTCTGTGTGGTGCAGTCCTAACTCAAATCTCTGAGAGCCCCATTTGGGACATACAATGCAATAGATAAATTGGAAGCAGGCATACCTGAGGTGGCCCTAAACCTCAAGTGCAGCCCATGGGGTGGAAGGTTCGAAGACCTCACAGTACTTGCACAAATTCAATAGAAACAAAGGAGGGGTGGCAGCCACCCAGACTATTTTATAACTAACCTGGGAGGTGCACGTTAGCAGGACAATTAGGATACAAAAGTTTTAAGGGTGCCTTTCCAAAGTACCGGAATAACATGGATCGGCTGCACAGGACTAAAGTTGAGTATGGTTTTTGCCTGGACAGTCCCTTCAAAGTGGACCAAAACCTGAGCTAGCTTTGAATACCCACGCTTGGGAGATCCCAATTTGGAATGCCCCCTGTATGAACCCCTGCCTGTCACCCGATATTCTTGCCTCATCAGCGAGCCCAGGGTGTCTCCAACAGTGTTCCTGGAAGCAAAAGAGTGGTTTTGTTTGCTGGAATTATGTTAGGCACATTAACATACACATTGCAGGGGGGGGGGGGGCAAAAGGGCATCCAAGGCTAAAAAGGGGGTGCTGAACCGCCTAACATATTACACCTGTGACTCAAGGGCCTACAGGTAGATTTCATTGGATAAATTAGCTTGGATGAATTTTAATTAGAACAAGAGTTGACTGCCTAATTGCCCACCAGGGAATTCCCAGCCTCCCCATTGGGCCAGTCAAGGGTATTAACAGCCTAGCTCAAGTTTTTCATTATAAATAAGTCAAAAGAAAAAACACAAATGCACAAGTCTTTGTGACAGAACAGTAGATAAAATTTATTAACATATATATACAGTAAAGATCAAAAAATGATCATTACAACAGGCTAAAAGAAGGAACAGAAATTGACACCACAGAACAGAAGGAGGATGTAATGCTGATTGTTATAGGCATCTTCAGTGATCTAGTAAAAAGGTCAATGATTTGACATCTAATATTAAGAGACACGGAATAAAACAAGATTATGGATTTGAGAGGTTTGCTGGTAATCTCCTGAAACACTGTGATTCCAAGCCATTGGGAGACACATTCATCCAAAATGTCTGGGTAGTCATGAAGCTGATGGAGGAAGGAATGTGAAGGCCTAGTCCTAAAGTCCTAAAATGCAATAAATAAAGTCCAGGAAGGGGTCATAAGATGATATTGCAATGTAATCCCCCTAAAACAATATTATATTCCTTTAGAAACATGCACAATGATCAGCAGCAGGTCAATTTTAAAAGGTGGCCTCCATACCTCTCGTTTTTGGTTAAAAGGGGCTATTTATTCTTCATGTGCACCATGTTAACGTCAAACCTTTAGGAATAAATAGCCATATTAGAGGCCAAGAAATGCTTTTACTCTTTAGAAAATGTGATTGAACCCATGTTACATCATATAAACATATTTCCAAGTTTCGTTAAACCTTTAAGGTGCTACATGAAGAATTGCGTTAATCTTATTTGGTATTGGTTAAACTATTGTGTGCTTTATGGCCTAAAGTCAAAAATGACTTAAGGTCATTGTTAACCCCCTTCCCTGTAAAGCATCCCAATTAGGTAAGTCTTGAATTTAGGTATGTTAAAAAGTAGTCCTATTGTCACATCTACCTGCACTAGCCCCCAGTATGTTTTATGATGCCAGTTCAGTGACATGCATTTGATTAGTGACTCTCTCTATGTTCTTGCGGCCCACATGAAGCAGGAAGCTAGTCATGGCCCTGTGCATGCCAACAGGACAGCCAACTGTAGTGCATTTCCAAGATGATAAAATAGGGATGGCAGTTCAGTGAGGCCATTTACAGAGAAAAAGCCACAGCCAAATATAGCATTGTACACCAAAGGGGAGTTCATGAAACACAGTTGAAAAGGTTACTAAGAAACAAACCCATCCCACATGGAAGGTTTGAATCCCTTGCAAACCTTCAGCAGATAGCTCACCCCAAAGACCCGCAGAATATCCTTGTATTTGAAAATAGGGTGTGTTTCTGCTCCAACAGTCTTATGTTTCAGAGAGCCTATTTTATTCACAAAACTCCAGTACCAATATCTAATTCGGTGAATAGTTTTCTATATTTTCATTAAAGTATTTAGTTCATATAACCTGGAGTTAAAATGTATATTTTGTGGGTTTACTTCATTTCATGTAAAGAATGCCTACAATATTTTTTTCTTCTTAGTGTGAATAAAACATATTGTACAACATATTAGAAAACTTCAGAGTGTGTAAGCATTCACCTTCCTAAAGTCAGTACTTTGTAGAGTCTCATTTTGCCACAGTTACAGCTGCAGCTCACCTTGGATAAGTCTCTATGAGCTTGCCACATCTTGCTACTGAAATATTTGCCCATTCCTCAAGGCAAAATCTCGTAAACCACTTTAGTGTTGCTTTAGCATTATGCTTTGGGTCATTGTCCTGTTGGAAGGCGAACCTCCATCCCAGTCTCAAACCACTAACAGACCATGACAGGTTTTGCAAGACAAGACTATCCTCGTATTTAGCTTCATCCATATTCCCCTCAACCTGGAGAGGTTTCCCAGTCCATGCTGCTGAAAAACATCCCTGCAGCCATGTTTTACTGTGGGGATTCTTGGGTTAAAGAGTTGTGCTGGTTTTGAAACAGATATAAGGGCTGATTCAGCACCTTTATCTTTTTTTAATTTTTAAAATATTTGCACAGCTAAAAATGCTGCTGAATTACACAGAGGAGGAAATCAAGGTAAAATGCATTTTCTCACAAAAAAATGAGAAAGGAATCTCAAAGTGCTGAATCAACCCTATGGTGTTTTCCTTTGTGGGTGAAAAGTTAAATTCTGGTCTCATCTTAACCGAGCACCCCCCTCCATTAATTTGTCTTTCATCAATTCTCATTCAGGCAAACCCAAAACAAGTCTGACTTTGCCTGTAAGTATAGACATGTTTTTGTCACATTTCCATAAAGCCCTGCTCTATAGATTGTACAGCTTATTGTGGTCATACGGACAGATACCCCAATCTCTGCTTGGGTACTCTGTAGCTCCTTCAGGGTAACCTTTGGTCTATGTGCTGCCTCTCTCATTAATACCCTCCTTGCCGATCTGAGAGTTTTGGTGGATGGTCGTGGCCCTCTCTTGGCAGGTTTGTGGTGGTACCATGTTCTTTATATACAGTATATTAATAATGGATTTGATGATGCTACGGCGGATCATCAGAGGTTTGGATATTTTTTTATAACCCAACCCTGAATTCTACTTATCAACAACTTTGTCCTTGACTTTGGAGATCTCATTGGTCTGCATGGTGTTTGGTTAGTGGTGCCCTTTGCTTAATGGTGTTGCAGCCTCTGGAGCCTTTTAGAAAAGGTGTGCATATACTGACAGACCATGTGACACTTACAGTAGATTGCGCTCAGGTGGACTTCATTTCACTTAGCATGTGAATTCTTAAGAAAATTGTTTGCAGCAGACCTTTTTTAGGGGCTTCATAGCAAAGAGGATGAATACATCTGCCCATGCATTGAAAAGTTATTATTGGGAATTAAGCCCACTTAGACAGTAATCAAGGAGTAAATTGGAAGGGGTGCTATTCAACCTGAGGTTACTCACTATGCACCTCTAGAATCATATGCAAATTAATTAGTGGAAACATGCACACCAACTACACAAATGTCTTTTAAATGCAAATAAAAGTGTGCAACTGAGTTACAATGACAGTGATCAAGTGGCAAAAAAGCATGCATGTTGTACAAGCAAATTGAATGAAAACTCAGGAGGATCCTGCTTCCTTCAAAAAATAATTTTTAAAGTAACCACTATATACTATGAGTAGCAAAAAGACAATAAAGCTATACAAAAATATGGTAAAAATGATTACCCATGTTCTATGAAGCAAATAGCAGATAGATACTCCTGTGGATATTGCTAACCTTGAGAATGGAGCAATTTGCTCCGAAACGTAGGTGGGCAATAGTGATCCTCACCCGGTCTGCTTCCTGATTCTCTGTAGGTGCATTGTATTTATGGGCTTCATTTACTATTTATGAGTTGGACACGTTCATGTTCATTTTATATATGTATATAGATGTGTGTCTATCGTTTTATGCATCCTAACTGGTGGATATGGAAGGATGGGGTTGTAACTCCATTGGTGACCATATCTATTGTGTATTACCTGTTGTATCATTACTATAGCTCATTTCCTAAATGTTCATACAGCCACCAGAGGTTAGCAATATCCACAGGAGTATTTATGTACTATTTCCTTCATAGAACTTGGGTAATTGTTTTTACCATATTTTCTCATAGCGTTACTGTCTTTTTGCTACTTATAGTATATAGTGGTTACTTCGCACTGAATACTTGCTTGTACAACATGTATCCTTTTGTTGCCACTTGATTACTGTCATTGTAACACATGTATATAAATTTGCAATACACGCTTTTATTTGGCAAAAGACATTTGTGTAGTTGGTGTGGATTGTTCTGCTAATTATCTTCCATATGTACATGCAGATTTGCAATTTTCCATTTGCAAACTTTTTTTTGTATATATATTTTTCTTATTACACTTCACCAACTCACACAATTTTGCCTATATGTAGCACACACAATTTGGTTAAAAAAAACCTTTAAAACCAACTTGTCTGGCTGCTCTCCACCCCAAATCAGGATGCCCAGCTGTGTGAACCCCCCCCCCCCCTTTCGGGCCACCATAAAACTCACCATTTCAGACGACTCCCTCAGAAAGGTAAACAAGCCAGAGTGAGAGCAGCCGCATCTCCAGAATTTCTGGTCTCAGGCGCGGGCATGAATCCAGCCACCCACCCACCCTGTTCAAATAGGCTGGGGACGGTAGAGTGTCTGCACCTGGGGATGTTCCCGCTATTGAGCACAGGGCCATTTGGCGAGCATTACTAAGCACAGCAAGCGACACTGACTAGAACCTGTGCATGCACTGCAGGACCGGGGAAAGGTTAGTACTTTTGGGCAATCTGGGGGGTTTCAGACTGCGGGGCATCCCAAATCAAGGTTTTCCCACTTTAAATACAGCCAGAAATGTAACAAAACAGAAAAAACCAAGGAGGGAGAATAAATTCACAAGGCACTGTGATAAAAGTCAGTGGACCCTGGGAACATACTGTAGGTGGGGAACTAAGAGAAACTACCTAGGCCAAATGTAAGGCTCCTTTCACAATGGAGCAAGGTGTAATTCTGGTAATAATCTCTAACGCTACACACTACTCCTGTATACCGGCAATTTACCAGCAATCGCATTTGTAACATCAATTCGCTATACAGCAATATGCCAAAAAAATGGCCCAGTGATCAAAATCCATATAAATTAGCTGGATGGCGGGAGGAGGAATCAGGTTCTGTCACCCCGATTTTATTCTCTCATTAGTCAACTTGTTTATATAGATTTTTTAATATTACACAATTTTGTGATACACCTCCATTAAATGCAGTTGCAAATCAGGTTTTATTACATAGCACACAGTCACCTGCCACTCATTTCCTCCATCCCACTTAACTCATTCAGCCCCAACTACATCAGCTCATAAGATGACAATGAGCCTGGGTTTACTGATGCAATGTGAATTGAAAATGTACAACACTTAAAGGACAAGTACCATTACACGCTTAATTTATGATTTAATTCCCATTTCCCAATCCGAGAAGTTAGCTGCTCCACGCCAAGTGATGGCACAGCTCCGTCATAAAAGGGATGTACCAGGTGTCATTTTTATTCACTGCATTTAGTCCCATAGTGTGTCTCCATTCAGACAGCCAACTTACTGAGTCCCCCTTACAGACAGCCATTACAAAATGAAGTTTTGCCCCTGCTAATGCTAAAATGTGGCTGCAAACCATAGAAACAGTCCAGCTGTCCATTCCTGACATCTCCTTAATCAGGTTATGAAACACTACCACATTCCTCTACCTGCCACATTTAAGAGTGATATATGGCTTTTCTGATGTTCCTGTGTATTTTTTCTGGATTCCCAATAAGAAGAGAATTGCTGAGCAGGGAGAGAACACATGGATTCTGCACCGTCATCTGTATTAGCAGTGAGCCCATCATGGCAGATGGCAGGAATGGATAGCTCAGCTATTTGTGAGGTAAGCAGAGCCACATTTCAGCATTAGCAGGGATGCAACTTTATTTTGTGATACCTGTCTGTTAGGGGAGCACAGTAAGCTGTATGTCCTCATGCAAACAGTTGGGAACATGTTATTAGCAATATGTTTCAAGGTCCATGCTATCATAAATTAGGAGTTTAATTTCAGACATTTTAATAATACTTGTGCTTTAGAACTTTTAGGAGGAGGTCTTTTAACAAGGTATTAAATTGTGATTTTAACATCCCACTTTCTTTCTTATCCCACAGAGGGATACACAGCAATTAAGTTACTCATGGGATATCTAAAAGCAGCATTCCATAAGAGTGAGCAAGACATAAGACTAAGACAACAGCATGAATATGGTGACACCCTGTTCCCATTAGTTGCCTCCCCAGGGGGGGAAGAGTTAGACTCTATCTGTGAAAGGGAGGCATAATCAGAACAGGCTTGTAACCAATGTCAGCATCTGATGGTGGCTATCGAGCAGGGAACCCTTCCCAAATTTTGCCTAGGGAATAGAAGACTGTCTTAGAGGAAGCGACTCAACATACAGCATCACAATCCACTGATGGCTATGCCAAATAAGGTAGAGGCTAAAGCAGGTCAGGTGAAGCTGACATAGCAGACCAGCGTCTTATGAAAAGTGTAACTACTGTTGTACCCTGTGAGCCATGTAGGAGCATGACTTTAGAGAACTCAAGAGGAAACGTTCAAAAACTTTAAAATTCAAATGGTCAACCAGTTCTTGTCATTCTGAGTGAAGCAGGGAAAAGAACACCTGGTAGGCCCAGTAATGAAATACTGATCAGAAGAAACAGTAAAGGTCATATCAGGTAGAGTTTGGAGAGAGTGAGGAATAGGATAACTTAAGAAAGGACTGCAATATCTTAGTAGATTGGCATCTTAGAATCTCTGCTACAAAGGTAAATTACAGAGGTGCAGATATGTGTATCATTCAGAAGGAGGTAACTGCTCAAGATCCAGTGTCTGCAGCACGTGGGGCACAGAGGCAAGAACTCATCCCCGAGGGAGGGTCTGTCAGATCCCTGTGAGGTTAAAACATGCGTGTAGGGAAATAGGGAAGAGAATGTTATACTTGTTAAAAGCTTAAAGAAGTATGTCTGTATTCTGTCATAATTAACCTCAGCCAACACCAGAACATCCCATGATCTATAAAACATTTGGCATGCCCAATTCCCCCTACTCTACCACACCCAAGGTGCTCCCTCAACAAAGACTCATCAGGAGCCAAGATAGCTAAAGGCATGCTGGTCAAGGATACAATAGATAAGCACTGGTAGTGAAAGAAGCAGCCATGACAAGATGAGAAAACTAGGGAAGTTTGTGACATAACACCTAATAAACCACAATTGCACTAGGCCCAGGTGCCTGCCTGCCTGCCTGCCTGCACAGCCTACATAAGACTTGGCAGGCTTTTTAAAGAGGCAAAGAGTTGCCACTACTGCAAAAGTTAATAAGGGCACCACAATGACTGTACTCTACACAATCAAGGGGAAGGAAAAAGGACAAGGAGATACTTCAAGTATCTCCAGAGCCACCTTCAAAAGTCAAAACTGATTGTAGCTAATCGCAAAGCCGTCCATGCACATGTCCCTTTTTGGTTTTGGGTACCACATATTAACCTTCTCCTTGCTCCCATGACAATGCGGAACCCCATATGACTGGCAGCAGTCAGTCACTGTTCACCCGCTGATCGTGTCGGCAGTTATGCAAGTCCTCTTCCAGGTTTTCCCTGGGCAAGAGAATCAACTGCCCAAAACACAGCTTGGAGGGAGTAAATGCAGGCAGGCAATTGGCAATGGAGATGCCCCCCTCCCGCACTACAATCACATCCATTATAGGTGTTGGACTGCTTTAATACTTCAAGCAACAGTGGACACACTGAAGTTCTTTTTTTAAGAGTCTTCTATTCTTCATTGGGTAACTGAGGAGAAGGAGTTTTGTCAGTCCCTACTACACAGTGACATATTTTCCTGCTCTTTACTTTGTATTGCGATGGAGCAGTTCTACAAATGAGATGTTGAATGAGAGGTAGACTTTTTTAAAACAAATGTGTAAATCACAGCCTTTTAGGGGTTTGAAACTATTTGAAGAGGTTTTTCAGAATTATTCATTATAACATTTTAATTAAGATCTACATTTTGATGAGGAAATTCAGCACCCCATCTGTAGAACTGAACCATCAGAACACCCAGTCAGATGCTTTCAACTCTGTTAGCGCAATTTGATATTCATTGCTCTCTGTAGGTAACCTGCAAGAACAAAAAAAATTTTTACACCTAGTCCATAGTTCTAAAACCTTTGTAACCATACTCAATGTTTACAAGCACATTTCCATTGCATCCAATTCGGGACAGGCCTCACAGTGGCACATTTCCCCCTGACCCTCAGAGAGCAGTCCTCACCTGTTCCCCCTGGGAGAAATGCATGTCACTTGCAGTCTGTGAGGAAGATTCTGGTGCCTCCTTCCAGAAGTGGTACACTTTGCTCACTGCATTGCAGGGGGGGGGGGGGGGGTTAATAAGGGACCTGTGCTCACAGTGGACTTGTTCTTCCCCCTTAAAAAAATCTCACTGCTTTAAGAAAGTGAAATCTTCCACATAACATTATTTCTGGTCATTCCTCTATCCATAATTCTTTTTGCATTAAATGTAAAAGATACATTTGGTATCAACGTTACTCTGAACTGTTTTAAAAATTAGTGTTACCATAACCTGAATGGCATAATTCATAGTTTAATCCAAGATACTGAAAATGTATCACTATAAACAGATAAGAAGAAACATTCTTCTTCTTTCTACCTATTTTTCACAAGACACATCTTTCTCTTTGCAACAGTATATCAGGACACTATTCCTCAGCTCGAAGAACAACCTAGAACCTTTATGGCCATTAAAGGAAAGAAAAGGAGCAATGACTCTAAGAACAAATCCTGCAAACTAAAATCATCAATACAAAATGGGTGAGGGATTATAACATGTACATAATCTTCTACCTCTTTAAAGTTCTACAGTACTTTGGGAAAATTAGATACAAGCTAAGGTGGGTATGTTAAGTTGGGTTAGAACTATACCCCTTGTCTTACTGACAGAGTAGGAGAGACTGGACTGGCTGCACTGGAATCATTTCAGAAGTGTGTTTGTTCAAAGTTGACTATGACACTACTAAAGGACTTCATGTCGAAACCCTTGATGTTAATGAATGTGATGAAATAGACTCACATAGTGGCCATATCAAGTTGCTATCTGACTATCAACAAGAGAATGTTGTTTTAACCTTTATCAAAATGAAACATCTGTGTGTAATAAGACCAGCAAGAGACAGAGGCTTGCCCCATATCCAACCTCTAGATCATAAGTGCTCAACCCTCCTCCTTAATCGCCACCAACAGGTCAAGTTTTGCAAACTTCCACACTGACGCACAGGTGTAGTAATTATTGCCTATAGTCTATAGATCTGTCCTAGAACTAATTACTTCAACTGTGCCTCTGCAAAATCTGCAAAACCTGGTCTGTTGGTGGCCATTTAGGAGGAGGGTTGAGCATGTGTACTCGAGACCAGGAGTCCCCAACCCTGTCTTCAAGGCCCACCAACAGGCCAGGTTTTGAAGTTTTCCACATAGATGCACAGGTGGAGCAATTAGTACAGCAGCAGAGCTATGGATGCACAGATGGAGCTATAAAGCTCCATAAATAAAGAGGAGATCCACAAAACATGATCTGTTGGTGGGCATTGAGGACAGGGTTGGAGACCATTGCTCTATATGTTACCAAACTGGGTGCAATCTGACCAGAAAGGGACAGAATATGGTCCCATACACAGCCTCCAAGCATTACCCAGAAGAAACTTCTAGGTCCACTGTGCAAGCTGGATAATTTTGTCATCTCACCTCTCTTCATTTAGTGATTATCCTAAAGTAAAACAGTCATATAACACAATGTAATAATCACAGGTATTAATAATCCTTTCATTACTCTAATCTAATTGAATAGTTCTACAATTTTCAGTCCCAACAGTTTTGTGATTTCTATGACAACTCCCCATGATTCATAAGAACTTCTTGGAATACTGCTTTCTTACTGAAATGATACCCATCTTGGCAGCACCATAAGTAGAATGATTTCCCAAGTCCACAACATAGTCAGTAATTTCATTCAGCAGAGGGATTAAGGCAAAAGGTTTGAGATTTTTTGGGGTTTTTTTGTTCCAGGTTTTGTGCCCAAATTGTGTAACCCCTGCAATGCCTGTAGACATGATACGTTCACTAAAGGAACACACATGTAGCATTTGTTACAAGTCCTGAGTGCCCATTATAAAATAATGGAAATATTGTAAGGCTAGGCCCACATGGCATGGCATTGTGGGGTTACTGAGCTCTCCTTGCAGTGCTATTCTTACACAGATTCTTTTGTAATACCATCTTCTCCTGTGCACAATTCACAAATCGGTTGGAGATTCTAAAAATGGAATTTTAAAAACATACAAAAAGTAATCTGACAGTACAGTCACTGGTCAGCACTGGGGCGCCTCCAGGCTGTCTCTTCCCGTTGACTGCTGTTGTTGTTTGTGGTGGCATGGCTGTTCTGTTCAATGGCTTCTTCCTTGTTCATATTCTCAAGAGGGGGAACAGTGGATTTCTTTTCTGATTGTACTTTTTTTCGTGCCCGGGCAGGCATAGTGAGCAGCACCAATATACACAGAATGTGTAGGCAATAATACCAGGAGCTTAAACATGAAAAACAACATTATTAAGATTATCAGAAATCTGAAAACCATACATCAGAAAACACCCCCATATACACAAATTAGCAGCATTAATTAATGTCTGTTTAAAGTTAAAATATTTTTTTTTTATTTAATTTTGCGCCATGTAGAGCTACTAGGAAATAACCAATTATTACATTAGCTTACATCATTAAAAAACTGTTGCAGCCGACCACGGTGTCTGCCAATACCAGTTTATCAGTCATGAAGACCCTGGCAAACATACAGTATGTAATAAGGACCAAGTGGCTGAAGATTCATTTCACAATGATTTGGTGTCAAATAAGCCCACAAATATCCAGTGGATCTTGTAGAATTTGCAGTCATTTTAAATGGTGTCCCTAGCCTTAGGCCTAATAAGTGTCTGTCACTGTCAGCCCCTTCAGCTGTGCTCTTTTGAGGACCATTAGTATACACAAAATATTCTATATAGCAAAGTTTCCTTTTGGATTAGTTGGACAAACATGGTAGAACGTTTCCTCATTGATGTGAAAAGCCACCACTTTTGGGAGACACTCAAGAGGCATTTGGTAAACCACCTTGTATAACAAGGAAAGGGGATTTAATAGATAAAACAGCTAACTCCAAGAAGTCTAAAAGAAGTGATGACCATTAGCAATGATTCCTATTAAGTCACATACCAAAAAAGACACTAAAGCTAATAGCTCCAATGGAGAATGTTGTAAGGATGACAACACAAAATGTTTGAACTGGGCAAAAGCACTGACTGCCCTTTGCAGAATTGTCTTAATTTGATAAATAATCAGGGTTGATACCTGGCACTTCCATGTACTAAGAGAAAGGTCTTTGTCCAGTCTGGATCGTAAAAAGCTAATAACTTGCAAACAAAAAAAAAGAAAAGGGAAAATCTCCTGCCCCCTGACCTTCACAATATTTGAAAACTGGCTTTTATCAATAATGAACCTTTGCCATGGCCCCCTTGTGAACTTTTTAAAAGTACAAAAAAATGTTAAGGAGAATAACATTTTTCCTAGAACCGGGCTCTCAACAGTCACAATGTCAAAGCCAGGGACTTTAAATTAGGGTGCTGTAGAATAGAGGACTCTGTATTAGAAGACAGTTAAGTTAATAGAGACATATACCTGTAAAACTGTAAAGATGGTTTCACTGATAAGAGCACAAATGGTGCCACAGTGTAGCTGATTGCCACTTGTGTTGCCATCCACGTCACAACATCATAAATAAACTTAAGCGCAGGGGACTGCATAAAATGATGTCGCACGTTGTTTCTAATCTAGGAGAAAGTAATGTAAAACATTAGTACACTGAAATAATACATCTTTTGTATTGGTTTAAAAAGAGGGTCCCACCTCAGCATGCCATGAACGTGGAAAGAAAGAGAGTATAAGGAATTACTGAAATTAGTTAAATATTTGCTCATCACTAGATATGGACGAACCTGAACCACAAATTTCAGGTTCATACTGAACCTTTCGAGTTCGAGTTCCCAGCCAGAAGTCTGTGTTAGAGTTCGGTGTCTGGCCCGAACATGGAAAAGCTGGTTGATTGACTGCTGAGCAGCCCATTAACCAGCTTCACCTAAGGTTGCATTAACAGGAAGCTGCTGTAATTCACCTCTATCCGATCCTCTTCTGTCAGCATGGCGGAGCAACGGTGGAGGCAGCAGCAGCATTTGAAACTGGCCACAGCCGCAGCTACAAAAAGATGGCCACCGGCTCCCATTAATGAGGACACTCCTAGTGTAGCTGGGGCCAGTTGAAAAATGCTGCTGCTCCTGCCGCTGCTCTGACAGAATAGGGTCGGGCAGAGGTGAGTTTAAGCAGCGCACTTCTGCTATACACTCTGCACCCACAGCCACCACCCAAGTTCGGAACCCTATTGATTTCAATGGGAACATTTATTCAAAGTTTGGCCGCACTTGCCAAACCCAAACTTTGGGGGGGGAGGGTTTGCCCATCATCAAAATATTGGCAGCTGATAGGATCAATTGATATGCCCTGCTATTCTGGGCGGTAAAAGAGCATCGAAAAACCTGCCCCCATTTCCATTCCCCTGATTTTTAGCAACTATCAAGTTATGTTCCAAAGTAATAAAATGGTTCAACCAGGAATGAATAAAAACGGGTTTTCATATATCATATATGCTATCAGCTGCTTAAACCTATATGATAAATAAAACAGAAATGGAGACAAGATTTTCCTACTCTAATACATAGCATAGCATATGAGGATTGACAGCTTCAAGTACTCACAATTCGGGCTGCCAAAGTCATTAAACTGCCAGTGAAAAAGGTCATGTAATAACCAGGGTACACCCCATGCCACGCAGCTGACAGTATAAATGTCTGGGCTGTTGGGCTGAAGGTGGCTCGTTCATAGCAGACTCTAAGAAATACAAAAAATACAAAAAGTTATTTTCAATGCTGACTCATAAGAAGCTTACTGAATCAAATTTATTTTAATACTATGATACTGATCAGAGCCTTTCACTACAATATTTATGCTGAACCAAATCAGAACATTAATATGATTCAATCCCTGCGTATACCCAAGCTTAAGCCCTGCTGGTTTACCAGCCCCTATGCCCTTTGGCATGGGTCCAGTGCCAGGGGTGTGCATAGGTTTCATAGGGCCCCATAGCAAAAGTCAGAGTGTCCCCCCCAAAAAAGACCTACCCCTATCAGTAAATTACCTGCAGTGAAGTGCAGGGACTGTGGCCTTAGTACACCAGTTAGAGATCAGGCTAGTACTGGCCTACCAGGTTACAAGGGAATTACCTGAGCTGACCTGAGCTGCCCTTTAAGAGCCTCCATCTCCAAAAAGCATGATGAAAATCCTGTGTTGTCCATTTTTGTATGATAAAAGTAACAGGTTATGTGGGACGTCACTGTTCTATGCCAGGAGAGCAAAGGTTATCCACTCATGCAAAATACAAAGTATGTTTAATGTCTGTGCATGAACCCTAAAAATAAGCCAGTAATATTTGCATTTAACTGTAAGGTTGGTCCCCAGAGCTCCTGTTGGCCCCAGACTCCCAGGTCTGACACTATCAGATACTGTGGGCTAATTAGAGTTATACGTATTGTAGGGATTGGTGGCATACTGTGGAGCCCAGGAGCTCTGTTTCTTCCTGGGGTGCTTATTTGCCTGAGTCCCCCTTTCAAAGTTCAAAAGAGTGCCGGGGGGGGGGGGGGGGGGGGCACATGCTAGCGTCTTAGTTCCACTCTGCAGATCCTGGTACTTCTTGCAGACAGCAACCCAACATTGCATACTGCTGTTGCCCCAGTCTAATGCCTCTATGGTATGTATGCCCATGTCTGGTGCTATTCCAGGGATGCCTGTGGCATGGAGGAAGGGAATCCCCTCCATGTCCCTCCCTTTCAGTGATATAAATAGTCACATGGGAGAGATTCCACACCAGAGGCCCCACCTCTGCAATATAGAAGCTTCCATCCCCGGTGGCCGGCATTACTGAATCTTTCCTTTCCAGCATCAGAACAGATGGCTTCCACAACAGGAGAGAGCCACAGGACCTGATGAGAGGATGCCGGCGGCAGGGGACAGAAGGAAGGTATTGACTAGTGAGTAATGGTATTTTTTCTTGTATTTGTGTAGTTAACTTTCTCTTAACTTTTAAACTAGTAAGGGGTGCAATAAAATGTTATACCAGTTCAACGGGTGGGGGCACCATGTTATCTGCCGGTCACCTTGGTGAAGTGCCAACAGGAACTCAAGGATTTAGTAGAATTAGTGGAGACTGGGGGTTAATTACTCTTTGTATGGACTGACTATAAGGGTCAATTGATCCCTTCGCTCTGTATTTATATTTCTTTGGCAATGCTATACTCTATTTGTTTTGTATTGTACATCTAAATACAATTTTTTTTGACATATACCTTTTAAGCCATAGTGCAGTCTGTATGTTCCAGTTATCAATAAACATCTTAAAGCTTGTTGAAAACTATAAAAAAAAAAAAAAAATTATGAAAAAAAACATCATGAATTGACATCACTTTATTAAAGGGCCAGTCCAGCCTAGAGTGGCTATTTTTTAAATCCCCCCTCCCCCCGTCCTGCCACCTTCCACTAGCGCTGAAGCAGGACAGGGGTTACATTAAAAAAACACATGTATCTAGTCCAAAATTCAGTGTCGATCGTCTGGCAATTGCTATGCTGCTCGCAGAGAGTGTGCAGTCCCCGTGGGCTAATTTAAATGGGTGTGTGGGACAGGGCAGTTTCTAGGCAAAAATCTCACTTAGTGTGGGAAGTAAAACTTCTGCCCCCTCCTCACCCATCCTATGGTGCTGCTGCTGTCCCATACTAGTATGTGCCATGCTGTGCCCCTACCATAGCAGCAGGCAATGTCCCCAACCCGTGACTGAGCCCAACATGGTGGAGATGAGGGACTTGTCATATGGTCTGCACCACTAACAGTGGCCCTGACTCATTTGCAGAAAACAGGTTGACTGGGATAAAGGTGCCCCCTATGGCTTTGGCAACCAGAGCAATCAGCCCAGACATGGGGACCACATGCTCCCTATAATGAGCAGCACCCCAATTGGCCGACAACTGGCGCTGGATTGTGGGCCAGGTAAGTGGGTTTCTCTTATGTATCCCCCCTCGCCCTGCTTCAGCACTAGGGACGGATGCCAGGGCAGGGTAAATTTCAAGTCTGGGCTGGACTGGTCCTTTAAAGATGTTGTACAGACAGACCCTTAAATCACAATATATAGAAGTTTTTCCGACCTGACAGCAGATTCCTGCCAGTCTGCTCTCCCGGAAGAGAACTGTAGTGATTATGTTGTAATGTCTATTTTTTAGGGGACTCAAAGTGGGACACTTAGCTAAACTGGCCACTTTAAAAGGCAACGGGTATGACAGGGGTGTGGTTTGGAGACGTAGCTTATCTATAGGCTATTGAGGAAGAAATATCCACAGCATTTTGTGCTATTACTCTGTGTGTATATATTTGTAATCCCCTCCCCAGACATATGCTTAAAGCTCAACATTAATATCTCTGGTCTGTAAAGGATGTTGGGTATTGACCTAACATGCAGCTAATTCATACATACCTACATATCTACTGCTGCTATTCAGCCAATGAGCCAGAGCAGGACACCAATTATAATTGGTACGTGTACCACTCGTTTGGAACGCCTGGTGTATATTTAGTATACTGTAAGTCAGTCAGACTTTTAATCTGGATGGCTTTTCCAAAAACTTGAAGACATCCACCTACCTCTATATTCCTAATGTTGAGATTTGATACCAGGTCCCAGTTTTCCTCTCCATTTTTGTCATAGCCCTGGAATCCAAATCCTGCAGCATTATTGATAGCGTCAGCTATGAGAAAGAAAAAAAAACACATAAGTTGGCGTTTGAAATTTCAAAACTGTAGTCTTTGAAGAGCTAGTATTCATCTAGAGCTAGATAATAAAAGTGGATTCCTTGTTCTCCACAAACACACAGTTGTCTAATATCCCTTCTTCTGTGTTCCTTTTATAAGCTAAAAAAACAGAAAGGGAAATTCAAGAAAAAGGAAACAGGTTATACATAAATGTGTAAAAGATAAATGTGCATATTCTGGAAAAGAGTTCTGCTGCTCCAGTTGAGAGCTCCTGGTGCCTCCTTACAGAGAGTTTGGGATGGCGCCCTGTGCCACCACACACCTCACACACCCCAAAGGCCAGCCATGAGTTTGACCAGAGGAGTGAGGAGAAAGGTAAGAATATTGGAGCTTGCAAGTGTACAATTGGTGTGGGTCTGACTTCAAGTCATTGTCCAGACGTGAAAACAAAAAACACTATACTCACTTTATTACAAGCAATTGCTCCTAGTCTGGTGCTCTGACACCGGATCTCCTCCGCCCTGCCTAATCCTCTGCTGGATAAAAGGTTATTATGTCTGAACAATGATGTTACCATGTTGGAAATAAAAAAATAATAACATTAGTATTGTAATTAATATATTAAACCGACTTGGCATGTACTGCATCGCCTTCTTTGCTGCAGCATCCTGCCCCTAGGGAAAGCTGTCACCTAACCCTAGAGTCTTTTAGATTTTAGGACTGGAACTTTGTTTTGGTCCTTTTTAAGAGCGGATTGTGAGAGGTGCAAGAATTTCATGGAGTGGGGCCATCCACACACAACCTGCACAATAAGTTTTGGAAGTCTGGGGAGATTCCCGCGCACTCTGCTCACTCATTTTTTGGTGGGGTGTGGGGAAACTGTGTATGTATTCATTCTTTGCGTATGGCGGGGTTAACACACACTCTACAAATTACATTTGAAGGACAGAGGGATCTGTACTCTGCTAAAAATAAAGTTGCTATGTGACAAGCAGACATTACAGTCACCAATTATAGAAATATTAATTAATGTGGCTAGCGACTATCTCACACTGCTAAACATTGGCTATCAACGCTATAAAGTTTGCAGCTGTGCTAGAGCATAAATGTGAACATGGCATTGCAGTTGGAATTTTAACCAGAAGGTGGCAGTATTGCTTCATTTTCCAGGAGACTCACCAAGGGTCCAGGCAAAATAATACTTTGGTCTTGCTGCCATTAGAGACAAGTAGAGATATATTACTCTTGTGGGCACTGATGAGGTTTCTAGAAAATGTTCATCAATATTGTACTCTACTGGTAATATCCGTGTGGCAGTCATGTAAAACGCTAATGACACTGCACAGACCACAACCTTGTGCACAACAACCGCCTGCAAAAAAAAACAACAACATCTCATAAGATAATAATTGTAGGACTAGCTTAATGTCTACTAAAAATGTATTTTACAAATGAAAGATGGCAGAATAATGTAATAATAGATTCCTTCCTGGAACTACAGGTATTACAATGTAATAGAAATGTAGCAATCTGCATAGGCATAAACACACATACACACTCTCTCTCTCTCTCGTTCTTTCTCTCTCTCTCTCTCGTTCTTTCTCTCTCTCTCTCTCGTTCTTTCTCTCTCTCTCTCTCGTTCTTTCTCTCTCTCTCTCTCGTTCTTTCTCTCTCTCTCTCTCGTTCTTTCTCTCTCTCTCTCTCGTTCTTTCTCTCTCTCTCGTTCTTTCTCTCTCTCTCGTTCTTTCTCTCTCTCTCGTTCTTTCTCTCTCTCTCGTTCTTTCTCTCTCTCTCGTTCTTTCTCTCTCTCTCGTTCTTTCTCTCTCTCTCGTTCTTTCTCTCTCTCTCGTTCTTTCTCTCTCGTTCTTTCTCTCTCTCTCGTTCTTTCTCTCTCTCTCGTTCTTTCTCGTTCTTTCTCGTTCTTTCTCTCGCTCGTTCTCTCCCTCTCTCTCTCTCAGTTGGAGGTCATGCTAAAGATTTAGTGAAGCAAGTTCAACTTGAGTGCACATTTGTGAATTGGTGAACAATTTAATTTTAACACAGAAGAGTGAAATAAATATTTTTTGTTCTACTTTTTTCTTAAAGTGGACCAAAACCCACAGCGATTCCCTAAATAAATTCCCTCCCCGGGCCATCCAAAATCAGGATGCCCGCTGTGTGAAACCCCCCAGGTCACCCATACATTTACCTTCTTTCCCGGTCAAACGGCACATCCCCGCTATCCCTCCCTCTATGTGCATATGATTGCAGTAAGCATTTGCATTTGTGTTTTCAACCCTTTTTCCATTTCAGAACGAAGGGCACGACAGATCCAAGCAAATGTTTGCCCCGGGAACAAATGTGGAGGAAACAAAACCTGCTTCTGAACTCCAGACAAGGTATGGATACAGTAGGTCCAAGTATCACATTTTTTTGCTGCCTCTGCCCATACATTTTCCAAGAGTCTTTTTATCTTTTCCACATTTCCTCAGCCTTTCCCATCTTTTTTGAAACTCCCTACCCCCTTCCCATCTTTTCTGACCTAAACAAAGATTGGTCCCCTCTAAAATTCTTTCCTGATCCCCAATGGTACTTTTCAGTTGCAGTCAGCCAAGATCAGCTGAGATTGCTGGTACACAGTATAGCTAACCAGAGTAGACCTGGCCTGAATGAGCAGGTTTTGCAGGGTTATGGTTTGTTCAAACCCAACCTACATAAAAAGGTGCATACAGACGGGGTTAATTGTTTGATAAGGTTTTTACAGTTGGAGTTGGCAGTGGAAAGAAATTCTGGATAGTTTAGGAAAACAATCTCTAAGCTTCTTGCTCACATGAGGGCAGAATTTCTTTGTATATGGTGCCAGTCTTTAAGGTTTTAATGCAGAGGGACCCTACGTTATCCCAGCACCTACAGCAAACTTTTGGAGAACACGCAGCACAACAGCCTTCTATTGGTAAGTCCATCTTTATTTCCCTATCTCTTCTACCCTCCCCATATCTCAGCAGTCATGAATTCATCTTTCACTTAGGCAATCTGTCCTCTTTCAACAACCCACTGAAAACATCTTGACTTCTCATACCCTCCTCCTCTCCCTGTCCATTGTTGCTGCAGGAGATATCTCACCTAACCCTGGCCTTTCTCACCTAACCCTGGCCTTTCTCACCCCTCACCTTCCTGGCCCTGCCACTCTTTCTCATCCACCTGACTTCCCCCAATTTCTCTGCACTGACACCACTGTGACAATTTTAGGAGATTTTGGAATACTTTAGCACTACCATCAAACTACTACATCTGTAATGAGGCCATGTGAGACAGCCTTGTCAAGCAGGATTTTTTTTCAAATGTCTCATTGACGGTTCAGCAAAAATCACACTGTCATGTTTTTTGAAAATACAGTAATAGCCTAACAGCTACACTACTGTCCCATACCCCCTTCAGTGGCCCCATACCACTCCCCTCATAGCAGGAGCCAGGTGGCATGGTGCACTACTCTGTTAAGTAGTGGAGCGGCATTTCTTGTGGAGGGCACCTTTCTGTCATTTGCTTCAGGCAGCACAGAGGCTAGTTTCATACTTGTCCACTGCCCCATGCACAAGGAAGGTCACACTCTACCACGTGCAGCCCGCGCATGTGCCATTGGATCGGGATCCAGGTAAGGTTTTTGGGCGTCTGGGGGTTTTCACACAGGGGAGGGATCGGATCGCACTGGAATCTTATAGTGTTGAGTGTTGGTCCACTTTAAAGACAACATTGACTTAGTCCCTCTAATCAATTCAACCAAACAATTCCATCCTATACTTTAACCCAACCTATTTTCTGCTGTCTAATCAAACACTATTCTCCCTCACCCTCAAGGCCCACCTTACAACTTGCCTCCCTAATTCAATAACTATCCCCATCCTTCACCCCAGTCCTCACATCACTCCTTAACCTTTACGTCTAAAATGCACCTTCCCAAACATGCAATTACAACCCCATTACTCCAAAAACCTTGCCTGGACTCCGTGGTCCTCACAAGTTACCACCCCCTCTTGCTGCTCCCTTTCATGTACAACCTTCTAGAACAGCACCTTTATTCAAAACTGGCACACTATATTTCTTCTAACTTGTTACTAGATCCCCTGCAGTCTTGATTCAGTTCTAACCACTCCACTGAAACTGCCCTTACAAGTGACTAATGATCTACTAATCACTAATCACATACTAATGGCCACAACTCCATTCTCATCTTCTTGACTTATCCTCTGCTTGTTACGCTGTCAACCACTATTCCAATTACTCACCTCTCTAGGAATTCAAGATTCTCACATTTACATGGCTCTCCCCCAACCTCTCAGACCACACTTTTCCATAAGCCCTGTGTCTTGGTGTTATAATGGGCTCCTCTCTCATTCACACTTTACATTTAGTCACTATCTCCTGTCATCTCTAACTCAAAAACATCTCACACATCCACTATTTCCTCACTCCACAAACCACTAAAATTTTAATAAATGCCATAATCATCTCCCGACTTGACTATTGCAAAACACTACTCTGTGGTTTACCTGCAAACCGACTGGCACCCCTTCAATCTATTCTCACCCCTGCTGCTCTCCTCATCCACCTCTCCTCTCGCTTTTCAAGTGCTGTGTGTATTATATGCATTCGATGTAATATTTATGTTATATATAACTCATTCTCTGTGTATTATATAAGTTATATAATGTTACTCATCCTAATCTCCTGTCGTTTGCAGTTTGTACAGAGCCACAGAATACAACAGTGCTTTATAAATAAATAATAATAATAGCATTTTCCGATTCATGGCTGACACTGCTGATCCAAGTCAGTATTGTAGCCAGGCAAAAAAGGTACATTCTAAGACTATTGTTATTGAGTGCTGGTTGGTATGAAAAACATAACTGGGCTAAAAGCTGCACAAACCATTAGCATGTGTGTGTGTGTGTTGATAATGCTGATATAAATTGCTATTTGATGCTTATAGGCATTATGCTTGGAGTTTACTTCCTGCCTGCCTGCTAGTCAGACATAAGCATGCAAGGGTAAAAGAGAAAAACAAGCTCTGCATGCTGTATTTTATCATTTAGGTTATATTGTATGATATCCAAGAATTTTTTAAAGGCAGTTTTCCTTTGAACAAGCAACACTTTGCCTGAAGCTAAGAAAACAAGTGGCGTCTTGCATCAAGTGTCTGCCGAACAAATTCAATAGCAACCCCACAGCAATGACTATAATGAACATCTCAGGGTCTCTGAACAGCGGGACATTAAAGATTGCTGCAAGAAATGTAACACTTCCAATTCAAAGATAGTCTACTAATCCCTGTAATGTATTAATATACTAAAATTACTAAAAATGTAATTAAGGGGAATTTTGATAAAATAATGGTAACATAGAAGGGTTTCTTCAGGGACCTGTTTTGTTGATCAAGTCAAGATGTTTTACTAACTGAGGTCATATCACAAAACACAATGTATGCCACCATACACAAAGAATATATATTTTATGTCGTATTTAGTACAAGTACATGTTGGGGGTATATAATGTGAATGTGCAGACCATTGTCTTTAGAAATTCCAGTGTTCAGTGCTGTCTAATTATATTTAATTAAGTAAAAAAAAATTGGCCCATCACATTAGTTATGCCTCTGTAATTGCCAAAATATTAATATCTAGTTTAGACCCCTAAGAGGTTTCCACAATGTAAACAAACAATATAGAATTCCAGTAGCTAAATGTAACAGAGACACAGGTTTCACTTCCAAAAAATGAAACACAAATGAACCAATAGTTGGTGAATTTACTAAACCCAACTATCAGCCACATCTCTCCTCAACTCCCACCTCTAGTGCATTTGCAAAGGAAACCCTACATACATTATGGACAAAATCCTTGAACTTTTGATGGTTCTCCAGAACTGAGTGGTAAAGGGTAAATAAGCCTGCCTACACACTCAATCTTTAAGTGAAACAGCATGTGTAATATCTAATAATGGCTACCAGGTCATACAAGCCTTGGCTCTAGTATATTGTGTATACCCTTTATTAGTTCAACGAGCTCAAGTTAATATTGTATTTACTCTATAAAGCTATATAAGTTAGAATTTAGTTAGGTAGTTGTCTTTCGACCCTTGGAAAAAATAAGTTTCTGTATTCACATAACAGGAGGTTCATCGAAAACATAATCACTAAAATTAGAAAGGGCATTTGTTAAAAACAAGACAGTATTTGACCTTTTCCTGAAACCGAACATACATTCTATCTAAGATTTAGGTCAAATTGCTGGGGCTGCAATGGAACCACAGCCATGCCCTAAAATAGATAGGTAAAGATATAATATGGCTGGTTACATGAAGGGCTTATGTTTAAAGGAGACCGACCTGCTTCGGGGTCAAGAGATTTCACTTAAAGTCAACTACTCCTAATCATTGTTTGCCCTAACTTTAGATTCTGTTTTTTTTCATGATTGGATGAGACATGAGAATGTCTAACTTATGTGCATGGTTTTAAACAATAGGATGTCAAATTTGCATTCCAACAGACAATTGACCTGAAGTACTCTATACCTATATATTAGAGGGGGTGTTGATCAGTGAATTAAGAGCTCTATTAACTCCATTTTGTAATTACTGCTGTAAAATTCTGCATGTTCATTTATGAAGTTACATAAGAACAGGTTTGAGAATATAGTAAGACAAATTGAAAGCAGTTATGTTATATTTTATAGTTATATTGTTATGTGCATAGTATATGGCAGAAACATTGTTATGTGAAATCTCTTACATTAGGTGATGGTTCATTTTGTGCATACTTGATGTCTTGTTTTCCATTGACTTCTGCTTCTTTAAGATGATATGATCTGCCTTCAATGAAAGTAACATAGTCTTTGTAGGAGCATAATGGACCTGCCAGGATTCCCATGAAATTGCAGCAGTAACTTAAATACTCCAGAAGACTTGGCATGCGTCTGCAATTCAAACATAAGCAGATGGTGAAATGTATTTCTTTGGATGAAAACCAATGCGACAAAATAAACCATAATACACATCAAACATCAAAAACATTACTGTAATTGTAAAGCTCCCAATCAATGGATGTGAAAATGTATGGTAAGGAGAAATCAGTATATATTGTTCTGTTCCAGCTATCGTCTTCTGTAATGGCCAAAAAAGGGTTTCCCCATGAGTTTGCTCAGGTGAGATCATATGCAATACACTGTGCGAGCAAAGATGCCAGTTTTTTTAAAATGAATACTGTAGCTGTGAAAGAGCTGCACACAGCTGGCCTGAGGCTGGATGACACCCTGTGCAAGATTTTAGAATGAAGCACCCCAAACACTTACTGCGCATGGACATAAGAAAAACTTGGAGAGAATGCATAAAACAGACAGAAAGATGGAACATGAGGGTGAGAGCAAGAGAAAGAGAGAGAGAGAGAGATGGAGAGAACATGAGAAAAAAAGAGAGAGAAATAGAACACAGACAAGGAGATTGACACAGAGAGGCAGAACACAAGAAATAGAAAGAAAAGGAAGGAGTAAACACAGAAAAAAAGAAAAACTGAAGCAAATTAGAAAAAAGAGAGAATAGTGAAGAAATGTGGAAAAGAGAGAGATAGCAAGTTAAAAAAATAGAGGAAGATGTCAAGTATATGAAGGTAGAAGCAGCTAAAAAGAAGGTTACAGAAGAGGGAGGGGGGACTGGTAAAAAAGAGCTAAAAGTAAGGCATAAAAGAAAAGGAAAAAGAGGGAATGTGGTAAAAAGAAGAAGGAGACAAGATACTTCTAACAGCAGTGAGAATCCACCACATTATGGAAGTCTGGTAATAACAAGCAAACCAGGATAAGAGGGGACCAGGGGCCAACAGAGACTGAACTTGAATGGAAGCAACCCACAGAACAACAGTAGGACACTTTTGTCCCTCCTCCCTGCAGCAAAGGGTGAAAACGTAGAAATTGTAACAAAAACAGTATAGAAATATGACAACACTTTGTCCAAAAATTGGAGCAGATGTGGAAATGGAAAAGTGATAATGGCTATGATGGCCAGATGGTTGGAATGTGAAAGATAGGGGGGATAATTAAATGATTAAAAAAAGGGGGAATTATGTGTATATAGATGGAACATGCAAGAAGAGAGTAAAAGAAAGAACTGAAGAAAGTGGCGAAGGCAATGTGCAAAAATTGGGGGGAATTATGTATATATAGTGACAGGCAAGAAGAGAATTAAGTCTGAAAGTGGTGAAGGCAATATGCAAATAAAAGGAGAGATGGAGGAGATCCACTAGGCCAGCTACACAAATATATATAAATATATATATAAATATATATATATATATATATATATTTTTTTTTTTTTTCTAACAAAAAATGAAAAAAAGAAAGGCATGCTGCCCCTTCATGGCCCAGTCAGCACGGACACCAGGCATAGTGGTTGGTAACCCAGGTCTCAGGGGCTGAACGGTCAGTTCACCATGCCCTATGCCCTTCAACAGGCCCATACCAGCATTGATGGGTGGCATGCAGGATAATTTGACCTGTATCTGAGGTGGGGAAAACCTGAGCTAATCGACAATATTAGGGTTGATAGTGTTGGATGAATCCAAAGCCCATCACCTATCAACAACAGGACAGCATGGTAGTATATAACAAGGTTATCTTAACTTCTCAACTCAAGCTTATAGGACATTAGTAACATAAAAGAAACATTTTCAGAATGCACTTATGACCTGCAATGATATTATCCTTAGAATATAGTCCAAAAATCTCCCCATAAATGTGCATTTAAAGCGGACCAACAAAACAAACAGCGCTTATGTGCAACCCCCCCCCCCATCCCCCCCCCCCCCCCCCCCCCCCGGGCAATATAGATTGCTGCACATAAATATTCATTTATCTATTTCTAACTCCTGCTGTATTGAATTTTAGAAAAAAAATGGGGGCTGATGCATTTGCAGGCCACCTGCAAACAGGAAGTGCTACTGGGCTGTTACTGTGCATTGTCAGTTATGTCAGTTGAATCCAGGCAGCAGCATGGCTGAGATGCTGGGAGAGGTACTCCAAAATGTCCACTACCTTTCCTTTACAACTGTGCCAGGCTGTTGGCCCGGTTTAAATAAACAAATACAGTACATTCCATTAAGAGTAATGTATAAATAATCTTTCTATCTGCCTTATCTTGCGACAACGCAATACATTCCTATATTGTTATTGTTGACAAGCCTTTGTAATTGGTGCACAGGTCACAGAATATGCTGACAAGTAATACCGTCAGTATTTCAAAGGTCAAAGACATTTTACTAGTGCTCAATACAAGGACTTTATTAATAGGTCATGTGTCATGGATTCAAAATGTCATATTTTCTCAGTTTGTATAATGTTGCCAGGGAAACTAAATATTGTAGCCTGCTGTCTGCAACGGTTAAAAATCTGAGTGACACTGATGCATATTGTGACTTTTGTGCTTGGATGAAAAAAGTGATAAAGCCAACCTTTTTTTTAAATCCATGTAAAGCCAGGCCCAAAAGCAGGCTTCAGTTTCCAAACTATCCCCAGTTAGCCTTTGTGGGCATATCTCATGAAGGAGCAGGATTCCTCACAGGCAGCAGGGGGAGCATCATGTGAGCATTCATCACATATGCCAATTCTACATTGGATTCTCATATGCATGCCAGGGGCCACACATATACAGTGGCTCTCAGAAACGTGAAAGAAAAGTGTGCTGCAGCCGTGGCCGGGCCCTGGTATCTAAAAGATTCCAGAACTGGCCACTAGCCTACCCTCGGGGCATCCTACACTGGATGCTCTGCTGTGTGCACCCCCCCCCCCCCCCCGGGGTGCCCTGACTTCTGTGCAGCCATGCATGGTCTGGAACGGCGTGCCGGGCATGCGACCAGCCGGCTGCACCTTGTCACATCGGCAATTTTGAGAGAACCCGTTGGGGGCGTGGCTTCTGCAGTGGCTGAGGCAACAGCAGCGCCCAGGGTGCTCGGATGGGGGGGAACACATTAAGCGGTGCACCCAAATATGGGTTTCCATCCCCTTTAAAGGTATACTAACTCCCCAGATATTGGGTCTTCTATGGTGATTTGCCTATAGGATTCTTCCTTAGAGCTGCCATGTAAAAAGCATTTGATCTTTAAAATAAAATCTTTATTTAAGCTATCAGTACACCATACAGTAGATATGGACAAAATCTGCCAGGCCACTTCCACATCACTACAAATTAGAGAAGTGTAAAATATAATTTATATTTTTTTCAGCATGTTTCTACACCGCTAATGTTTAAGTAAATATGTATTTCTTGCAGTGCACCAACATGCATGGTGTGTTAGCATGTTAATACATTTAAGAAAGAAAGCGTATGGAATTTAACATCCAAAACAAAAAAGGACCGGCCTGGTATGCGAACCAATGGAAGAAGAGACTTTTATTTCTGTTTTTGTGGTGGTGGGGGGCGAATAGAGGAGAGAGATAGGGTGAGGGAGGAGTGGACATGAAGAGGGAGGAAACCAGGAAGATGTGATGACTGGTGAGTAGGATTTTATAAATTCAGTGCACTGACTGGACCCATGTCAGTACAAATTCATCATAAGTGTTTTGCATAGAAACATAGGAGGTTGACAGCAGAAGGAAACCATATGGTCTATCTAGTCTGCTTTTATGTGTACACTGTATGTACCTGCTCCTGATCTTCCCTCCGACTAGTTTCAGTTTAGGCCCCCTTGTTCTGTCATGAAGTTTCTTCTTCCTTCTTGAACCGTATTTAATACTTTCACATATTTAAAGGTCTCAATCATGTCCGCTCTCCCCCCTCTTTCCTCTAAACTGTACAAATTAAGTTCTTTAGGTCGCTGCTGATAAGCTTTAAGTTTAAGTCCTTCAACCATTTTTGTTGCCTGTCTTTGGACACGTTCTATTTGGATAATGTGTTTTTGCTGATAAGATCTCCAGAAATGCACACAGTATTCCAGCTGTGGTGTAACCAGGGCTCTATACAGCAGCATCACAACCTCCTTCTTCCTACTGGTGATGCCTCGTGCTATGCAGCCGAGTATCCTGCTTGCCTTTCCTACTGCCTGGCTTCACTGTCCACACATCATGCAGCTTTCAGTAATCAGTATCCCTAAATCTCTCTCCTCCGAGGTGCTGGGTAACACAGTACTGCCCATACGGTACTCAAAGCAGGGATTCCTTCTACCCAAGTGCATGATTTTACATTTAGAGACATTAAACTCTAGTTTCCACAGTTTTGACCATTTATCCAGTAAAGCTAAATCATTTACCATGTTGTAGACATCTCCAGGAGTGTCAAACCTATCTATCTTACCTTTGTATCATCAGCAAACAGGCAAACTGCCTTCTTTTATGTCACTTACAAACATATTAAAAAGAACAGGACAGGGCTTTGCGGCACACCACTTGTAACTCATCTGTTCAGGTTGCACACCATTAACAACAACACTCTGATACCTATGCTTCAGTCAGCTGGAAATCCACTGAACTATCAAAGGATTGAGTCCTACTCAATAGTCCTATAACTCATCTCTGAACTCTTTATTACTCTAATATTAGTATCTAGTAAATACTCTATATTTACTAATGGTAGACTTGGCGGGTGCCAAACCCTTTCTGGGCCCGGAAGGCACCACGAACAAGGCGTCCGTCTTACGAAAAGGAGAAGTATCAATCAAATAGTACTTCACACAACGAACCACATCCAAAGAGTGCAAAACCCTCTCCTCGTTATTGGTAGGCTTAGGGCACAAGGAAGGGAGAACTACATCCTGATTGAGATGGAAAGCAGAAACCACCTTAGGAAGAAAATCTGGTTTAAAACGAAAAACCACCTTGTCCTGGTGTCTCTCAAAGTAAGGGGCCTGAATAGACAGAGCCGCCAACTCAGAGACACACCGAACAGAGGTAATAGCCACCAAAAAGGCAACCTTTTGAGTGAGCACAGAAAGAGCCACATCCTGCATCGGCTTAAAAGGAGGCCCCTGGAGGGCCGAGAGAACCAAATTTAGGTCCCAAACGGGAACCAAAGACTTTCTAGGGGGCCAAACATGAGTGACCCCTTGGAAAAAAGTCTTGACCAGATGATGCAAAGCAAAAGACCTTTGAAAAAAGACAGCCAGGGCAGAAACCTGACCCTTCAAAGTATTGAGCTGGAACCCCTGATCCAGACTGTGTTGTAGATACTCCAAAATCCTAGGAATCGAAAACACCCTGCAAGGTAAGGCCCTAGCCTCACACCAGTCAATATAGGACCGCCAAGTCCTATAGTAAATGTTAGAGGAAGACCTCTTCCTAGCTCTAATCAAGGTTTGAATAACCGCCTCAGACAAACCTTCCTCCCTCAGGATGAAGGTTATAGCAGCCACGCCGTCAAAGCAAGCGTTTGTAAATTGGGGTAACGTAGTTGACCCTGAGAGATCAGATCCGGAAACAGGGGCAGCCTGTACTGATCTACCGCCAAACCTACGACGTCTGCGAACCAAACCTGTCTTGGCCACCTTGGGGCCACCAGAATTGCTGGTGCCCCCTCTAGAGCCAGCTTGCGCACTACCTTGCCTACCATGGAGAAGGGGGGAAACAGGTACAGAAACCCCAGATCCCTCCAGGCAAGGGACAAGGCATCCACTGCCAGGGCCAGAGGATCCTGAGACAGAGATACAAAGGTTGGGAGCTTGTGATTGTGCCGAGAGGCAAAGAGATCCACCTCCGGAGTCCCCCACTTGTGACACAGGGCCCGAAATACCCTGTGGTTCAGAGACCATTCCCCTCGGTGAGAGAATCCCCTGCTCAGGGAGTCCGCCTCCGTGTTCTCCACTCCCAGAATGTACACTGCCGAGATGCAAGGAACATTGCTCTCCGCCCATGTCAGAATCAAAGAGACTTCCCTGAGGGCACTCCTGCTGCGAGTCCCTCCTTGGTGATTGATGTAAACTACTGCAGTTCGATTGTCTGAACGAACCTGAACCGGTAAACCCCATAGGTGAAGTGTCAGACGTGACAGAACCAAGCGGATAGCTCTGAGCTCCAAGACATTGATGGGGGTGTGAGCCTCCTGAGGACCCCACAACCCGTGGAACTGATGATCCTTCCAGAAACCTCCCCAGCCCGACAGGCTGGCATCCGTGGTAACCGTCTCCCAACAAGGGGCCAGGAAAGATCTGCCCCTCATCAGATTGCTTGGTTCCAGCCACCACTGAAGGGACTGCCGAACCCTGGGAGACATCCGAAAGGACTGATCCAAGACTGTGGACATCTGTCCCAATTCAGCAATAGATGGAGTTGTAGCGACCTCATGTGGAACTGAGCAAAGGGGACTGCCTTCGAAGGAAGCCACCATCAAACCTACCAGAGTCATCCCTAGCCGGATAGAAGGGCGAGGATTGGTCAGGAGAACACGTATCAGATCCTGAACCCTCTGCACCTTTGGCTGAGGTAGGAACACTCTGGTCTGACTGGTATCCAGATTCATACCCAGAAAGGAAATCTCCCTTGATGGGGAGAGAGAAGACTTGGGGTGGTTGATCACCCATCCGAACCTCTCCAGCGTCGTCACCACCGTCCTGGTGTCCAGCTCTGCCTGGCAGAGGGAAGAAGCTGTAATGAGCAGGTTGCCAGATACGGCACAATGCCGATGCCCTGGGCTCTGAGCAGGGCCATAATGCCCGCCAGAACCTTGGTAAACACCCTCGGTGCCGAGGTCAGCCCGAACAGAAGGGCCACAAACTGAAAATGCTGATCTCCGATCACAAACCTGAGAAATCTCTGGTGTGCTGGGAAAATTGGTACATGAAGGTAAGCATCCTTGATGTCTATGGATATAATGAAATCCCCCTGACGAAGGGAACCAATGGCTGAGCGCAGAGTCTCCATGCGGAACCTCTTGGTTCTGATGAACCTGTTGAGAAGCTTCAAATCCAGAATTGGTCTTATGGAGCCATCCCTTTTGGGAACCGTGAAAAGGTTGGAATAATAGCCCCGGCCTCTCTCTGAAAGAGGCACCGGGCATATGACCGCCATGTCCAGGAGGTTCTTTACAGCCGACAGGAGCCCCTGCGCCGCCCCGAGGATCCGAAGGCACCCGAGACCTTAGGAATCTGGGAGGAGGCCGGTACTCGAACTCCAGTTTGTACCCAGACAAGACCACTTCCAATATCCACTTGTCCGTAACCTCCTGGGCCCAGACCTGGAAGAAGAGCCGCAGCTGTCCCCCCACCCGTAAGGGTGAGGGCGCCTCCTCATTGCTGAGCTGGCTTGGCAGCGGGCTTGGGCTTGGAACCCCAGGTAGAGGCTAGACGGGCACGTCCTCTGCCTCTGTTCCAGGAACTCCCTCTGAAGCCAGAGTAGGCAAGACCTCTGCCCCCTCTGGCACCGTGAAAGGAAGGATTGAAGGAGCTTGCCCCCCGAAAGGAGCGACGCTGCTTTCGCCACAGAATCCAATTTGTCTCCAAACAGCCGCATTCCCAGGAAGCGCAGAGCTGTAATTGACTTCTTGGCTGCAATTTCAGCCGCCCACTGGGGCAGCCAGACCGACTGGCGCATGGCCACCAACAGAGCCGAAGTTCTACTTCACATGGTAATAGTGTCGTCCATAGCCGACAAAACAAAATTCATGAACAATTCACACCTCTTAAGGGCTGTGAATTCAACGCTGTCCGGGTTGAGCTGGGACCCATTTAACATGTCCCTGATCTCCGACCTGGTAGCCACAGCCACGAGTGCCGATGCACAGACAGGCCGCAAGGCTGAACCCACACTGGCAAAGGCATGGCAAGCCATCTGATCAATGCGCTTGTCCTCGCCATCCTTAAGGGTAGTGGCGTCAGGAGTATGTACAACGGAGGTGTTGGACAAACCTAAGATGGGCGCATTGACCTCGAGAGGGGAAGACCAGCGCTTCACCGCGTCCACCGGAAAGGGATACTTCCTATCCCATCCCTGAGGAACACCATGAAGGCGACTCGGCTTCTCCCATTCTTTAAGAATCATGCTGTCAAAATGATCCTGATTTGGAAACTCCAAGCGGGGCTTAGAGAACCCAAAGAATTCCCCCTTCTTCGGAGGGGCCTCCGCTGGTGGGGAAATACCCAGAACCTCTGATAGATGGGTCAGGACCCTGGGAGTATCCACAGCATCCCCCAGCGCCAGTTCCTCAGTCTCAGATTCCTCAAACAATTCCCCCTCCTCGAGCGGGGAATAATCAGCCCAGTCAGGGGAGTCATAATCATCAAAATCAATTACCAGCGTAGCCGGTGACAGATGCCTTTTCTTAGCAGGGGCCTTTCTGCCCACTGAGCCAGAAATAATTTTCTCGAGGTTGGCCAGCCTAGCACATACACCCGAGTGCGCCCCCTCACAGAATCAGCCTGAGGGGAAGAAGCTCCCCAGACTGTAGGCAGAGCGCAAAGCGCAAACGTGAATCAAGCGCACAAGCACACACATACACACACACACACACACACACACACACACACACATCAAAAGTGACTGATAGAAGAACAATGCCATTCCCCCCCCCCCCCCCTCTGGAGGGTAACAGAGGGGACCCGGAAGGGGGAGAATCCCTCACCATAAGGTGTAAGGGAATAAAATGGGGACAGGGCATCCCAAACCGGGATCACCAACCTGGAACCCGCCTACCCCTTTGTATGGGGTCTCACGGGGGAGCATGGCTCCCTAAACACCTATTAAGGTGAAGGCTACCATCGCCCCCAGACTTGCAGCTAAGGCTGGGAGGCTAGAAATGGGCTAAAAGCATAAAGGTCCGGGCAGAAATAGAGCGCAACATGGCCGGGTGTAAACCCGGCTTACCTGCAAGGAAGAGCAGCATACATCTTCTGACTTGCTCGCCGTCCTGCAGAGAAGGAACTGGGGAATGTATGGGAGGTCCCAGGTATTTATGGACCGGGACGGGCTTCTTTTTTGCTTTCAGCTCTGCAGAAGTTCGCCCTCTACTGGACCATAACCCATATGTGATGAATAGTTGAAGCGGGTGTGTGACATACTTGGAATAAGTCATTTTTGAAAACTTTTTGGATTTTTTATATTTTTATGCAGAATTGTTATTACAGGCCTGGCATTAAAGTATTAATGTCACAATGTTACAACAATGTCATTCCATGTGTTTTCGCTTTGTTACTGGTGGATGTGTGTTCAAAAACAGACTTTAATCACACAGCGTCTGGTGCTCTTTGCTATAGCGACCAGATTCAGAGCGGCTACACTGTGTGTGTCTGTTTTTTGGTTGAATATGGTGTGAGTCGCTGAGAGTCGGTCGCAATGAGCTGGAGCTACCTATCGCTCCCTGCAAGGCTGTACTGGTGTTAGAACGCACAACATACATCTCATTCATCAATGCCAGCCAGGTTACTACAGCGAATGAGACGCTCTATTACAGTGCCGATAGCCGATCACAGTGTATACTAGCGGTCGCTCTTAGTGCCTCTGTACAGACGCTCATCTGTCTATACCTGGTGCTAGTAATGAATCAGCCTGCCCGTTTGGGCTGAGAAAAATATTACAGGTAACCGGATTGCAAACAACCATTCCTTTTAGGGTTGTGTTTTTTCAAAGCCAAATAGTGACAGTGGCATTTAGCAGCCACCGTTCAGGATGCACAATAAAGCGGTGCCGAGTATGTTGACTCCAGTGCACACTTGGCACCTTGACTTCTATTTATTCCGTTCAGCTGCTTCTCAATTACTGCTCAGTGCAGATCAGTAGCATTGGACAAAGCCAACAATGGCACGGGATGTGGTGCTGACAAACTGCGGCTGCTGGATAGATGGATGCACAGACATAAATGATTTAAGCAAATTAAGGTCAAAGGAAAGGGCAAAAAGGGGTTGGATATCATTTCCTTTTCAAAGAGATGTTAAAGTGGACCTTCACCCTAAATAATAGTCAATCTTATATGTTTCCCCCACACTGTACATACAGATTGCCCACATTAAAAATCTTCCTACCTGTATCTATTGTATTTTCTGAGACTTTAAACATCCAAGATGGCAGCCCATGCAAACAGGAAATGTCTTCTGACTGTGTCGCTCTGCATTCCTGGGATTGCTGACCTTTTCCTGACCCCCAGTTCTTCTCTGTCTGCGCGAATCAAAGCTATAACCCTGCTCCCCTGCACTTATGACCCCTCTCCTCTTCTCAGTTGGTGATACTACTGAGCCAAGATAGCGGTGCCCGTGTCCTAGAGTGCTGAACAGAGTTGCAGGCCAGTGAAGGAAGGAATACAAAGTAAGATATTAAAAACTTTAAATATATTAATTTTAGATGCTAGAATTACAAAAGGCCAGCACTCCAAAAGAAAAAGGATATATTGTATTCCAAGCATACAATCATAGAACGCCAAGCTGTGTACAATAATCAAGACAGGTAGTCCATAAACAGGCAATCAATCATCCGTAAGTGCCAACGTTTCGGGGGTATAATGAACCCCCTTCCTCAGGGCAGACTAGCAAGCCATGCTGTTAGCACAGGCACATTTAAATGAAAAACAAGTACAATTCCATCCTGACGTCATAATGACGTCAGCGGGGTTCTCAGGTCCGGGAATAACAAAGAAGAAGCAAAAAATAACAACAAAGTATGTGATACTCACCTGGTCCAGTCGGGGGCCCGCGAACAAGTGCGGGCCTCCGTCACTGCCAACCGCTGAGTTGCGAGTGGCGGCCCCATCTGTCATGGGGGAGGATGTGTGTCCGATCGGCAACTGATGACGCTGCAGCAGTCGCGATCTGATAGGTCTGTTCCCGTGCGCTGGGACAGTAGCAGCAGCCATGAGCTTATCGGATCACAACTGCTGCTGCGTCATCAGTTGCCGGGTGATGACACATCCTTCCGCATGACAGACGGGGATGCCGCCGCTGCCGACGAAACGTTGGCACTTACGGACGATTGAATGTCCGTTTATGGACTAAGTGGCTTGATTATTGTACACAGCTTGGCCTTCTATGATTGTATGCTTGGAATACAATATATCCTTTTTCACATGGAGTGCTGGCCTTTTGTAATTCTTGGACTTTGGTAAGTGTGCACCTGCAACTTGGATTACTAATTTTAGATGCTGGGGAATAGTTTAAGGGTTTGGGATTTCCATTAAATGATGCTGAAGGTCCACTTTAAGTGAAAGCTAACATGCAAAGGAGAGCCACTGTGGCAAGTGGGTCTAACAATGAAACCTTGTTACATAACACAGAGAAATATATTTGTGGGTTACCAGATAACCACAAACAACAACACTGTCCGAATAAAGTATGCCGCACACTATGGAAATTTAAGTTAACTTGTGGTAATTTATTTAGTCAAGTCCTACATACAAAAGTTACATACATCTAAAAACACAGTTAAAAGGCCCCAAATATTTGGGGTGGGATGGCTATCTAGTGATTTAAATCTGTATAATATATGTCATTAAGTTCCCTCACAAATATACATCTAAGAGATTCAAGGTTAAATAAGATAATAAAAATCTATGAAATATATATGGTGCAATACACAACAGTATATCTAAAAAGATAAGTGGCCTGTGCAATTAAAGTGACATTGTTTAAAGTGACAAGTGCTTTAACATCCCAAAATACTAAGGGATATTACAAAATTCATTAATAGCAGTGCATTTGAAAAAAGATAACATAGATATGCAAAAAATGTAAAGTATAAAGTGCTATGGGAACTAGTAATCTATTATAATATGCCGTTCTAATACATCACCGTATGATAGTCCCCATCCAACAACATATACACACGACGCGTTGCGTGGTGAACCCGCTCACCACTTCATCAGGTAGATTGTGTACCCCTGACACTCACCTTATATACCCCCGATCTCCAATCGCGTCCATGCCTGACGAGGGCGCGGTCGCACGTACCCGCGCGCCCCGTCCGAGCCTCAGAGAGCTCGCAGGGGCCACGCCGCACGCACTTCCTCCTTCCCTCGGGTTGGAACGCAAGAACCGGATGTGACGCCAGGCCGGCGCGTGCGCAGACGCCCGGCGTGCGCGCGCTCTCCCCTGCAGTAGGAGGCGCGCACACGCCGTGACGTCATGCCCACCACGCCCGCCCGGCGGCACCTCCGGCAGCTCATATGAACCTGTCAGTCATACAGACTGTCAGTGTTCAAGCTGCGGGGGACACAGGTGGTGTAAATTGTTACATAACAGCTTGCAATACTGTTCATATAGTATCTGTGGAAACCCAAAATATAATGTGATACATACTATCAAAATGTAAATAAAAGATATGGGACTATAAAAGATATGGGACTATAAAAGATATGGGAATATGGGACTACTAGAATATCCGTATCAAGCTAAAGCAGAACAAAACCATGAGAAGAGGGCCCTGAAATCTAAATTAATTCAGGATCGACCGATGGCCTTCCCCATGCTGGTTTGGGATGCCCCACTGTGTGAAACCCCACATATTGTCCATATTAACTCACCACTTCCCTGTCCAACAGAGCATGCACGTGATCCTGTCCAATCAGAGCCATTCGCTGTGACTACGTCACGTCACTCTGATTGTTTTGAATGGGAAGTGCAAGCGGCTGGGGCACAGACCAGCTTTAAATAGGAACAACCACTCCGCTACACTAGAGTCTATAACACTATTGGGGCAATGGCCCCCAAACTGGAATTCCCTCACTCTGTGATTCACTCTTACTTTGCCCAATCCACGGCCACAACTGCGCTAAGCCTTAGCTGGGCACATACCTGTTCCAGGCTTTTCTGAAGGGGTGGCTCAAGCACTTCTACACATAGAGCTGAGCGGGAATGCTGCTAAAGGCTTGCTCTCACAGATTTTATGAGCACAAAGCAGCAAAGAAAATCTGAACAAAATCCAAGCAGCCAATTGGCTGAGCGGCCAGCGCATTTGTCGTGAGAATTAGGAAAAGGTGAGTTCATGGGCAAACCTGGGGGGTAAACCCAAATTGAGCCAGTGAAAATCTTGGGTTTTATTTTTCTTTAAGCAAGGCTTCTCACTAGCTCCAAAGGTTCAGCTGACTGCCCCTTCTTTTCCCTACAAGGTCTCTGACAAAACTTAATATAGTTTTATGTATTTTAATATTTATACCTAACATATTACTTGACTCTAATACTTGAATACGTTATTTAATCCGCCAAGTAAGTACAATATACATACAAGGAATGCATTTTGGCAGGAAATAACACCAAGAGAGCTCTAATCAATAACACACAATAACTTAGCAGTAACTGGTATTAGGTACAGTGCAGGTTAATCCTTAAAAACTATAATAAATTAGCCATGATGCAAAGTATAAATGAGTTCAACAACCTCTCACACTAGATTTGTTGAGAGCAGCTCACCTCTTCCTGTTCCCACAGCGTGTCTAAGAGCAGCAGCTCTGATGGCTGCATCCTCCGCTTCCCTCTAACAGGGAGCATGTCCGCGCATGGCATTTGTGAAGAGGAGGATGTGGGCGTCAGAGCTGCTTCTCTTAGATGCACCGTGGGACCGGGAAGAGGTGAGCTGGTCTCAGCGTCCTGGGGGGTTTCACACAGCGGGACCCCCCCCCCCAATCGGGGTGCCCCCGGGGAAAGGTTTTGGTCCACTTTAACATGAGGATACTTGCTTGTGTTTACATTTACACGTTAAAAAAAAAAACTTGCGCGTAAATAGAGGCACCTGCTAAAAAGCATAAAAAAGGTTCTCACACTGGTGCTGAATCCTATTGTGGCAGAATACACTGGTTTAGTAGCACACACCGATTCTAACCATCACAACATGGAGGATTACAGCAGAAAAAAACAATCAATATCAGGAAACGCATATAGAAAGCAGATCACATTAATACCTCAAATAACACCTTCTACTGTCCTATTGATTTAGCACCTCTAACTTAATACACATAAGCCAGCTGCTTATCATAATAATCAAACAGTATGAACAGTTCTCAGGGACGTTTTTTTAAAGCTTTCAATATGCATATGCAAGTCTAAAATTCACCTTTTTTGGCTTGCTAGTGACAGAGACAATAGCATGTTCTATTTTAAATAGTAAGAACATGAATGGTAGAGTTTAAACAGGACCAACTACCACAGTCCTAGGTAACCTAACACCATTATAAACCCCACTATATTAGATGACACAATTAGATCACGCTACCTATAAAGTCATGACTGCTTTCTTCCTAGCCTCACGCTGATTCTTTTTTAGATGGCACCACCATCCTGAAGCATCTAGGACACATATCGAACTCAAGGCACGGGGACCGGATGCAGTCCTCCAAGCTTTTTTAAGTGGCCCTCTAACAGCTACCAGATGGTAGTTGTGCTCCTTCTAGTCGTGCCCTTTTTAAGGTTGCTGACACCGACGCCACATTGTGTCTGGATGCAAAGCCAGTGTCACAACTAGCAAAACTGGTCTTCAAGAAAAACACAGTCCAGCCCCACCTTCTAAAGCAAATATATATCATCTAGTTTAAAATACCTTATACCTTAATATGCCTTTAATCCATAGAATCTCCCAATTCAGAAAATGTCCTATATGGGACAATTAGCACAATCCCCCTCTCTAAGCCATGCCCTTTATTCTGATGTCCAGCGTCCTATGCCAGCCCATGTTGAAATTTCTATTACTATCTGTGAGCCCAAGCTCTTTGGTAATGACATGTCAAAACATCAGGTCACAATGAGTTATATATTTTAGGTTGGTTGCAAAACCAGTAAACATTGCTCAGGTTTGTCCACTGACCAGCACATGGAAACAGCCAGGACTTTACACTGTAAAGCTCTGGGAAAAAAAAGTTTACCAACAGCCTTTACTACAGTCTTCTATTCCAGGTTAAAAAACACTTGCAAATAGTGGCGTCTTACCTAACAGCCAGTCTTCTTTGAGATGGTATTAATGTCTCCTCTTTACAGAATATCCCTTAAAGAGAGAAATTAAAATGTATTTGAGATATCTGTAATGTGTACAGGTGTACTAACGTTTAAAACATTACTGAATTTAGATGAGTTACAACAGGGTTTAGGCATGTTCAATATGTTGATACAATGAACAGGTTATCATATAAGAAAGACCACTTTCAAAAAATGTAATTTATTAAGGAAAATCACCATGCTGAAAAAAAAAAATCCAACTTTACTGCCATTTACTATACAAAACATAATATTCTAGCGTGTGGGGCTAAACCAGTAACTAGCAAAGCCTTTTGTGCATGAAAAAAGTTATTTAACCCTTTCAGTGCAAAGTACATAGATTCTACGTGCTAGCTTATTCTAATGTTAAGCAATGGCATTTTCCCCATGATAGCAGAAAAAAAAAAGCTCACCTCTATCCTGGACCCAGCAATGGGGGTCTCCCATACTCCCAGCACGGTTCCGCCTGTTCTCTGCTCCACATGGCAGCAGCTTACTCAGCTGGTATAAAAGGTGCTCACAGCAGCGAGAGTCAGGCACCCAGAGTGATTGGCAGAAGCTGGTAGTGGGGCAGGGTACTCAAATCCTCTGCCCCGCTACCAGCATTCAAGAATCCCTTCCGGTTCATGGCAGCGATCGGACAGCGTGGGACATCACCCAGAGGTGAGTAAGAAAAAAAAATGAATAAAATTAAAATACTTTTTTAATGCGTCTATGTTTTTTTTGGTTTTTTTTTTTGTGAAACTGGTAAGGGGTCCATGAGACCCCTATAGCAGTTCACAGGGCAGGAGGGGCTGGCAAGTCACTTGCATACAGACGGGTGACGTGCCCCATTACCTGCATCCCCAAAGGATGGGGAAATGGCAGCAGCACCCACGGGCCATATAAGCTATACAGATTGGTAGCCTTTAGGGACAGGGATTGCCGGTCAGCCTCCATGCCCTGGTCTAGCAGCCCCCATAGGTGGTGCCCGAGTTGTTTAATCCTTAAAAATGAAAAAAAATGTATGCACTCCCCCCCCCCCCATCCTTGAAGAGGGTCAGAACCCCACACCAATTCATTTTTAATTTTTAAGGGTTTAACTACATAGTAGTTGTATTTCATTTGAAAATGTCATAAGCACTCTTTTCAGTTTGGAGTGTCTCCTGGGAAGGAAAGGGTGTCTATCGATACATATGTGGTACTGATTTTACACACAATTCTTCAGATATTTCACCCAAAAAGATTAGGAAAGTACTAAAAAATTACAAACAAGACATTTCATGTTAAAGCCCAAACTCCTTGAAATTCCGTCCCTGCTCCCGGCCCGGCCCTCCGGCACTAGGAGTGTCTTCAGATGAGTTGTACAGTAGCGCTCTCTGCTTCACACTGTGTGGCCTGACCCTCCCCCAACCGCCCGCCTTTTTTTTTGTCATCCTCGATTCTGTCTCCGGGTAGGTGAGGAGTGGGAGGGGGGGTAGATTTGGGCTCGAGTCCCTGAACCCGAACCATTATTAAAAGTTCGACCGAACTTGCCGTACCTGAACTTTGGGGGCCCACGCTCATCAAAAGGTTGAGCATCCCTGATCTAGAGGCATATGTGGCTCCATCCTTTGCACACACATGAGTCAGGCATAAGATAATAATGGGTGGTGGATGCACTTAGCCAGAGGGAGCAACCAGCAGGATGCCTTGCAATTAATTTATTTAGCATATATTGTGAGCACTAATATGCACGGCAAAAAAATTAACTGATTACAGGAGAGCCCAAGCATGTGCCGTGAAAGCAAGCACCGAGAACTGTGTGAGAAGGTAGGCTCCACACACAAATCATGATTTGGCATGCTTCTGTAAAGCAGAGCTTAACCCAGGGAAAGGACCTGTGTACTGGGTTTTGGTCTGCTTTAATTTCTGACTTGCTTTTCTGTATCCCTTTAGAACATTTTTGTCTATCCTTCTTTCTTTTTCCCCTTGCTAATTTTATGATTCAAAGTATCAGTATATATTTTAATGTAAATGTGTTAATCGGGGTTAGGGGGAGTGGGAGTTTTTAACAGGGAGCGTGCCCTGCTAGAGAGAAGCGTGAGATGCGGCCTCGGCTCGTGCATGCGCCATTGTGGTGCATCTGGGGGCTCACATCCAATCAGAGCCGTTTCTCATGCTTATGCCATTCGGCAAATGACTCCGATAGTCTGCAATGAAAAGCGCAAGCAGTCGTACACCCAGCAGCAGCTAGTGTGTTCCTGTCCCTGTCTTTCTCTGTATGGCTGGAGTGGGAACGTAAGCACAGCCCGAAGGGGATACAGGGGATCCGCCCACTTGGTCTTCCAATTGCAAAGAATCAGAGACGGCAAATGGTTCTGATTGGACGAAAGCCAGCACATGCGCCATTGGAGCAAGGATGGGTAAGCTGTTACTGCCGATCTGGGGTGTTTCATTCACTGGGACAATTGGGACAATCAAATTGGGAAGGCCAGCAGCCGCTTTGGAATCTTTTAGGGCTTTGTTCCACTTTAAAACTGCAAATATGTAAACCAGGTCTAAAGCAAACCTGTCACCCAATTTTAAATTGTAAGTAGTCCCCATATTTATGTTATGACAGGTTTCATTTATTTTCAATGGATATAAATGGTGACCATGCATATGCCATTGCTAGCCTTCATTGAATGACTCCTGTTCTTCCATAGGGAGCCATTACCCCTCACTTTGGGCTAATTTGAGCAGCAATCGTTCATTAATCATGCCAGTAGGTAATTAGCGGTGTACTTGTGGAGACATTTTTAGTAACAGGAAAATAGCAACACATTTACATTTATAATTAGTTTAGCTCCAAAATCTGAATAGTTGAGAATGGTGCACATTAAAGTAGCCCTGTCACTAAATTTGAAATTCTAAAACAGCAGCATGTACATGTATGGCTTATCATACATAATTACTAGAGATGAGCGAACTTTAGAAAAAATCGATTGGGCCGATTCGCCGAAATTTCCGGGAAAAATCGTTTTGGTCCAAATTTATTCGAGACGAATCGCTATTAAAAATGGCCATTTCTGGGCGTCCGAGAGCCTCCATAGGGTTGCAGAACGTTTTGTATGGCTGTAACATGCATAGGATGCATGCTGGGTTAGTGAAATAATATTGTAATAAAGTATGACATGCAGATCAGAGGCGTCGCTATTAGATTCGATGTCACAGAGTGGCACAATTACAGAGCCTTGAGGTGGCATCAGCATGATGAGCCCATATATTGCCTCAAAAACACACCCTGAATTTGGCAGCAGCATAGGGAGCCCATATATTGCCACTCTGGACTTGGCAGCAGCATAGGGAGCTCATATATTGCCTGAAAGACACACCCCAAAGTTGGCAGCAGCATTAGGAGCTCATATATTGCCTAAAAGACACACCCAGGAGTTGGCAGTAGCATTGGGATCCCATATATTGCCTGAAAGACACACCCAGTAGTTGGCAGCAGCATAGGGAGCTCATATATTGCCTAAAAGACACACCCAGGAGTTGGCAGCAGCAGCAGCATAGGGGGCCCATATATTGCCTGAAAAACACATTGGAGTTGGCAGCAGCATAGGGAGCTCATATATTGCCTGAAAAACACACCCAGGAGTTGGCAGCAGCAGCAGCATAGGGAGCCCATATATTGCCTGAAAAATACATTGGAGTTGGCAGCAGCATAGGGAGCTCATATATTGCCTGAAAGACACACCCAGGAGTTGACACCAGCATTAGGAGAAACATAGACATAGAAGGTTGACGGCAGAAGGAGACCATACGGTCCATCTAGTCTGCCCTTATGTGTATACTGTATGTACTCTTTATCTTAGGATAGATGTGTGCTTATCCCAGGTATGTTTAAATTCAGCGACTGTTGACTTTTCAACTACCTCTGCTGGAAGTTTGTTCCAAGCATCTACTACTCTTTCTGTAAAATAATATTTTCTAACATTGCTCCTGATCTTCCCCCCGACTAGCTTCAGGTTGTGCCCCCTTGTTCTATGATTAAGTTTCTTCTTAAAAACACTTCCTTCCTGAACCTTATTCAATCCTTTCACATATTTAAAGGTCTCAATCATGTCCCCCCTCTCCCTTCTTTCCTCCAGACTGTATAAATTAAGTTCTTTAAGTCTCTCCTGATAAGTTTTAAGTTTAAGTCCTTCCACCATTTCCGTTGCCCGCCTTTGGACACGTTCTATTTGAATCATATATCAGGAGCATATATCAGGAGCTCATATATTGCCTGAAAGACACACCCAGGAGTTGGCAGCAGCATATGGAGCCTATATATTGCTTGAAAGACACACCCAGGAGTTGGCAGCAGCATTAGGAGCCCATATATTGCCTGAAAGACACACTCTGGACTTGGCAGCAGCATAGGAAGCTCATATATTGCCTGAAAGACACACCCAGGAATTGGCAGCAGCATAGGAAGCTCATATATTGCCTGAAAGACACACCCAGGAGTTGGCAGCTGCATAGGGAGCCCATATATTGTCTGAAAGACACACTCTGGACTTGGCAGCAGCATAGGGAGCCCATATATTGCCTGAAAAACACACTGAAGGAGGCAGCAGCATGTGGAGCTCATATATTGCCTGAAAGACACACCCAGGAATTGGCAGCAGCATAGGGAGCCCATATATTGCCTGAAAGACACACCCAGGAGTTGGCAGCAGCATTAGGAGCTCATATATTGCCTGAAAGACACACCCAGGAGTTGACAGCAGCTTTAGGAGCCCATATATTGCCTGAAAGACACACCCTGGAGTTGGCAGCAGCATAGGGAGCCCATATATTGCCTGAAAGACACACCCTGGAGTTGGTAGCAGCATGAAGAGAACATATACAGATTTTGGGCACATATGTCTTATCCGAAGTATATTAATAAAAATTAAGATTAACATAAAGCATTTCCTCAATAATTACTTGCGGTCTGATGCGGACCTGGAGAGCAAAGCCTTAAATCTGTTTTGCACTATCCATATTTCTTTAGTGTTGGTCTGGCACCATGATCAATCTACTCTGATGCATCAGGCATTGGTGGGTGGAAATCTTGGCTGATCCATGCCCCATTCATTTCCACGCAGGCCAGTCTCTCAAAAAAACTTTCTTCAAGCGTGCTGGAGCACATTGAATTGCCCTCAGAGCATCACATACGCACATCTAAGAGTTTCATCACTTTGTTCCTGTTATAGTCTTCAGGGCCTAGTTACTACTTAGATAAAGGCCATAGATAGTTACACACCTGCTGCTGTTATCGACAAATCCTGTTTTAAGTGTAGTGTAGCGTTTTGTCCTCCCCTCATATAAGCACTAAGTATGTCAGGCAGAGAAGTGCCAGCATGGGCACAGAGAAGTTGCAGAGGCCTAAATTCATCAAGCAGAGGTTGCAGCAGACTATGGGCAAGTGGCAGCAGGAGTCTCAGTGAGAGGCCTGATCTCCCGGTATCAGATAGCGGTCGTGTCTTGACCAGCAACCCATCTGACGTCATCCATTGGTTAACACGATCATCCACTTCATCACAAGTGACATCTGACACCCCCAGTCAACTGTCGGTTATATCTTATGCTTTGGGTTCAGCTCCACTATTCAGTGAGGACGATCTGATAATCTGAAAAATCAGCAGCTACTGCCTAGCCAAGAAGTGGAGGAGACACTCGCCGCTTCTTCCACTAGGCGGGCAAGTAGTGATGAGGAGAGTGGCATGGGAGGTGGTGTTGCAAGCATTTTGGCTTCTAAAGCAGACACTGTTGAGGAACCTGAGGAGGACATCAGTGAGTTTTAAGGGCACATTTAAAGGCTTGGAGTGATGGAGAGTGACAGATTAGTAACATATTAGTAACATTAGGCCTAAATTCATCAAGCAGAGGTTGCAGCAGACTAGGGGTGAGTGGCAGCAGGAGTCTCAGTGAGAGGCCTGATCTACCGGTATCAGCTAGCGGTCGTGTCTCGACCAGCAACCCATCTGCCGTCATCCATTGGTTAACACGATCATCCACTTCATCACAAGTGACATCTGACACCCCCAGTCAACTGTCGGTTATATCTTATGCTTTGGGTTCAGCTCCGCTATTCAGTGAGGACGATCTGATAATCTGAAAAATCATCAGCTACTGCCCAGACAAGAAGTGGAGGAGACACTCACCGCTTCTTCCACTAGGCGGGCAAGTAGTGATGAGGAGAGTGGCGTGGGAGGTGGTGTTGCAAGCATTTTGGCTTCTTAAGCAGACACTGTTGAGGAACCTGAGGAGGACATCAGGGAGTTTTGAGGGCACTTTTAAAGGCTTGGAGTGATGGAGAGTGTTAGATTTAGCGGTCAGCATGGTGGCAGAAGGGGAAAGTATGGAGGCAAATGTGCTCGGTGTAGACCACTTGCTGCGTGGCAGGCTACCTTCCCGGGAGGTAGTGGAAGAGGGTCCCTGGAGTTGTCGGCGGCGGCAGCAGCATCAGTGAATTAGTGCGGACTGTTGGTAGGAAAATCAGCTATCAAGCATCCACAGGAGGTTAACATGGCTATATGAAAATGTGTAGGCAGAAGGCGTAGTGTGGCCAGGGTCCCAAAGTTGGACCCACAGCCCTGCGTCAACATAAAGCGGCCTGGGAGAGTTGGCTCCAAAGTGGCGGTCCAGCCTGCTGCATTACCCAGTGGCACGCCGCTCCCTGTACCAGCCAGCCAAGGCTCCACCACCTCCTGTGTGTCATACCCATCCTCTGTCGCTCCAGATGCTCCTCCTCCTCTTAATCCGAGTCAGTCATTCCGCCAGCAATCCATTGGCCAAGCCATGTCCAAGAGACAACAGTATGTGCCCACTCATCCCACGTGCAGAAGCTAAATGTGCTCCTGTATAAGTTGCTGGTGCTGCAGTCCCTCCCTTTTGAGGTGATGGACCTTTCAGAGAACTGATGGCTTGTGCCGAGCCGAGGTGGAGAGTCCCACGCAGTCATTTCTTTGTGAAGAAGGCAGTACCAGCCCTGTACAGAAGGTGGGCCAGTCCTTTAGCCTGTCAGTGTGTACCAAAGGGCACAGGAGTGCCTACGTCTGGAGCAGCAACTACGGTCAGGGGCAATACATATCCTTTAAGGCCCACTGGGTGATTGTGGTTCCTGCACAACCACAACAGCAACTTGGACAGGTCCCTCCGCTGTGGCCTCCACGCTCCTAGGCCTGTGACAGTGCACTTGCGCTTAGCAATGGTGTCACAGAAGAAAGTGCCTAATTGTCAATTGCATATTAATTGTTAACATTTATCTTATTGAACACATTTATAATAATAACATATAATAACATATAACATAATAACAATAACATATAACATAATAACAATAACATATACTATTTATAATTTTTTTTTTTTTGGTTAATTTAGTATTTTTTTTCCATTTTCTTTTTTTTTAATATTTTGTATTTTTAAAAAATACATATTTTTTGATTTTGTTTTGTATTTTTTTAAATGTTTTTTTCCATTGTCTTTTTTTAATATTTTGTTAATTTTTTTACAATTTTCTTTTTGTATTTTGTTTTTTCTAAATATTTTTTTCTGTATTTTTATTTATTTTTATATTTTTTTCAGTGCCCTTCCAGCCTACCATGTGTGCAGGACACTGCTAAAAATCATAAATCTCCACCAAAACTGCAAATTGGAACCATGGTGACTGACAATGTGAAGAACATCTTGTCGTGCTGTTGCGCTGCAACAAGGAAGCCTGAGAAATGCGCCCTGTATGCCACACGTGTTCAACCTAGTCGTCAAGCATTTTCTGAAGTTTTCCCCCATCTGCAAGACATCCTAACAACGGGAAGGAAACTTTGCATGCACTTAAGCCACTCTTACACCGCCAAGCACACGCTTTTTGAGCTGCAGCATCAGGACGGTATCCCCCAACACAGTCTGATTTGCGATGTTTCCACCCTCCATATGTTGGATCGACTATACGAACAGAGAAAAGCCATCACTGATTTCTTGATGATCCAAGCGGATAGGGGGGACTCCCCTGTGTAACTTCAATGTACACCAGTGGCCGCTCATACGTGACACCTGTCATTTGCTCAGGCCCTTTGAGGAAGCCAATTATTAGTCAGTCGCCAGGACTACCAGATGAACAATGTGATTCCACTGCTTCGTGTACTACAACACATGTTGGAAACCATGGCTAGTCAGGGCACCGGAGACATGGCGCCTACATTTCAGGGCCACATGAAGCCTGTGGGGGCTGAAGTGGAGGAGGAGGAAGAGGAGGAGGGGGTGGGGCACAGCGAAGCACAGTTTAGGTTTGACAAAATGGCCATTTTATCTAGTCATCTGACAGGAGAGGAGGAGCGGGAGCAGCCAGAGGAGCTAGAGGGTTGTGAGGAAGGCGAGATAGAGGACCCAGACACACCGTGGCAGTATGCAGCGGAGATGGAGACAGGTAGTCCCTCCGAGTCACTTACACAAATGGCACGATGCATGCTCACGTGCTTGCGTAGTGACCGCAGAATTGTCTCCATTTGTCAGCGGGATGACTTCTGGCTCTCCACCTTATTGGACCCTCGCTACCGGCACAAAATGGGGGCATTTTTTACACCCACTGAGAGGGAGGACAAACTGACCTACTACAGAGACATTCTACGTAGTCAGTTGGCCGATGCCTATCTGCGCCATGGTCCATACTGTGATGCCCAGTGGGACACCAGCCTTCTGTAAGCAGGCAACCCCCAATCTCCACCGCCGCTTCTGCCTATAGTCAAGCCCCCGTTTGCCGGGACGCTAGGTACGCCTCACCGGACACGGTTGCCCCCAGGTCTTAATAGGTGCAAAGGATGGCTGCTTACGGTGAAGGCCAATGAACCACGAGGGTATCCCGAAGCCGAGGTCGTTCACAGGTAGTCAATCCGGAGGGTGCGTGAGAGCACAGGGATGAGACAGGTGCGTAGTCAGGGGTAGCCAAAGGGTCAAGCTAGGAGGTCATAGATCGCGGGGTATCCAGAGGGGCAGGCAGGTTCATGGTCAGACAAAGCAGAGGTCAGTACAGGCAGCAGACAGGAATGGTCGATCAAGCCGGGTCGGAATCAGATGACAACTAACAGAATCACACCCTAATCACAAGCGACTATCACAGGCACTGAGTGCTGGGCTGACTCCATATTTATTGAAGAATCGACCAATGGCCACACTGGGGGGAAGTGTATGTGCTGATTGGTGCAACTTACAGCACTGTGAGTGATTGGACACACTATCCAGGGGATGGTCAGTCTTGGCTGCAAAGCTGATCAGCCCCTGATTCCCATCAGGTGTGGAAGACTCTACACTGCCTGCCACTCAAAGCACAGCACTCCTAGGGGTGAAATTTACAGACTGCGGGGCACGCGACTGCACAGCTAGAGAGGGGCGAGGGAGGCTGAGTGTGGCGCCGCGCTCCCAGCAGCAGGAGCGCCGCCAGCCCCCTGGCAGAGTTAAGTCCCTTACACATACCCTCGCAGGTCTGACTCAGGGGGGACCTCTGCGCTCACCTTCCACTGCCATGGCTGCTGGGGGGGGTAGCAGGAGCAGCAGCAGCTCCATCAGCAGCAGCCTGAGTCTTCAGTCGCTAATGAGTAGCTTTCTTCACCCGCATAGTGAGGCTAATCATGAGCAGCAGAAAGACCTGGAGCAGGCCCTGAACCAGCAGGTAGTGTCATACCTTGACATGACCATGCCAACGCATCTTGAGGACCCGCTGGACTTCTGGGCAGCCAAACATGACTTGTGGCCGCAACTGGCAGAGTTTGCCCTGGGAAAGCTGTCCTGCCCAGCAAGTAGTGTGCCATCTGAGTGGGTGTTTAGTGCGGCGGGGGCCATAGTCATGCCAAGGAGAACTCGTCTGTCCACGAAAAATGTGGAGAGACTCACCTTTGTGAAGATGAATCAGGCATGGTTCAGCCAGGATTTCCAGCCACCAATGGCTGATCCTTGGTAGTAGCTGATGCATGGTAGCTCCTTATGCTGCTGCCAACTCCAGGGTGTGTCTTTCAGGCAATATATGGGCTCCCTATGCTGCTGCTGCCAACTCCAATGTTAGCACTCTTAAAAGACACATGCTAGCATATTTGGGATGCCCCCACCCCGGTTAAAGGCAATGGCTGCTGGCAATTTGACAACGTGATTTTCTTTACAAAATGCAGTTAATAGACAGGTACTCTTGAAATATTTATGCTAGTATTTGGGATGCCCCCCGGCGAAAGGCAAATTTTGCTTAAAAAGTGACTTTGATTACAAAATGCAACCAGTTATTAGACAGGTAGTCTTGAAATATTAATGCTAGTGTTTGGGATGCCCCCTGCTCACATACAGAGGTGGCCTCCTTTGATAGTGGAAAAGTGACGTTGATTATAAAATGCAAGCAGCTAGTACACAGGCAGTCTTGAAATATTAATGCTAGTGTTTGGGATGCCCCCTGCTCACATATAGAGGTGGCCTCCATTGATTGTGGAAAAGCGATGTTGATTATAAAGTGCAACCAGTTATTGGACAGGTAGTCTTGAAATATTAATGCTAGTGTTTGGGATGCCCCCTGCTCACATACAGAGGTGGCCTCCTTTGATTGTGGAAAAGTGACGTTGATTATAAAATGCAAGCAGTTAGTACACAGGTAGTCTTGAAATATTAATGCTAGTGTTTGGGATGCCCCCTGCTCACATACAGAGGTGGCCTCCATTGATTGTGGAAAAGTGATGTTGATTATAAAGTGCAACCAGTTATTGGACAGGTAGTCTTGAAATATTAATGCTAGTGTTTGGGATGCCCCCTGCTCACATACAGAGGTGGCCTCCTTTTTATGTGGGAGAGTGACTTTGCTTACAAAATGCAGCCAGTTAGCACACAGGTAGTTTGAAATATTAATGCTAGTGTTTGGGATGCCCCCTGCTCACATACAGAGGTGGCCTCCTTTGATTGTGGAAAAGTGACGTTGATTATAAAATGCAACCAGTTAGTACACAGGTAGTCTTGAAATATTAATGCTAGTGTTTGGGATGCCCCCTGCTCACATACAGAGGTGGCCTCCTTTGATTGTGGAAAAGTGATTTTGCTTACAAAATGCAACCAGCTAGTACACAGTTAGTCTTGAAATATTAATGCTAGTGTTTGGGATGCCCCCTGCTCCCATACAGAGGTGGCCTCCTTTGATTGTGGAAAAGTGACTTTGCTTAAAAAATGCAACCAGTTATTTGACAGGTAGTCTTGAAATATTAATGCTAGTGTTTGGGATGCCCCCTGCTCACATACAGAGGTGGCCTCCTTTGATTGTGGAAAAGTGACTTTGCTTAAAAAATGCAACCAGTTATTTGACAGGTAGTCTTGAAATATTAATGCTAGTGTTTGGAATGCCCCCTGCTCACATAAAGAGGTGGCCTCCTTTGATTGTGGAAAAGTGACGTTGATTATAAAATGCAAGAAGTTATTAGACAGGTAGTCTTGCAATATTAATGCTAGTGTTTGGGATGCCCCCTGCTCACATACAGAGGTGGCCTCCTTTGATTGTGGAAAAGTGACGCTGATTATAAAATGCAAGTAGTTAGTACACAGGTAGTCTTGAAATATTAATGCTAGTGTTTGGGATGCCCCCTGCTCACATACAGAGGTGGCCTCCTTTGATTGTGGAAAAGTGACTTTGCTTACAAAATGCAACCAGTTAGTAGACAGGTGGTCTTGAAATATTAATGCTAGTGTTTGGGATGCCCCCTGCTCACATACAGAGGTGGCTTTCTTTGATTGTGGAAAAGTGAAGTTGATTATAAAATGCAAGCAGTTATTAGACAGGTAGTCTTGAAATATTAATGCTAGCGTTTGGAATGCCCCCTGCTCAAATACAGAGGTGGCCTCCTTTAATTGTGGAAAAGTGACGTTGCTTACAAAATGCAACCAGTTAGTAGACAGGTAGTCTTGAAATATTAATGCTAGTGTTTGGGATGCCCCCTGCTCACATACAGAGGTGGTCTCCTTTGATTGTGGAAAAGTGATAATTATAAAATGCAAGCAGTTAGTACACAGGTAGTCTTGAAATATTAATGCTAGTGTTTGAGATGCCCCCTGCTCACATACAGAGGTGGCCTCCTTTGATTGTGGAAAAGTGACATTGAATATAAATTGCAACCAGTTATTAGACAGGTAGACTTGAAATATTAATGCTAGTGTTTGGGATGCCCCCTGCTCACATACAGAGGTGGCCTCCTTTGATTGTGGAAAAGTGATTTTGCTTACAAAATGCAACCAGTTAGTAGACAAGTAGTCTTGAAATATTAATGCTAGTGTTTGGGATGCCCCCTGCTCACATACAGTGGTGGCCTCCTTTGATTGTAGAAAAGTGACTTTGCTTAAAAAATGCAACCAGTTATTAGACAGGTAGTCTTGAAATATAAATGCTAGTGTTTGGGATGCCCAAACACATACAGAGGTGGTCTCCTTTGATTGTGGAAAAGTGACGTTGATTATAAAGTGCAACCAGTTATTAGACAGGTAGTCTTGAAATATTAATGCTAGTGTTTGGGATGCCCCCTGCTCACATACAGAGGTGGCCTCCTTTGATTGTGGAAAAGTGACGTTGATTATAAAATGCAAGCAGTTATTAGACAGGTAGTCTTGAAATATTAATGCTAGCACGCTTTTTAAAGAATGACACCAGGTAAAGGAAAAGCTAAACAGGCAGGAGTATTATTAACACTAAATAGGCTTGGAAGCTAAAGCAAACACTTTAAACTGTCCCTGTCTTTGTCTGTCACTGTCATAGGCTCTCTCCTTCTCTATCTGCCACTCACTGCTTCTTCTGTTCTTTGTTCTGTTCCTCGCTCTATCTATCTGCCTGATCTGCTCTGGCCGCAATACAGTGTCAGAATGATCTTCCGCAAGATGGCCGCCGTTTATATAGGGCTGTGACATCATCGGTAAGCCTGTCTGCTGATAGGTAGGACATGTCCTGACATGTGGATCCACCATTTTAGATGGGCTGTATAGCAGTAAATGGAGTTTTAAGGAAGCGATTTGAGCGATCGAATCGCTGTGATATTCAGAATCGTAACGAATCGAATATTTAATAAAAAAGGTAAGAATTTTGGCAAATTAGATGTTCTTTCAACTTTTAAGTTGCAAGGCACTAAAATTATTGGGGGATGGGTATGAATCTCCACTCTTTTTTGACTAGATGTCTTCTTTAATCTCTATGTAATACAATGATCACGGCCAGGGACAGCCTTAGGTTGGAAGGCATCCTGTACAAGATTTCGGGATGGTGCCCCCCAAACACTCAAACATTCACACTCAGACAATACTGGAGATGCATGGAGCAAAATATGAGGTGAAGGATAGAGAGAAAGTGAAGAAGAGATTGAGAACAGGGAGAAGGGAAAAAGGGCGATTAATTGGCACATAGAGCTGGAGAAGAACAAAACATGGGGAAAAAAGAAAGAAAGATGGAGGGAATATGCTGGGGAAATCCTTTGAGCCAGCTTCAGCGTGCTCAGTCCCAGGTCATGGTGGGCAGTGGCAGCAATGGGCTGACGGCTGGCACCCTTCTCCTGTTTATCCTGGTTGCCTGGGTCTGTGTGACCACCATCTGCCACTGCCACTGCCGGCATCCTCTTCCCCCCCCTCTCCCCCGCTAGCCCACCTATCAGCCTCAACATTGCAGAAAGCTGCAAAAGTCAGGTTTCATCATCATCGTAGGTGTCTTGCCATGATGGCCACATCCTCACCCTCCAACATAAGTTCTTGGGCACCTAAGAACCCTAGGTATACAGCTGGAGTGTCATCATAGAACATTAGAGACTAAACAACTTGTGGCTGGGACGTCCTTGCTGATTTCAAGGGGGTGAGGAGGAGGCCTCAGCACTGTCGTCAGAAGTGTAGTAGGTGGAAGACAATCCCATGGAACTGGTAGCACTGCGTGCCATATAATCTATGACGGTCTCAACTTGTTCTGGCCTCACCGCTCTGGCAGCGGTACTGGGGCCTACAAAAGATGCTGCAAACCCTGATGCCTGCTTGCACCAGAGGAATGTGTAGCAGACACAAGTGTCCCCTCCCTGCAGCACCACAACCATGTCCCTGTCCCTTTTTGCTGCTTTCTTCATTGTTGGACACAGTGTATATGCTGCTTGTCCAAGTAAGTGCAGTGCGGGTGGGCAGAGGTGAGTAATTCTATCAAACCCCCAGGAAGTAATATGCAAAGGGTGCCAACAAGCGAGTACCTTTTTCTAACACCCAGTAGGCAGAATGCAAGGGCTGCCAATGAGTGAGTACTGACACTGGTGTGTCAGTAATATTTAATATCACTTGTTGAAACCACTGGTGTGTCCGTGCTCTTTAATACCATTTGCTCAATAAGACGGTACAAACGCACTCTGGTGGATGCATTGAGGGCTCAGTGGTGGCACAAGACCGAGGAGGAGGAGCAGCAAGTCGCCAATACAGCAAGAGAACCGGCACCATTTCACAGGGGAGGGTGAACATGGCCACTATGTGGAACTCCTTATTCCATCTGCCACATGCACCACCATCGTATATGGCCCATAGTACCAGGAGGCAGACTTTGGTGGATGACTACATGTCCACGCTTCTCCCGGTATTGAGCGATGTGATCAGCACCGCAGGGGGTTTCATCACCGACAGGAGGATCCATCTATCCACAGCCAACATCCATACATTCCTTAAGATGAACAAGGCTTGGCTGTGCCAGCACCTAAGTGAGTAGTTATGTATATGTTGATATAGTGATCTTAATATTTATGCCTAAAAATATATATATATATATATATATATATATACACATATATATATATATATATATATATACATATATTTATTGATATTATTAATTTACTCATTTATGTATATATTTGGCCTCCAACCTCTTGTAAAAAAAATAATATATATTTATTTTTTCATTTATGTATGTATTTCTTAATTTTTTTTTTCTGTTATTATTTTGAGTACTTTTCCCAGCCCATTTGGTGCAGAGCACATCACCATGGTGTTCTTCTCGATTTGCAGCCCTTTAGCCCCTGCTACCCCCATTTTACAGCCATTTTTTGTTCCACCAAATTTGGGTCCCCATTGACTTCATTGGGGTTTGGGTTGAGTTCAGGGACTCGAACCGAACTTTAGCAACAGGTTTGGTCGAACTTGTTGAACCCGAACTTCAGCAGTTTTGCTCATCCCTAGTTAGTACACTTAAAAGTTAAACTGCTTGTGAGCATTTTTTGTATGTCTCAAAAAACCTGAAAAAGCAGTTGCCAATATTGTTTTGGGGAATGGCGATGATTTAATATAATAGTTCTCTCTTGTAACTACACCTCTAAATTATTTGAGGTATTGCTCAAATTGGTCACAGTATTGTGCACGGCCATAGTTACTGTTTAGAAACCATTCATTGTGTGCATTGGATATCTGGAACATAGAAAAGAGTGGGAACTTTTTGTATTGAGGGAAATAACAGTGGCCAGGCGTGCTGTTACCAGGAATCAGTGTGCATTCAATTTCATGGCTGATGCAGAGCTTATGTTTAACCTGCTCTGTGTTTCCAGGATACTCCTGCGAATTGCACGTTATATGGGCGCCAAATTGCCGAGCTGTAAATTAACCTGGAGCTGCTGTCATGTCATCTCTAGAGGATCGATATGTGCCTTGCCAGAAATATCACCTTTGAAAAAACACATTTACAAAATGTTCAAGGACTTGTATTCAATCTACCTCCTTAACACGTGAGGAAAACTAGGGCTTGATGAAGGATATAACATATGAGGCTAATTCTAGTAATGTTTTCCCCAGCCTCAACAGTGTTATGATCACACAAGGCCTGAGGTGGATCAGGCACGCTGATAAGATACTAAAGTAGGCCCAATACATGATCTATCCCCTGAGACAACTAAGAAAATATGGCCTACTAGAGAAAAGAATGACCATAACTCATTGAATCAGTCTTTTGAGCATCATTCTCAGTTTTCTCTTTCATTTTTAGACAATCTGTACTTGCAGTGTAATTTCTAGGGGCTTCAAAATGTTGCACTTTCACCTCTAGCAATCTATTTAGGCTGGGTGGGGATCTTCTTGGGCCTTGAGGTGTTCTATGGCTGCAAGTGTGGGTATAGGGGCTCTAACAGTCTCAAACAAGAGTACAGACACACACAACATGACAGAATGTTTCATTTCATTTATTAAAGTGCCAACCACAGCAACTGTTCCAGCATTACAAATTCCAAGACACTTACAGATGGTTTTCAACACAATGGTGGGGCACCATTTTCCCACTGAGGCATTATTATAGGTCTGGTTCCCCATGTCTTCAGCTAAACACAATCTCATCCCAGTCAGATAATTTTCCTTTGGGGACCTGGGGCTTTACTCCCTCCGCAGGACCCAAGGACAACTAGGTGGCCTATTTTTGAGCTTCTCAGCAACTTGGTTCCATTCAATCTCCCCTCAATATGCTACTTGCTTCCAATTTTGAAGTACTCTGGCACCATAACAACTAGCTCTAACTGGTTTTGAAGCCCAGTCACAAATGCGTGAACCATATGGATTGCAGATGGAGCAGTGAATGCAGAAACATTGCTGCTGCGGGAATGTGAATAGTGGAGTACGCTGTTCTGTTTTTTTACTACAAAGGGGGTTCTAAGCGGTAAAGGTTTTGGTTTCCCTGGGGAGACTTAAAGCAGACAATAAAAAAAAACTAAAAGGGTACTTACCTATCATCCCACACAGCTGATTGCTGCCAGCCCGGCGATCAGTTACCCACCTAATCACTGGCACTTAGCCCCACACAGCCCTTGGTTTTCTGCTGTCTAGAGCTGGACCTTGTCCCCCACCATCAGTCAAAGGGCATGACCTCGGCCTACTACATCCATTGCAATGAATGGAGAGAGCTGAGCAGCACTCTGTGACTGATCCCGACCTAACATCAAACCCGTCTAAATATTCGGCTGTGGCATGGGTTTCAGTGATCAGGTGAGTCACTTATTGGCAGACTGGCACCAATCAGCTGCACTGGGCAAAATGTAAGTAACCTTTTATTTTCTATATTGCCCGCTAAATTACTTTAAAATGGGGCAATTTTTTTTTTTAACTTTACATTACTTTGATTTAAAAAAGGATTAAAAAATGTTGAACTGTTTTGTATTTATGGAGCAAATCAGGAAAAAGACTCACCATCTCTTATCTCAAAAGCTAAGCTTGTTATTTTCTGAGTAATAATCATCATTGGCCTGTATTGAAAAAAAAGAGATCAGACTGGTCAGATAACTGATACATACTTTCATAACATAATAATAACTCAAAACAAAATATAATAATTGACGGGATTCTGCCCTGGTCCTCAGGCTCCTACTTGCTGGTTGGTAGATTCTGGTCTCAGACTACCCATGTCAAAGTGTCTGCACTTAGCTCTATTCACTGTGTACAGAGGGGTGCCAGGCACTGGCTGTGCACAATCCTTGGTCTCAAGCAGGGCTTTCCAGTAGTCATCAGAGCAAAGGTGGAGGGGCGTAAACTGAAGATCCTTTTTTTTTTATTTTCCTATCCTATGAACCTAGGATAAGGTTAAACTGAACCTTTCACTCACAAGGCTATTTTCCTCTAGGCTCCTCAGTAGAGTAGAGGCCCACATAATAATACTTTGCTTTAAATAAAAAATCATCAAGAAAGGATGTTTCTCTAAGCATTATTCTCTGGGCTTAGCATGGATAATCTCTTTATTTACTAAAATCAGCTTTCCCTTATTTTTTCCATTTCTAGTCTCTAAATGGCAGACACCAGCTTAATAATGCATTAATTCAGACCAAAACCTTCGTAACATGACTCTAGTGTATAAATAAATCTAGGGCCAGGTTACAGTTTGTTCTTGGGACCTTCCGATTTGTGATTCACTGCTGTGTGAAAACCCTGGGATAACTAATTAACTTACCTCAAGTATCAATCCACATGCGCGGGCCCCATATGCCATCCGGAGATTCCAGGGGTCTCTCACCCAATGGCATCCTTAAAAGAGCACTATCGCGAAAAAATGGCCCAATAATAAAAATCCATATAAATATGCTGGATAGCAAGTGGAGGGGCGATTCAACCAACATCAGGGAATATCCAGCCAGGTTTATTTCTTTATAATAATCGAAGGGAGAGAAAATAATGGGTGGCAGGCTCTGTCACCTCTCATAGACTAAACCTGTCACCCATGAATTTTATTCCTACCAGGAAAAGAAAACCACAAGCTTGGTGAGAGTTTTATGCAGTTCAGGTGTATAAGTGACCCCTCCTCTCATTGGCAAATGTGTTTATATGGATTTTCAATATTACAATTTTGTGATAGTGCTCCTTTAATCAGGATGACCCTGTAAGAAAAAAAAACTGGGATTTGGTCCACTTTAGGTAATGCCATAATCATTGGCAATACTCCATACAAAATGTATTCTTGTCTCCCTGACAAGCTGTCCATTGTCACCTCCTTGTGTCTCTCCTGCATGTATTATACGCTGCAGTCAGGGGTGACTAGGCGTGACATTGCAGAATATGAGGGAAGTCTTCCATGGTGGGAAAGATTTTACTTCTTTGGGTGGGAAATAAAAACAATTGTCTTGTTAAGTTGCAAAAATTAAAGCTGGAGAACAGATTTAGTTTAGACTTTGAGGGGTAATTCCGTTTTCGATGGCATTTTAAAAAAATGGCCATTATCATGTGCCAAAATGATGTTCTCAAAGTGCTGAGCCTATCTGTTAATTTTTTTTATCTTTTTGTTTGAAACTTTGTTTTTTAAAAAGAAACCATTTTCTCTAGCAACAATGTGTTTACTTTAGCAACATACACCAAAGTGGCGTGTTTGGTGTATCGAGCAGATACTTCCTGACTCTGGCTTGCTAATCATCTGATTGGCTGAGGCAGAGAATACACTAAGAGCAGATAGAGTAAAGGAAAGGGAGAAGTATAATGCAAAGAGAAAGAATAGAAAACATGGGAAAGCATATGACAAAAGGGGAAGGAAAAAAAAGGGAGCAGAAGGTGGAAAAGGGGCCGATAGGGGCTGCCAGATCAAGAGAGAGCAACAACCCGTAACCCAGGCACTGGGGACGATTCAGAGCCAGTTAAAAATTTACACCCAGTTGACAAAAGTGAATGGCATTATCTCTTCTAAAAAAGAAGTAAATTTTCTCTCAGGCTCAACCCCCATATGTTGAGAAATCCAAGGTACTTGTCCAGCTAAATAGAGGTTAGCATTTTGTTAACTATAATTATCTACATAACTTTTAACAGGTTTAAGAAAATATCTGGAAAACACAGCGTTATACTTACCCAGAAAAATCGGCAGAATACTGCCCATAATCAAAAATATAAACTCTTGCTATTTGGCACAACGTGAGGTATCCCAAAGCAAACACAAAGCAGATTCTAAGAGAAAAATGAAAAGAAAATGTTAATATGCAAATATATATCAAAGTATCATACACTAGTCTAAAGATTGAGGCAGCAGGAGGACAGGTAAGGACAGAGACAGAAAATACAACCTTTATAGAAGCATCAGAGATGGAGGTAAAGTCCAATTTCAGGCAAAAGATAAAAAAAGCTATACTCACCTTTTCTCCCATGCAGCCCATCTCTGCAGCAACAGGGCTGGACTATGAGGGGGCACATGCCCTGGGGCTTCCACCACTCCCAAAGGGAGCTCCACCAACCTTTAGGTTATGGTCTGGTCCAAGAGGCTTTTCAGTCTTTGTTCTTATGGGCTGTGCGGTCAGCAACAAAAATATTGGTGGCAGCGGAGGTCCCCGTGCCTGGGCAAGCTTTTTTTGTTTTTGCAAACCTGCAGCCATAGCCACCACAGGGCAGGGCGGCGAGTCTGGAGCAGAAAAGCTGCTGACAGCAACGCTACAGTGATGGGTGCGTGCAGAGCTGTTGTGACCCCTTACTGCACATAAGCCGCTGGCAGCTCGCAGCAGGACATCAGCTGAGCGACTATACTACCACCTGTCCAGAAAGGCAAAGCAGGAGTTTCCAAGCAGCCCACACCCACACAAGGGTGGCACAGAGGACTCGATCTGACGTTCCAGTAAGGAGGCGGGTGCCAGACAACCACCAATCAGTTACTTGGCTGGACTATTACTTTAAAGGAGAAAAAAAATACTGTATCTAAGGCCTCCACCAGATTTTGTGCCCAGGGGCCTCCACCACACTTAATACGGTCCTTCTCCTAAGCCACAGCTCTCTAGTCACCCTGTTCAGCACCTGGTCGTGTGCGCGTCTCTCTTTCTCTCTGATGCGGAGACTCCCCCGGCCTCGTCACTGTGAGCTAGCATGCCCCCTTCCATTCATAGCAATGGAGAGGGGCATGTTAGGTCTTCACACACCCCTTTCTATTGCATTGAATGGACACGCCATTTATACACAACTAATGAAACCCCATTGAAATGTATGGAAGAGCACTCAGAGCGACAGGTAGGCTCCTGTGCCTAGAGCTCCGGCGCTATATAACCTGACCCACCTGTAGTAATACATGTGAAACTACATGACGCTGTTAGAGGCGCTCACCAGATTCGCTTTCTTAAATGTGGTGTGGTAAGGTGCAAAGGGCCGTTATTGACGGCAGGTATGTAGCACCAATGTACCTGGCATTGGTGCAGTAAAGCCGTATAGCTTGTTTTCCAGCATCAGCTGCTGGTGGCAGTTTGCTGCTGATGATTTAGAATAGCCGAAAGGCTAACCTGGGACGGCTTTACTGGGATGGAGTAGAGCAGGGTGGGACTCCATCCCACTACCCAGGTCCGGGTTTTGCGGGCTCTTTAAATAGCCTGGGGAATCAGCTGTGGCCTGTCCTTTGTCTAGAGCTCACATGGGAGTGAGACTCTGTGAGCCTGGCTGAAATCTCCTGTGGAGGCTGTTCATGCGGACCTGAGGCCTATTTGACTGTAAACAGGACCTTTGCTCAAGGACTAAAAGCTGTTTGCCTGACTGTATCATTTATGCTGCATATATTTCCTGAAAAGGTGATGTAACCTGTATGGACATATGCTTTTGTGGATTTTTGTGTGAAATAAACACAGACTTTACTTTGAACTGTTTGCCTCTGCCTCTATACTGCTGACACCCGGTCGCCTACCAGAGCTAATCCACCACAGTGGTTTTATGTACAGCACCCGAAGTTCACCAGACGCTGCCTGCCACTACGAAGCACTACCTGGCGTTATCGTTTCTTAAATAATTTCCCAAGTGATAACATCCATATTATGGCCCTTATTCATCAAGCGATAGCGCCAGGTAGTGTCTGACGAGCGCCAGGTAGCGGCAGCTAACGGCGACTACCGACTCAAGTACGCCCGGCGGCGGTCACAATGACGCATTTATCAAGCTAAATGAGGCTAGCGCCGGCGAGAGCGACGGCTAGCGCGGCATTCATCATGAAGCCGGCTGGCCCGAACAGCGCCGCTGCAAATTCCTTCACAGCGACACGTATTACCTGGCGCTACCTGCCGCTCTCCCATACATTTCAATGGCAGACGCTGCAATGATTGTTTTTAGTGGTGTTGGGGTTTTTTTCTTTGGTACAAAATTCAACACATGTTTATATTGATATGTTTTATGAATCTGGCTGGTTATTTATATGTATTAGAATTTTTTTTTATTTTTCACAATGTAATGTTGTGAGTGACATGGGAATTGCATCTCCTCCACCCAAACTCATTGGCATCAAAATCGCTGGTTTTCCACACAAACGGGGCTTGTAAAGCTATTTTGTAGCCTGTCAGGTTGGGCGGTCACGTTCGCTCTTAGAAATTGTCAGCGCCCAAGCTATTCGGCAGCCCTGTCCTTGATGAATCTGTGTTGGTCAGTGTTTGTGCAGTCGCTGTTTTAATTCGCTATGTGGCGGCGCGAGCGTCGCTGTGCCTCGCTGCGCTGCGTTGTGCGGCGCTGTGCTGTTCATACATGTGCCCTTCTGCCATTTGCAAGGAATTCACTTCCCGCGACCCCAGTCGTTGTTAATGAATACACTGTAGTTGTGAGCGTGCCTGGCCACATATTGCAGGATTAACATTCAGTCGTACCAGCTCATAACAACCCGTTATGCATTCTCATGTGTGCCACATTTTCAGGTAGTTGTCTAGTTTGATTGTGTGATGACTTTGTGAAGGAATAAGATCTGTATATTTAAGCACAACGGTGTATGCTTTAGAAGGACCTATGCATTACAGTATGTAGAATCCCCTGCTAAATCAAGCTAATAATTTGTGGCGCCTTTGGCCCTAGCTTGTTTTGCAGCGTCCTTTTAATGTTTTTCCGCCACTTAGCGTGCACATAGCTGATATTAGCTTGTCCCTGTTGCGCGCATGTTTGTTTTTGAATTTTGAAGCACAGTTGCTTGCGTCATATCCGGTTCCGGGATCCTCCTTTGCGTTTCAACGCCACCTTAAGGTAAAACTGTCTAGCGCTTATGCCAATAGCTTGTTTTGCAGCGTCATTTTAATGTTTTTCCGCCACTTAGCTTGCACATAGCTGATATTAGCTTGTCCCTGTTGCGCGCATGTTTGTGTTTGTATTTTGAAGCACAGTTGCTAGCGTCATATCCGGTTCCGGGATCCTCCTTTGCGTTTCAACGCCACCTTAAGGTAAAACTGTCTTGCGCTTATGCCACTAGCTTGTTTTCAAGCGTCATTTTAGTTTTTCCGCCACTTAGCTTGCACATAGCTGAGAATAGCTTGTTGCTGGGGCGCGGAGCGTATTTTTGTTAGGTTTTTTTTTTTTTTTGGTCTAATGTCGCTAGCGTCATTTCCGGTTCCTGTTTCCTCCTTAGCGTTTCCAATATGGCTCCAAAACGGAGAGTAATGCGCCTCCCCAGCTCCTCCTCAGATTCCGGACCCACCACCCCTCCCCCACCTCCCCCACCTACCTCACCTTCCCCAAATACCACCCCTCCCACCCATTCCCCTCCTGGGCCAAGGAAACAAAGGCGCACCCGGGTGGATAGCCGTGTAAATGGCTAGGTGGTGAAAGTGAGTATTTTATTTATTTATTTTTAGCTTAAAAATTGATAAACACACAGGGGGGATAGGGGCAGAATTTGTATTGTTTTCAGGCCAAAATTTAACACTCCACGTGGGGCATCCCCATTGTGGATGTCCTGCTGGGATGGCCCCCCCCCCTGGAGGGCCCTAAAAATTACCTCTGCCCCGTCCCATCTGTGCATGCGTGAGTTGCGGATGCCTATTGCGCTTACCTCTAGCAGGGTGTACCCCTGCGCCATACATATTTTCATTTTGTGTGCAGGCGCACTCCCTGTTAGAGTCAAACGCCACATGCGTACTTTGCCCTGCAGACACAGCTGAGCTGGTATGCACCTCCCAACGGCCTTGGATGCGCATACCACACCGGCGTGGAGCGCTGTGTTTGGCTTGCGGAGTGACGTGGGAGTGTCCTCAGCGGTGTATTTGTGGCCTTCCAAGGGGGTTGCAGACAGTGGGCCACCCACAATAGTTGTGGCCCACAAAAGTGCACCCAAACCCAGAATAATGTTAATCCTGGGTGTGGGTCCACTTTGATCTTGTCTCTGTATAACTGTTTATGACATTGTTCTGATGTCATGTATTTATTTTTTATTATTTTTTTTTTTTTTTTCATAGGACTTCTGCCTGGCCGAATACGACTATGCCCGAGGAGCTAAAAAACGCCTTGCCATGGAGGTGAAGGCCACTGTGTCCCGGCGCTTCAAGACCGACCTGACCATCCGGGCCATCCAACAAAAATGGTCTGATTTCAAGCGCCGGGACCCAGAAGGCGTGTACCGCCTATATGATGCCTACGCATCAGGTAAGTTAAAGCTTATGTTCTTTTTTGCCTTTGTGCAGAATCATCTGCTAAGCTGTGTCCTTTTTTGCTCTTTATATTAATTATTTGCTTTCACCCCCTCCACACAGATAAGCGTCCTCCCCTGGGGAAACGTGGGAAGGGATTCCTCCCCCGAACCAGGCAGGCGGACTCGGGGGAGTCATCGGGGGAGGGTCCCTCCCGCGGGTCCTATTTAGAGGACCCAGGGGAGGAAGGGGATGACGCCCCAGAGGAGTGTGCTGCTGGGGGGCAGGCTGGATCAAGCCTCAGCTCCTCACACTCTGAGTCTGAGGACTCTCACCAGGCAAGGGGCCACTCTCAAGCAGGGAGTGAGAGGGAGGAGGGTGGCCCTTTGCCTGGTGGATCTTCTGAGCAGAGTGTGAGGAGCCGAGGCTCCCCGCCTCCTCCTCAGAGCCCTCCCTGGGCTTCAAGTGGCGCTTCATCCCCTGGTGAGTTTACATGTTTTAATTGTTAGTCTGTGACAGGTTTCATCTGTCCATTTGTGCTTAGCCCTTGCCATTCCTCTGTAATTTGCAGGGCATCATATAGGCGGCACCTCCATGGCATTTTGGCGTCAAATCCTCCTCGGGCATAGTCGTGGTAAGTGTATGTTGTTAGCCATCTCATTTTGGAATTTATGTCATTCCTTAAAGTGGACCAACAAACATTGATGATATTGCTTGGATTCTCGCGCCTTCCCTGCCCAATCACATCCCTCACCCAGGGCCACCCCCCAACAAAACACCACAAACTACTTCCCTCTTTGGGGGTGGCAGAAGCCATTGTCCCCGCCTCCTGTGTGGCACTCGAGATGTGTGTGCGCCTGCGCTCTGTTTCATACTGGCATGCGCGTGCGCACACACTGGAGGAGTGATGTGCGGAAGGCAGGGGCGGTGGCGGAATAAAATTGTGTTGCTCTGCCAAAGTAGACTAAAACACTGAATATTAACAATCCTGGGTCTTGGACCACTTTTAACAGACACGTTTCCTGGTCCATTGTCTCAGCTGGTTTGCTAATGTACATTAACATCACAAACCACACTACAGTGCTAGCCAACTGGCAACCACCCCTATGTTTCTGGCCACACCATGATGTGTGCTAGCAATAGTTAATTTACGTTAAGTAGTTAGGCCAAACACATGTTGCACACTGGTAACATTAGCCATTAAATTGGTAATGAGTCATTTACATTGCAATGTAAAGGTTAGTGCCAGATTTTCATAACGGATACATGTGGCAACCATAAACACTTCACATTAACTAATGGACCAGGAATATAGTAAATATCGTTTAACATGTATGTAAACATGTCTGTTTTTTTTTAGGTAAGACTCAATAACCAGATGGATGTCAAATCTTCGGGTGTCATAGCTCCACTAAATGTTGTTTTGTATTTTGTTTTTTTATGGACAGATGTTGCTACGCAGACGGAGGCAGAATTCCTCCTCCCCACACCAGCTCCAGGGACGGCCAGCAGCATGGGCCACCGCCACAGCTGCGATGGTGAGTACATCCAAATTCATATGGGTAAATACTTGTGAAACCTTTCTCTTCTAGTTACATCTGTAGACATTTTAAATTTACCAATGTGTGAATTTCACACACATCTAGGTTAAATGTGTTTGTACAATAATCCAACATGCCAGTCACCATCCTTGATAGTTGCCTCACATTCTTGTTACGGACACATACGGACTATTTGTGGCGTATAGACAACCAAATGGGCCTGATTAGGTGTTTACCCATAACATTATAGGGCAAACTTGGATCATCCTTAGGCCCTGATGTTTGGCTGGGACTAAAGACATAAATGTCCTTACTTGGCCATAAACATTATTACATTTGCAAGAGTTAACCTGGCCCAACACCAAGGGTGTTTAATGTGCATTAAACATTTAATTTGCCAACAACTAACAACTAACACCCCGCGGAACATACGATAAGTGCATGTACCGCGGGTCAAAACCACCAAGCAAACCCCTAATTATCGGAACTTATCTTCCGCTGGCTCCCGCGCACCACTCCAGACGTGCATTTGTCCGCCCTGGGCCTCTGTGAATGGCCGCCGGGTCCCCATGAGCAGCCAGAGAGTGACATGCGTGAAGAGGCGGCGGAAGAGGATTGTACATTCCTGTTCCCTGCATAGACGTTAGCGTGCGTTTTTTGGGCCAATCACGTTGGAGCATGGAGAGGTGAGTGGCTATGGATTACTGTGTGGATACACACATCAGGGAAAAAACAGATCTGTGAGCAACAACAAAGTGGCCCAAAACCCATGATAAACTATATTGTGGGTGTTGGTCCACTTTAAGAGTAAAGGTATGTTGTCCTAACATGTTTTCAAGCCAATATTAAACCTTTAATTTAAAATGTTAAGGGCACATTGTTCACCAATGTTAATGTGAGTGTTAGCAAGTTAGAAACACTGACATTACATTGCTACATCTGTGTATGTTGAGTTCACAATCAAATTCTAACATATTTTTTTTAATCACATCTCTACAGCTTGTATACGCCAGCATCGCAGACTGTGGCGGGCCTTCCGACAGATGAAAGGGATGCTGCTGGCCATGAAGAGGCGTCGGAGACGTTAGGGTGGGGGGGATGGCTGCCATTTCTATTGTTTTTGGCTTTGTTGGCCTATGTTGGCCGTGTTGGGCCAATTTTTTTAAATAAAATTTTTTGTACTAATAACTGTGTTGTTCCTTGACCAGCATAGGTTTAGATTCCAAAAAACCATTATGTCTAAAATTAGGCAGCCATTTTGAGCCAGTACATGTTTACACCATAGTAAGCAATGTTAACTAATGTGGCACATAAATGGTGGCATAATATTAGAGATGATGGAGCAAAACATCCATGACTGTGTAGTTCGCTTTCACATGTATGGATAAACACAATTTAGAGGTGGTTTTCAAAAATATATTTACATAAATCATAAAAAAAGGTTTACAAATTAATATTCTTGGCTGGGTGGCCGGGGAGGTTGGGAGTCATTGCTAGGGGCGGTGTTGGGGGACAACAGTGCAGTAAAAAATATAGACTGCTGTTGTATGAGCTGTTGTAGCAACAACAAAGTTTGGTCCTGCCGCTGGAGACCTTCTGCCTGGCGCTGTATTGCTTCTTCCTGGCGCTGTACAGATTGCTCTATTACATTTGCCAGCCGACCAAGGTCCTGGTTCTGTAGTTGGTTTTGCCGTAACTGGTCCACCTGGCGCTGCAGGGCCTCATTTTGTTGCTGACACATCAGCACCTGATTTTCCAACGCCGCAATGCGCTCATTAGTTCCATCACGCGGCTGTTGGCGACTGTAGTCCTCCAGCATCCGGACCCCTAGCTCGTAGAAATCGGCACTGGTTGGTGCCACACCTCCTCTTGCTGTGGTTTGAGGCTAAACAAATAGTAAACCACATTTTAGTCAAACAGAACCAATGCAGTTATGCCCCTCCAAAAAATTACCATAAACACTCACTATACAACTTACCCTTGTCTGAGCCTCTGAAGCTTGGCCACATGGGACTTGGGAAGAGGTCCCAGCTTGGGGTTCTGGTTCCGCCTCCTGCCAAAACAACAATGAAAGGAAATGTGACATGTTGCTTCTTCCACTACCCACGAATATGCCAATGTGTTTCGAGGTCGTCTACATCAGCCATGTTACCTGCGTGTCCTCCGGCACAGGTAGGCTCGAGGTATCGCTGCCAGAGAGTCGCAATTCAACATCCGAGATGTCGGGCAAGTTGGCATATGCTAAACAGGAAAATCAGGTTAGTAGGTCTGTGGGCCAAACTCTAATGTAACCTGGTTAGGCTATCGAGGCCATACCTATAAAAAGTTCCCAAATACACACTAGACCAAAGGTCTCTGTTAAACTCAGATTGTTAACATGTATGTTACAGGACTAAGACGCACTAATTTCTGCAAATCACATCAGAAACATTGCTTAAATTAAACATACCCGCAATATCCCAGATGTCTGGAGTGGGGTCCTCACTCGAGCTTGGACCTTGAAAATACATGTGGACACACAAGTTGCCAGAAGCAAGTGGCACAAAAGTAGAGCCAAAATACAGACTAGAGCAAGGCCAAACCACTTACCCTCATCTCTGGCAGCTGGAACTTGAGGGGCCCTTTCTGGACAGCCACTTCCGATATTCGGGTCAACTAAAAAAAAAAAAAAAAAAGTATGTAAATAATCAGCAAACTACTACGGGGAATGTTTGGCTAAAAAGATGTCTGCAAAAATACATTGCTATCACTCAAAAAACTAATAGACTGACCCTGGGGAGGCAACCAGCACTCCCAAGAGGCATCTTCAAGTTTACCAAGCTAACATGTAGCTTAGTAGACTAACCAAATTGAACCAGTGTAACATAAACAGCATAAAGGATACATTATGTCTTGCTCTACACACCAACAGGGTCCTGTTGACCGGCAACATCGGAAGTGGGGTCCAAAGATGAACCAGTCACTTGGCCTACCAAGAAAAAAGAAGAATGAGACACATGCACTTGAGTAAAAGTGGATCAAGCAAGGTGAACACATGCACTTACCGACATCCAAAGAGTAGGTGGGATCCGGAGGAGATGCTGGGGCCAAGGGCATGGGAGCTAGGCCAAAATAAAACCAACATTGAGCCATAGCTAATGTGCGTTGCAAAATACAACATGCATTAAGGTGTGTGAGCAGCTCTTTCACTATTATTCACTAATCAAGCCCAGTGTGGCTCCCACATTGATATGCCGATATATGGCTACACATCTCTGTCGTCCTACATATCTACACATGTTAGGGCCTTGTTAGTTAGTTGCTGTGAGTGTTACAGTGGGCGTGCAATTAGGGCGCACGCACATATTATTAAAACTCAACAGGGCAAACCTTGATTGTTTGAGCTGCTCCCACACCCATTTGTTAACAAAACAACCAGCAACCAAATTATGGGTAAATACCTTCAATGGCAGACTGGGGTAGCCTTGAGGTTGCTGGAAGGGCAGGAGCTTGGGTGTCCTGAGGCACATCCCGGACAGCAGCATGTGCACCTATGCATAAAGCAACAGACAGAAAAGTTACAAATGTTTGAGCTGTAATGTAATACTTCACAGGTCCTACTGTTAGTTGTTCAGAATGTAAAAATGCAAATCACATACATTTACATTAGGTTATTATAAAAGCCAGAAAATATGTACCTTCACTCCAACCGGTGGTGTCATCCCCAGGATCCACACCCTGCAGCCGAGCCAGTGGGATTTTGGCCTTCAGCATCTCCTCATACGGCCTGTAGGTACTCTTTGGAGCCTGGATGAACCCACTGTCCACATCAAGATCGTGATTCATCTTTTTCATAAGGGCCCCTCGCAAAGTGTAGAAGCGTTTCCTGCAGGATGGGCCACTACGTGGGTGTTGAGCTGTGCTACTAAGCTCCACACCAATGGCATCCCACAGTTTGCTTCTTTCTTGTTTGCCTATGGACTTGCTTTGGGAGCCAAAGAGTAGCTCCCATTTAGCAAGTGTAAGGCGCACAAGATGATTATTCTCCCCCAAATTAAATTCAGGCTCCCTCTTGGCACCTGGGCGCTTAGCCTGGGGTGCTGCCCCACCTTCAGGCTGTGCCCTTTTCCTTAAGGGAGGTCTGCGCACAGCACCCACCAAACTCCTACTCGGGCCTGCTGTGGCCGGCAGATGTCCTGAATTTGGCTCCATCCTGTAGCTGCACACACACACAAATACACACCCAACAAGCACGCATGCAGACTACAGAATGGCATCGCAATCTGTTAGGCTTGGTCAGGTTTTATGTGCTCTAACAGCCAATCCAAAAGCAGCCCACTTAATTGATTCACACATACAGCCCAGTTCCTTCTAGGCACACCTCCACTGCACTGACAGAAGCATGTGTGTTAGCCAATTAACTCATTACAGACCTCATTAAACAAACAACACACACCCAAATCCAACAATGGACTGATGTATCTCAAACCCTTGTGACATGTGGTTAGGCTAACGGCTATTTAAAAAAACAGCAGCTTACCTTTCATTGGTCCACCCCTGATATTTGGTCCATGTCCGTTAATGCACGCAAGTTACGGCTCAAGTACGCTAGTAGCGCTACTAGCGTGCGCGTGCGCACTCTGTTTTACGCACACCTGGGTCGGCTAATTGGCGCCCGGAAATAGCAGAGCGACGCAAAAGGCGGCAAAGCGGACCTGTCACTTTAGAAAATGAAGTATAAAAGGAAGGAATGTTCTAGCTTCTGCTATTCTTACACTGTGGCAAAGGCTGTGGTGTGGTGCTGTGCTCGCTTCCCTTAGCTCATTTGAGCCTCTGTCTGGTTTCTGTCCTCACTCTCTGTGGCTTGTTGGGTGATTTCTGACATCAGTGCTGTTTCTTTAGGAGCTTGGTTTTGGTGGCATCTGCAAATCTTGTGTAGCATACAGCAAGTGAGGCTTGATTTTGGGGCCTTTTGTGGGCTGTGCAGCAACTCCCCTCTTGGTTGTGCCTAACTTAGAAAGCTGGTTTTCAGCAGGCTGGTGGTTTGGACCACTATAGTTCTGGTTTTGTGGTGAGCTGCATTGTAGCGGGTGTGTGTGGAGTGTGATTGTTTGTGTGTTGTGTGTTAGTGGTTTTTTTTGTTATTTTTTGTTTTTGTATATATCTTTAGTGTGTGTGATGGATAAGAGGGTGATGTATGGTGTCTGGGTGGATGGATGTATGTGTATGCTGAAAGAGCAGGAGGAAAGGGAGCGGGGTGTTGTGAGGCTTAGGGCACCCCGCTCCTTTGCAATCCGCCTTTCAGTATGGGACTTAAGTGACGAGCAGATCAGGAGCCGCTTCCGTCTGAATCGTGCTGCACTACAGTCCCTATATGATCAGATTAAGACCAAAATCGAGCCATCCACCAAACGCACTCATTCCATTCCAGGCATAGTACGCCTGTGTGCCACTCTTACTATTTTGGCACGAGGGACCTTCCAGGCAACCTCAGCCCTCCTCAGCGGGATAAGCCAGGCTACTATGAGCCGCATCCTAATCCAGGTAGTTCTGGCAATTTGTGATTTAATCCCAATTTACATCAGGTTTCCTGAGGATGAGGAAGAGGTTGCCAAAATAAAACATGCTTTCTATCTGATGGGAGGGATCCCGAATGTGCTAGGGTGCGTTGATGGTACACATATCCCTTTCCGCCCTCCCCGTGCACAGGAGCTGTCCTACAGAAACCGGAAACAATTCCATTCAATGAATGTGATGGTGGTCTGTGACCCAGACATGAGGCTGCGGGCGGTGAGATCGGGGTTCCCCGGCTCATGCCACGATTCTTACGTCTTGCAGCGGACAGTCCTGTGCCGGAAGTTTGATAACAACGAAATGCCAGCTGGCTGGCTACTGGGTAATAAATTAACCATGTCAATGTATTTTGCTAATATGTGGCCTAGTAAGCCAATTTTAACCAAACTACCACCAAAAAACATGTACTAGTACTAATTGCTGTCTCTCTCCTTGTGTTTTTTCTACAGCGGACAAGGGATATGGGCAGAGAACGTGGGTCATGACTCCGGTCAGGAACCCACGGACCTCTGCCCATGAACGCTACAATGCAGCGCATCGCAAGACCAGAAGCATTGTGGAAAGAACCATCGGCCTGCTGAAAGCACGCTTTCTCTGTTTGGCACGGCCAGGAGGAGAGATGCTCTACAGCCCACAGAAGGTTTCCAAGATCATCCTTGCCTGCTGTGTGCTACACAACATTTGCATTTGTCACCGAATCCAAGCCCCCGAGGAGACAGCACTGGTGCCAGAAATCCCCAACCTGCCCGCAGATAGAAGTGAGGACACCCAGACTGGCGATGAGCTAAGGGAAAGGCTGATCACTTCTTTTTTTGCGGTAAGCTAACTACCCTTCACTCTAATGCAAGTACTGCACTACTGGTTAAATGTATTTGACCTCCCATCCAAATGAGCAAAAAAACACACTAAGGGGGGTGTAAGATGACCCCAACCACTCTAAGGGGGGTGTAAGATGACCCCAACCACTCTAAGGGGGGTGTAAGATGACCCCAACCACTCTAAGGGGGGGTGTAAGATGACCAAAACCACTCTAAGGGGGGTGTAAGATGACCCAAACCACTCTAAAGGGGGTGTAAGATGACCCAAACCATTGTAAGGGGGGGTGTAAGATGACCCCAACCACTCTAAGGGGGGTGTAAGATGACCCAAACCACTCTAAAGGGGGTGTAAGATGACCCAAACCACTCTAAAGGGGGGTGTAAGATGACCCAAACCACTCTAAGGGGGGTGTAAGATGACCCCAACCACTCTAAGGGGGGTGTAAGATGACCAAAACCACTCTAAGGGGGGTGTAAGATGACCCAAACCACTCTAAAGGGGGTGTAAGATGACCCAAACCATTGTAAGGGGGGGGTGTAAGATGACCCAAACCACTCTAAGGGGGGGTGTAAGATGACCAAAACCATTCTAAGGGGGGTGTAAGATGACCCCAACCACTCTAAGGGGGGTGTAAGATGACCAAAACCACTCTAAGGGGGGTGTAAGATGACCCAAACCACTCTAAGGGGGGTGTAAGATGACCCCAACCACTCTAAGGGGGGTGTAAGATGACCCCAACCACTCTAAGGGGGGTGTAAGATGACCAAAACCACTCTAAGGGGGGTGTAAGATGACCAAAACCACTCTAAGGGGGGTGTAAGATGACCCCAACCACTCTAAGGGGGGTGTAAGATGACCAAAACCACTCTAAGGGGGGTGTAAGATGACCAAAACCACTCTAAGGGGGGTGTAAGATGACCAAAACCACTCTAAGGGGGGTGTAAGATGACCAAAACCACTCTAAGGGGGGGTGTAAGATGACCAAAACCACTCTAAGGGGGGTGTAAGATGACCCAAACCACTCTAAAGGGGGTGTAAGATGACCCCAACCACTCTAAGGGGGGTGTAAGATGACCAAAACCACTCTAAGGGGGGGTGTAAGATGACCAAAACCACTCTAAGGGGGGTGTAAGATGACCCAAACCACTCTAAAGGGGGTGTAAGATGACCCAAACCATTGTAAGGGGGGGTGTAAGATGACCCCAACCACTCTAAGGGGGGTGTAAGATGACCCAAAACATTCTAAGGGGGGTGTAAGATGACCAAAACCACTCTAAGGGGGGTGTAAGATGACCAAAACCACTCTAAGGGGGGTGTAAGATGACCAAAACCACTCTAAGGGGGGGTGTAAGATGACCAAAACCACTCTAAGGGGGGTGTAAGATGACCCAAACCACTCTAAAGGGGGTGTAAGATGACCCAAACCATTGTAAGGGGGGGTGTAAGATGACCCCAACCACTCTAAGGGGGGTGTAAGATGACCAAAACCACTCTAAGGGGGGGTGTAAGATGACCAAAACCACTCTAAGGGGGGTGTAAGATGACCCAAACCACTCTAAAGGGGGTGTAAGATGACCCAAACCATTGTAAGGGGGGGTGTAAGATGACCCCAACCACTCTAAGGGGGGTGTAAGATGACCCAAAACATTCTAAGGGGGGTGTAAGATGACCAAAACCACTCTAAGGGGGGTGTAAGACGCCAATGTTGGTTATCAAGTAATGCATTTTTGTATTTGCTACAACTATACTACTTTAAATATCTATACTAACTGCACTTTTCTTATTTTTTCAGGCACAAACACGGGCACCGTGATCTATATGTTGGACTTTCCCTACTTTATTTTACTTTACTTTGCTTTTTCCTTTCTGTTTTAATTTTACTTTACCATTTCTCTTTTGTTAATTTTTTATTTTAGGTAGATTTGAATAAAAAATCTACTATATATAGATACATGTGGCTATGTGTTTAATTCTGGTGAACGTTTCCTTGGCATTCGACTTCCTATAGTAATTATATTTTTCTGGCTGATTTATGTTTTTATTTCCCTTTTCCATTTTCATATTATTTCTCATTTCTGCTTTTCTTTTCTTTTTCTATTTTCCTTTCTCATTTCTTATTTTCTTTTTAATATTTTGCTTTCTCATTTCTATTTTTCTTTTTTCTATTTTCCTTTCTCATTTCTGTTTTTATTTACTTTTTCTATTTTCCTTTCTCATTTCTGTTTTTATTTTCTTTTTCTATTTGCCTTTCTCATTTCTGTTTTTCTTATTTCTATTTTCCTTTCTCATTTCTGCTTTTCTTTTCTTTTTCTATTTTCCTTTCTCATTTCTTATTTTCTTTTTAATATTTTGCTTTCTCATTTCTGTTTTTCTTTTTTCTATTTTCCTTTCTCATTTCTGTTTTTATTTACTTTTTCTATTTTCCTTTCTCATTTCTGTTTTTTTTTTCTTTTTCTATTTGCCTTTCTCATTTCTGTTTTTCTTATTTCTATTTTCCTTTCTCATTTCTGCTTTTCTTTTCTTTTTCTATTTTCCTTTCTCATTTCTTATTTTCTTTTTAATATTTTGCTTTCTCATTTCTGTTTTTCTTTTTTCTATTTTCCTTTCTCATTTCTGCTTTTCTTTTCTTTTTCTATTTTCCTTTCTCATTTCTTATTTTCTTTTTAATATTTTGCTTTCTCATTTCTGTTTTTCTTTTTAATATTTTCCTTTCTCATTTCTGTTTTTCTTTTTTCTATTTTCCTTTCTCATTTCTGTTTTTCTTTTCTTTTTCGATTTTCCATTTTTCTCTGTTCTGTTTTTCTTTTCATTTTCTTTCTCATTGGTGGTTTAATTGTATTTCCTTTTTATTTAACAAATAAAAAAAAAAAAAATTGTGGCTATGTGTTTAATTATGTTTTATTTTGCATTTATATTAGAATATCTGGTTGAATTTAATTTCCTTTTCAACACAAAATAAAAACTCTTTAAATTTTTAACAAATGTGGCAATGTGTTTTATTCAGAAGGTACTGGATGGCCAGGACACAGCAAAGCTAACAGGCGCTGTGTAGAATAGCGTGGTCACACTGACTGACAGCGCCTACAAAGCTGAGGGCCAACATCATATTCAGCAATGTAGGCATTGTTCGCAACAACGCCAGGTAGCGACTGAGGAGGCCTGCTATAGCGAATCGCTACCCCCGCGGCTGACGCTAGCGGCACTCTTAGCGCCATACTTCAGTCGCTCATCTGTCGCTACCTGGCGCTATTGATGAATCGGCCTCCCCGTATCTGAATGTCCAGATCTTATCACTTTTATTAAAGCCTAAATACAATTCACATATTTTCATGTATATGGTGTGCATCTGTGATCCCCTTTGTGATGTATATATGTACTGGGGGTCTCCTGTATGTAGAAAGTTTATCAAAGTATTGTATCAGGGGTGTTCATAAAAATTACATTTAACAAAAAACTGTAAAAAGATTTTTTTTTTTTTTTTTTTTACAAGAAAAGTACAAACACTTCTGTGCACTTCTGGAGGAGTCTAGACCCGGGGACCCCTCCTTAGGTGAGTATATATATATATATATATATATATATATATACACCGTATATATATATATATATATATATATATATATATATATATATATATATATTTAAAATGTGTCATTTCTATTTATTATTGTTTATAGAGTGCGAATAGAGTGGCACTGTACAATGTAGAATAAGACTAAGGTAGGATAAAACAAGGTAAACAAAACATGCATTTACTTTGCATGTTGTCTTAGTGACAATTGGTGGAATATTAACACATTACAATAGAAAGTAAGGTATAACATCTTTTCTGCATCGCAGATAATAAATGGCTCTGTCATTAGACAGTACCCCTAGGCACACCGGCCTCCTCTGTAACAGGCAAAATATGCAAACTTCAACAAAAATGTAAACTAATAAATAATATGCTGCGTAGGCAGTGTTTAACCTTGAATGGGATTATACATGTTGATTAAGCTGCCCTTCCCATGAAGCACATCTGCAGCCTGGTAGATGGATGAGGGTTCATTTATAGCAGGGCCAAGTATTTCACAGGCCGCCTGCATCTCTCTCTCTCTCTTTTTCTCTACGTTAGATCTCAAAAATAAAAATGTTAAACTTGGTTCACTGCAGTGCACAGAGCGATGAGAAGCTGGAAAAGAGATACATAGCCCAGCATTAAAACTTCTAGCTAGCCTGGAGGCAGGAGACCTATGTCTCATGTTTCGTGTCACAGCCACACTCCTGATGTCAGGTGAGGGTAAAGTTGAAGCCTGCTTGACAAATGTGTTGATACATAGCATGTCCCTAGGTTCACCCTATTAAAGGTAAATAATAGCACAGATACAGGGGAGAGGTATGACATATTAACAGCCTTGTAAGTCAGAACCACTAGTGTTCATTTTGTGGTCTGTACCCCACAGACGTACATATCATAGCCAGGGGAGACAGCCGTTACTGTGCCTGTGGCAAAAAGGGGCCTGGTGCAAACTGCCTCCCGTTTGGTATGTAGGCCATTGGGTCACACAGAGGAGTAACTAGACTTTCTGGCACCTGAGGCAAAGATTCAAAATGAAGCCCCCACTTGTTCTCCCCTTTGGCGTTCTTCTGACCTGCTGCACCCGGGTCAAGTGCCCCTCCTGCTCCCCCCTAGCTACTCCCCTGAGGTCACAAACAGAAAATTTAACACTATTGGTTCTGACTTACAAAGGTTATTAAACTGTCTGGTCTAACTGGACCCTTGTGCCAGCCACCCCCCCCCCCCAGCCATTGCATAGGCACAAGCCTTACCTTTCAGAGTCATCCCTTACCCCTCTGCATCCTAAGCCACCACCACAGATGTGACTGATTGTCTAGTCAGCCAATCAGTACTGCAAAAGCAGGGCTGCTGCACACTGATTGACTGATTTGCCAATCAATGTCCCTGCAGCCACCACTGAACTGCGGGAAAATGTGTGTTAGTGCAGGCCTGGTAAGCATTGTTTTTTATTTAAAATGTCCAGTCTGGGCTCAGCATTGGGGGGGCTTAGGGTTGGATAGCAGCAGTCAAGTCCATTTCACTGGACATTCACTTTCCCTGCAGCCTGGCAGGGTCAGAAATAGGGTTAGATTATTTCTCATTTTCTTTTTTTTTCTAAAACATGTATCAAAAGCTAAATAAATGTGTGGATTAAACCACTGAATCGCAATGTGTACAAATTTTTCCCTTATCAGTCAGTGGGCGTCTTCTATTTGCCCTCGGGTTAGAAATCCCAGTGATGTGAATGGAAGCTGCTGATTAGAACTGTTCCCAAATATGTAAATAAGAAGACTGCGGCAGATTTTATGAGCCAGCCTTACTAAGAACAGCATGCAAATGGCAGCGTCTTACAATTTGCATCTGTTTTACAAAAAATGTATCCGTCTAATCAGCTGCCAGGATGTGGTTTGGAAGGAGAGACACCTGTGCTCCCTGGATACAGAATGGCCCAAAACAGCGTGTCTGTGACCGAGACAGCTCAACTTTCCCTTTGAGCTAATATTTTAGTTGTAATTACTGAGTTAGAAACTCAGAGATTTAAGAATTAGAGTTTAAAGAGAAACAACACACCCACTTTTCACTTTTTAGGGTTGTTGTTACGCTCAATGGGGGCATCCTAAATTGGGATGCCCTGCTGTCTGTATGCCCCTAAGTCACTCACCTTCCTGTCGCTCTCACAATGCAGATTTGGGCAAGAATGAGCACACTGATCGGCTGTGCAGCCCCTTCAACCATTCAGCAGTAAAACTCCTGATGAGATCTGTAGACTACAACTATCTCAGACAGCACAGATGTCACATTGCCCTATGTTCCTTTCTAGGCAAAAAAATGCCCTGTGTGTCCAGATACCTTTGAGTGTCATCCAAAATAGTTTCTTTTTAATCAGTGTAAAATGTATAAAATGTAATCACCAACAAGACGTCTATTCATCTAGCTCAAGAGCGGCTCTGCACAAAGCGCCTTTTGTGACAGCAGCTATAAAAACGGGCAGCTATTATATGAATCTCTGTATTATGGAGACAGCCATTAGTAAGTTTGTGAGAAGACAGTTTACTGCAGCTGCACATCATCCTTGAGCTCCATTTATTCCTCACTCCCAAACGGACCTGATACCAGCATATCCAGAATATTGGCATGGACCCTCCCAAGAAGGAGTAATGGGCCTGGTGACTAAGATAAATGTGCCAATAAACACAAGGCAATGGGTTTTTAGCTTAAGAGACAGAGAGATACTATTATTCCAGCAGTGCATAGGCATTATTCATTTACTAGGCTTTCCACAAGCAGTTGTAAATGTCAGGTGAATAGGCCTAATCTTTCTGGTGAAAAGAAACAAACTCTTATACGAGTGGGACGATTGTGACATACGGTCACACAGAGAGAGTAAGAACCACCAGCATTCTCTGCTCCTCAAGCACACTTCTCAACCTGGGACAAAGATAAGGATGGAGCAAATCGCGGGGTGGAGATATAAGGTATGGCATGGGAGCAGGGCGGAGATGTGGGTGGACTTGGAAGTAGGGCTGAAAAGATGGGGGTGCAGCGGGAAGCAGTGCAGAGAAGATGGGGGTTAGTGAAGGGCAGGAAAGAGAGTGGTGTGGTAGGGAGCAGGGCAGAAAATTAAAGAGGTACAAAACCCCAACTTGAGTCGCACTCCTGCCTGTTCCTGCCCCCAGCCTATCTGCTCCTGCCCCCAGCCTATCTGAACAGCTGGGTGTAGGTGCAAGCATCAGTCCAAATTTGCTGGGGATGTGTCCGGCATTGTTTAATTTGTCGTGGGAGCCAGGGCAGCGACCCAAGGGGGTTTTAAACAATTTGGCATACCCCAGGGGAAGATTACTTGTCCTGGGATCCCACAATATCTCATTGCAGAATAGAGGGATTTGCCATGCTGCAGCATCCCCACATCATCCATTCTGTGAGCCCCACTGGCAAAATGTAAGGTCAACCGGGTTTGCAGAGCAGGGATGTGGCTGCAGAAATTAACATGGAATCCCAGAATGTGGTTGGCCTTGGGGGTTTCACTGCGGGGCATCCAAAATCTGAAGTGAAGTAAACAGTAATTGATTTCCACATGGTTTACTATTTGATAAGGCGGGGCGAGCTCCTTTCTAAGGTTGGCCTCAGGCAGCAGAGAGCCTAGGTTCACCCCTGCCCCATCCTGGAGTCTTTTCTGACCCTAACACCTTATTCAATCAATAAAAATACCATCAAAATGGTACTGTTGGCTAGCGTAACTCCCCCCTCCCCCCGGAAATTAAAAGTTTGAAAAGTTACATAGTATACAAGTACAAGTATTTAGGAATATTTTTCTGAAATCATATTAATGCAGATAAAGGATCTGCTTTCTTATAACAATGTCTGCTCTTGCTAAATTAACCTCAACACCTGGCCGCAATGTAGCCCTAAGGCTGTGCTCATGCCCGTGTGTTTTATAGGCCTTGTGGAATTGCAGTTTATCTATTATTAATGATAGTTTTGCTCTTACTTTTGTTACATAGTTACAAATGTAATCACATAGAAAAGGGCATGTAGAGCTTGTGTGTATTGCATTTGCGCTATGCCAGAAGCTGTGACGCACACTGCAGCAGTCTGCGTCGCCTTTCCACCAAGGACGGGCTTACATTTTAGGGTGTAGGTTCCCTTTAATACATCAGTCCGGATCTAGCTTTTTAGTGATCAACAACAAAATGCACAATTTAGTCTGAACAAAGCCGCAATGATTTTTATGTACAGGCATCATAGTCAGAGTTATTGAGTGCCATGGCAACTAGGCTCATTAGAACTGAGGGTTTATTTCGCAAAGCCCAGCAAGACAAACTCAACCCATTGCAAGATTGTTGCCTGTCATAACAAATTACATTCGGTTTGTTATTTTTAAATCTGCATTCACAGACTTTTCCTCGGGAGCGGGGAGAGCCCTCTGCGGGGGAGGTATGGGAGAGCTGTGCTGCTGGACCATGTGTACACATTACCATATACAGGGGCATCTCAATAGGTTAGAATAGCATCAAAAAATGTAGATTTCTTTAAGAAATTCTATTAATAAATTTAAAGTCCTATATTTTACAGATTCATTACACACAAGGTGATCTATTTCATGCCTTTAATCTTGAATGTTAACTTACAGCTAATGAAAATCTAAATGCACAATCTCACAAATTAAGAAAAAGTTAACAATCAGCACAAAACACTTGCAAAGGTATTAAATGTTTGGTCAGTTTATGTTCAGTAGGTCACATAATCATCGATTTTGGATGGGATCGGAGCCGCCTGGGTGTTGGTCCATTTTAAGAAGCTGGCTGGTCTCAGAATGCTGATTACAAGTTGAGTGGAAGGAAAAGGTGTAGAATAGGGGGCAGAAGCAACGGGGATATATACAGCATTTGAAAGGATTGTCAAAAAAGGTCATCCAAGAATTTGGGTCACAAGGAGTGGACTGCATCTGGAGTGGGTGCTTCAAACGCCACCACACACAGTTGTATCCAGGACATGGGCTATCCCGCTCTGAGCAGGTGAGCCCCACACAACAAAAGTCTCTCTCGCAAAAAGTCACATGAGTTTTAAAGTCAGAAGCATCTTTCCTGGACTAAGTAAAAAAAGTAGAAAAAACTTTACTGTTGCTTAGTGGTCAAATTTGGCATTACGTTTGGACTGAAGGAAGAATGAAGAATGAACAATACATTGCTTGAGGTCCAGTGTGAAGTTTATACAGGCAGTGATGGTTTGGGGAGCAATGTCATCCTTTGACAGCCCAGCAGGCTTGCTGGAAACTTTAGAGCAATTCATGTTTCCCTCTGCAGAAATGCTTTTTGAAAATGCTTAATTCCTATTCTAGCAGCCTTGACACCTTCCCACAGGGCTGGATTATGAGGATGGCACAAGGGGCACGTATGCCAGGGCCTCCACCACTTGCTCTGCAAAGGTGGTCTACACCAACCTTTGGGTTATGGTCTGTTTAACAAGACTTTTCTATTTGGTCTGACAGTCCGTGGGGCTGGCAACAAAGCTATCGGCGGCAGTGGGGACCCCCTGCGCACCTGGGCAAGCCTTTTTTTGTCTAGAGCAGCAAAGCCGGCATCAGCAAAGCTACAGTGATGAATGAGAGCAGAGATATCAGTCGGTGGCTGCACATTAGACACCAAGCACAGCTACTGGCAGCTCAATGCAGGAGGAACAGTTTTCTGATGAACCACCTGGGCGACTACACCTCCCTTCCCCCAGAATGGCAGGAGTTCCCGAGCAGCACGCACAAGGGTGGCACAAGGGACTTGATCCAATGTTCCAGTAAGTGGGCGGGTGCCAGACAACCATCGATCAGTTACTCAGCTGGACTATCATTTAAAAAGAAATAAACTGTATCTAGGGCCTCCACTAGATTTTGTGCCCAGGGGCCTCCACCACACTTAATTCGGCCCTGCCTACCCACACTACCAAAGGTACAAAGACCTAGTTTTACAACCATGGTATCACTTGATTGGCCAGCAAACTCGCCTGACCTAAAGCCCATAGAGAATCTATTATATAGAGAGCATCTATAGGGTATTGTCAACAGGAAGATGAGAAATACCAGACCTAACAAGCTGAAGACGGCTATCGAACCAACCTGCCCCTCTATAAAACCTCACCAGCACCACTAGCTGATTGAATCCATGAAGCTGATGCAGAAGTTCATGTAAAAGTAGCCCCAACCAAAACTGAGTGCATATACTGCATGTACAGTGTAAATAATGGATCCTTATATAAAATTAGTATTGTCAAATGTTATGTTTTTGATTCATGGCTGTACGCCAAAAACCTTAAAAATGTTTCTTCACAAGTGGAAACTCGTGCCCTGTCGCACGATTCATGGCACCGTGTGCAAGAATGGCGTCCGTGCGCATCACATCAAATGGCATACACGGGGAGGCCGATTCATTAATAGCGCCAGGTAGCGACAGATGAGCGACAGTAGCGTTATTTTCACAGCGCACTCTAGTATTCGCTGTGCTTGGCCATTGTTCGGCTGTTGACAGCGACTCGGTGTGCGGTAATGTTGAATACGGGGTTAGGAGTCGCTGTTTGACAGGTTCCGCGCTGTATGGGAGCGCATGACAGCGAATGGCCATAGCGAATGGCTCCCAGCATATTCATTAACAAATCACGCTCAAAAAATTCTCGCGCTGTGAAATGCTTGTTTAAACCCCAGAGCGCTGGTGGCGATGGGTTAAAAGTAGTTTTTAACCCCCAAACAACCATATTTTTTGAAAGAAAAAAAAACATGTTTTTACAAACATTTTGTAATATGAATACATTAATATCAGACCTGTAATATCAATTCTGCACAATTTTTTTTTTTTTTTTACCTTAAAAAAAATATCTAACATTGCAGAAGTGGTCACAGAATTTTTGACATTTAAAAAAAAAAAAATCATTAATAGCAATTAATTAAGTATATTTAAAGATTGCTCCATTGAAATGCATTGGAGAGCGCCAGGTAGCGAGAGGTCATACCTGTCGCTGTTCAAGGTCGCTCTCTGGCGCTGTGGGGTGAGGCTGGAATAATGATGAATGATTCGCTATCTGGCGCTCTGTCAGTCGCTAAGCAGGATCAGCTTGATAAATGTGTGATTGCGGAGGGGAGCCGGCGTTCTCGTGGCGGTGAGTGTCATTACCGTTCGCTCACCATTCGCTACCTGGCGCTATCCCTTGTTAAATAAGGGCCTAAGTATCAGTGCAAGCTTCCGACTCATGTGCAAACTTGCACATTGAGCATGAAATTCTGTTCTTTTTAGGTGGAAAAGCCCCTGCTGTATGTGCATTTTGCTGGCCATTCACTGGTCCCCGTGGCCCTCATGTTTCTCCTCCATCTTTATTGTTTAGCAATGGCGAATTTGTCTCTCCAGCTTCTGTCTTTGATGTGACTCTCTATTCTCCAATCTGTAGTGGATTTCCTGTGGCGGCTGTGTTCTCCTTGTTTTGAGGTGTGATTCCGGGTGACCTACAGTGTTGTGTTTCACCTTGTTTAGTGTATTAGTCCTTAATAACTGGGTCAATAACATATTGTTTGTTTTTTAATTTAAATTAAACACTTGTGGCCAAATGTTAACCTTTTAGGTTTTTTTTTTAGTTTAAAGCAATATTATTTTTGTCAATCACTTGCAGATGACACTTTCATTCATAATAAACATGTCGGCTATTGCCAGCATGCGTTTAATGAAAAAATAAGCATGTCAGTTAGTGAAGTCGGCATTTCCCCCCTGCTTATGCTGAAGGAAAATGGCACATGAAACAAACACTTGCACATATATTTCACCGTTCAAAACAAGCCCTAAATCGTACACAAATTCACTGTTGTGAGTAAGTTCAAGTGAGTGGGTTGCAGCGATTTAATGGGATTTCACACAGTGGGGCATCCTATGCTATGGATGGACAATGCCAGGAAGGCCCTCTGCGTTCGCCGACAAGGTGCGTTAATATTGTATTTCGCTATACAAAATTTGTCTGTGGGTTGTGATGTCACTGTATTGGTGAGGATACAGCTAGAATTTTTTGAGACCTCACCTGCAAAAATTATTTAAATAGAACTGGTCCAAGGGATGGGAACAGAAATGGTGGAAGGACTTAAACTTGAAACTTATCAGGAGACACTTAGAGGCCGATTCATCAATAGCGCCAGGTAGCGACAGATGAGCGACTGTAGCGTGATTTTTTCAGCGCCAGCCAGTATTCGCTGTGCTTGGCCGGCATTAGCTTGATGACAGCGACTCAGTCGGTGTGCGGTAATGTTGAATACGGGCTGGGGGGTCGCTGTTTCACAGGTCCAGCGTTGTATGTGAGCGCCTGACAACGAATGGCCAGAGCGAACGGCTAGCTTCATATTCATCAACAAATCACGCTCCGAATGTGCTGTCGCTGTCCATTCCTTGTTTAAACCCCAGTGCGCTGGCGGCGATCTGTATTAACTAGTTTTTAACCCCTAAACAACCATATTTTTTGAATGTAACATTATACATGTTTTTAGAATCATTTTGTAATATGAATACATTAATCTCAGACCTGTTAGATCAATTCTGCACATATTTTTTTTTTTTTTTTTTTTTTACTTAAAAATAAATCCTAACATTGCAGAAGTGGTCTCCGATTTTTTGACATTAAAAAAAAAAAAAAAAAATTATTACCAATTAATTATGAATAATTATAGATTGCTCCATTGAAATGCATTGGACATCGCCAGGGAGCGACAGCTCATACCTGGCGCTGTGAGGGAATTTGCAGCGGCGCTGTTCGATCCAGGCGGCTTCATGATGAATGCCGCGCTAGCCGTCGCTCTCGCCGGCGCTAGCCTCATTTTGCTTGATAAATGCGTCATTGTGACCGCCGCCGGGCGTACTTGAGTCGGTAGTCGCCGTTAGCTGCCGCTACCTGGCGCTCGTCAGACACTACCTGGCGCTATCGCTTGATGAATAAGGGCCTTAAAGAACTTTTAAAGTCTAGAGGAAAGAAGGGAGAGAGGGGCATGATGGAGACCTTTAAATATGTGAAAGGATTGAATGAGGTTCAGGGGGGAAGAGTTTTTAAGAAGAAACGTAATGATAGAACAAGGGGGCACAACCTGAAGCTAGTCTGAGGGAAGATCAGGAGCAACATTAGAAAATATTATTTTAATATGTAGTAGATGCTTGGAAAAATCTTCCAGCAGAGGTAGTTGAAAAATCTGCAGTAAGTGAATTTAAACATGCCTGAGATAAGCCTCCATCTATCATAAGATAAAGAGAACATACAGTATACACATAAGGGCAGAATAGATGGACTATATGGTCTCCTTCTGCCATCAACCGTCTGTTTCTGCGACACGACTTTGCATAAATGATAAGACTGCCCCTGTTTGTACTCAATATACAAATGATATCTCATGTATTTAATATTGTTGAAATATCTTTGAATTATTGAGTGCCTAGGACTTACAATAGTGACATATCCAGGCGTTAATAATATATTTTAATATATTATTTAAAAATATTAGATATTGAGCATGTACATACTGTACGTACTTTTCAGTAGTACAACTTTTCTGTTTTGAAAATCAATTTTAAATGTGCCTAGTAGAAATTCGATTCGACTGATTCGCCGAATTTTCCGACAAAAATCGCTTCGACCCGAATTTATTCGCGACGAATCGCTATTAAAAACGGCTATTTCTGAGCCTCCTAGAGCCTCAATAGGGTTGTAAACCATTCTGCCTTGCTGTAACACGCATAGGATGTGTGCTGGGTTAGTGAAATAATACTGTAAATAATTATCACATGCAGATCAGAGGCATCGCTAATAGAATCGCAGAGCGGCACAATTGCAGAGAGTTGAGGTGGCATCACTATGAGGGGCCCCTATAGTGTCTGAAAAACACACCCTGGAGCTGGCTGCAGCAGGAGCCCAAAAATTAGCTGAATCATACCCTGGAGTTGCAAGCAGCAGCAGCAGCAGCTGCAGGAGCCCAACACATTGCTTTAAAGAGACACTGGAGTTGGCTACAGGAGCCCAAAAATTGGATGAATCACACCCTAGAGTTGCAAGCAACAGCAGGAGCCCAAACATAGCTTGAAAGACACTGGAGTTGGCTGCAGGAGCCCAAAAATTGGATGAATCACACCCTGGAGTTGCAAGCGGCAGCAGCAGGAGCCCAAGCATAGCTTGAAAGAGACACTGGAGTTGGCTGCAGGAGCCCAAAAATAAGCTGAATTACACCCTGGAGTTGCAAGCAGCAGCAGCAGCAGCTGCAGGAGCCCAAACATTGCTTTAAGGAGACACTGGAGTTGGCTACGGGAGCCCAAAAATTGGCTGAATGACACCCTGGAGTTGCAAGCAGCAGCAGCCCAAACATAGCTTAAAAGACACACTGGCGTTGGCAGCAGAAGCCCAAAAATAAGCTGAATTACACCCTGGAGTTGCAAGCAGCGGCAGCAGCAGCAGCTGCTGCAGGAACCCAAACATTGCTTTAAATAGACACTGGAGTTGGCTACAGGAGCCCAAAAATTGGATGAATCACACCCTGGAGTTGCAAGCAGCAGCAGCAGGAGCCCAAACATTGCTTTAAAGAGACACTGGAGTTGGCTGCAGGAGCCCAAAAATTTGATGAATCACACCCTGGAGTTGCAAGCAGCAGCAGGAGCCCAAACATTGCTTTAAAGAGACACTGGAGTTGGCTGCAGGAGCACAAAAATTGGATGAATCACACCCTGGAGTTGCAAGCAGCAGCAGCAGCTGCAGGAGCCCAAACATTGCTTTAAAGAGACACTGGAGTTGGCTGCAGGAGCCCAAAAATTGGATGAATCATACCATGGAATTGCAAGCAGCAGCAGGAGCCCAAACATTGCTTGAAAGACACACTGGAGTTGGCAGCAGGTGCCCAAAAATTGGCCTAAAGACACACTGGAGTTGCAAGCAGCAGGAGCCAATAATTGCCAGAAAGACACACCCTGGAGTTGGCAGCAGCATGAAGAGAACATATACAGATTTTCGGCACATATATCTTATCCGAAGAATATTAATAAAAAGTAAGAGTAACGTAAAGCATTTTCTCAATAATTACTTGTGGTCTGATGCGGAGGAATGTCTGTAACTGGAGAGCAGCGCCTTAAATCTGTTTTGCACGATCCATATTTCTTTAGTGTTGGTCTGGCCCCATGATCAATCTACTCTAATGCATCGGGCATTGGTGGGTGGAAATCTTGGCTGATCCATGCCCGATTCATTTCCACGCAGGCCAGTCTCTGAAAAAAAAACATGGAGAATGACAGATTAGTAACATATTAGTAACATAGTAACATATAAGGCCTCATTTCATCAAGCAGAGGTCTCTGCAGAATAGGGGTGAGTGGCAGCAGGAGTCTCAGTGAGAGGCCTGATCTCCCGGGATCAGCTAGCGGTCGTGTCTTGAACAGCAACCCATCTGCCGTCATCCATTGGTTAACACGATCATCCACTGCATCACAAGTGACATCTGACACCCCCAGTCAACTGTCTGTTGTATGTTATGCTTTGGGTTCAGCTCCACTATTCAGTGAGGACGATCTGATAATCAGAAAAATCAGCAGCTATTGCCCAGCCAAGAAGTGGAGGAGACACTTGCCGCTTCTTCCACTAGGCGGGCAAGTAGTGATAAGGAGAGTGTTGTGGGAGGAGGTGTTGCAAGCAATTTGGCTCCTTAAGCAGACACTGTTGAGGAACCTGAGGAGGACATCAGTGAGTTTTGAGGGCACTTTTAAAGGCTTGGAGTGATGGAGAGTGACAGATTTAGCGGCCAGCATGGTGGCAGAAGGGGAAAGTATGGAGGCAAATGTGCTCGGGGTAGACCACTCGCGCGGCAGGCTATCTTCCCAGGAGGTAGTGGAATAGGGTCCCTGGAGGCGACGGCGGCGGCAGCAGCATCAGTGAATTAGTACGGACTGTTGGTAGGAGAAATCAGCTACAAGCCCATGTTGCAGTTTTTCATCAAGCATCCGCAGGAGGTTAACATGGCTATATGAAAGATGTGTAGGCAGAAGGTGAAGTGTGGCCAGGGTCCCAATGTTGGACCCACAGCCCTGCGTCAACATTTGCAGCGTCACCATAAAGCGGCCTGGGAGAGTTGGCTCCAAAGTGGTGGTCCAGCCTGCTGCATTACCCAATGGCACACCGCTCTCTGTTCCAGCTAGCCAAGGCTCTACCACCTCCTGTGTGTCATACCCATCCTCTGTCGCTCCATATGCTCCTCCTCCTCTTAATCCGAGTCAGTCGTTCCGCCAGCAATCCATTGCCAAGCCATGTCCAACAGACAACAGTATGTGCCCACTCATCCAACGTGCAGAAGCTAAATGTGCTCCTGTATAAGTTGCTGGTGCTGCAGTCCCTCCCTTTTGAGTTGGTGGACCTTTCAGAGAACTGATGGCTTGTGCCGAGCTGAGGTGGAGAGTCCCATACTGTCATTTCTTTGCGAAGAAGGCAGTACCAGCCCTGTACAATTTTGTTGAACAGAAGGTGGGGCAGTCCTTTAGCCTGTCAGTGTGTACCAAAGTGCACAGCAGTGCCTACGTCTGGAGCTGTAACTATGGTAAGGGACAATAAATATCCTTTTAGGACCACTGGGTGATTGTGGTTCCTGCACAACCAGAAAACCAACTTGGACAGGTCCCTCCGCTGTGGCCTCCACGCTCCTAGGTCTTTGTGCCTGTGACAGTGCACTTGCACTTAGCAATGGTGTCACAGAGAAAAGTGGCAAATTGCCAATTACATATTAATAGTTAACATTTATCTTATTTGAACATATTTATAATAATAACATATAACATAGCAACAATAACATATAACATAATAACAGTAACATATAAAATGTATCAACATTTTTTTTTTTGGTTAATTTTGTATTTTTTTTAATATTTTGTATTTTTTAGAAACATATATATCTTTTTTTTTATTTTTTTTATATTTTTCTTCCATTGCCTTTTAATATTTTGTGAATTTTTGCACAATTTTTGTTTTCATTTTTTTATTTTTTTTTTTACTTTTTTTTCTAAATATTTATTTTTTCTCTTTTTGTAAAAATTTTCGTTTTTTTTCCCAGTGCCCTTCCAGCCTACCATGTGTGCAGGACACGGTGGTTTCACGCTGTTCTTCACATGGTTTGCCTTGAGCAACAGAGTCACACATGGGAGGAACTGCTAAAAATGAGAAATCAATACATGAAATCATGGCTTACTCCACGAAAACTGCAAATGGGACCCATGGTGACTGACACTGGGAAGAACATCTTGTCTGCGCTGCGACAAGGAAGCCTGAGCCATGCGTCCTGCCATGGCACACGTGTTCAATCTAGTTGTCAAGCGTTTTCTGAAGTCTTCCCCCCATCTGAAAGACATCCTAACAACGGGAAGGAAACTTTGCATGCACTTCAGGCACTCCTACACCGCCAAGCACACCCTTCTTGAGCTTCAGCGTCAGAACGGTATCTCCCAACATAGTCTGATTTGCAATGTTTCCACCCGTTGGAATTCCACACTCCATATGCAGGATCGACTATAGGAACAGAGAAAAGCCATCACGGATTTCTTGATGATCCAAACGGATAGGGGGACTCCCCTGTGTAACTTCAATGTAAACCAGTGGCAGCTCATACGTGACACTTGTCGTTTGCTCAGGCCCTTTGAGGAAGCTACCTTATTAGTCAGTCGCCAGGACTATGAGATGAACGATGAGATTCCACTGCTTCATGTACTAAAACACATGTTGGAAACCATGGCTGGTCAGGGCACTAGAGACATGGCGCATAAATTTCACAGCCACATGAAGCCTGTGGGGGCTGAAGTGGAGGAGGAGGAGGGGGTGGGGCACAGAGAAGCACAGTTTAGGTTTGACAAAATGACCATTTTATCTAGTCATCTGACAAGAGAGGAGGAGCAGGAGCAGCCAGAGGAGCTAGAGGGTTGTGAAAAAGGCGAGACAGAGGACCCAGACACACCATGGCAGTTTGCAGTGGAGATGGAGACAGGTAGTCCCTCCGAGTCACTTGCACAAATGGCACGATGCATGCTCACGTGGTTGCGTAGTGACCACAGAATTGTCTCCATTTGTCAGCGGGATGACTTCTGGCTCTCCACCTTATTGGACCCTCGCTTCCGGCACAAAATGGGGGCAGTTTTTACACCCACTGAGAGGAAGGACAAACTGACCTACTACAGAAACATCCTACGTAGTCAGTTGGGCGATGTCTACCTGCGCCATGGTCCATACTCTCACAGGTCTGACTCGGGGGGACCTCTGCGCTCACCTTCCACTGCCATGGCTGCCAGGGGGGGGGGTGGCAGCAGCAGCTCCATCAGCAGCAGCCTCAGTCTTCAGTCGCTAATGAGTAGCTTTCTACACCCGCATAGTGAGTCTACTCATGAGCAACAGGAAGACCTGGAGCAGGACCTGAACCAGCAGGTCATGTCATACCTTGACATGACCATGCCAACACACCTTGAGGATCCGCTGGACTTCTGGGAAGCCAAACTTGACTTGTGGCCGCAACTAGCAGAGTTTGCCCTGGAAAAGCTGTCCTGCCCGGCCAGTAGTTGATTTAGATGGCAACTGGGCTGCTCTATATTATGCTGCAAAATGGCAAATGTACCTTACAGTATAAGCTATTGCCCCTCAGATTTACACAGGGGCTGCGCTATATTATACTGCAAAATGGCAAATTTACCTCATAATATAAACTATTGCCCCTCAGATTTACACAGGGCCTGCTCTATATTATGCTGCAAAATGGCAAATTTACCTCATAATATAAACTATTGCCCCTCAGATTTACACAGGGCCTGCTCTATAGTATGCTGCAAAATGGCAAATTTACCTCACAGTATAAGCTATTGCCCCTCAGATTTACACAGGAGCTGCTCTATAGAATGCTACAAAACCAAGAGCCGATTTAACTCACACAATATAACCTATTTCTCAGGTTTATATAGGGACTGCTCTATGTAATGGTGCAAAACCATGAATTTACCTCATGATATAAACTATTGCCCCCCAGATTTACTCAGGTGCTGCTCCATATAATGGTGCAAAACAGGGCAAATGTATTGTCCAATATAAACTATTGCTGCTCTGATTTACACAGGAGGGCCACTCTAAAGAATGGTGCAACATGGCGAATTTAGCTCACGATATAACATAGATTGCATAATGAGATTTTCAGACAGGACCTGCTCTATAAAATGGCAACTTTACCTCACAATATAAACTATTGCTCCTCAGATTTACACAGTGGGCTTCTCTATATAATGGTGCAAAATGGCGAATTTACCTCACTATATAATCTATTACTGCTCTATATAAAAATAAATAAATAAATAAATAAAAAAAGGGCCTGTAGAAGCTTATTTAGTATAACAGATCGGGTGACATGTGCTGGTTTGGGATGCCAATGTGGGCTAGTGTTTTGACAGCAGGACAAAAACCAATTCAAAATGCAATAGCTTAATAAAACTGAGGCTGAACAAGCTTATTTAGTATAAAAGATAGGGTGACGTGCTGGTTTGGGATGCCCATGTGGGCTGGTGTTTTGACAGCAGGACAAAAACCAATTCAAAATGCAATAGCTTAATAAAGCTGAGGCTGTAGACGATTATTTAGTATTACAGATAGGGTGCAACGTGGTGGTTTAGGATACCCTGCAGCCTGGTGTATTGACAACAGGACAAAAACCAATTCAAACTGCAATAGCTTAATAAAGCTGAGGATGAACAAGCTTATTTAGTATGACAGATAGGGTGCAACGTGGTGGTTTGGGATGCCCTGCGGCCTTGTTTTTGTTACAGAACGCACAAAACCAATTCAAAATGCAATAACTTAATAAATCTGAGGCTGTAGACGCGTATTTAGTATAACAGATAGGGTGACATGTGATGGTTTGAGATGCCCATGTGGGCTGGTGTTTTTACAGGAGGCCAAAAACCAATTTAAAATGCAATAGTTTAATAAAACTGAGGCTGAACAAGCTTATTTAGTATAAAAGATAGGGTGACGTGCTGGTTTGGGATGCCCATGTGGGCTGGTGTTTTGACAGCAGGACAAAAACCAATTCAAAATGCAATAGCTTAATAAAGCTGAGGCTGTAGATGCTTATTTAGTATTACAGATAGGGTGCAACGTGGTGGTTTGGGATACCCTGCGGCCTAGTGTTTTGACAGAAGGACAAAAACCAATTCAAAATGCAATAGCTTAATAAAGCTGAGGATGAACAAGCTTATTTAGTATAACAGATAGGGTGCAACGTGGTGGTTTGGGATACCCTGCGGCCTGGTGTTTTTTTTTTAAAGCAGGACAAAAACCAATTCAAAATGCAGTACTTTGATTCAGCTAAAGAAGGATGAACAAGCGTATTTAGTATAACAGATAGGCTGCTAAGTGCAGGTTTGGGATGCCCTGCGGCCTAGTGTTTTGGCAGCAGGACAAAAAACAATTCAAAATGCAATAGTTTGATTAAGCTGCGGAAGGATCAACAAGCGTATTTAGTATAACAGATAGGCTGCTAAGTGCAGGTTTGGGATGCCCTGCGGCCTAGTGTTTTGGCAGCAGGACAAAAAACAATTCAAAATGCAATACTTTGATTAAGCTGAGGAGGATCAACAAGCGTATTTAGTATAACAGATAGGCTGCTAAGTGCAGGTTTAGGATACCCAGGTGGGCTGGTGTTTTTTTTTGTTAAAGGCAGACCAAAAACCGATTTAAAATGCAATACTTTGATTAAGCTGAGGAAGGATCAACAAGCGTATTTAGTATAACAGATAGGCTGCTAAGTGCAGGTTTGGGATGCCCTGTGGCCTGGTGTTTTTTTGTTAAAGGCAGACCAAAAATCAATTCAAAATACAATACTTTGATTAAGCTTTGGAAGGATGAACAAGCGTATTTAGTATAACAGATAGGCTTCCTAATGCAGGTTTGGGATACCCAGGTGGGCTGGTGTTTTTTTTGTTAAAGGCAGACCAAAAACCAATTAAAAATGCAATACTTTGATTAAGCTGAGGAGGATCAACAAGCGTATTTAGTATAACAGATAGGCTGCTAAGTGCAGGTTTGGGATACCCAGGTGGGCTGCAAAATATGATCTATTGTTCAAATCAATAATCATTCACCTCTGTATGTGCAGTAAAAACTCCTGCTGGGCCAATCAGATCACCCACGCGTTGCGTAGTGCTGTGCTACTTTCTCATGGTGCTATCCAGTATAACAGACAGGCTGCTAAGTGTAGGTTTGGGATGCCCTGCGGCCTGGTGTTTTTTTTGTTAAAGGCAGACCAAAAACCAATTCAAAATACAGCTGAGGAAGGATGAACAAGCATATTTAGTATAACAGATAGGCTGCCTAATGCAGGTTTGGGATACCCAGGTGGGCTGGTGTTTTTTTTGTTAAAGGCAGACCAAAAACCAATTCAAAATACTTTGATTAAGCTGAGGAAGGATGAACAAGCATATTTAGTATAACAGATAGGCTGCTAAGTGCAGGTTTGGGATGCCCTGCGACCTGGTTTTTTTTGTTAAAGGCAGACCAAAAACCAATTCAAAATGCAATACTTTGATTAAGCTGAGGAAGGATGAACAAGCGTATTTAGTATAACAGATAGGCTGCTAAGTGAAGGTTTGGGATACCCAGGTGGGCTGGTGTTTTTTTGTTAAAGGCAGACCAAAAAATATTAAAACTAATCCAGTTATATTATGATAAATGATTGTATGTACCAGATAGGGTTAAATAAGCCACTGCATAGATGGCATGCACAGTGGCAAGGCAGATTTACAGCATCCATAAACGTATGGAAAATAAGCCAGTATGCCCCTCCATTCAATTTGTTTCCCCCACCACCATGCACAAATATTGTTGCACAGCTTCCCCTGTAGTCAGCATTCCCAGTGTGAGCATGTCCTGGAAGCAATAATGGTCATACTTGCCTAAAATCCTAAAGCCATAAAAATATTTACTATTAATTTAAATATTAAGTGTAATATTGTTATTTATTATTATTGTTTATTTATTTAGCGGTTTAGCGCCATCATCTTCCGTAGCTCTGTTCAAAGTAGTAATTACAGACAGGGTAGAAACATATAGTACATAGATTATTATAAATGCAGTGTTACAGAGTTTACAGTGAATATTCTTAATACAAGACACAATAGGAAGGAAAGCCCTGCCCTTGCGAGCTTACAGTCTAAAGGATGAGGGGTGTAGACTAGGGGGAAGGATCACAAACAGTCAGTATTGAGCTTTGTGGCGTATGCCCTTTAGAGAATTGCTTGAGCCAGATTGTATGCCTGTCTGAATAGGTGAGCTTTAAGGGCACCTTTGAAGGTTTTGAGAGTTGTGGAGTGGCGGATTGGGTGGGGGAGGGCATTCCAGAAGATTGGAGTTGCACGTGAGAAGTCCTGGAGGCTGGCATGAGAGGAGGTGACCAGGGTGGAGGACAGGAGAGGGTCGACAGCAGAGCGAACTGCTGCGTCTAGGTTGATATTGTTGGATTAGAGAAGAGATGTAGGGAGGGGCCTGGTTGGAGAGATATTTGTAGGCGAGAGAGTTTTGAACAGGATTCTTTGTGGGACTGGCAGCCAGTGTAGGGAATGACAGAGAGGAGCAGAGCTGGAGGAGCGAGAGGAGAGATGGATGAGACAAGCAGCAGAGTTCAGGATAGATTGGAGGGGTGCCAGTCTGTTAGTTGGTAAGCCACAAAGAAGGATGTTGCAGTAATCCAGTCTGGATATGACCAGGACATATCTAACATGTAATATTAAATTACATGTTAGATATACATGTCAGAGAAAAGTATTCAAATAGACAACTGGGCAGAGGGTCTGCATGTACAGATCTCACCCGTGAGAAGATTCAGCCTTGCATCCTATTTGCAGCTGCCAAAATGGAAATTCATCAGAACAGAGCATTATAGGTGCCCTTGAGACCCAAATGGCGTCAAGACTGGCCAATGTTCAATTAGCAATGCAGAATATTGTAAAAAGAATGATCCAACACTTGACTGCAAACTAACTTCAATATCTCTGGAAATCTAAAATAAGTTTCAATCTCCATTTCCTGAGGTCAGATGACAGGTTACTACACGCTCTGCTTCTAGACAGCATTCACTGAGTGCAAAAAAGAGAAAAATCCAGCCTTTTATAAAAAGAAGAAAAAGGTTTTGCCTTATGACAAATGCCATTGTTACTGAAAAGAGTCTCAGCAGGCCTAGTGTCGATATTGTGTTTGGCAAGATCAAAACAAGAAATAAATGACTTAAAGATCAAAGCCCTCTTCCAGAGGAAAGCTAAGAGGAGATGAAAAAATGGCATTGGTAGGAGTCTGTGCTATGGGGTCAGCAGCGCAGCAGCCGGCTTTACAGAAAAATCCCACAAATGCGGGATGAGAAAGGATGTTTCCTAAGCTTGGTGAGCTAGTCTATTTAGAGAAGTCACCCGCAAGCCAAAGACCTAAAGGACCTCTGAGAAGCCGGGCCTAAAAACATTAGGTAGTTTTGAGCAATGATAAAGAGGATCAGTGTCGCACTAACCCACCAGAGGTGTCTTCCGGGCTCTAGGCACTGACCCAAGACCACTATTAGGGTAGTACAGGATGTCCTAAACTAGCATGCAGTGTTTTTTGTTTGCCTGATGTATTCTGCGAGTTTGGTATTTGTTCTGCACCACACTTTAAATTGCGTGAGAATATGATTAAAGGTGGGCAAGCATTATTTTTATATAGCAGAAGGATTTCCTCTTGTGGGCCCCAAGAATGATTTCCTATAATGAGCCAAGGGTACTCCAGTCCAACACTAAAGGTAATGGACCCAATTAAAGCCCTATAAAAGGTTCACTTCTTATTCTTATTCATTTCACTACAGACAAGTCAACATCAACTAAGTCAATAATTGTAGGGTCATTTTAAGAACTCCTTAACGTCCTAAGTGCCTAATAAGAATTCTGTATTTTTTGATTCAGGGCTTCAAATTGGGTTTTTGCAGGTGTACCAATGAGATAATAGGGTAATCTGAAAATCCAAATTTCCAGCCTAGATACTAGCCTCGATTCAAAGACACATTCGTCCGGACTTCCGGAGCTGTCTGTGAAAGTTTGGGTGGGTGTTAGTCTTTTTTTTGTTTTTTTTTTCGTTCATTTTTCATTCGTACGAGCGTTCGGGAGAATGTGTATATGCGCTTTCGATGAACGGAAGCAAATCGGAACATTTCCGTTAGTTCGGATCATTTTCCAAACAAAATCAGAAATTTTTCTGTCTGATTCAGAGAGCTGATTTCCGACAGACCACCACTCTATAAATCCGTTTCATTTCCGATCCACTTACGGGTCCTTTGAGGGCTCGGATTGCTATTGTTGAACATGTTTTGCGGCTATGTGGAGGAGTCTGCGCGCCTTTAGCACCAAGGCATTTGCATGTATCAGCATGGCCGAGGCCATAAATTGTATAGCAATGCATACCTGAATCAATACATTTCATGTATGCCTTCTAGATGCATTTTAATGCTGACCTTAATTATCCATATAATTGCTATATTATTTTAGACGTATGTCCTTTGTGAATTATATTTGGATTGTTGAACTTGAATCTAAATTTGTTGCAGGAGTTATTGTTTTAGTCGGCTACCTTTGCTTTGTGTAATTATTTTATATTTGGTTGCAGGAACCGCAAGATGTGCCACTCACACAACATACAAGCAGTGCTTGGTCCAGCTATGCGATTCCTCAGTGTTCTTGCAGGGCATCCAGGGTCGTCCCATGATGCTTATATATTGCAGAGCTCCGGCTTATTTCATCAGTTTGAGTCAGGAGAAATATCTGGTAGATGGCTCCTTGGTAAGTTTGCTCACATTCCATCAATCCATTTTCACTGTATGGCAATGAATATAGTTGATGACTCATGACTTAACCTATTGCTGTTTTTAACCCTTGATGACATGTTAAACAATATTGTAGCTTAGAATGTGTATTTTATGTTATTATTTTTAAATTCTCGAGATTCTGGATATCCACTCCTGCCCCTGCTCCTGATGCCCGTTCTTTGCCTGCAGAATGTGGGCCAGGGGTTCTCTAATCGGGCACTATGCAAAACCCGGCCCCTGGTGGCGAGGGCCCTCTGGCTTTTGAAGTCCACATTTAGGTGTTTGGACCATACAGGGGGGGGGGCACACTGCAGTATGACCCCAACAAGGTTATACCAATATTTTAATTTACGTTTTTTAACAGGGACCACATGTGCCAGAGTGGCACAACTGAGTGTCAGGGTCCTTCAGTTGGTGGGCGAGATGCAGGAGCTGCGCAACTCGTTGGGGACCACAGATGAAGAATAATGTTCTGTGGCCTGCCATTGCTATGTATTTTGTTTTTTATAGTTGTAAAAATTTGAAATTTTCTAATTTTTTCAAAATTTTATATTTTATGATGGAATCCAAAAAAAATGTTACAGTGTCATTTCATTTACAAAATACATTAACACAAAACTAATGGGCCCAGAAACATTTAAAGATGAATATTCACATGATCGAGAAGTGATTTGGGTGAGCTTTAAGGGTCCAAAAGGGAAGATGGAGGATAGTGCTAAGTGGTTTGGGTGAGCTTTAAGGGTCCAAAAGGGAAGATGGAGGATAGTGCTAAGTGGTTTGGGTGAGCTTTAAGGCTCCAAAAGGGAAGATGGAGGACAGTGCTAAGTGATTTAGCTAAACATTGTAGTAGAAGTGAGGGTGTCAAATATGTAGGTGAGCACGTTAATGAGTTAAGTTTGTAGTGCGCAGGCGCAAGATCGTAAGGATTTCCGTCTGGACGAATATTTATTGAAAAAGGGAAACAGAATCGAACAGGAAACATAAAGGATTCGTTGGAGAAAACGATGGGAAAAGGGCAAAAACTAAAGCCTATGTTGTAATGTGAAAATGAAACGGAAAAGTCATGCTGGAAAAATGACATCCTCGTATTCGTAATCTGCCGTACGAACGGACGGAAACTTTACAGAAGGTTTTCAACGCATGCATTGAATCGCTCGTACACTCATACGAGAACGGAAACATTTCACAAAAAAAACAGATCGGCACTAAAACGGAAGTTTATTTTTGTCTCTCTGAATCGAGCCTACTAGTAGGAGGAAATTGTACAATTAGGCGGACTGTAATTAACTCCCTCATCTCTGCCACCCAATGTTGCAGTCACGCTCCTTTATGCGCAACCTAACAAAATGACAGGTATTACATGTTGTTCAGAGGCCAGTAAAACGCATACAGAAGCTGGGCTGTAAGCATAACAGACCTCACCTGCACACCTGCATTCTGCACCCATTAACAATGTCCCTGAACCCCCTGAATAGGCCATAGGAAATGTTCAATTCTAAAGCCTACAGGAATATCAAATGCATCCAGTCCAGTGCCCCCTTGTCCCTAGTGCCCTAAGCAACTGCCTCTCACTAGAAACAGCCCTGCCCTGAGGTTACGCCCCTGTATACAGCTATACATGTGACTACAGTCAAGGCCACATAAAAAATCCTAGCAGAGCATTGTACGGCCCTGGGCACAGGCCCTTGATTGCCTAATGGAAAATCGAGCCTAGACTGTGTGTACTGACTAAATAGGAAGTTTATCTACTTGACTGTTCTTACATAGACCAAAGGGATTGCACTGTTACCCATATTAGGTTCAGACTTTTTGTCTTCTGGTGACCAAATTGGATGTGAGACAGTATGAACAGTACACAGAAATTGCAGTGAATATTCCAACCAGTGTGAGATCAACTTTACACGGCTAATGGATATACAGTATTCCATTCTCTCAAGCAGTTCATTGGTTTACATTGGGGTCCAAAAGCTTTTTTTATCAGGTGCTATTTTCCCTTCTCCAGGTTTCTCAAGCACCACTTGAGTGGTATGTATGGGTTTCACTTAAAGTGGGTTACAATAAACAAAACAGCGTATTAGGGCTGGTTCACACTGTAGGGATTACTATCCGAATGAGGAGTATTGTGAAAAACGCAAAAATGTACATAAATAGTTTTCATCACATTTTGGAGCAAATCAGGGAGGGTAAAGTATAGATGGCAAGAGATCAGGTTGGGATACACATCATTCTGCAGACTCACCTCATTATCCATAAATCTTATGATAATAACATGATGGTAAATTTCATCCATTCGTGAAAGTTCAGGAAGAGTCCCCTCAATAAATGGTTACTACATGGCCTGGGATAGAGGTCGTTATTTGTTCTTGTTGCCCTCTAGGTGGGTCAACTCTCTGTAACCCATTAGTGGGTCTAGTCAACATCCCATGTAAATATTTAGGCAGCAAATAGACAGGAACATGATATTCTGTGGTCACTTTCGTTTATACCCTTGAAAAACTAAGCTGATGTGAAACTGCAATGAAAACCGCTAAATCTCATTTGGGCAGATATGAACAATAAATTGGCATTAACAGCATCTTCTGAACAGTATTTAAACTCATCAGAGCAGCAGAAAAAGTAAAGTTGCATCAATTTTAAATGTATGATAACAGAATGATAGAAAATAGTCTGCGGACAGTAAATACCACATTAGTCTGAATGGTAATGTTAGAGAAAGAGAGGCTGCTAAAAATGAACACAGAGCCTTCCATGGAAATCTGCAGATCATCAAGATTTACATTTCTAGTGTAAGCGAAGGGGAAATTTATAGTCTGAATACATATAAAGCATTACTTACACATTCAGAGTTATTTAAAGAAGATTTCCCTTTTTTCAGCATGGAGGTCCCTATAAACAAATTGCTGCAGGCACCACTGTACTCATCTTGGCACCAATTACAGGGTTATATATTCAGATTTCATATTTAATAAAGATTTTCCCTTTTTTCGTTGTGGAGGCCTCTATAAACAAACTGCCACCACTGTACGCATCTTGGCACCAATAAGAGGGTGGGCATACAGGCTTCAGTGCCCAACCTATTCCCCTGTTTTAGAGGTATTAGCCGCAGTTTTCTGCTAGCTATTGGCTCCGCCACCACACCAAGTGGTGACACTGCTCTTTAGGGTATACAGAGGTGACAAAGTTCAGGGAGCCATATAATGAGATGGGATGCGAATACCTTGCAATACATTATCTCTCCCTCCTACCAAGTTGAGTCATCCTAAAAAGCCTACCAGCTTCCTGCTGAGAGGTCCATTGTGTCATAGTCAAATAGCAATTGATTTATCTTAATTGATTTTGTTGTAATCAGGGGTGATACTTTCTAAAGCAGTCATGAGCCTGGTATGTAGACGACTTACAGCGCAATGTGATGCATACATCACACTTTGGGATGGGATGGACTCTAAGGATTGTCTCCTCTGTAGGTCAATTTTAAAGTGGTCCTAGCAATAAATGTTTTCTGGCTACAAACCATTTATAAAATTACAGTTCCAGAGATTTTTCAGACTGAGACAGCCATCTCATCCCCCCAGCTCAGCTCCATCCATGCCTTTCCCCCCAGCCTTGCTCCATCCATCTCTGTCAGGACCGGCGTCAGCTCCTGGCAAGGCGGGGCAGCTGCCGGGCCCCACTGACAGGGCCGGCCTTTGTGGTGTGCTTTGGTGCTTGACCAGCGGACTGGAAGGGCACCACCACAGCTGGTGCCCACATCTCCTTGCGGCGCACCAGCAACGACTGAGGTGGCGGTGCATCCAGGGGGCATCCAGATTTGGGACGTCCCTTGGTGATGTGACGCAACTCTTCACCACAAAGGGGCTCATTGAGACCATGCCGCCCAAGGGCCCACACAAACCTGGAGCTGGCCCTGATCTCTGTCCCCCCAGTGCTGCCCCATCCAGCCCAATCTCTCTGCCCCGTCCATTCCTGTTCTCCGAGTTTTGGTCATTCAATCTCCAGCCTCCCAGTTTTGCCAATCCATTACTCTTTCTTCCAGCTCTGGCCATCAACCCCTCCAGCTCTGCCCATTAATTCCTGCCCCTTCAGTTTTGCTCATCCATCCCTTCTCCCAGCTCTCTCTTTATCCCTTCCACCCCTTCATGTTGTGTCTATTCATCCCTCTTCCTTACAGATTCTCTCATATTCATCCTCTTCTCCCCAGCCCTATCTATCTATCTATCTATCTATCTATCTATCTATCCTTATTGCCCAAAATGTTATTGTCAGTAACATTTTGGGCCCTAGTCCACCCCTGAACATGGCCTGCACAGAAGGGGGGGTTAAAGCAGTGTGCCGCGGGCCAGAGCTGTAGGTTCTGTAGGGCCAAAATAAAAAATAACAGCTCCTGTTTTTCCCCAGTTTCCAATAGGATTTTTGAGGTGGGAGCAAGCAGCCTTTTTTAGTTTTGCCTAGGGAATCTATAGCCCTTCAGTGGCATGCAAACCTTAAAGTGGACCAACACCCTGAGGTCATCGGCCCGGGAATCTATAAGATTCCCGGGCCGATCACCTCACACACCGCGGGACATCCGAGATCGGGATGTCCCGCGGGGTGTAAACCCCCCAAAACCCCCGAAAACCCTTACCTCTCCAGCCGCTGCTTCCGCCGCCGCCGCCTCACTCGCGCTCCTCTAGACGTGCACGCGCCCGCGCCGGCCGTCTCTGAATGGCCGGCGCGGGCGCGCACACGTCAAGAGTGACGCGCGAGAGGCGCTGACGGGCAAGCTGCTTGTCCGTCGCTGTCAATCAGCTTGTCCGTCGCCGCCGATTGGACGGCACGGCCACGTGGGAGCGTGGAGAGGTGAGTTTTCGGGGTGTTTGGGGGGGTTTCAGGCAGCGGGGCACCCCAAATCGGGGTGCCCCGGGGAAGTGGACCAATACCCAGGATAGTCAAAATCCTGGGTGTTGGTCCACTTTAAGCTCCTTTACACAGGCTCTAACATATTGATGGATAACATAATCACAAATGCTACATTAACATTCTGAGAATACACATATTATATTAGTGTTCACAATTATTCCATAATATGGAATCATGACACTGCCGATTCATACTACCATAATACACTAACTGCTGCCCTTGACTCTGTTGCTCCCCTTAACTACAGCCGCCCTCAGGCCAAAAAAACACAACCATGGCTTAACACTAACACTGCAACATTGAAACGACATTCTCGAGTTGCTGAACGGCACTGGAGGAAATCCAAAACCAAGGAGGACTTCCTGTTATACAAGAAAGCCCTTCAGGAACTCAGGACTGCCCTTTCATCCGCTAAACAGGAATATTTCACATCACTCATATCGGCACAGGACCGGAATCCAAAACAGCTATTTAACACTTTCAACTCCCTTCTCCGCCCACCGCCACCTCCTCCATCCTCATAGCTAACAGCTGAGCAATTTGCCACATACTTCAAAGACCAAATCAACATGATTTGAAGTGGCTTCACCCCTCAGAACACCTCTCTCCTACCAACATCCCCCCTGCCCCACTCATTAACTGCTAAAGGTCTCTCCTCCCTGGTCTCAAAGGCTCACCTGACCACCTGCTCCCTTGATCCCATTCCATCCCACCTTATCCCTCAACTGTCTCCATCTGTCATTCCAGCCCTAATATCTTTATTCAACCTCTCCTTCTCCACTGGTACCTTTCCCTCCACCTATAAGCATGCTGTTATAACTCCACTCATCAAAAAACCCTCTCTGGACCCCTCTGCCCAATTACCGCCCAATCTCTCTGCTCCCTTTCTCATGCATGAACAGCATGTCCATACAGAACTTACCAACTATCTGTCTACAAAATACCTCCTAGATCCCCTCCAATCTGTTTTCCGCTCATGTCACTCTACCGAACCTGCCCTCACCAAAGTCACCAATGATCTACTGATGGCCAAATCCAAAGGCCACTACTCTGCTCTCATTCTTCTCGACTTATCATCTGCTTTTGACACTGTCGACCATGCTCTGCTTCTCAATATTCTTTCTTCTCTTGGAATCCAAGGTCTCGCACTCTCTTGGCTCTCCTCCTATCTCTCTCACCGCACATTTAGTGTATCTTACTCAAACACCATTTCCTCTCCCCGGCCTCTGTCTATTGGGGTTCCACAAGGCTCAGTCCTAGGACCCCTACTTTTTTCAATATACACTTCTGGTCTAGGACAACTAATAACTTCGCTAGGCTTCCAATATCACTTTTATGCAGACGACACTCAGATCTACCTCTCTGGTCCGAATCTCTCTTCTCTCCTCTCTCGCCTTCCTGACTGTCTAACAGCCATCTCTTCCTTCATGCCATCTCGCTACCTTAAACTGAACATGGACAAAACAGAACTGGTCATTTTCCCACCATCTCACTCCCCTCCCCTCTCTAACACCACAATCTCTGTAAACAATCTTACAATAACTGCAACTCATCAAGCTCGGTGCCTGGCCATCATTCTGAACTCCTCTCTCTCGTTCACACCTCACATTCACTCCCTAGCCACCTCCTGTCGTCTCCAACTCAAAAATATCTCCCACATCTGTCCCTTCCTCTCACGTGCTAGTGCACGCCCTGGTCATATCCTGACTGGACTACTGCAACACCCTCCTCTGTGGTTTGCCAACAAACAGACTAGCTCCCTTCCAATCTATTCTAAACTCTGCTGCTCGCCTCATCTACCTCTCCTCTCACTTCTCTAGTGCTGTCCCCCTCTGTCAATCCCTCCACTGGTTACCTGTCTCCCATAGAGTTCAGTTCAAACTTCTAACGCTAACCTACAAAGCTCTCTCTAACCAAAGCTCTCTCCTACATATCATCTCTGATCCAGTGTTACCAACCCAAGCGCAACCTCCGCTCTGCCTCTGACATTCTCCTGTCCTCTTCCTTGGTTACTTCCTCGCACTCCCGCCTTCAAGACTCCTCCCGTGCCTCCCCACTTCTCTGGAATGCACTTCCCCGCTCGATCCGCCACTCTCCGTCACTCCAAGCCTTAAAAGTGCCCCCAAAACTCACTTCTTCAGACAAGCATATGACCTGGCTTCAATGGCACATGCAGCCATACTCAAACTCTACCACTTGTGACCCCGCCCCTTTGTCTCCACCTCCATCCTTTAGACTGTAAGCTTGCAAGGGCAGGGCTCTCCTCCCTATTGTCTCCTGTGCTCACAACACTTGGTTTTAACCTGTGGCATCTAATTTTGTATTGTTCTCTGTACTATATGTTTTATCCTGTCTGTATTCATACCTTGAAAAAGCGCTACGGGAGTTGATGGCGCTATATAAATAAACAATAATAATAATAATAATAATCATCATGTCCAGACACACACTAACTTTCTCCCACTTTATCCTTGAACAGTATAAAATGAACAGGATAAAATAAGCCAGTTCAAAGCACCTGAAAATCTCTCCTTGTATGTACTATATATACCATGTATTCTAAGCGTAACGGATTTCTTTACTTCAGTTTCTGGGTTGCGGCTAAGATGGGAATGGAGTGTCATTGTGCAGCTTGATGAGTATTAAGCATGCTCTGCTGTGGTCGGAGAGAGCAGCAGGACCACTTTGGCTTGCTGTGTTTGCTTATGCTGTTCAGCCAATCTCAGGCTCAATTGTGATGTTTTTTAATTATTTGGTGCTAATGATTTGAGTTAATTATATGTTTCAGCCGTCTAAGCAACTGGGAACGCCGCATGCCTGCTCTATGTTTGCTTGTGCCTATCCTTCAGGATGAGCTGCTGCTTCCCATTGTGGATATTGCTCATTTAGTGGGCTGTGACTCAGCTCTCATGAGCAGCTCCCGGAAATTGCTAAGCAATCAGGCCGGACACAGGACACATGGAGCAATTGTTTATGGGAGATCAGCCAGCTGGCAAGGGCACATATATACAGGTAATGTGTAGTAGGTTCTTACTGTGACAGAACATATCCGAGGTGTAGTTTATTTCTCTATGTGTGTATGTTGGCATGTGTATCGTTGTGTGTGTGTATATAAATATATATGCACAAGCCCACATAGACATATACGTATAGTTGGTGTTTTTCAGCCTCGCTGACCCCTCTGCTTTGTATACCTCTCCTCATGTCTCCCCCCTCCTCTATGCCTGCCAAAAAAAACCCTGCATGCACACAGGGTCAGCTGGCATGACTTTCTCCCCTCATAAAACTCCCAGCATAAACAACGTAATGAACAGGGCCCATCTCCTGCCCCCCCCCCCCGTTCCATGGAATGTTTTCCTCATCCCTCCTCCCTTTGGAATCCCAGGACAGATGGGGGATAGCATATGGAGCCTTCAGGTACCCAAAGATGGAGAATCCCAGATGCACCAATCAAACAGTGGAAGGCTCCAATCGCCCTGCCCTTAGGGGGGGTCAGAAAATAATTCCTGGTTAGAGGGAATAAGGTGAGCTTCAGAAGTGGTAGGGGCACACTCTAATCTTACCTTTAAGAATGACACACGCTCCCTTTTAACATCTAAGGAGGATACCAGTAAATCATTGGGAGACATGTGAAGACTGAGAGACAATTGATTTGATCGTCCCACAGCCCAGACAGACTCTTAAGTATTCCCTTTTTTTTCTGTAATGCTATTTATCTTATTTGCCGTGTTTTATAGTTAGTTTTTCTTGTTGTTTTTGGGTTTTTCTCTTTGTTTAAATACATTCTAAAAATACAGCAGAGGGTCACTGATGATCTGAATTAAGAATCTAAAAATCTCACGCTATTTCTGAAGAGCCTGGCTAACTTACTTGCCTAGGACGCTTGATCATCCCCGCCTGGCAGTGGTTGTGGGTCGATCGATGCGTTCTATCTGAATGTGTTGTGTGTGGCTTATATAGAGATGAACACTGTTTGTGTTCTGGTGGCAGCAGTTTATAGCCATGCATGTTGCCAATCGAACAGTTGCGGTGACACATGTGAAGTATGATTGGCCAGTTTGATGAACGATCAAGAAGTCTGATCAACCCATGCAATCGTCACACTTACCTCATCGCAGTGGTGTGGAAGACCCACTGCGATGAGGTAGCACGGGTGCTTGCGGAGACCTCCCTTCTAACAGCCTCTGGCCTCAGTATCCTTTGGGGCAGGTTATGTTGTTGATTGGTTTTACTCGCACAGTGTTGATCTTGCTTTTCATTTCACTAGTATGATGTCTAATCCTTTGTCTTTGCTTTACTCACTCAAGATGGCGGCTCATGAAGCATCAGGCAGCCTGCAAACAGAAAGTGCCTTCTGACTGTGTCACTTTGCATTCTGGGATTGCTGTCCTTTCCCTGACCCCAGATCTGCTCTGTCTGTGCAAAGCACAGCTATAACCCCGCCCCCTGCACTTTATCCCGCTCGTCTCTTCTCAGTATGTGATGCTTCTGAGTCAAGATGGCGGCGCCCGTATCCTAGAGTCCTGAACAGAGTTGCAGCATGGTGGGGGAAAGAATAATAATAAGTAAGTGACTAAAAACTTGAAATATATTTATTTTAGATGCTGGGGAATATTTTTTTAAAAGTTTGGGCTTTTCATTAAATCATGCTGAAGGTCCAGTTTAAGGTGTTCATATATAGAGGTCTTGTTGAGGCCTTTGTAAGATTTTGCCATTATTGATATAGTTAAAGCTGGAGCTGCGTCTCTTTGCACTAGCACTTTACTTTGTTTACTTTACTTGCCTCATTGAACAGACAGCACTGACACTTTGACCTTGATTCATCAAGAGTTGAAAACATTTTCATGGAAGTAAAAAATTCATTTCACAAGAAAAAAAGCCTGAGAATTTCAATGTTGATAAATCACCAGATAGGAAGACAATTAAAGCCAATGGCACTTTTTACTACAGATAAAAAGGGGTAAAAAGTTCAATACTTTTCTCAGGAGTAAAAAGTAAAAAGTGCCTACTGTCATTGACTTCCTGACTGTCTTCCTATGTCACTAAAAGTTACATTCCAAGCACTTCAATGGGAACGGCCGTGAAAAACACACCTCCCTCCCTATTAAGGAGCACCAAACTCTATCAAAAACTATTATTCAAAATTTATTGTTACATATCAATTAATAAAATACACATACACAAAATAACACATAATCACAAGACAATTAAAAACAATTACAAGGTCCCAATTCATATACTTATCCCAATATATCTCTCAAACCCCCAAACCTGGGGAGTACAATATAGCTTTAAATTGTGATGCAGACAAAACTCCTGTCCTATATATTAGAAGGTAAATGGATAGCGGGCAATGGACTCCTAAAAATAAAGTACTGGGGTCTGTGTATGCAGGGGTAAACTACCTCTGCACCTACTTACCCCAGTATCTGTGCCGGCACTCTAAGGACCCAATGTAGGGTCTCTGCTGTATATTAATAATCCTATCCCATGTACAAAACACAAAAAGTGAAATAATAATGAAACAATTATTATCAAATACACTGTGCAATATACGTGAATAAAAGTGCTTAAGTGCTATATTGGTATATCAATCCATCCTATATACAGCTAATAAGTCTAAATAAAACCAATACCTCAAACTAATAAATATCCTAAATGAATAAATAAATGAAGAATAAATAATAAGTGATGCAAAAACTGTACATTCAATGAATCAAAATGACAGGTGGTATAGAGTACACAAAGAGCTCAAGAGGCACAATTAAGTGTGTCTGCATAATAGACCAATGCCATGTTACCAGTGCCCAAAGTTAATCATATGAGAGAAGCATGTCAACCAAGCATCACAGAAGAGGGACCGCAACAAACCCGGCCACCCGCGCCCGCCGCCCCCGTGCGGCTTCAGAAGGGTGAAGGTGAAGATTCACATTGTCTAACTCCCATTTATAGGGACACCTACCTGTCCCCTGTCTCGCCGGCGATCCCGCCAACTCACCACGCCGTCCAGGCGCGCGCACTGTGTGGAAGGAACGCGCTCCCCGTCCAAGCGTGATGACATCAGCCACAGGCCCGGGGCACATGACCCCAGGCTCTGACAGGCTGAAGCCGTCGGATGACGCATCCCCGCCCCCCGCCCCCGGCGCCACCGGAGTCCTCATGTAACCAAGGGACTCCTGACAGCAGGGCAGGAGATGACGGGCCCGGCTGTTGACAGGAGGCCCGCCCATGCAAACTAAAAGTTACATTCTCAGGCTTTTTTCTTGTGAATTGATTTTTTTAGTACCATGATTTTTTTTCAACTCTTAGTGAATCAAGGTCATTTATTTGGATATATTTTTTCTGAATCAAGACGTGCATATATAGAGGCCTTCTTGAATAGACTGCACTGGCACTTTGTCTTATTTATCTACAGTTTTGAGTATATTGTCTGTGCAGACTAGATAAGAAATGACTTTAAAGCCAGGGTAAGAATATATTTACTTGATTGGCTGTTGACAGGACTCTCATCTTTATCTTTTAACATGTGATGTTGTTTAGTGTCTTGTTTTTTTATGAATTTTATTAATTTGCTACAGTGATGATTTTGTGTAATAAACTTTAAAACTTTATATTAATTGTTTTCTAGGTACAGTTCCTGTAGCAGGGGACTAAGTTCTTAGTTTACCTGCTTATAGGAGTGTAGTTTGGGGACTGCACCCTGATTAATTGATTTGACTATGCGTTATAGTTCTAGAGGAATATATTTGAAAGAAGGGCAAACTTTGTAGCCCTGTTACCGTTCCTACCCTGCACTGCAGCAAATGAAGGAGGGGCACATGGTGCGGGCAACAGGTCATATGCTTGCTGGCTAATTATTACTGTTGGGTTTAGAGTCCCTTTTACTTTAATATTCACTACTTTATTCTACTTTATGTATCTGAGTAGAGCAAAAAAACTCAAGAGCTAAATACACAAAAATGTGTAAAACAGCAAAAAATCATTGAGTTCCTCTAAATGAGCCTTTTATAAATTCTCACCCACATTGTTGTATACAACATTTACATGAACACATTTGTTTGTTGCAGCAGATCACAGATTGGAAACAATCCCAGGATCAACTTGCCATTGTAGCTACATGTTCTTGTGGGCTCCTACTGTGTGTGCTGACCTGTCAAAGATCACAACTCGAGGAAGGGGGCATATTGTTTTTCACACTCAGTCTAAGGCCAACATTAAGACCAGACCCACACACCACAGTAGCCTGCCGCCAGATGTGTGCCATAATCAAAACACATAGCCACACTGTATTATTTGATGATTTAGAGCTTTGTTAGCCATGACAGTAGGCAAGGTGAAATGCAGTCATACTGAATGTAAATTGCATTATATACAATGTTAATTGTACTGAAGTTGCAGAGGGGGGTGACTTCTGGGAAAAGGATTAATACTATTATGAAACAATGCATGCCCTGTACTTGCTGCCATTGATTATACTGTAATTGGCACGGAAAAAGTCATCCGCCATGTCTAGTTAGGAAAGATACATCTATGGAAAGTATTAGTATTAAGTGTCGACGTCAACAAATAGAGTAACAGAAGTAAATACTTACTGGCCTCCAATAGTTAATGGAAACACTAAAGTACTGTCTAGCCTATATTGATCTTTGGAAAAATTCTAAATATTGCAACATGAAACAGGCTGTGCCCAGGACAGAGTCACATCAACCTGCCAAAACTTTTCATTATATATCTACAGAAAAGGAGAACAATTAGATGTCCCAAACATTATCTTTCTTGGCTCAGACTTTAGAATTTCATTAGAGGAGCCGGTAGTGTATTTTTAGTGAGAATACTTTTAAAATATTTATTGTACGGTTTGCTTGAGGATAATGATTTTTTACAGGGTAACAGCAGACCCGTGATCTGAACCAAAGATAGTTTATTTTTGGTCAACAGCCCATGTGCAGAATAAGAGAGGACA